>CAWUFW010002391.1:1200000-1800000 GCA_963921515.1 Calotriton arnoldi | reverse complement strand
ATGAACCTGTTGCCCATGGCTGTCTTGGGGTCCAGAGGCCCCACAATGTCAATGCCCACTCGCTCGAATGGGGTACTCACAACTGGAAAGGGCTGGAGTGGGGCCTTGATCTTCCCCCACTCTTCCCACTTGCCTGGCAAGTCTCACAGGTCCTGCAATGAGTGTCTGAACTCTTGTGCATCTGGGGCCAATAAAAGTGGGCGGCCAGCCTCTCAAAGGTCTTGGTCTGCCCCAGATGTCCTGCCAATGGAATGTCATGAGCCAACCCCAGTAGGAAGGTTCTGAAGCACTCGGGTACCACCAGCACACGGGCTGACCCTGGCTCAGCAACCTTAGGCTCGCTATACAGGAGACTGTTCTCCCAATAAATCAGATGTGAACCAGACATGTCACCTTCTGCCTGGGATGCAGCCTGTCGCCGCATACCCTCAAGAGAGGGGCAAACTCTCTGCTGCTCACAAAATTCCTCCCTGGTGGGTCCCCCTTCCTGCTGCCAATGGGTCAGCTCAGGCAGGTCCCCCAGTTCGGTGATCTGCTCCCCGGTAGGCTCCAGGGTATCCCCTTCAGGGTCTGCTCCTTCCTGGGCCGTGGGAACCAAGGTGGCCGGCTTCCCGCGCCCCCTGCCCCTTCTCTTTAAGGCAGGGATCTGGGCCATACTCTCAGGCTCCAGATCCTTCTCAACACCCTCCTTGGCTGCCATGGACCGAGTGGTAGCACACGCCCACTCAGGCAGACCCAACATCTCTAAGTGAGCCTTCCTCTCCACCGTAGCCCACAGGGAGTCCTCTAAATCATTGCCCAGCAGACAGTCTACAGGCATGGCGGGCCTCACAGCTACCTGAAGAGTTCCTGAGACCCCCCACTCAAAGGGAACCTGAGCCACCTCACATTGGCTCTCTGAGTTGTCTGCGGACACTACTGGGTAGAATGCATGGGGGACAACCTGCTCTTTGGACACCAACCGGGAGCTGACAGCAGTTACACTGGCCCCTGTGTCTCTTAGAGCCTCCACCCTATGGCCATTGATGGTCACCCACTGCCTGTATTTTTAGTGTTAGCAGGCAGGCTTGGGGACCATCTCAAAGTCCCCTAATGAGACAAGGGTCAACTCTACGGGATCCCACCCTCTTGGGTACCCATCTCCTCCTCTCCCAGGGCTACACTAGCAATCTGGCGGGGTGGTGCATGGGGTGGTGCACTGGCCTCCCTTTGGGGGCACTGGGGATCAAAATATCTGTGGCCCACTTGACCACAGTTGTAACAAGTGGGGGCCCCCTGGGAACAGGCCTACCTGTTGGGGGCCCTGTCCTCCTTTCTTGGGGGGCTGGGACACCACTGCTTGGTTCCCTGGGGGATTACTTAGGGGCCCTCGGTGGAACTCCCTCTGTTGACCCTTGTCCCCCCACTCCTCTGCTGGGGACCCTGCCCACCTTTGGCGACGTCTCCCACTGGACCCTTGCGGACCCGGGTGCTCACCCAGCGGTCCGCCTCCTCAGCAAGCTTTCTAGGGTTAGTCAGCTTGCAATCAATTAGGTGCTGGCGTAGCTCAGGAAAACAATTACTAGATAAATGCTCCCATGCAATCAAATCATAAAACTGCGCAAAAGTTTCTACTTTGCTACCTTTTACCCAGCGTTCCATGGCTCTGCAAAAAAAAGACACATATTCAACCCACGTGGTACCCTCCAGCTTCTTGCAGACCCTAAACCTCTGCCTATACATCTCAGGGGTCAAACCATAGCGGGTCATCAACACTTCCTTCATGTGGGCATAAACCATCCTACTTTCTGGGGGCAGGTCCAACAAGGTATCCCTCCCCTCACTCACAAAGCGTCCCCACAACCCCGCTCCCCAATCCTTCTCAGGGACCCGGTGGGACACCATGGCTAACTCATAAGCGGCAAACCATTGCCCAATATCTTCACTTTTGTGGAAATCCTTAATAACCTCCTTGGGTATATACACCCTACTCTCAGGGTGCACTACACGTACGCTGCCACCAGAGGGGAGATTTCCATACTCTTAGCTTTAATCTCCAACTCCCTCAATACTCTCTCATGCTCAAGCTTCATTCTCATAATCTCTATTTCTAGCTTCTTGTTCTCTAGGTCCCGGTGACCATCCATTTTAAGCTTAGCCATCTCCATATTATGCCGCCTATCTCTCTCCCTGTCCTCCAGCTCTTCTGGGGACAGACCCTTAGCGGACACACTAGAGCCCGGGTTGGAAAGGGCTGGATCTCCTACTAAGTCTACTACATCGCCCTGCTGCTCTCCTGCATTCTCTCCCACCTCCACAAGCTCTCCTATATCCTTAGGGGCATCCCTGGCTTCTAGCCAGGCCTTCAGCGCCTTGTAATACTCCTCCCTTCTAGTGAGACCTGTGATAGGGACTGTGAATTGCTTGCAAAAATATTTGAGCTGCTTGGCATTGTAGGTTTCTATTTTCTCTTCTTCCCAGGAGAGATCCTCTGAGGCATTGGATCTGGGCTTGCCCATTGTAGAAATAACTGGTAATATCAATAAAGGACAGAAGAAAACTTCTCAAAAAATGGGCGCGGGTGAAAAATCACCGGCAATATCAATTACAATATAGGATCCAAAAAAACTCTCAAAAAATGTATGCGGTACGTTATGGTCTGCACTCACTAGTAGTGTATGTGATCATAAATGCAAGTCCAGATCCTCACCGCTGACCACCAATGTTAGAAATGGGGGTCTCTAGTTGACAATGGCTGGCCACTGTCCAAGTAGGGACCCTTCTTCCTAAGTCAGAGTGAGAGGGCTACCCTCTTTAATACCCCTGCTCAACCCTGTGGTAACGTAGCACGAGCAGGTAGGCTTATCTCAGAGGCAGGGTGTGAAGCATTTATGACCATACACAGTAACACAGTGAGGAACACTACAAAGGGACACCACACAAGTAGTTATAATAAATAAGTATCTTTATATAAAGACAGATTTATCACAAGACCAATTACTGTAAAAGCCACAATACTGTCAAAAATAGGATAGCTGTTGAAGGGCTGTCAAAAATAGTTCAAAGGTTGCAAAAATAAGGTTCAAGTTCAAAGCAGTGGTCTCTGCGACCCTTTCTTTCACAAAGTACCTGGGTTTAGTAGCAAAACCAACAAAATGTCGCAAATAAGCTGTAGCGATGATTCTCGGCACGCGAGGCCGGCGATGCGTTGAAATCCTTGCCGCAAGGGAGGATGATGCGCCGATCTGCGTGATGCGTGCGGAGACGATGCGACAAACTTCTGCACGCTGGACCGCCGATGCGATGACTTTCTTGCCGCGTGGGAGAAGTCGATGCGGCGATCCTGTTGCGCTGTGCGATCGTGTTGCGATGCAAAGACAAGACGCTCCGCGAGGGAGCGACGAAATTCGGTGCAATGCGATCAAAGTGGCGGACGCACGGCGCCCGCACTGCGATGTCTCGAAGCGATGATTTCTTTAAGGGTTGCGAGTGCGCGGCGACAGCAGCGCGATGATCTTTCCAGCGCGTCTTGGCTGCAGCGGCTCGCAAAGGGGCGTCAGCGATGGTTTCGTGTTGCGGGCCCTCGGCGGCAGTAGCGCGATGATTTTCCCAGCGCTCTCGACTGCAGCGGCCCGCAAAGATGCGTTAGCGTCGATTTCCCACACTCTTTTCTCTGATGCAAACTAGAGGCCCTGGAACTCACAGGAGCCTCCTCAGCAGATAGCAGTCCTCGCAGGGAGGAAGCAGGAGGTTGGTGGTGGAGTCTGATGTGCCTGAGACTCCAGCAGGAGGCTAGCTCTTTTCCTAGCCCTTGGGTAATTGCTGTAACAAAAATAAAAGTTCTCTCAAGAGTTCCTTTTCCTCTTCTTCAAGGTCCAGTGGTCACTGCTGCAGGCCAGTGCAAGAAACAACACACAAGCACAGGGACAGTCACTTCCTGCAGATTCCTCCAGTGGCACGGACAGAGTTTCCTCTCCAGATCCAAAAGCAATACAAAAAGTAGGGGTTTGAGCACAGATATTTATACCCCAAAAGCCTTTGTTCTTAGAAGCTACCAGTCACTGAACCTAGCCAGAACCAGTTCTGCTCAGGCCTGGAGCACTTTGTTTACCAGGCTGCATCCTTCCTTTCAGAAAGAGGGGGTCTGCTAGCAGACACACAGTGGGAGGTGGAGCCAGCATTCACCTTGCCAGGCACAGCCCTATTCAGGTCAAGGAGCCACCCCTCCCCACACTCTAAATGCAGATCTCTCTATTCAACCCAGGTCTGACTCAGCCTGTCCTGCCCCTCTAAAACCAGACAGCCAATACACATAACGGCAGAGCACACTGGAAGGCTTAGGCAAGAAAATACCTACTTTCTAAAAGTGGTATTTTCAAACACAGAATATAAAAATAAACTTCACTAAAAGATGTATTTTAATATTCTGAGCTCAGGCATACTAAATTCGTTTTTCTACCATGTCCCTGGGGTCAGCTAGGACTATAGAATGTAATAGTCAAACTGCCCATTCTAGCCTATGAGGAACAGGTAGCCTTACAGTAGTGAAAAACGAAATGGGGTGTAATTCACTACCAGGACATGCTACATACACCAAGGCATGTCCTACCTTACACATACAATGCACCCTACCATAGGGGTGACTTACAGGCTGCCAAGGGAAGGTTCAGGGTCTGGGAAGTGAGTGCACTTCACAGCCAAGATGGCAGTTCTGGACTGCACACAGACACTGCAGTGGCAGGTCTGAGACACACTTTACAAGCTGCTTCTGTGGGTGGCACACATCAGTGCTGCAGGCCCACCCGCAGCATTTGGTTTACCAGCCCTGGGCACACATAGGCCACACTACTAGGGACTAACAGGTAAACCAAATAAGCCAATCAGGGATATACCAATTCACATAGACATATTTACACAGGGAGCATTCGCGCTGTGACACTGAATGGCAGTGGCACAGCGCCCAGAGCATCTAACACCAGTAAAACAAAGGAGACAACAGCGAAAAATGGAAGGGAGACCCACGCCAATGGTGCCAGGTCTAACAATACCTATTATACCCTTCTAGACCCAGGTACCTCCCATTAATGTTTCAAAATTATGGGCCCACTACTTCTCATTGGACGGGGACAGGGGTTGATCCTCACACCATGTCAATTTAGTTCAATTTCTTTAAGCCCAATGTTTTTAAATACCGCCCATCACAATTAATACATTTGCTTTATTTCCCACCCGTTTCCCATTGATTCCGCAATACATTTTGTATACATTTGTTGCGACTTCAGGTACATTTCAGATGAACTTGTGAACCAGGCTTTTCGACCTTGGAGAGCTTCCAAGTTGACTTAATCGCTTCCTCTGGTCAGCCTTGCAGGGCGCATGTGCAGAACCAATATCTCTCGAGCTGCAGTTCAACCAACCCAGGCCCATTTACGAACTAATAAAAGTCAAAGAAGAAAATATTAAAATCACAAATAAATGTTTTCACTGTATACCCACTATGTCTACTCTATTCCCATTTAATTATAAATCTATCCCGCATTAATAGCATTAGAATACCACAGTTTTAATTGCAGCATATGCGCAAGCTTTCGCACGTGAAAACATTAAGCAGCCATTTTAATACACACTGCACAGAAGCAAAGATTTCCCTCCAAGCAAAGAAAGACGTCATACCACGTGATATGGTTGACACATGCGCAATGAAATTCCCGCGCTTAGCGGCCATTTTGGATTAGACAAGCGTTACTTATTAGTTTTAAACACATAGGCAAGCTTCCCTCGTATAGTGTTCATGTGTGTATTTGTTAGTAGCAACATTACAAAGTTTTAATAAATTAATACTGTGAGAGGATTGCTTACGAGCAAGTCTCATTCTGAGTTCTTGCTCCATCAATGGCAACGAAAAGACGTGCCAGATTGTCGACGTGTCTGCGAGAATTCGAGCCCAAGTGGCAATGGGAGGCCGGTGACAGCTTAAAAGCACAGTGTCAGGTACGTGATGTCGTGTACTATTAAAAGACTTGGATGGTCGTGAACATCGGTAAAAGTATTCCGTGAAGGAGTACTTCGGGCTGCGTTGCGTCATATCCTTAATATAATATATATATATAATTTTTCTCCGTTACTGGATTTTGATTGCCCATTCAGGAGGTGATTACTAAAAGACGTTGGGAGATCTAAAATGTTCATTCTAGAATTTTCATGGCTGATCTTTTCTATACGATTATGGGATATTCATATGTTTTAGATGATGAATTCATCTGTCACTTTATTTATCCCTGCATTTGATTGAATTTGCTCCCATGCGTTCGAATCACTTTCATTGTTTATGATCTATGAGACACTTTATCATTACATGTTCAGTTTCAAGTATGTTATAAGATTGCCGCTGCTATTTCCAAAAATTGTAAATCATGCTTAGGCTGTCTTCACTTTTGACCTTGTTTCTATTCAAAAAGTGTTTTTTCTTTTGCCAATATATTTGGCGCCTGTTGACGAATCTTTGCGAAATTCTCAAAACGAATGGCCCGCTCAGGTCAGCTCCTGTCTTGAAAGTTTTGGGGTGATTCGTCAAGTGGGGGCCGAATAAACAAGGGGGGCCCCAAAACGCGTTCTCTACATGTTAATTTTCATAGGAAAATTTTGTCGCAGCTGCAGCCCGAACTGCTAAACGGAATTACACCAAATTTGGTAGAGAGGTAGCTCTTGGTCCAGAGTGCACTCCTTGCTTTAAATGGTATAAATCTGTTCAGTAGTTCCTGAGAAATTCTAATTGAAAAAATATGGATATCTGGTGACCGCGGTGGATCCGCGAACCCTCCCAAGCATGAGCTTCACTCTGGCTGCCAACACTTCAAACCAAGAAGTGTTGGCAGCCATCTTGTGCCTCGGTTGAACCGAGTCACTAGAAAAAAGGTTTAAAAAGTATTAAAATCAAGAAAAGGGGGCAGAGTAGAAACACCCTGACCCCCTAGGCCGGCTCAGGGGTCCACAGGGACCCCGAGGGCCCAAAAAAGCATCTTTTAAAAAATATTTTCAGCGGTATTCGCGGACCCTACGCGAATATTTAAAAAATGCTTTTTTGGCCCTCTCTGTCCCTGTGGATAAAGCGTGGTCTCCCGCTCTTCGTTGACTTGGGGCATTATAAAAATTCTGATGCGGGGCCCCGCAGCCCTGGGGACCGCCACCTCCCCGGGGCTTTTTGATAAATGAAAAGTGTGGGGGGGCTCCTGCCCCCCGCTGCCCCAGGGACCACCACCTCCCCGGGGCATTCTAAAATTATGTGTGAGGGAGCCTCACAGGCCCACCGAGCCCCGGTGACTGCCACCTTCCCGGGGCTCAATTTTGTAAAGGAAGTGTAGGGGGCTCCTGCCCCTGACACTGCCCCGGGGACTACCACCTCCCCGGGGCATTGATTAATTAAACTACAGGGGTCCATAGCGGACCCCGGCCCCAGGGACCAACACCTCCCTGGGGCTTTAAACGTGTTGGGAGGGGGCCATATGGCCCCCCTCCAGGAGCCTTCCATGGCCCTGGGGACTGCCACCCCCCAGGGCCAGCTCCAGCAATGTATCAGGGTGCCCACCCCCGAGAAATTGCAGTTTGCTATGGCAGGGCGGGAGCACTGCTACCGCCCTGTCATAGCAAACTTCTGCTTCGCTTCATGGAAGCGAGAGCAGAAAAACTGCTCTCGAGTCCATGATGTGAAGCAGATTTGCTTCTGGGCAAAGGGAGCTGCATTTTAGCAGCTCCCTTTGCCCAAAAGCAATGCCGGCTCCCGCAGGAGGCGGGGAGCTGGCAGGGACTGTGGGGGCATTGGGGCTACCCCCACGGTCCCTGTGAGGCCATGCCCTGGGGGATGGGGTCCCGGAGCCTAAAATAGACAGGGAAGGGGGGCTATGCGGCCCTCCTTCCATAAAGAAATAAATAAAATAGCCGGGCCCTGGGGGATGGGGAACCTGGGGCTGGATTCAGCCTGGGGAGGGAGGCCGCATGGCCCCCTCCCCTTAAAATTAAAATCATAAAGAAAGGCCTAGCCCCGAGGGATGGGGTACCCCGGGCCAAAATCGGCCTAGGGAGGGGGGCCGTGCACCCCCTTCCCTTTTTATTTTTAAAAAAAATGAAAAATGGGTCAGGCCCCGGGAGGTGGGGTCCCCAGCGCCCAAAAGGGACAAGGGAAAGGGGGCCACACAGCCTCCCTTCCTAAAATAAAAATAAAATGGCAACTTGCCAGAGGCCCCTTCCCCTCCCTGCACAAATCTGCAAACGGACCCTGGGAGTCACTGTGGGACCCCCTGAGCAGGCCTAGGGGGTCAGGGTGTTTCTACCCTGCCCCCTTTTCTTCACTTTTAACCTTTTTTCTTGTGACTCAGTTCAACCGAGTCACAAGATGGCTGCCAACACTTTGTGGTTTGAAGTGTTGGCAGCCAATCAGAGTCAAGCTCATGATCGGGAGGGTTCGCAGATCCACCGCGGTCACCAGGTATCAATTTTTTTTTTTTTTTTATTTCTCAGGAACTACTGAACGGATTTACATCAAGAGCTAGCTTTTTGCCAAATTTGGTGTAATTCCGTTCAGCAGTTCGGGCTGTAGCTTTGTCTAACGTTTTACCAATGGAAATTAACATTTAGAAAACGTGTTTGGGACCCTCCTTTTTTCTCGGCCCCAAAACTTTCAAGACAGGAGTTGACCAGAGAAGGGCATTCGTTTTGAAAATTTCACGAAGATTCATCAAACGGGGCCAAAGATATTGGCAAATCAAAAAACGCTCTTCCTATGGAAACTAGGTCCTAACTATAACTACCTACTGGTGCCCGCTAGCAGGTTATATATATATATAGCACTGGAAAAAACACAGGTTCCAGGGACGTTATAGTTAGGCTGACATTTTACTCATAGAAAACCAGAGAAATTCGGCCGTTATAGTTAGCTGAGCTAACTATAACTCGCGCCCCCCGCAATGCACTGCTGATGACGTCACATATTACATCACTCATCACATGGTCTGTGACATCACTGATGACATCATCCAATGACTGAGTGTTTCTAAAAAGATTAAGAATGTCATATATATATATATACGCCAAGGTGTATTGAAGAATGAGTGGGTGTATGAGTGTCTGAATAAATGATTTAGTGGGTGCGTGACTGACTGTATAAGTGAGTGATTAAATGTGTCTTAGTGAATGTATGGGTGAATGACTAATCTGTGTGAATGTCTGTATCAATCTGACAGTTGGTATGTAAGTGGTTGCATGGGTTTGTGAGTAGCTACATGAGTGTCTATCTGGGTTAATGATTGCATGTCTGAGTACCTGTATGGGTGCCTGAGTAACAGTGTGGGTGGGTGGGGGGATGTGACTCCCTGCATGGATGTGTGAGTGGGTGATTCACTGGGTGTATGGGTTCATGAATGCGTCTGCGAGGGGCTGTATGGGTGGGTGAGTGTGCGTATGGCTGTGTTGGTGAATGAATGGATGTCTCAGTGGTACATGTGAGTAACTACATATGTGAAAGGCAGTATATATGAGTGTTGGAGTATATAAGTGACTATTTGTGAGAGTGAGGGATTGTGAGAGTGTCTGTATGGATGAGGGTGTGCTTGTGTCAGTTATTTTATAAGAGAGTAAGTATGTGTTAGTGTCTGTATAAATAAGTGAGGTGGTGTGTGTTTAACTGTATAGGTGAGTAAATGGCAGTGTGATTGATTCTTTGCATGACTGACTAGGTGTGTATGTAACCCTATGGGTGAGTGGCAGTGTGTGAGTGTCTGTATGGGTGTATGAGTACATATATCAGTGGCTGTTTTGATGAGTGACTGCATGGGTTAGTGAGTGGATGTGTGTGTAGACCTATAAATCAGTGAGTGGGTATGTACTAACTGGTATTGGTGTGTCTATGTTTTCGAGAATGGTCGTCTGTATTTTAGAGTGGGAGTATAAAAGGTTATATTAGGGTGTGAGGAGGTGCATCAGATATTAAGTGGATGATGTCATCAGTGATGTCATTTGAGATGTCATCAGTGATGTCATCAGTGATGTCACTGACCATGTCTTGAATGATGTAATATGTGATGTCATCAGCAGTGCATTGCAGGGGCCCGACTTATAGTTACCTCAGCTAACTATAACGGCTGAATTTCGATGCTTTTCAATGAGTAAAATCTCAGCCTAACTATAATGTCCCTGAAACCTATGGTTTTTTCAGTGAATATCTAAGGTTTTTTAAATGCTAATTCCTAACTATAACGTCCCTGAAACCTCTGGTTTTTTCAGTGAATTTCTAAGTTTTTTTTAAATGCTAATACTAACTATAATGTCCCTGAAACCTGTGCTTTTTTCTGTGAATTTCTACGGTTGTTTAAATGCTAATTTCTAACCATGCCTACATAGGTAGGACATGTACAGAAAGAGGAAAAAAGGTGCAGAAAGAAGCAAGAGAGGTGCAGAAAGATGCAAGAGAGGTGCAGGAAGAGGAAGAAAGGTGCAAGAAAATTGCAGAAAGAGCCAATAGAAGTCCAGAAAGAGGAAGAAAGATGCAAAGATAAGCAAGAGAAGTTCAGAAAGAAGCAACAGAGGTGTAGAAAGAGGCCTACTTTGACTGTACCTTACCACAGACTCATACAAAGTAGCCTAATCACTAATCCTTCTCCCAAAATGTCTTAAACCTCACTTTTCTCTTGAAGGTTCACTATTCATCGACTGCTCAGAATGTTAGGCCTACCAAATATAAAACAGCAACCCTAACCATGTCCCTGCTGTAAGTCTGACTAAGTTTGTGAAGGTATGCATGCGTGTCTCTGCTTTTACAAAGTGACATGTTACATAAAAATAAACATACAAATACTTGACTACCTGTGTTTCAAACAGCATACTCTGTAAATTTGTGTACAAAAAGGTGTATGTATTTCTTTCTGCTTATAATACAGGGCACATGGTTATTCAATAGTATATTTGAGGGGCTCTATAACACCTAAATACATAAATCATGTGTGCCTGTGCAACTGAATGACAGAGCAGAACTGAGAACATTTAACCACCTACAGGAGAAGCTACCCACTTTTTAAGCTACCATCTTCAGATATATAACACATGTGAGAATACATATACAAGTAGACATATACCTCAGTCACAAGAGCACGCAGACCTTTAAACTTGACAGCTTGCACTTCCAATTTGAGTACAGAAAGAGGCAAGAGAAGTACAGAAAGAAGCAATAGAAGTGCAGAAAAAACAAGAGGTGCAGAAAGAGTAACAAATGTGCAGAAAGAGTAAAGAGAAATGTAGAAAGAAGCAAGAGGGGTGCAGAAAGAGGCAAGAGAGGTGCAGAAAGAGGGAAGACCAGTACCAAAAGAGGCAACAGGGGTGCAGAAAGAAGCAAGAGAGGTCCAGAAAGAAGCATGAGAAGTGCAGAAAGAAGCAACAGAGGTGCAGAAAGAGGCAAGAGAAGTGCAGAAAGAGGCAAGAGAGGTGCAGAAAGAGGCAAGAGAGGTACAGAATGAGGGAAGAGGGGTGCAGAAAGAGGCAAGAGGGGTGCAGAAAGAAGCAAGAGGAATACAGAAAGAAGCAAGAGAAGTGCA
This sequence comes from Calotriton arnoldi, assembly GCA_963921515.1. Taxonomy (NCBI): domain Eukaryota; kingdom Metazoa; phylum Chordata; class Amphibia; order Caudata; family Salamandridae; genus Calotriton; species Calotriton arnoldi. The sequence goes on along the minus strand of CAWUFW010002391.1, from coordinate 1,788,442 downwards.
GAAAGAAGCAACAGAGGTGCAAAAAGAGGCTAGAGGGGTGCAGAAAGAGGCAAGAAAGTACAGAAAGAAGCAACAGAGGTGCAGAAGGGGACAAGAGAACTGCAGAAATATGCAAGAGAGTTGCAGAAACAGGCAAAAGAGGTACAGAAAGAGGGAACAGGGGTACAGTCAGAGGTAAGAGATGTGCAGAAAGAGTTAAGAGGGATGCAGAAAGAGGCAAGAGGGGTGCAGAATTTGCAAGAGAGGTGCAGAAAGAAGCAAGAGCAGTGCAGAAAGAATCAACAGAGGAGCAGAAAGAGGCAAGAGGAGTACAGAAAGAGGCAAGTGAAGTGCAGAAAGAAGCAAGAGAGGTGCAGAAAGAGGCAAGAAAACTGCAGAAAGAGGCAAGAGATGTGCAGAAAGAGGAAAGAGGGGTGCATAAAGAGGCAAGAGGGGTGCGGAAGAAGCAAGAGAGGTATGGAAAAAAGCAACAGAGGTGCAGAAAGAGGCAAGAGAACTGCAGAAAGAGGCAAGAAAGTTGCAGAAACAGGCAAAAGAGGTGCAGAAAGAGAGAACAGGGGTGCAGACAGAGGCAAGAGAGGTACAGAAAGAGGGAAGAGGGATGCAGAAAGAGGCAAGAGGGGGCATACATTTGCAACAGAGGTGCTAAAAGAAGCAAGAGTAGTGCAGAAAGAACCAACGGAGGTGCAGAAAGAGGCAAGAGGGGTGGAGAAAGAGGAAAGAGAAATGCAGAATGAAGCAACAGAGGTGCAGAAAGAGGCAAGAGAACTGCAGAAAGAGGCAAGAGAGTTGCAGAAACAGGCAAAAGAGTTGCAGAAAGAGAGAACAGGGGTGCAGACAGAGGCAAGAGAGGTACAGAAAGAGGGAAGAGGGATGCAGAAAGAGGCAAGAGGGGTGCATAAATTTGCAAGAGAGGTGCTAAAAGAAGCAAGAGCAGTGCAGAAAGAACCAACAGAAGAGCAGAAAGAGGCAAGAGGGGTGCAGAAAGAGGCAACAGAAGTGCAGAAAGAAGCAAAAGGGGTGCAGAAAGAGGCAAGAGAACTGCAGAAAGAGGAAATAGAGGTGCAGAAATAGGCAAGAGAGGAGCACAAAGAGGGAAGAAGGGTGCAGAAAGAAGCAAGAGAGGTGCAGAAAGAAGCAAGAGAAGTACAGAAAGAAGGCACAGATTTGTAGAAAGAGGCAAGAGAAGTGCAGAAAGAAGCAACAGAGGTGGAGAAAGAGGCAAGAGAAGTGCAGAAATAGGCAACAGAGGTGCAGAAACAGGCAGGAGAGGTGCAGAAAGAGGGAACATGGCTTTTTAAAAAAAAAGTTCAGCAGGATTCGCGTACGGAACGTGAATCTCACGTAATTTGTTTTTTAAAAATGAAGCGCGGTCTCCCGTGCTTTATTTTTTTAAGCCCCCGGGTGGGCCAGGTCCAGAGGGCAATCCTTAATTATTATGTGGGGGCCCCTGCAGCCCTGGAGACCGCCACCTCACCGGGGCATTGTTTCTAATGGGTGGGGGTGCATCAGGGGCCCCCCAAGCCCTGGGGACCGCCACCTCTCTGGGGCTTATATTTTTTTAAAGAAGTGTGGGGGGGCTCCTGCTCCTCCCCACACTGCCCTGGGGACCACCACCTCCCCGGGGCATTGATCAATTAACATATGGGGGTCCCTTGCAGACCCCCGGCCCTGGGGACCACTACCTCCCCGGGGCTTTAATCATGATGGAAGGGGGGCTGCGTGGCCCCCCTTGTGGAGCCTTTCATGCCACACACCAGGGCCAGATACAGCAATGTCTTGGGGTGCCCATCAGGGCCATAGCAAACATCTGCTTTGCTTCATGGAAGCGAGAGCAGATTTGCTTTTGGGCATGTTAGCAGCTCCCTTTGTCCAAAAGCAATGCCGGCTCCTGCAGGAGGCGGGGAGGCGGCTGGGACTGCGTGGGCATTGTGGCTCCCCCGTTGGTCCCCAACAGTGATGCCCCTCTCCTTTTTTTTAAATCAAAATTGGTCCTGCCCGGGGGGATGGGGTCCCCAGGGCTGACATTGGGTAATGGATCTAGGGGACATTAATAATTTTTTTCTCTGGTGATAGAAGTCGCGACCCCATCGCGGCTCTCAGCGCGGCCCCCCAGTGTACCGCGGATCCACCTCAAATAAATAATTTAATTAATTCAGAAGGTAGTGTTGCATTTGTGAACGTTTTTTATAGAGTTATTGAGCTTGAACTTAATAATTACATTAAATTTGATAGAGTTAGTAATAATATAAAAAAATTCAAATTAAAAGTTAAACTTGAAAAGTGTATTGTGTTGTAGTACATTGAATTTGTGCTTTTGTTTTGCGGATTCACGACGGGTTGCGAACCCGGAAATATTTTTAAAAATATGTATGTTAAAAAATAAATAAGATTCACTGTTGAATTATAGGGTGGCTCTAAAAAGAGCCCTTGTTTTCATTATGAGTTTGTTGTAGCTACATGTAAGTGTGGATCCACAGATTAAGGTTGTTGAGAAAGACTCTGTTCTCTTTATCTGTGAAGTGAACTCCATCACTTCTCTAGATGTCATCCATATCAAAACGTAGATTGTTATTATAGATGGAGTCCATCCTATGGTCTCTGAGGTAAGCAGAAACAGCTTTATTGACATTCTTTCTAGCTTTCTCAATCTGAGGACAGAATTGTTTTGACCACTTCCATTTCTGTCTTTGGCATATATTAGAGTATACAAAGACAGTTTGAGGCAAAAGCAACATCAATTGTCCAAAGGTATCCTTCATGAGCACTTCCAGTCCTACCCCAGTCAATGTGCCTAGGTCATTGCCACCACAGTGCACAATCATGAGGTTAGGGGGTTGGAGATGCAAATAGGTTTTAACCAAAGGCATGATGTGGTGCCACTTTAATCCTCTCTGTGCAATGCATTTAATATCCACATTTTGCAAAGCTAGATCTTTGTCAATACCTCTGTGTTCAGCATACCTTTTGCACCAGAAAACATAGCTGTGCCCTACAATCCATACTGTAAGCATCTTGAAGGGATGTCTGGAAGTAATCAAAAGATGTCTGCAGCTGAGGTAGTCAGTTAGTAGAATGAGAGGTATCTAAAATGGTGGAGAAGATGCTGTTTTTGAAAAAGACGATAAGTGATTGGCTGTTTATTAACATTGTGCACTAAAAAATAGAATGCATGTTACTTTCCTGAAGAAGCATGTTTCTTATTGGTTATTACATTTTTTTTGAATGGTACAGTAGATACGATAAGGTAAATTTTGGAAAAGTCAACCACACCTGCTATTTGCATTTGTAAGCTACTGTGCTGAACTTGAAAATATGGTGAACTTGTGACCTGCCAGTACAGTTGAATGTTGCAGAATCTGTTACTATGGCAACTGGGATTAAGCAGACTGGGGGAAGGGTTGTAAGTTAACTGTGGATTTAAAATGTGAAATGGTAACTTATATATAAGTGATATGTTACTAAATAAAGTTTTTCTAAATAAGTAGTATTATTGGAAGTAGGTTTTTGAACTCCTGTATGGATTTGCGGCTCCATCACGATGCTACACTGCGGCACCGCGGTGGAGTCGCGATTCCAGAAAATTACAGAACCAGTTTGGGCACTTTTAGAAGACATTTAGAAAGGGTTAATACGTCTAATCAATAGGAATTTGTTTCACAATTTGAAATGATGTAGAAAGCAATTTGATTTGTTACTTACATTTATTTGTGTGCAGAAAGAGAGGGAAAGTTTGCCATTCGTGGTTTTACCTTGTTGAGAGTGGTGCATTAAATTTATTGTGTGCAAAAGTAGATCTTTTATGAGTTTCTGATATTTCATACTCTGCAATACAATTTGAAAGGTGAGTTACAAATTTGTGAGGTGTATTATATATTATGTAGTAGTGCTTTACTCTTTGTAGTGATATTTTTATATTTGAAAAGCTTTATTTTCAAACTTTTGAAATTATTTGAGAACTGTGATGTTTGAAATATGTTATGAAATGTAGAGATTTGTATTGTAGTTTGTTTTATTGTACTGAAATGATGATTGAAATAGATTTTGCATAGTAATATGTGTAGATTGGTAGATGGATTAGCGATTATGGTAGTTTGTAGGAGTGTGTGGCAATGTACAATTGAAGTATGTCGCATAATTTTAGGTGTCGCTTTCAAATTGGAAGTGCAGTCTGTCAAGTTTTAAGGTGTGCTTGGACTTGTGACTGAGGTATGTCTCTACTTGCACATGTATTCTCATATGTCTTATGCATTTGTAGATGCAAAATGTATAAAAGACAAGTGTTGCTGCTTTGTATTTGGCTAGGTCCAACACTGTGGGTAGTACTAGAATGGTGAGGCTACAGCACAAAAGTGACGTTTAAGACATGTTGACATGAGGGATTAGTGATTAGGCTACTTTATATAAGTCTCTAGAGAGGTACACTTGAAATATGCCGCATAATTTTTGGTGTGTGCTTGAAATGGAAAGTGCATTCTGTGAAGTTTTCAGGTCTGCATAGTCTTGTGATTGAGGTATGTCTTTTTTTGGAGATGTATTCTCATATGTGTTATGCATTTGAAGATGCTTTACATATAAAACATAGGGTTATACGTCTAGTTGTATGTTTCTTTTATATATGGTGTCACTAGCAAAAGTTACAGACACATACAATCATGGTTTCAGGAATATGGTGAGACTTTCAACAGAGATATGCAAAGGATTGCTGCTTTATATTTGGCTCGACCCAACACTCTGAGTAGTAATAGAATTGTGAAACTGCAGCACAAAATTGAGGTTAAGACATCTTGACAGGGGGATTAGTGATTAGGCTACTTTGTATGAATCTGTGGAAAGATATATTTGAAATAAACCACATAATCTTCTGTGTCTGTTTGAAAAGGGAAGCGCAGTCTCTGAAGTTGTAAGGTCTGCATGGTCTTGTGACTGTGGTATGTGTCTACTTGCACATGTATTCTCATACATGTTATGCATTTGAAAATGGTAGACATATAAAACACAGGTATACGTCTATCTGTATGTTTCTTTTATATATGGTGGCACTAGCAAAAGGTACAGACACTTACATGCATGCTTTTGGGAATATGGTGAGACTTACAACTGAGACATGTGAAGGGTGGCTACTTTGTATTTGCTAGGTCCAACACTCTCAATAGTAGTAGAATGGTGGAGGTGCAGCTCAAAAGTGTGGTTTAAGATATGTTGGTTAGAGGGATTAGTGATTACGTTACTTTGTATGAGTGTGTGGAAAGCTACACTTGGAATACACCAGAGAATTTTCTGTGTCTGTTTGAAATGGGAAGTGCAGTCTCTGAAGTTTTAAGGTCTGCATGGTATGTCTCTACTTACACATGTATTCTGATACGTGTTATGCATTTGAAAATGGTAGACGTATAGAACACACGTATACGTCTATTTGTATGTTTCTTTTATATATGATGGTACTAGCAAAAGATACAGAGACATGCATACATGCTTTCAGGAATATAGTGACACTTACAAGAGAGAAATGTGAATGGTTGCTGCTTTGCATTTGGTTAGACCAAACATTCTGAGTAGTAGTAGAAAGGTGAAGCTGCAGCATAAAAGTGAGGTTTAAGACATGTTGGCTGAGGGATTAGTGATTAGGCTACTCTGTATGAGTCTGTGGAAAGGTACACTTCAAATGCACCACCTAACTTTCGGTGTTTGCTTGAAAAGGGAAGTGCATTCTCTGATCTTTATAGGTCTCATGGTCTTGTGACTGAGGTATTTCTCCGCTTGCTCATGTATTCTTACACGTATTATGCATCTGATGATGGTAGATGTATAAAACACATGTATATGTCTATTTGTATGTTTGTTTTATATATGGTGCCACTAGGAAAAGGTGCAGACACATGCATGCATGCTAAGAGGAATATGGTGAGACTTACAACACAGATATGCAAATGATTGCTGCTTTATATTTAGCTAGGCCCAACACTCTGAGTAGTAGTAGTAGAATGAGGAAGGTGCCGCAGAATAGTGAAGACATGTTGACTGAGGCATTGGTGATTAGGCTACTTTGTATTAGTCTGTGGAAAGGTACACTTCAAATGCACCGCATAATGTTCGGTGTCTGCTTGAAATGGGAAGTGTATTCTATGAAGTTTATAGGTCTGCATGGTCTTGTGACTGAGGTATGTTTCTACTTGCACATGAATTCTCATATGTCTTATGTATTTGACGATGTAGACATAGAAAACAAAGATATACATCTATTTGTATGTTTCTTTTATATATGGTGGCACTAGCAAAAGCTACAGACAGTTACATGCATGCTTTCAGGAATATGGTGAGACTTACAAGAGAGAAATGTGAATAGTTGCTTGCTTTGTATTTGGCTAGGTCCAGCACTCTGAGTAGTAGTAGAATGGTGAAGCTGCAGCATAAAAGTAAGGTTTAAGACATGTTGTCAGAGGGATTAGTGATTAGGTTACTTTGTATGAGTCTGTGGAAAGGTACACTTGAAGTCCACCACATGAATCTAGTTGTCTCCTTTAAATGGGAAGTGTAGTCTGTCAAGTTTAACAGACTTCATGGTCCTGTGACTGAGGTATGTGTCTACTTGTACATTTATTTTTGCATGTGTTATGCATCTGAAGATGCTAGATGTATAAAACACAGGTATACATCTATTTGTATGTTTCTTTTATATATGGTGTCACTAGCAAAACGTACAGACAGATGCATGCATGCTTTCAGGGATATGGTGACACTTATAACAGAGATATGTGAATGTGAATGGTTCCACGATCAACCACACCATGGTCCAGCCTTATGTGGCGAATAGACGTTTGCGCTCTGACGATCTACACCTGGCCGCTGTTCCCAGGATTGAGAGGGCCAGAAGTGGTGGACGCCTTTTTGCTTACAATGCTGCTAAGCTGTGGAACACCCTCCCCCTCCCCTTACGGAGGGAACACAGCCATCTAGCCTTCTGGAAATCATTGAAGACCTGGCTCTTCCCTTAAGTGTACTGCGTTGTCCTTCTCTGCTACTGCCATAGCGCTGGGATGCCCTTGGGTAGCTACGCGCTCAACAAATGCTGTTTCATTCATTCATTCGTTGCTGCTTTGTATTTGGCTAGGCCCAACACCCTGAGTAGCAGTAGAAGCTGCAGCACAAAAGTGAGGTTTAAGACATGTTGGCAGAGGAATTAGTGATTAGACTACTTTGTATGAGTCTGTGGAAAGGTACACTTGACATACGTCGCATGTATTATGCATTCGAACCTGGTTGGTTTGGGTACTAGTAGAGAAATTCTTTAGTTCTGCTCTGTCATTCTGTTGTAGAGGTTGTGATGTCTTCTGAATGAAGGAATTGTGCAGTGTCTTACATAGCTTGTTCAATACCCAGGTGCCATATTTTATGAGCAGAAATGAATACATACACTTTTTTTTTACTCAAATTTAGATAGCATGTACTCTGAGATGTTACTATTTAAACGTGTGTGTTCTTATCATTGGTTTGATAATATGTAATGTGTAATATTCTAAATATTTACGTGTTATGGAGACATTTGAAATGTAATTGAAAGTATTTGTTTGTTTATTGATATGAATATTTGTATATAATTATTTTAAAAATATAAAATTATTTTTCAGAAACTATTTAAACTTCTTTTTTTCAGATAATTTCATTTATTGGTAAGAAAGTTTGAGTATGGCAAGAAAAGATCAAATGAGAAGACAAGAAAAAAACAGTACTATTTAAAGGAAAGAGAAAAGCAGAAATTAGATGAAGTGCAAAATGTTACACTGAAGAAAAAGACTTCTGGTAAGACAACCAAAGAGTTTGTTAAAAGACTTTTAAAGAATGTAAAGAATTTTCAAAATGTGGAAAAGAGACAGGAAAGTTCAACAACAAATCGGAAGGAAAAGAAAAAAGGACATAATAATAGAAAATCATGTTATGGGAAAATAATCCATGTTGAAACAAGGCTGAAAGAATATAAAGACATAAGGAAGAGAATGTATAGAAGTAGAGTACTACAAAATGTATTGAAATATTGTAAAAACTATATAATAAGAGATCAGTAGTTTATAAGAAAAAGCAACAAATTGAAAGTGTAGTAGAAAAGCAAAAGAAAAAGACTGGTTAATAGAAGTAACTTTTGTAAATTTTTCACTGTTGAATGTAAGCATGCTTCTAGTACTGAGCCTTTCTTTAATGAAGAAAGTTATTTTCAACAAAACACATTAGTTCCTGCAGTTGATACTAGTGGTCGATGCTATGAGATGAAAGATGGTTGTCCCATTCTAAAAGAAAAGATGGTTCCTAGGAATGTGGAAGAAGTAATAGCTGAAGAAGTTCAAGGGAGGCGTACGCAAGCTCTGGTGTATAAGTGGGATTGTAGCAGTGTTTGTAGTATTCAACAGGAATCTATTGACATAGTATGCATTTTTATAGAGGATATGTCCAAAAAAGTCTTAAACAGAAGATTAAGATGTTACAAGGACTAGATCCATGTAAAGTAAGAAAATATACTAACTTGCAGGGTCATTCTATAGCTTGTCTTTCAAGAAAAGTCTGTCACAGTACTTTCCATCATTTAAGAATGTTAGCAGTACATCACTCAGAAATGCCGAAGTTAGTAAGGAGACTCTACTATGTAAAAAGTCCTGCATTATCTTTAAGTGAAATGAACACAGCTCTTCTGCACGGCTCACTATCAGATGTAAAAAAAAGTTTGTGATGATATACAGTTTTGTTTCTTTGATTCACAAGAGAAGTGTAGAGAAAGTGAGAGCTTGATAAGTGTAGGTGTTGAAGAAAAGGTGGAAGATATTAGTACTGACAAGTTTGCAGAAGAAATTACAAAGTTTAAGATAGTTTCATCTGAAAAACCAAACTATTTTTGTATTTGTTGTCGACGTACTCACTATAGAAGTAAAACTAGGAAGTTGATCTATATTTAAAAAGTGAATAGGAAAACAATGATAAGTGGTTGCTATTTGGTGCTTATTTGTTGGTAGAAGGTCGGTTTCAGTTGGCTACTGATCAACGTATTTGTAAATATTGTTACAACAAATTAGAAGAGAACAAAATGCCAGCTAGAGCTGTACATAACAACTTAGAGTTGGTAGCTATTCCTCCGGAACTGGCAGATTTGTATGCATATGAGCCCATTCTTATTCAATCTGTTCACCCATTTCAGGCTATAGTTCGTATGGAGCCTAAAACAGGTAAGCTGCCTCTAACACATTTACAAAGAGGTCTGAAAGGAAGAGTTGTGTACTAACCTTTAGATTTTAAGAACAATATTGAACCTGTTGGTATAGACAGGGAGGAAAGTGAGCCTGTAGTTATTCTAGTTAATGGTGTACCAACAAAGAGTCGAAAAATATGGCAAGAGTTTGTAGATGTTAACAAACTTCAAAAGGCTACATTATATCTGGTACAAAATAATATTTATTATAAGAATGTAAATGTTGATGAACAGGAAATATGTTTAAGGAAGATAAAACTGAATTTTCAAGTGGCCAAATAGAAAAAGTGGACAAGTGCAGGAGTGAAGAAAGATTTATGAACATTACAGTATACATCCTCTACATTCAAAAGAAGTGATAGGAAACAGTATTGAATTATTTCAAATGAAGAAAGCATAGGGTACTCCCATAATTGTATGGGATAAAAGTTTAGAAGCACGTTGTTTTCCACAGCTGTTCCCCACTGGAGAAAGTGGACGATATGATGAACGAGCAGTACGGATTCCAGCTTCAGAATACCGCTTGACAAGATTGTACTCAGAAGATCCAAGGTTTCGACAGTGTATTCCATATATAATTCATCTTTTGTTTGAAAGTGATTTGTCTGCACTTTCATATGCAGTGAACCACATATTAAAAACTGGAGTTCATTTTCAACAGGTTTCTGCAAAAGAATTCATGGACGAAGTTCAACAAAGAGATGAAAATTTAGAATCTCAGTTAATTTATTTGATGGCATGTCAACGTGATACCAATGAATATTGGTATCATCATCACGGAGAACTTAAATGTATGTTAAGAAACTTAGGTACCCCTACATGGTTTGTAACACTTAACTGTGCTGAATATGGGTGGGACGATTTACTTCAATTTCTATGAGAAGCAAATTCAAATGTAAAAAATATTGAATTGAAGACACCTGGAGAACTATGTTCCTTGGAACCTGTAAATGTCTGCAGATATTTTAACCATAGGTTTCAAAGTATGATGTCATTTATCTGCAATAAAAATATTCTTCCTCTTGGAGAAGTAACTGATTTCTTTTGGCGAAAAGATTACCAAGTCAGAGGTACTCCTCATATACACATGCTATTAAGGATCAAGAATGCTCCAAAATTCGGAACTAATAGTGATGAAAGTGTTTTGTCTTTCATTGAACAGTATGTTACCTGTGCCATTCTAAGAGAAGGAGGAGAAAAGAGCTTGAGACAACATGTTTTACGGTTTCAAAGTAATCGATGTGGAAAATACTGTCGACAGAAATACAAGTCTAAAGGGAAATTTTATACAAATGTCGTTTTGTATTCCCACATCCAATAATTTCTAAAGGAAGAGTAAATAGTTTTTTGTCAGAAGTAAGGCATACAATAACTCGGAAATCTCCACAGAATACATACAACTTAAAAAGAACCGAAGATTCAAAGTATATTAATGACTACAATCCACCGGTTTGCAGTGCACATCGCCGCCGTGAGGGGAACGGCCACCATCGCTTACTCACCTGCCGTGAGGGGAACGGCCATCCATCCATTTTGCCACACCACCGCCGTGAGGGGAATGGCTGACCATGGACTACCTCTCCCAGCAGCTCCTCAGTCGCGCCGACCTTGACGCTGCATCTGCGCCAGGTGGCGCGATAAAAGCCTTGCTGGCCTCCCGCAGCGCGGGATGTGCGCGGGCGAAGCCTGGAGGGCAGGCCCGTCTGCGCCCGTCCGCGGCCGGAAGAGGCTGGGCGACATCTCTTGGATCTGACAAAGGAGATATCAAGTAAGGAGCGGGGGTGAAAGGGCTGTGAAAAAGCACGTACATGAAACGTTGATCCGGTGTGGAGAAATGGGAAGGAAAAAACTCACGCCCGCGCCCAAATGTACAGATTCAACATTGGATGGTTTCTTGCAAAAAGCTGTGGGGGCGCTAAATAAAGAAATCGAATTAGCGGAACGTAGATTATCGCTGGCCCCGCCACCCCTCGTTGAAGACGTGAACATATGCCCTGTCCAGGCTGTTCCCTCAACAATTGCAGAGAAACCTAAGAGACCAATATATGTTGCCTCCCCCACTGGGACCAAGGAAGCCCCAATTGCACTCTCACCAACTATCATTATTCTAAGCCAGGGACCCCCGGGTGGAGAAGCTAAAGGCTTAGATACTGTAACATCAACAATCACGGGGGACCAAAGTACAGTTGGGGGGAAAAGGAAGCGCACTGACCCCACTGGACTAGAACAGCAGACTCGGGGGCAGTTGCCCAGGAATAAGAGGACAAAACAAAATCCCCCCGGTCTGTGGGAAAACTTCGAGGGGGAGGGGGTGGGGGAGGAGGGCCTGTAAAGACAAAACCTTTGCTTGATGTGGATATGGTGGCAACTCAACTTGGGAAAATAGTGGTAGATGCATTGGAGCCTATGCTATTGCGCTTGACCCACATCGAGGAGCAACTTAGCCAACTATTACCACCATTAGGGGGTTTGGCGAAGCAAGATGGGCCTAAGGCAAGATGTTTAACGGGCAAATGCCTGACAGACAGGAGTGAAAACGTCAGCCCTAATGCTAATGTGAGCGAGAGGTCAGCCATTGATAGACTTATAACCCACAAGTGTAGAACCTAACATATCACACACTTATCGGGACAGTGTTAGTCACATAAACTCTCAAATAGGGCGGCAAACGCAGGCAAGTGGTACAGGGGGGGAGGCCAATAGAGTTCAAGGGGGTTCTAACGCCCAGAGCACTGAAAGGGATTGTAGTGGGAGCACAGGGATCAAGAATGTGCCCATCAAGGGTCTAGATCAAACCCGCCAGGTCAACAGCACAGTTTTAGACCTCCCACCAGAATGCACTCCTTACACGCTGATCTTGACAGGGGTCCCACGCCTTTATCCAGGGAAGCAGGAAACCTGTCAGAGCCTTATTAATATAACTATCTATTGGTGTGCTAGTAACATCCAGCCCCAAGTTAACTGGTGTAAACACAGCATAATGGCGAGACGTGTGAGCTGGATGGGGAAAACACAAAAAGACATAGAGGGTGATTGCGTTGTTGTGAATTTTAATGATAAGAGATGGGTGGATCTCGCTTTACGCCATTTTAGCGACTCCCCCTCACAGCACATTAAGGTCCGCCCTCTGGGCTATTTTTATCCACCATTGCGAGGGGGCTTTATGCCCTGCCAGCGCCCTTTGAATAGGATCCCCACCCCTCAGCCTGCCACATGGTTTCACCCTAACCGCTTTGAAGCACTGTCGGGTTTAACAGATATTGATTGACTATCACTGGACCCACATAGCCCAAGTGAGTTGATGAGGATACAAGGGTTATCTGGCGAAACCCGTTGCTCAGTAAGTAGAACAGAAGGAAATAGTCTGAAGTCACATTATATGGAGGATAACACACACATAGTGCCGGCTGAGCTAATTAGCCCTGAGAGGCGGATGACTGGGGATGACTGCCCCGGCACCCTTACCTTATTAGATCTAGGCAGGGGAGAGACTAGTCTAGATCCTGAAATAGTTAGCAACAGGGAGGAACCCGGGGGCAGTTTATGTAAAGCACAACCTTTCAAAATTATCTCCTGGAACATCGCAGGTATTTGCTCAAAATTGGAGGATGAGATATGGTTAAAATATGTAAGGGCCTTCAATATTATCAGCATCCAGGAAACATGGTCGAGGGAAAATATCGAATTGGATGGTTACCGTTCCCTCAATGTGCCTGCAATCGCCTCTCCTGCTGGGAGAGCGAAAGGAGGTCTGGCGACTTTGATCTCCCTCAAATATGGGTCTATCATTGTTAAGTCTGTCATTAATTCACCTTGGTACCAATTAATTTTGATTTCTAATTTGTTTCAGGTCAAGACCCTTTTTATTAACTGGTACTACAATGTTTTCGACCCAAACAGATGTGAAATTATTGTAAACCTTAAGGAGGAAATTGAGAGGATTGCTGGGATGTGGCAACCGCTGTGTATTTATTGGGTCGGGATTTTAATTGTACTTTATGTAGGCACAGTATAGATTAGGTATGCGGGCTAACAGATTTTGAGGGTCAACCTTTAACGCATTTTTTACACACCCCACAGGGAGATGGCTTAAATGATATTATTGTTGCATATGATTTGTGTTTTATTGACACACTGGTCAGTAACACAGAAACTCCCTATCCCACCTACATGGGGAGGTAAGGGAAGTGTTATTGACTTCATGCTAATATCCAGAAATTATGATTTTTTGGTAGACAGTTTTAAGGTGGAGTCAAACAATGCCAGTGACCACAATCCCCTTATTGCCTCTTTACATGTAGTTGCTCAAGAGAAGGAAGGTGATGGGCGCCTCCTCCAGTATACCTCAAATCAAGGGCTGAGAATGAAATGGAATAAGATAAACCCCCTCCCAATTTGAGGCGAGGACTGTTAAGGAAAACTTAAATGAGATTTTGAAGTGCCTTGATCATGACTCCCCCCTGAGATGGTCATATATGGATTTCAGGCAATTTGTAGGGATGTATCAAGTAATTTGATGAGCACGGTGGCATCAAGGGAACCGAGGGGCACCAAATGGTTTGATGCTAAATGCTCAAGGGCCCAAAAGGACCTAAAAAAGGCATTACATAAAAACCCGCGAGATCTAGCCCTAGTTAAAAACGCAAGGCAGTCCTATAAAACCATAGTCTCACAGAGGAAACAAGACTTGAAAAAGAAGGCCTGGGAGGACCTAGAGAGAGCAGGTGCACTAAAAGACTCTAAAAGTTTTTGGGAGGTAATAAACCGCCCCCTGTTCTCCAAGGACTCAAGGAGCATGGGCGCTTTAATACCAGGTGATGAGTGGGAATCTCATTATACCAAGATATTTAATCCGAATGGTATTACTATTATGGAAATAAGCCAGGAGGTCCCACTTAACATAACATCAGCTCATCACTTGAGCACCTCACTCTTAGTAAGTGAGGTGGAGGAGGCCATTAAAAAGGAATACTCTTAAAAGCCCCAGGCCCGGATGGGGTGCCCCTTGATTTATTTAAAAGTAATCTTCAACTCTGGGCACCCCTTTTTACGAATGTCTTTAGAGCAGCAATAATTGGCCCCATTCCAGCATCGTGGAAAGAGGCCATAGTGGTCCCTGTGTATAAAAAGGGAAAGAAGGAAGATCCGGCCTGTTACAGGCCCATTTCCCTAATTGACGCCAGGGCCAAGGTGTTAGGGAGGGTGATCCTAGCGCGCCTTGAGACCTGGGCGGACTTAAAAGGGCTGATGTCCCAAACCCAGTATGGCTTCTGAAAAGGCATGGGGACAAATGAACAGTTCCTAAATTTGGCGCTGATCATGGGCAAGTACATGAAGGCAAGGAAGGGATCAATACACCTTGCCTTCATGGACTTGTCCAGTGCTTTCGACACTGTCAATAGGGACACACTGTGGTCCATGATGGCGGATATGGGCTTTGAGGAATCTCTTGTCACCCTGTTGCGCAGGTTGCACGCATCGACCACGGTAGCCATACGATATGGCCCAGGGGGAGAAAGGACGGGACCTATTGTTTCGACGGAGGGAGTACGCCAAGGGTGTATATTGGCCCCCTTTCTCTTCCTCTTGTACACAAATGGCCTTGAATCTGCCCTAAAAGACCAGGAGCTAGATTTACCAAGAATGGGGGGGAAGCCAATTCCGTTGATGTCGTATGCGGATGACACGGTTCTTATGGCTTTAACCGCTAACAGCTTACAGAAGTCTTTGAATGTTTTTACAAACTTCATGTCAGCCCTTGACCTAAAGGTTAACTTTATTAAATCTTACATCATGGTGTGTGGACCTAGCCATACCAAATCAAGAAAGTTTATGGTAAATGGCAAGACAATTGATAAGGTTTCAAATTTTAATTATCTTGGGAATGTTTTTAATGACAAATTGAATTGGGAACAGCTTATTATAACCAAGGTGCAGAACACTAGTCGCGCAGTGGAAGGTCTCTTCCGCTTTGTGTGTAAACTGGGCCATAAACCAGTAGAGGAATTGTTAACCCTATATAGATCAAAATGTTTGTCCATTGCCATTTATGGGGCGGGAGTATGGGGACACTACAAGAGTACTAAACTTCAAATATTAGAAAATAAGTTTCTTAAGAGATTGCTGATGATCCCACAAAGCACACCCATGGCATTTTGTCTCTCGGAGGTAGGGGTGGATTTCATTGCAGATCGGATTAATATTGCCCCATTGATTCTTTGGGCCAAAGTTTGGCTGTCGGTAGATTTAATATTAACAAAAGAAATTGTCAAGGATTGTATGATGCTGGACAAAGCCAAGGCCATCCCATGGCTCTGCTATGTAAAAAGAAAATTTAACGAAATAGGCCTGAGGCACCACTATGACAACCCGGACAGTATAGACCTAAATGCAAAAGTAATTATAAAAAACGCATGTGGTAATGAGCTCGCCAACCGTAGACGGCTAGTAGGGCTGCAACCCCATATTGACCAGCCACTTCTATATTCCCAATTTTATCTGTCTTTTACCACAAATGTACATTTTAGATTCCTTTTGACTAGATTTAGGCTCTGCACTTTCTATTTGCCTTTCCCTATCAGGCCGGTTGGTGCAATAACCTCTCCCCTTGCCCATGTGACAGCTTAACAAAACAAAGCACTTTGCACCTTATTCTATTTTGTGCACTTTATAAGGAACCAAGGGCCCGGTTCCTTATTCCTTTTAAAAGAAACCTGCCCAGGTAACCATCAGGAGGGTTTTAAGCTTCTATTATCTTTATCCACTGAAGCAACTTGCACTGCAGTACTAAATTTTATCAGGAATGCTTTTTAATAAGAAAACGATATGAAATGTAAATAAAATTGGTGTCTCCCTTTTAGATTTTTAGTATCATGTATTTTAAATAATTTTATGATAAATTGTTGACTGTTTGAGTCAGGTGATTCTGTATGGTACAAATCTGATACGTAAAATGTGTATCTATTTTATATGAATGTTATACTTTTATGGTTTATACAAACCGAATAAAGTTATCCTTGACTTGACTTGACTACAATCCAGTTATTTTGAAAATGTGGAATGCAAACATTGATATTCAATATGTTGCAGATAATTCAATTGCTGTTGCTCGCTATGTTACAACCAAAAAACCAGGGGAGGAAGAGGCTAAGGCTAGGTTTACCCTCCTTACTTTATATAGTTTCACAAACTTCGAGTATATCGGAAAAAAAACTAACCTATGGTGGAACTAGGATTCAACGAAAGTTTCTTGTAATCACCTTCCTAAAAAAAAAGACTCTTTTTCTAGAGACCCCTTACCCACCAGGGTTTCCCCTAGGTGGCATGCTTCATCATTGGGGTTCCTCTCAATCCTCTACGGATTGAGGTGTGCTGCAATTTACGAACTACGTAGGAGCACTTAGTTATGGACTATGTGAGGTGCAGTGATGTAGAGTGGAAGGAAAATTAGTTTAAAAAAATTCTATTTTATTTCCGCCCCTAGCTGGTATGGTTAAAATCAGGGGTTAATACCAGGGGAAAACCTGACCTTAATGAGTTTGGTTCCCCTAGTATTTCGTCTGTGTCAACATGTTTCGAGCTGTCCCCTACAAGCTCTTCATCAGGACTACATGGGGTCCAGCCCCGTGCGTACCACTCCTAATAAATCCTATAATGAGGATACAGTGAAGTGCACACCTAATGTGTATACACAAAATACATACGGTTACTTAATGATACTCCGTATCTGTAAAAGAAGAAGTAAAGAGATACATTAAAAACAACTGCTGCCCGCCGGTCACGCTGGCAGGCCATATAAGCTTGTAAATACATGCAGCTCCTTACCTAGATCAATGCACCCGTGTATAGTGGGTGCACTTAGGGTCTATGTTGTGTGCTCATCTCGTGTGAAGTAAATATGTCAGACTCGATGCCGGTGAAAAACACTCGTAATGGAAACTAGTGAGAAAAGACACCTCGTGACAAACAACACGAAAAAACATGTAGTATGCGGTTGACACGTACTTTTAGTTAGGCAATACTATTGCCTCATGGTCAACAACAGGGGTAGAGGGGCTTATAGTCACACCCTAGAAAAGGAGATAAGACACTTCTTTAGCCATTTTGTGTTCTAACGATAAAAACCAGAGGATGGCAATTCCTCACCAGAGTACAGAAAGACCCCCTTCTCTTTGTACTTACTTCATCAAAGCATGCCTCTCTGTTCGTTACCTACTTCTGTCCCTGGAGACTGCATATTGATGCGTGTGTCTGCCGGGTTTCTATTTGAAGCAGTCGGCGTGGAAGTGCCTTGTCATTCTGCTGAACTACTAGACCGTGTATTACCAAACAAAATGGCCACCTCCATTGGGACAATGGCGTGGCCATCTTAGTAGTATACCGATCCCTTTACGTTTAAAACTGATTCTAGGAAAACCCATGGTGAAACAACGTGGGGAGGGGACGTTGTTTGTAAGTGGCCCCTGTAAGTTTATCTCATATACAGTAGACCTAAGCCTGGGAGTGTCCTTTTGGGGCATTACTCATGTTGACTTTTGATGTTCTATGCACCACCCGGGTTGCAGACTCCGCTTATGTTGTCCATGGCATTTCTATGACGCATCTGATGTACTGTGTAGCCTCTGGTTCCCAGAGTCTTAGATGTAATGCTTGTCCATAGGCGGAGGATATAACCAGTCGAGGCTGGATCATCCATAGCTAAAGAATAAGAATTATGCAGGTTATACCACTGCACCTATGGCACTTAGGTGTGTGGTATATCTTCACAGAAAATGGTTCTCAAGACTTGGTGAGAAAGCAGGAACGGTGTGGTCCAGACGGGTTACTCCTAATGGATTAACCAACAAAGAGCCCCCAAGGGATATTGTCATTTAATCCCTCTGTGTCTGTACGGAGTTTAGACACCCATCGCTGCTCCTTTGCCAATAGTCTGTGTTCCAAGTTATCAATGTGACTAAGGTGGTCTAAAACCACCCATTTCAGATCGTTAGGTGTATGTTTCTGTTCCATGAAATAAGAACAAGTCTAAAGGGAAATTCTATACAAAATGTCGTTTTGTATTCCCACATCCAATAATTTCTAAAGGAAGAGTAAATAGTTTTTTGTCAGTAGTAAGGCATACAATAACTCGGAAATCTCCAAAGAATACATACAACTTAAAAAGAACCGTAGATTCAAAGTATATTAATGACTACAATCCAGTTATTTTGAAAATGTGGAATGCAAACATGGATATTCAATATGTTGCAGATAATTCAATTGCTGTTGCTTGCTATGTTACATCATATATAACCAAATCTGAAAAGACAGAGATGAAAGAAATGTGGGAAGAAATTTCAGAAGAGAAGAGTTTTAGCAAGAAATTGTTCAGCTTTAGCTTGAAAATGTTTTCCCATCGAGAGATTGGATCCTATGAATGTTCGGATCGCTTGAGCTCTGCCAGTTTATATTCAAAGTCAAGAGGAATCATTTGGGTAAGTTTAGGTCTTGCCTTCACACAAAATAGAGTATTGAAAAGATTACAAGAAATCAAATACTTAGCACTGAATAAACCAGAAATTACAGATATTGTTAAAACTAATATGTTGGATACATACTATCCTAAAAGGAGTATTCATTTGGAAAACCTATGTCTGTATGAAATACTTCAACATTACAGCTTATAAAAGAAAAGTTACAGAAAATATAAAAGAAGAAAAATATGCAGTAATTGGATGTGATGTTTGTTTAGTAAAACATACCAAAGGAAATTTTATTAACCACAGAAAACTCAGTTGCGAAAGTCCAGATAAGAGGGATTTTTCCTATTTAGCACTTCTGCAACTGTTCAAGACATGGCGTAGTGAAACAGAATTACTTGGAGATTTCGACTGCTCTGAAGGTTCTTTTAATGAATGTAAAGATGGCATTCAATGCACAATTTTTCCTGCATATCTACAAATGTTAAATGATGATATTGAACATGAAAGCACTATAGCAGCTGAAATAGCTAAAGACAGTTCTCAAGATAGTCAAAATTCTGGTCCACTGAGTCAAGATCCACTGGGACAACCAATTATCGAAAATGAAGCAGCAATAGCCATGAATGAGGTAGAAACTACAATGCAACAAGCACAACAGGACATTTTTCAGTTGGAAAAGTTAGAAGAACAACTAACTATTGAACAAAAAGAAATATATCTGCAAGTGACACAACAGATACAACATGGTTTGCTGCATGAAAAAAAAGACTTCCAATGTTCATCATTTAAACCTATTCTAATGTACATCAGTGGTCAAGCTGGAACAGGAAAATGTTTCTTAATTAAAGTTTTGACCAGTTATCTACACAAAACTACAGAATCACATTTATCTTGTGTTGTAAATTGGAATATCAGAAGCTGTCTGGAGAAGCTTGTTACAAAGTGTCAAGAGTACTGAAGAAAATTAAACTTCTAATCATTGATGAGGTGAGCATGGTCTCAAACTTAATGCTTGCATTTGTACCCTTGAGAATGCAACAGATTTTAAAAACAGATTATGATGTTCGGTTTGGAGCAGAACAAGTCATTGTATTCGGAGATCTACTACAACTTACTCCTGTAAAAGGACAACCTGTTTTTAAAACACTTGTCCATTAAGACACTAGGAAATCTTTGGGAAGTATTGGAAATGTAAACATTTGGTCACATTTTGAATATAAAGAACTTATTAAGAATATGCGACAAGCAAGTGATGAATATTATGGAAATATTCTTCAAGATATGACAATTGGTGTATTGACAAAACATAGTAAACAAGCTTTAGAAAGTCAGCTAGTAAGGAACTTGTTTACAACTGGAAACACAGCAGCTGAAATAATATACAATAAGCTTGAAGGAAAGAAGTCTATAGTTTGCCTAATGCCTACACTTCTAGAGTGTTCTACATTTAATCAAGAAGTTTTAAAACTGGAAAAACAAGAAATAGTGGAAATTGAAGCTATTGATAAAATTGAGAACCAAGGAGTGACTATTCTTCTCACAGAAAAACTACAGTCTAAATTGGATTCTTTGGAAAAGTCAGTATCTAAAACTGCAGGCATAGAAAAGACTTTACATGTATGTATAAACTGTCGGGTAATTTTACGGCATAATTTGAATATAGAAGAAGGTTTAATAAATGGAGCAATGGGAAAAGTTGTTGATTTTGTTAATTTTCAGAACAGAGATGGAATAGAATTTTTGAAGATAAAATTTGATCAGATTAAAGAGGTAAGACAGATAGGGCATTGTGTTGCATGTTTTTTGCTTGTAAAAGACATGTATGTTCACAGAAAACAGTTTCCTCTGTCTTTAGCATATGCAGTAACTATACATGAATCTCAAGGTTTAAGCATAGACAGTGCTTTTGTAAATATCGAAAGTTCAGTGTTCAAAGAGGGAATGGCATATGTTGTAGTATTGCGAGTAAGAAAATTGTGTGGTTTGTATTTGATAGATTTCGATGAGAAAAAGGTTAGTGCTGATGCAAATTGTGTAAGAGAGTATAATCGTTTAAGAAGACTTTATGCTCCTGATTTAGGTGAATATCCCATATATGAGAAACGTATAGTCTGTCCAAAACGGAAATATGTCAAAGATGGAATTGAGGTTCAAATAAAGAAAAGAAATAAAGAAAAACTTGAAGGCGTAAAGAAAAAGAAAATGTAAACTGTTGATGAAATTGCAGGATACCAGTTGGAAAATAGTTCAGGTATCAACTGCTATGCTAATGTGATTCTGAATGTTGTGTTTTATCTAGAAGAGCTTCATTGTGAAATCATGGGAAATCATGAACAAAGATTCTGTTCTTTATTAAATCATGTATTTCAACAGTTGGTAACTGAGAGAAGTAAAATACTTACTGCTTCTGGTGTTCAGCATCTTTTGGATATATGTACTGATTCATTGACATTTACTCTTAATGTACAACAAGATGCACAAGAATTTCTAATGCTTACGCTTGGAGTGTTAGAACATGAAGGAATGCAGATTGAAAACTTATTTGGACTAAGTTAGAGATGGGATCATAAATGTGAAGAGTGTTCATTTACTACCATCACTGAAATACAAACAGAAAAATTCCTATACTTGACAATACCAGACTACAAATATTTATTTTTTTATTTTATTTATTAAACTTATAAGGCGCAGCAGCTACCCAAAAAGGGTTTCCCGGCGCCGAGACGGAACAAAAGAACACAAGGCGGCAAAGTTGATTACTGGTTGAAGAGCCAAGTCTTCAAAGATTTCCGAAATTGGGTGTATACTGTTTCGTTTCGGATAGCTTTTGGAAGTGAGTTCCATAGCAATGGACCGAGGTAGGAGAAAGACCTTCCTCCCATCCGGGATAGCTTTATTCTAGGCATCGAAAAATTCCCTTGAGTGGATGAACGGAGGCATCGGGAGGGCACATAGGGGTTGACCAAGGCTTGGAGATATTTGGGGGCAACACCTGTTTTGATTTTGAACATATAGCTCAGGGCTTTGAACTTAATGCGGTTCTCCACCCTGAGACAGTGCAGATCTCTCAAATCAGTACCTTTTAACAAATTGATTAAAACAGCCAATCAGGACATGAAATGTTCACATTGTAGATCAGAGATGTTGTCTACATTACATATAGAAAGATTTGGAAAATATCTAATTTTAATGTTTCAACGTTGTAGAGCAAATGGAAGAAAATTGAAAACGAAAACAAACTTTTTTGCTGCAAGTCAAATATCTATTTCATGAAGAACTTTTATAGCAGTGGTTATTATTTTACATGATGGACCTACTACAACATCTGGACACTATACTGTGTATTTAAAGTGTAAAAAAGGATGGACACATTGCAATGATGCTCACTTGGAATTCAAATCTAGGTTGCCTTACGAATTACCAAATTCTTATTTGATATTTTTGAAGCCAAAGTTTTGAATACATCATTCAGCCTATCGGGAAGATGTAAACACAAATTAACAAATTTATATTGGATATTTTCGAAGTGAAAGTTTTGAATACATTATTCGGCCTATTGGGAAGATGTGAACAGAAAGTAGACAGCATTGAAACAATTACTATTTATAATTAGTGTTTGGATTATTATTTGTGCTAATTGATATTGCATTTGGAAAATTGTGTTTAAAAGCAAATAGTTTATATATTTGCTGTCTATATTGTACCAGATGTAAATGAGAGTGTACATTTCAGCAAATGTAGTTGAGAGAAATAATAGACTTAATGTACAAGAAGGACGTAATTAAGAAACTGTAGATATGTAAACACATAGCTACACATATTGACAATAATGCTCTGAGCTGATTTTTATTTTTTTTACAATCTCGTTGATTGTATTTTTTCCCCGCTGTTCAATGATGATACTACGTTGAAATCACTGTGCGTGGTGAAGTTCAGTAGAATCTGAGAACAGCAAAAAGGGAAATTGAAAATATTATGTAATTCTAAAATTATGTTGTGTTCTTAAAAATATAATATTATAATTTCTATAATACATTGCATTACATAACTGTTTTTCTTCTTCTTGTTTACAGTAGGTAATGGTAAAGTTTGAAAATAGTTTTAATGCTGTTTATGACAATACTACTCTAAAATAGCTCAACAGAATTGTGTATCTAAATTACTTAAAAAGGTAAGAATACATCACATAACATGCATGATAACGTGAAACAATGTTTAAAGTTCATTTATATGTTAATTTCTAATAAAAATAATGTTGATCCTTTACACTATTTAAAAGCTTTCATTATGTTGCTGATGTCATCAGCCAGGTAGTCATCCTTTCACACAAACACTATCCATGCTGTCATCTAACCTCTGTACCACAACTTTGGCAGTAATAGGATAACCCAGGCATTATCCTTGCATTTGTCATTTCACAGAGGCAAAACCCATGCACTCATGCAATCACCCAGACACTACCCCTGCAGTTATGCAATCACCAATGCACTATGCATGTACTCATACAATCACCCAGGCACTACTCATACACTCATCCATTCACTCAGGCACCACCTACGCACTCACCCATTCCCTCAAATACTACCCATGCACTCATCCAATGAGCAAGACATTATCCTTGCACTCATACTTTTACTCAGGTACTTCTCATGCACTCATTCAATCACCCAGGCGCTACTCCTGGACTCATGGAATCACCCACCCATTATGCATGTATTCATGCAATCACTAAGGCACTAGTGTTGAACTCAACTTTTCACGCAGGCCCTACCCATGCACTCATCCAATAACTTAGGCATTATCCTTGCATCAATCCATTCCCTCAGGCACTACCCATGCACTCCTCCAATCACCCAGACAGTATCCCTGCACTCATGCAATGACCCAAGCACTACCCCTGCACTCATGCAATCACCCAGGCACAACCCATGTACTCATGCAATCACTCAGCCACTACTCTTGCACTCAACTGTTCACTCAGGCACTACCCATGCACTCATCCATTCTCTCAGACACTACCCATGCACTCTTCAAATGACCCAGGCATTACTCATGTAGTCATCCTTTTACTCATGCAGTACCCATGCACTCTTCCAATCACTCAGACAGTATCCCTGCACTCATGCAATCACCATAGCACTATCCATAAACTTGTACAATCATTCAGGCACTACTGTTGAACTCATGCATTCCCTCTAATACTACTTCTGCACTCATTCATTCAGTGAGACACTACCCATGCACTCATCCAATGACTGAGGCATTTCTGTTGCAGTCATCCTTTTACTCAGGCACTACCCATGTACTCATCTAAGCACCCACTCACTACCCTTGCATGCATAAAGACACTCAGGAACTATCCATGCACTAATCCAATCACTCAGACAGTACCCCTGCACTTATGCAATCACCCAGGTACTGCCCATGTACTTATGCAATCACTCAGGCATTATTCTTCCACTAAACCATTCACTGAGGCACTAACCATGCACTCATCCAATGACCCATGCATTAACCTTGCACCCATTCTTCCAGTCAGGCATTACCCATACACTCATCCAATCACTGAGGCACTACCCATGCACTCATCTAATGACCCAGGCATTACTGTTGCACTCATACTTGCACTCATCAAATGACCCAGGCATTACCCTTCCAGCAAATCTTCCACTCACGCACTACTCATGCACTCATCCATTCACTCAGGCACTACCAATGCACTCATCCAATTACCCAGGCATTACTCTTGCACTCATACTTTTGCTCAGGTACTTCTCATACACTCATCCAATCATCCGGGCACTATCCCTGCACTCATGCAATCACTCACACCCTACCCATGTAGTTATGTAATCACTCAGGCACTACTCTTGTACTCAAACATTCACTCAGGCACTACTCATACACTCATCCATTCTCTCAGGCACTACCCATGCACTCATCCACTGACCCAGGCATTACTGTTGTACTCATTCTTTCACTCAGGCAGTATGTATCCACTCATCCAATCACCCAAGGACTACTCTTGCACTCATCCATTCACTCAGGCACTACTCATGCACTCATCCAATCACCCAGGCAGTACTGCTGTACTCATGCAATCACCCAGGCACTACCCATGCACTCATGCTATCACTCAGGCACTACTGTTTCACTCAATCATTCACTAAGGCACTACCCATGCACTCATCCATTCTCTCAGGCACCACCCATGCACTCATCCAATGACCCAGGCATTACAGTTGCACTCATTCATTTACTCCGGCAGAACTCATGCACTCATACAATGACTCAGACATTACCCTTGCAGTAATTCATACAACACATACAAGTTTGTCTATCTTTAACCAAATAGGCGGTTCTAAAAAGAACAATTAGTTTTCTTCTTTTTTTGTTTGTAATTTTTTTTGTGTTTTTTTAATATTTTAATGATTTTTTGGGTGTTTATTGAAAAAAACAAGGCAATGAACTGTAAAAACTTTTCAAAAGCTTTTGCAATTGGAATGTGTTGGAAAACGAGGCAGCATCTGTGAGGCCTGCACAAATAACATGACTACATTTGTCCTTTACTGGGAACCAAACACCCAATTGTAGCGCCTGACTCTCAGAGGGTAGTGTTGCAGAGCAGTCTGAGGCTTACTCAAGGGATGTGGTGTGGGCTAGTAATCGCCATTTGCAGGTGCGCAGAAATAACACTCAATAATTGATTGTCCAGTCTGTACTTTGCTTTATAAAAGTAAGAGTACATTTATTAAACACACACACTACTACATACTATGCACCAATTTACAAATATACATAAGCTGTTGGAATTACTTTGTTACATTGCATAACATCTCCACCCCTCCCGCAGGGGGGTTGGGGTCTAGTACCACCACTCCCATGTATGCACATCATCTTGCCCCCAAGGCAGTTAGTTGAACATAACCTGGAGCGAGGGCCCTGTGCACTGGCACCATCCCAGTGGCGACCCACCCCATTATCTCAACAAGCATTTAAAAGAGGTAACCCTGCCTTGGTGACACATAACCCTGACTGAGCATTTCCTACGGACCATGAAGTATACACCTCTACATCTTAAGGGCTAGCAGTCTGGGTTCTTCACCTAAGCGCAGCAACAAGAATACATGTTTAAGCATCACTTTAGAATGACAGTACTCATCACATTTGTGGATCATTAGAATGCATTGCAATTAAAGCCCCTAAAGGCATCACAGATGAAATCACAGGATTACGCATATACAGCCAGACACCCTAGCAGGAATGTCTGGCAACATAACCCCACTTTGCTTATGACATCACCTTACACAGGTACTTCACATTACACATGTGACCTTCAGCCCCTCTAAAAGAAATAACATTAGTAAAAGCATTTCTCTTCACCTCCAGGGTTGCCCTTCTCCAGACAACCCCAGCTCAGCCTTTCAATCCTTGAGGCACTTCTCAGTACACCCCCAGCTGTAGAACGAAAGTTCCAGCCCAGGAGATGTTAATGCTTGTGCTGAGCCCTTGAGGGGTTATTCTTTTAGGTCCCCTAGAGACTTAGGGAGGGACTTTTCTTCGTGGTGCTGGGGGAGACTGCATTGCTCCTGCAGCCCCCCCCTGCACCCTGGCACATGGGTGGTGGTGACCCCGTTCTCCTGGGGCCACCACAAGCAGAGAAAAACGCTGTTTTGCCCTGGCAGGCCGGTCCTGGCCTGCAAGGCATTATGGGTACTTTCGCATACTAGAGCAGTGACTCCCCCGCTGCTCCGGGGAGAGCCGCGCTCTCCTTCCTGGTGCTTTTCGTCATCTTTGGGGGTCCGGTCCCACCCGGACCCCGTGCCTCCAGTGAGGGCTCCCGTGGCTCGGGGAGCCCACCCCCGGCCGCTCCAGGACATCGGTGGAGGTCCGGTCCCACCCGGACCCGTGCTGCCGTTGAGTGGTTTCCGCGGCCCGGGGAGCCCACCCCGTCCGCTCCTCTCTTCCTTGCGGGGGCCCGGTCCCACCCGGGCACCCCGTGCTGGCAGACTGCTGGGGGCAGCCCGGGGAGCCCACCCCTGACAGCCCCTGCCGGCTCCCTCCCGGCCCGCACCCTCGTGTGCGGCCGCGAGAGCCGGCGTGTGCATTCTGGTCTGCCCGCTCCGGCGGGCAGACACGGAGGCTCGCGCTTGTCCTGCGGGTCTTGCCGGACATTGGGGGGAGTGCGACGGCACTCCCCCTCCTCCTTCCTGCACTTTGGGTCTGCCCGCTCTGGTGGGCAGACACGGAGGCCAGCGTGGCTCCAGCTGGCCTCGGGGAGTGCAGCGTCACTCCCCCCTCCTTCTCTCACCACTTTGGGGGCCCGGAGATGGGGTCCCGGGCCCCTCCTCCTCTTCACGGGGGGGCGCAATGGCACCCCCCCGACTTCATTCTTCTCGCCAGGGGCCAGGGTGGGCTCTTGGTACCCAGAGTTGGGGTCCCGGGCCCCTGGATACTTCACGGGGAGTGCGACGGCGCTCCCCAGCTTGTCTTCGCACACGAGGGGGGACGCGCGACGGCGCGCCCCACTCCTCCTCTACATCGGGGCCCAGAGTTGGGGTCCCGGGCCCCTACAGGCTTCCTTGTGGGGGGGGCGCGACGGTGCTACCCGCCCCAGCCCATATCGCCGGGGGCCAGGGTGGGCTCCTGGCTCCCCGCTTGGCTTCTCTTCCTGTTGGGGGCAGCCCCTGGGACCTGACCCACCCCAGGGGCACATCATGGACTGGTGGCCGAGCCCCAAGCGCTTCGTCGTCTGTCCCTCCAGAGGTCAAAGTTCGCCTACCTTCTGGGGGGTGTATCTCGGCCCCCAGGGGTCCAATTTTGATGATCTTGTCCTCTTCTTGCTCCTGGTGGCGCTCCCCAGCCACTGGGAGCACTCTTTGTCGCCCTCTGGGTCTCTAAGAGGGGGGATTCAGCAGGGAGCTGTCTTCACTGGCTCCCTGCACAAGCCTTTCATCTGGGTCTCCTCCTGGGCCTCTCTTCTTCCTGCGCAGATGCCCCTGCTTCTGCGCACCGGTCCTGGACTCTTCTCCTGGCGCTGTTCAGGATCCTGGAGCAGTCAGGGGGTTCATCCTTCCAACTGTGGATTGCGCCAGGCTCCAGCACCTTCTGCCTCAGCAGACCACACCCCAGAGAGAGCTTCTCTTCCTGTGCAAACACTTTTTAAGAGAATGGGGAGGGGGATGGCAGGAAGTCTCTGTTTGTCCTATCAAACAGCGACACATCACTTCACTGCCCCTGCTCCCTCCTTCCTGCCCAGGCCTCTGGGTTGGTTCAAGATGGCGTCGTCCAGGGTCTCCTGCCACATGGTCTCTGAAAGCCCCTTCCCCCCAGAGCTGCCTCCCCTTCGTGCAGCTTGGTGCCTGGCACCCAGTGACAGCTGCTGATGAATTAGCCTGCAGCTCCACCCAGCTTCTCTTCGTGGAGAGGAGGTCTTCGAACGGGGGAGAAAAGGTCATCAATCCAGGCTACTGAGGTCAGCCCCCAGCCAGGGCCTGGTTAGGGCTGACTCAGTGAAATATGACAGTTCTGGATGACCCAAAAGCAGTACAAATATGACTCTGGACTCTACAGAATACTTCTTCTCACACCTGTTACAGTGGACTTTAGTGCGTGTCTGGAATTTGTAGGCCTTAGGAAAGTGACACTAGCCCATGGGCTCCACTTCCCCATAGGGGAATAATGAAGTGACAAACACAGTAAAACACACTGACTTTCCCTGGCAAGTTTCTTCCCAGTGTATAAAGCATATTCCATGTCACCACCCCATTCTGCATAAGTCCTGTCACACCATTCACTTTGTATCTGCTCCTGGGCTGCGCATGCCAGGAATATCCCCTGCGCAGCCCCTACACGTGTGCACACGCATGTACACAGGTGTATGCAGGTAACCAGCCCGGTGCCCCTTACTCCAGCTGCTGCGCAGCGGCCTAGTCAAGCTAGGGGGACACCAGTAAAATCCACACGGTGTCTCTTTCATCATGAGTTCACTGTGGGTGTGTCCCAACTTATGAGGCTCTCCCACAGTAAAAGCTCAACAAATAGGTGCTCAAAAAAGTGAAAAATCCGGGTGGCCCAGAGTGTCAGAACCACCTTCTAACAGAATGACATTGCAAACACAAAAAAAATTAACATTTACGTTTTTTTTACAGCAACAACAACTGCTGTAGCAGATTGTTGGCCTGAACAAAGACGTTTCTTGCACTTTATGCAGTGCTGTTCTAGTCCTGCAAACTCTGGAGCAATTAATGATGGTTGTGTAGTTGCAGTGGATCCCGCAGAAGTACTAAGTCCTGCGACTTGATCATCATGTTGTGTGTCTTGCATTTGTCTGCGATGTTGTTCATGCACAAGACGGTTTGGGTGCATGGTCTGAAGATGCTTCATCATGGATGAAGTCCCGCAAGAATACTTTTTCTCAGATCCCGAGATAAAACCATGTCACACACAGTGCAGGTGACCTTGCGCGCATTTACTTTCTTCTCTCCAGGTGGTATTGAGAAAAAAGCCCACACAACACTTTCTTTCCTTTTCTTAGTAGGTTCTTCCAGCTCCTCTTCATCTTCAGGAATTCCCTGTGGTGGATTTTGAGATGCCATTTCTTCAGTTGAAAAAAAAACCACCAAAATATTAAATAAAGAGGCACAGAAAACACAAGAGGTGTTTCTTGTAAAGATGCACCTGGAAGAATGAAAAGATTGGGTGGGGTCCACCAAGTACTAGAATAGAAAGCTTCTTAACCAATGAAATGCTTTCTTTTAAAGTCACATGGGATTCGCGTACCTGACGCGTATTCAGCGCGCACCGGACGCGATTCCAAAAATATGTTTAACACTAATATATATTTATTCCAGTTACAAATATAGTAAATTTACATATTTGAATGTAAATCTCTTGGTATAATATATATTATAAAGTTATATATATATATATATATATATTTTTAGAATGAAATAATTTGCACTGGATTTGCGTACCTATCGCGTACCCGGAAATATGTGCGTGAGGGTAAGCGGGATCATCGCAGGTCCTGGATTTTCATTATAAAAACTCAAATATTCAAAATATTTATGTTAATATCATTTTTATAACTCTTTCAATAGAGCACATACGATTGATTTAAAAAATATATAGTTTATATAAAATTTAAATTAAAAAAATGACAAATTTGGGAACCGCGCACCCTTCGCGCTCCGTACGCGCATCCTATGCGACCTAACAAATATGGTGGCACAATGCTTGGATTCGCGCACCCACCGTGACCGGTATGCGATCGGTACGCGAATCTCACAGTTTAAAAAAAAATTATAATAATAATTATAAATATATATTAAAAGAGGGATAAAAAATTACATAACCTTTATGAATGCAAAAACATTTTGAACAAGGCTTTTTAACACGTAATGTAACCTGTACACACTGCAATTCTTCAGAAATTGTTGAACATGTAGGGCCATTTCTGTTCCACTCTAAAAATTTCAGAACACGTTACAAAACCTTAGGTTTTCACTGAAAAAAACACAGGTTTCAGAGAAGTTAGAGTTAGGAATTAGCATTTAAAAAACCTTAGAAATTCACTGAAAAAACACAGGTTTCAGGTACGTATAGTTAGGAGTTAGCATTTAAAAAACCTTTGAAATTCACTGAAAAAACCAGAGGTTTCAGGGACGTTATAGTTAGGAATTAGCTTTTAAAAACCTTAGAAATTCACTGAAAAAACGCAGGTTTCAGGGACGTTATAGTTAGTCAGACATTTTGCTCATACAAAACCAGAGAAATTCGGCCTTATAGTTAGCTAAGCAAAATATATCTTGCGCCCCCGCAATGCACTGCTGATGACGTCACATATTACATCACTCATGACATGGTCAGTGACATCACTGATGACATCTCAAATGACATCACTGATGACATCATCCACTTAATATCTGATGCACCTCCTCACACCTTAATATAACCTTTCATACACCCACTCTAAAATACAGACTAACATTCTCGAAATCATAGACACACCAATACCAGTTAGTACATACCCACCCACTGATTCATAGGTCTACACACACGTCCACTTACTCATCTATATAGTCACTCAAACACGCAGTCACTCATCAATACAGCCACTGATATATGCACTCATACACCCACACAGATACTCACACACCGCCACTCACCCATAGAGTTACTCACACACCTAGTGAGTCACCCAAAGAATCAAACACACTGCCATTTACTCACCAATACAGTTATAGACACACCACCTCACTTATTCATATAGATACTAGCAGATACTTACTCTCTTCTACAATCACTGACACAAGCACACACTCATCCATACAGCTACTCTCACAACCACTCACTCTCACATATAGTCACTTATATACTTCAACACTCATATATAGTGCCTTTCACATATGTAGTTACTCACACATATACCACTGAGACATCAATTCACTCACCAACACAGCTATATGTACACTCACTCACCCATACAGCCCCTTTCAGATGCACTTATGAACCCATACACCCAGTGAATCACCCACTCACACATCCATGCAGGGAGTCACACCCCCCACCCACCCACACAGATACTCAGGCACCCATACAGGTACTCAGATAAGCAGTCATTAACCCATATAGACACTCATGTAGCTACTCACTAATTCATGCAGCCACTTACACATACAGACATTCACAGAGATTAGTCATTCACCCATGCATTAATTAAGACATGTTTAATCACTCACTTATACAGTCACACACCCACTTAATCATCCATTCAGACACTCATACACCCACTCATTCTTCAATACACCTTTGTGTGTATATATATATATATACACATATATATATATATATATATATATATATATATATATATATATATATATATATATATATATATATATATATATACCCACAAAGTTTTTTCATGAAGAACCCAAGCCGCTTGATGATGGTGGGCCATGGCGGGGTCGCAAACCCCTACGAATCCACAAATGCATTGTTTTTGAAAATTCCGTAAAAACAACAACACCACAGGCCAAACTTCTTTCAGCATGACAAATTTATTCGGCAATACCACTCAACGCATTTCGGAGCGTCCGCTCCTTGCTCACGAGTAATTGGCTTGCACAAACATTGTGTTTTTTAAATTAATCATGTGACACACCTCCGTGTAGATACTGACAACAGACTTCACCATGTATCATAGACATTTCAATGTCATTACAACATTAAATACAATCATGTTCAATTCTTCAAACAAATAACTTTTATCTGATATATTGTTTAAATTACTTCTGTGCAAGTGTGAAAAAATGTAAAAAAATCGAGCATTCTTTAGCGTAACTGCCGCTCATCAAAATACTTGGGACTTTAATTGTTCACTTTTTCTGAACAATAAAGTATGTTGAAGATTCTAACTTTATTTGGGCACGCAGACGGACTCATGCCTTTAAATTCAGGGCTCGCATCGGCCTCCAAAATACACATAAGCGGTGCAATCATCTTGCCCCTGTGGGCTAGTGTTTACAGACTGGCCACACAACAAGAAAAAAATGGCCCGCACCTTTTCAAAATCTCACCCCTGTGGGCAATCACTATATCTCCTTCGCAAAAAACAACTGTACCCCATACAGGTTGAGCACTACTACTTTATATGCCCTCGTTCTGCCCAAGTAGGCAGCGTGCTTTTCCATTCATCTGCCCCTGTTAATACATCTGCATCAACATAACAATTAAAGTCCCAAGTATTTCGATGATCGGCAGTTACGCTAAAGCCAATTACTCGTGAGCAAGGAGCGAACGCTCCGAAACGCGTTCAGTGGTATTGCCGAATAAATTTGTCATGCTGAAAAAAGTTTGGGCTGTGGTGTTGTTGTTTTTACGGAATTTTCGAAAACGACGCATTTGTGGATATATATATAATATATATATAAATATAAGAACCGGTATGGTGCGAGGACCTGTGGAGCCACGGAGAAATGAGTGGATGCCATGAACCACAGCTCGACGGAATTAGCACCCGTTTTCAATAATAAGATTGAGATCCAGCAAACGGCGAGTGAGACTGCACACCGAGAAGAGGGAGCGGTCTTGCTTCAGCATACAAAATAAAGAGCAGAAACATGGCGCCGACAAGGATTGACAAGCGCTTGGAAGCAGCGGTTAAATTATTTGAAAATTGCACAATGGAGATTACATCGGAAAGCAATACGGCATCTAATGATGGTATGATCTCGCCAAACAAAAAAATGCTATGGGATAAGCTGTGGAAGGCTCTTAAAACTGAACAGAACAAATGGTGGGAGGCCACCACGCTTCAAAAATATATAGATGTCAGCAGAATTCCGAGAGGATTGAGAATTTTCACAACGCCGACTTTTAATGATCCGGATCCAGAACTAGTTAAAGAGTGGGCAAGCAACAATCACCAATGCTCAACGAATATGCTTAAAATGCTAGTGAAATACGCGAAAAAAGACTGTGAAAAATTAACAGGAATCATTGATGATATCACTCAATAACTTAAAGCGCTCTGTGGAACTGAGGAGTTTCAAAAAGAAATGGAGAAAATGGACAAAAGTTTGGACAAGATCGAAGATGAAATAAAGATCAAAAAACAAAGCAAGTTCCAACGGGATTTGATTGACTACCAGAGAGGACGGATTCTTACGTTTGCTAAGAAATACGACCAGTTACGAAGTGGAGGAGTCTTAACCAGCATGGCAGGCGTGAATCCGGAGGCACCCACTGACAACCAGGAGGAGCAAGTTAGCTTTGAGAACTCCACTGATGGCAGCGTAGCAAGCACAAGTGATGTCTTAAGTGCTAAAGACTGCAGAGTATCAAAAGACAGCATTTTAATGGAGTTCAGTCTGGTTGCAAAAGGAAGACAAATGGGCAACAGACCAAATGTGCGTCGAAATCGTGGAAACGCAAACAGAGACGGAAGAAGAGGAAATGTATCAACGCCAGGAGAATCGGGAAGCCCGGTGGGAAGTCGCACAAGGGGCCAAAAGAGGCTGAAATAACGAACAGAAAAACGGTAATCAATCTATCTGAACGAACATTGAATGATGCAGAGGTAGAACTTTTATCTTTAGGTCTTACGTTTTGTCCCTCAAATGATTTTAACTATACCCAGAGTAGGATAGATCTTTTTTACTTTACACGGAAATTACGTATAAAAAAGTGGTATGCATCTAAAGTAAAAATGAATGTAGATGTTGAAAGACAGGTTCCTAGCAAAATGACAATTGCTGAAGGAGAGTTACTTCACACATTGAATTTACTCAGTGAAGAGGTCTATGCTGAAAGTGATCTTGTCACAAGCCTGATGAACGAGAATGTACCCTTAAATTTGAGTGCACAGAGTCATTTTAAACCTAGATCAATTTTTCTCCCTCAGATTAAGAATGAGGCTATTGATGTTTTTGAAAAGGGAGTTACGCAGGAACTGTTGAAATTATCTAAGAAGAGGAAATGGTCTAGGTGGAATAATGTTACAGAGGCACAAAAATTAGCAATTGAAAGTTTGAAGAATGACAACACAATAGTCATTAAAAAATCTGATAAAGGAGGAAATGTAGTTGTGTTGTCTAAATTGAAGTACATCGAGGAAGGGATGAGACAACTAGCTGATAAAAACAACTATCACAGAAGTAACAGAATGGAATATGAGCATTCTGTTAGGCAATTTCAAACACAATTATGTGATTGGCATAAGAAAGGACTATTAGAACAGGATGAGTTGAGATTCTTGGAATGTAAATGTCCTAAACTTCCGGCTCTTTACTTATTGCCAAAAATCCACAAAGATAAACAGAATCCACCGGGGAGACCCATTGTGTCTTCCCGGGGCAGCTGTTTAGAAAATACCTCCAGATATGTTGATTATTTTTTGCAAGGCTTAGTTAGAAAACTCCCATCCTATATTAAGGACACAGGAGATTTTCTTAGATGTTTAGACAATTTTCAATGGAACAACAGCTATTCACTGCTAACACTAGATGTGATGAGCCTCTATACATCTATCCCTCATGACTTAGGCCTTAAAGCATGTAAACATTTCCTCAAAGAAAGATCAATCTCATACCTTCTACACACAGAGATGTTAATTGAGATGATGTCTATCTGTCTAAAACAGAATTACTTTCTCTTTGATGATAAGGTCTATAAGCAGACTCTCGGAACTTCAATGGGGACCTGCTTTGCTCCTTGCTTTGCGGGTCTCTATTTGCGGGTCTCTATTTGGGGTTCTGGGAAGAGAAAATAGTTAAGGAACTGCCAGTGTACAAGGAGAAGGTAGCAATGTGGGTCCGTTATATTGACGACATTTTCTGTGTGTGGAAGGGGACTGAAGATGAAGCAGATGAGTTTGTGAAGGCACTAAATGAGAATAGCTATAATTTATAATTTACCAGCAATTGGTCTAAAGAGTCAACTGAGTTTCTTGATCTTAAACTAACAGTATTGGGAGAAAAAATTGAAAGTGGCCTTTTCAGAAAAAGTACTGCTGGCAATAGCTTATTGCATGCGAGGAGTTCGCACCCAAGGGCTCTTGTCAGTAGTATACCTCTGGGGGAATTACTGCGAGCCAAACGGAACTGCAGTACAATGGAGAGTTTTAAGTTTGAAGAAAAAAGAATGATTGAAAGATTTTTAGAGAGAGGGTACGGACAATCGGTCATCGATAAGGCTAGAAGAGAGGTGGAGAAAAGAACAAGGAAATCCTTACTAGCAGTAGAGGAGAAAGACAGTGAAGTGGCAAACTCACAAGACAAGATTCGGTTTATAACTACGTTCAGCAGACAAGCCCCAGAGGTACGCAAAAGTTTGAACAGATTTTGGCCAGCATTACGAACAGATAAAGATTTAGCAGAAAATTTAGAAGTGTTCCCTCAGATAACTTTTAAAAAGGCTAAATCATTAAAAGACACTCTGTGCAGGACAGTAGAATCAGGCGTCGTAAGAAGTACAGTGACGCAGGGTTTTTACACTTGCAGAAGCTGTAAGGCCTGCAAAAGCAGTAAAAACAGAAAAGAATGCATTTTGTCACCCAATTGCAAACCATTCAAAATTGTTAAACATACTTCATGCACTAAGGAATAAGCAGTATATGCACTGTTCTGTCCTTGTCAGAAGGTGTATATAGGGAGCACCATACACAAAGCGAAGATACGAATATTAGAACATCTGCGCGCAATAAAGAATGCAGATAAACAATATCCAGTTGCGCGGCATTTTCAGAGTCACCATAGCCAAAACAGCAATTTATTGAGCTTTTGTGTATTGGATACAGTGAAAACTGATGTAAGAGGAGGAAACAGAGTGCAAAGTTTGCGCCGGTTAGAGTCAAAATTGGTTATACAGTATGGAACAGTGGTGCCGATAGGCCATAACATTGATGAAGAACTTGCAGTACACCTGGGGTGAAGGGAACAATAGGTAGTAAAAAGCCGTGAGGAGACATAAGTGGTCCAGTCGGGTTCTGAGTGTAATTCTCTCCCTTCATTTTTGTAAAAAGATTTTTAAGTATTTTGATGATGTTAAGTAAATTGTGTATGAATTATGTTAATACCAATGCTGATGAGTCAGTTGTAGACAAGTTGTCAATGTAGTTGTGTGTGGTTTTTGTTAATAGGAAATATGGGTGATTCACATTTTTTAATACAATGTTTTGTGTTTTATTTTCTTTCTTTTTAGATTTGAGTCCGCGGTTACCACAAAGAAACGCAAGAGAGTAAAAATATCTTTTTTTATAACAAAAATATAGTTTGTTATGAAGTTGTTAAGAATTGAGTGATGCAATGAGAGAGCAGAATGCCTTTAAAATCTGAAGAGAGTGCCTTTAAAATCTGAAGTGAGAGCAGAATGCAGACATTAAGAGATAGTGTTACAGTAATGATGAGGTATTAAATACAGCAACCAATATGCCCACTTGGGCAGGAATGAGCACGAACGTGAATATATTGAAACGATTCTGTAAGACCTTAAAACATTCAAAACATTGAACATGCCCACTTGGGCGGTGATAACATGATTGAGGTTGGTTGAACCAGTAAATAAAAGTGGATGAAATGTTTTAGAGGTGCAGTAATGAAGCACTGAATAGGGATGTATAAGTCAACGATAACAGCGAGGCTGTGTTACAGGCACAAATCTGTGTTCGTTTTCAATAAAGTTGGATACGAAGGAAATGAATTAGGTCACATGAAATGCTAAAATACAGCAGTAAATGTTGTTAATGTATTTCTAAATATATATATGATTTTTTATGTTAATGACTAATGTTATAACCGCAAGTGATATTTATTTGACATTTATTTGACATTTATAAGTAGGAGTGAAGAAACTCCGTATTGTGTGAAGTCTTTTTTTCATGTTTGTTTTGAATCACGTGGTTATTTAAAGGAATATGAGACACAGCAATGGCACTCGTGATCAAGGGACTTGTTCCCGAAACGCGTCGAGAGGTGTCTTGAATCTGCCAAATAAATAATTTTGCTGAAAGCTTTGGTGTCCGCGGCTGCTGTGTTGGCAAATTCAGCGTAGAATTGTATATATATATATATATATATATATATATATATATATATATATATATATATCAATCAAAGCTCCAGCTTGTGTCCCACAATTGAGAGGCACTTGAAAGACAACACGGAGCTCCAAGCTTAAACTCATTTATTAAGGTACGGAGGACGCCGGCCAGCCGATATCTTTCGCAGCCAATTCACCGCTGCCTGACGCGTTTCGAATGTCCATTTCTTCCTCAGAGGCTGACGGTGAAAAGAATAAAACACAGTCCGGTCCCCGCCTCTCAAGTATGTGTAACTGCGCGCCCTCAGATGAGCTGTTCATTATGATGCTGCGCAAGTACTTCTGGGAGTTGGAGTCCCGGAGGGAAGTATGTTCCCTCAAAGTGTTTCCAATGTACTGCTGGCACGTTTCAAACCCGCAAATAGGTCTCAGCGGGCGGGCTCCTCCTAAATCCTGTGTTGTTGCCCCACAAGTAAGGGATAGTGAATAGAATCCCCCGTGGCCCCCTTTCTCCCTGGGGTGATGCACTCTCGGTGGCTGGACCGCCACCAAACATCAAAGCTCCAGCTTGGGTCCCACAATTGAGAGGCACTCGAAAGACAACACGGAGCTCCAAGCTTAAACTCCTTTATTAAGGTACGGAGGACGCCGGCCAGCCGATATCTTTCACAGCCAATTCACCACTGCCCGACGTGCATTTCTTCCTCAGAGGCTGACGGTGAAAAGAATAAAACACAGTCCGGTTCCCGCCTCTCAAGTACGTGTAATTGCGCGCCCTCAGATGGGCTGTTCATTATGATGCTGCGCAAGTACTTCTGGGAGTTGGAGTCCCGGAGGGAAGTATGTTCCCTCAAAGTATTTCCAATGTACTGCTGACACGTTTCAAACCCGCAAATAGGTCTCAGCGGGCGGGCTCCTCCTAAATCCTGTGTTGTTGCCCCACAAGTAA
The DNA here is from genome assembly GCA_963921515.1 of Calotriton arnoldi. Taxonomy (NCBI): domain Eukaryota; kingdom Metazoa; phylum Chordata; class Amphibia; order Caudata; family Salamandridae; genus Calotriton; species Calotriton arnoldi. The sequence continues at coordinate 1,750,257 of CAWUFW010002391.1, read as the reverse complement.
GGGATAGTGAATACAATCCCCCGTGGCCCCCTTTGTCCCTGGGGTGATGCACTCTCGGTGGCTGGACCGCCACCAAACATCAAAGCTCCAGCTTGTGTCCCACAATTGAGAGGCACTCGAAAGACAACACGGAGCTCCAAGCTTAAACTCCTTTATTAAGGTACGGAGGACGCCGGCCAGCCGATATCTTTCGCAGCCAATTCACCGCTGCCTGACGCGTTTCGAATGTCCATTTCTTCCTCAGAGGCTGACGGTGAAAAGAAAAAAAACACAGTCCGGTCCCCGCCTCTCAGGTACGTGTAATTGCGCGCCCTCAGATGGGCTGTTCATTATGATGCAGCGCAATTACTTCTGGGAGGCGGAGTCCCGGAGGGAAGTACGTTCCCTCAAAGTGTTTCCAATGTACTGCTGACACATTTCAAACCCGCAAATGGGTCTCAGCGGGCGGGCTCCTCCTAAATCCTGTGCTGTCGCCCCACAAGTAAGGGATAGTGAATACAATTCCCCATGGCCTCCTTTGTCCCTAGGGTGATGCACTCTCGGTGGCTGGACCACCACCAAACATCAAAGCTCCAGCTTGTGTCCCACAATTGAGAGGCACTCGAAAGACAACACGGAGCTCCAAGCTTAAACTCCTTTATTAAGGTACGGAGGACGCCGGCCAGCCGATATCTTTCGCAGCCAATTCACCGCTGCCCGACGAATTTTGAATGTCCATTTCTTCCTCAGAGGCTGACGGTGAAAAGAATAAAACACAGTCCGGTTCCCGCCTCTCAAGTACGTGTAATTGCGAGCCCTCAGATGGGCTGTTCATTATGATGCTGCGCAAGTACTTCTGGGAGTTGGAGTCCCGGAGGGAAGTACGTTCCCTCAAAGTGTTTCCAATGTACTGCTGACACGTTTCAAACCCGCAAATGGGTCTCAGCGGGCGGGCTCCTCCTAAATCCTGTGTTGTCGCCCCACAAGTAAGGGATAGTTAATACAATCCCCCGTGGCCCCCTTTGTCCCTGGGGTGATGCACTCTCGGTGGCTGGACCGCCACCAAACATCAAAGCTCCAGCTTGTGTCCCACAATTGAGAGGCACTCGAAAGACAACACGGAGCTCCAACCTTAAACTCATTTATTAAGGTACGGAGGATGCCGGCCAGCCGATATCTTTCGCAGCCAATTCACCACTGCCTGACGCGTTTCGAATGTCCATTTCTTCCTCAGAGGCTGACGGTGAAAAGAAAAAAAACACAGTCCGGTCCCCGCCTCTCAAGTACGTGTAATTGCGCGCCCTCAGATGGGCTGTTCATTATGATGCTGCGCAATTACTTCTGGGAGGCGGAGTCCCGGAGGGAAGTACGTTCCCTCAAAGTGTTTCCAATGTACTGCTGACACATTTCAAACCCGCAAATGGGTCTCAGCGGGCGGGCTCCTCCTAAATCCTGTGCTGTCGCCCCACAAGTAAGGGATAGTGAATACAATTCCCCGTGGCCTCCTTTGTCCCTAGGGTGATGCACTCTCGGTGGCTGGACCGCCACCAAACATCAAAGCTCCAGCTTGTGTCCCACAATTGAGAGGCACTCGAAAGACAACATGGAGCTCCAAGCTTAAACTCCTTTATTAAGGTACGGAGGACGCCGGCCAGCCGATATCTTTCGCAGCCAATTCACCGCTGCCCGACGAATTTTGAATGTCCATTTCTTCCTCAGAGGCTGACGGTGAAAAGAATAAAACACAGTCCGGTTCCCGCCTCTCAAGTACCTGTAATTGCGAGCCCTCAGATGGCCTGTTCATTATGATGCTGCGCAAGTACTTCTGGGAGTTGTAGTCCCGGAGGGAAGTACATTCCCTCAAAGTGTTTCCAATGTACTGCTGACACGTTTCAAACCCGCAAATGGGTCTCAGCGGGCGGGCTCCTCCTAAATCCTGTGTTGTCGCCCCACAAGTAAGGGATAGTGAATACAGTCCCCCGTGGCCCCCTTTGTCCCTGGGGTGATGCACTCTCGGTGGCTGGACCGCCACCAAACATCAAAGCTCCAGCTTGTGTCCCACAATTGAGAGGCACTCGAAAGACAACACGGAGCTCCAAGCTTAAACTCCTTTATTAAGGTACGGAGGACGCCGGCCAGCCGATATCTTTCGCCGCCAATTCACCACTGCCTGACGCGTTTCAAATGTCCATTTCTTCCTCAGAGGCTGATGGTGAAAAGAAAAAAACACAGTCCGGTCCCCGCCTCTCAAGTACGAGTAATTGCGCGCCCTCAGATGGGCTGTTCATTATGATGCTGCGCAATTACTTCTGGGAGTTGGAGTCCCGGAGGGAAGTACGTTCCCTCAAAGTGTTTCCAATGTACTGCTGACACATTTCAAACCCGCAAATGGGTCTCAACGGGCGGGCTCCTCCTAAATCCTGTGTTGTCGCCCCACAAGTAAGGGATATTGAATACAATCCCCCGTGGCCTCCTTTGTCCCTGGGGTGATGCACTCTCGGTGGCTGGACCGCCACCAAACATCAAAGCTCCAGCTTGTGTCCCACAATTGAGAGGCACTCGAAAGACAACACGGAGCTCCAAGCTTAAACTCCTTTATTAAGGTACGGAGGACGCCGGCCAGCCGATATCTTTCGCAGCCAATTCACCGCTGCCCAACGTGTTTTGAATGTCCATTTCTTCCTCAGAGGCTGACGGTGAAAAGAATAAAACACAGTCCGGTTCCCGCCTCTCAAGTACGTGTAATTGCGCGCCCTCAGATGGGCTGTTCATTATGATGCTGCGCAAGTACTTCTGGGAGTTGGAGTCCCGGAGGGAAGTACGTTCCCTCAAAGTGTTTCCAATGTACTGCTGACACGTTTCAAACCCGCAAATGGGTCTCAGCGGGCGGGCTCCTCCTAAATCCTGTGTTGTCGCCCCACAAGTAAGGGATAGTTAATACAATCCCCCGTGGCCCCCTTTGTCCCTGGGGTGATGCACTCTCGGTGGCTGGACCGCCACCAAACATCAAAGCTCCAGCTTGTGTCCCACAATTGAGAGGCACTCGAAAGACAACACGGAGCTCCAACCTTAAACTCCTTTATTAAGGTACGGAGGATGCCGGCCAGCCGATATCTTTCGCAGCCAATTCACCGCTGCCTGACGAATTTTGAATGTCCATTTCTTCCTCAGAGGCTGACGGTGAAAAGAATAAAACACAGTCCGGTTCCCGCCTCTCAAGTACGTGTAATTGCGAGCCCTCAGATGGCCTGTTCATTATGATGCTGCGCAAGTACTTCTGGGAGTTGGAGTCCCGGAGGGAAGTACGTTCCCTCAAAGTGTTTCCAATGTACTGCTGACACGTTTCAAACCCGCAAATGGGTCTCAGCGGGCGGGCTCCTCCTAAATCCTGTGTTGTCGCGCCACAAGTAAGGGATAGTGAATACAGTCCCCCGTGGCCCCCTTTGTCCCTGGGGTGATGCACTCTCGGTGGCTGGACCGCCACCAAACATCAAAGCTCCAGCTTGTGTCCCACAATTGAGAGGCACTCGAAAGACAACACGGAGCTCCAAGCTTAAACTCCTTTATTAAGGTACGGAGGACGCCGGCCAGCCGATATCTTTCGCAGCCAATTCACCGCTGCCTGACGCGTTTCGAATGTCCATTTCTTCCTCAGAGGCTGACGGTGAAAACGTATTAGAAATACTCAGACTCACAGGATGATGTCATCAGTGATGTCATTTGAGATGTCATCAGTGATGTCATGAGTGATGTCACTGACCATGTCATGAGTGATGTAATATGTGACACCATCAGCAGTGGATTGCGGGCCGAATTTCTCTGGTTTTGTACAAGTGAAATGTCTGACTAACTATAACGTCCCTGAAACCTGTGGTTTTTTCAGTGAATATATATATATATATTATCTACTGGCGGTCGCCAGTAGATAGTTATAGTTAGGACCTATTTTCCATAGGAAATTCACAACATTCTATTTCCAATACCTTTGGCGCCGGTTGACGAATCTTCGCGAAATTCTTAAAACTTATGGCCCGCTCCGGTCCGCTCCTATCCTGAAAGTTTCGGGGTGATTCGTCAAGTGGGGGCCGAGAAAAAAGGGGGGTCCCAAAACGTGTTTTCCCCATGCAATTTTCCATAGGAACCTTTAGTCGCAGCTACAGCCCGAACTGCGGAACGGAATTTCACCAAATTTAGCAAAAAGGTAGCCCTTGGTTCAGAGCCATGCCTTTTGATTAAATGGTGTAAATCCGTTCAGTAGTTCCTGAGAAATTTGAAAAAGAAAACACATTTATATCTGGGCGGAGCCTAACCACACATGTCATCGTGAGATCTGATTGACTGTCAGCACTTCATCCTGGAATTGCTGGCAGCCATCTTGGGACCAATATAAATGATAGTACCCCATTGAAATGCATTGTAGTGAATCGAAGGTTTTGAGGGTTACCAAAAGGAGAACTATAAATGGTGATAACAGACTTTAGTTACATTAGAATTCATTTGTTGATGGTACCATACTAATTTCAGGAATTGTGGTGTGTTCTAAGGTGATTTTACCCTGTGAAAAACCTTCTGCTGGGATATCATGAATCATGTTTGAGAGAAAACTATTTTCACATGCTTGTCCCATACAGTTTTGGAAGGTGCTCTAGAAGCTAAAATGAGAGCATATTTTCTGTAAATTCACATTATCTTTCTCAGTCATGTGAGAATGAAGTCTGACATTCTCAGTAAAACATGTACATCCAACAAGGGCAGAGACTGTCAGTTGATTCCTTTGTGTTCTACTGCAGCTTCCCAGAGTGTTCTAAAGAACAACTAGAGTGCTAACAGCCTTACTTATGATAAAAGTATGGCACACCTGAAGCCATCTTGATTGGAATAAACAGGTAACACTTAAAACATTTAATTTAAAAAGGAACAAAATGATGGGGTTCATTTTGTCATAGAAATATGGTTAGTGCTGTAGAAAGAAAAATTAGGACATGTTTCAAGTGTGATCGCAAATATCTTCCTGTTATATTTCAACAGGAGCAGCCTGTCAGTTGATGCCTTTGTGTTCTACTGCAGCTTCCCAGAGTGTTCTAAAGAACAACTAGAGCGCTAACAGTCTTACTTATGACAAAATTATGGCACACCTGAAGCCATCTTGATTGGAATAAATTGGTAACTCTTAAAACATTTAATTTAAAAAGGAACAAAATGAGGGGGTTCATTTTCTCATAGAAATTATGGTTAGTGCTGTAGAAAGAAAAATTAGGACATGTTTTAAGTGAGATCTCAAATATCTTCCTGTTATATTTCAACAGGAGCAGCCTGTCAGTTGATGCCTTTGTGTTCTACTGCAGCTTCCCAGAGTGTTCTAAATAACAACTAGAGCACTAACAGTCTTACTTATGACAAAAGTATGGCCCACCTGAAGCCATCTTGATTGGAATAAACTGGTAACACTTAAAACATTTAATTTAAAAAGGAACAAAATGAGGGGGTTCATTTTGCCATAGAAATTATGGTTAGTGCTGTAGAAAGAAAAATTAGGACATGTTTTAAGTGAGATCTCAAATATCTTCCTGTTATATTTCAACAGGAGCAGCCTGTCAGTTGATGCCTTTGTGTTCTACTGCAGCTTCCCAGAGTGTTCTAAAGAACAACTAGAGTGCTAACAGCCTTACTTATGACAAAAGTATGGCACACCTGAAGCCATCTTGATTGGAATAAACTGGTAACTCTTAAAACATTTAATTTAAAAAGGAACAAAATGAGGGGGTTCATTTTGTCATAGAAATTATGGTTAGTGCTGTAGAAAGAAAAATTAGGACATGTTTTAAGTGAGATCTCAAATATCTTCCTGTTATATTTCAACAGGAGCAGCCTGTCAGTTGATGCCTTTGTGTTCTACTGCAGCTTCCCAGAGTGTTCTAAAGAACAACTAGAGAGCTAACAGTCTTACTTATGACAAAAGTATGGCACACCTGAAGCCATCTTGATTGGAATAAACTGGTAACACTTAAAACATTTAATTTAAAAAGGAACAAAATGAGGGGGTTCATTTTGCCATAGAAATTATGGTTAGTGCTGTAGAAAGAAAAATTAGGACATGTTTTAAGTGAGATCTCAAATATCTTCCTGTTATATTTCAACAGGAGCAGCCTGTCAGTTGATGCCTTTGTGTTCTACTGCAGCTTCCCAGAGTGTTCTAAAGAACAACTAGAGAGCTAACAGTCTTACTTATGACAAAAGTATGGCACATCTGAAGCCATCTTGATTGGAATAAACTGGTAACACTTAAAACATTTAATTTAAAAAGGAACAAAATGAGGGGTTCATTTTGTCATAGAAATTATGGTTAGTGCTGTAGAAAGAAAAATTAGGACATGTTTTAAGTGAGATCTCAAATATCTTCCTGTTATATTTCAACAGGAGCAGCCTGTCAGTTGATGCCTTTGTGTTCTACTGCAGCTTCCCAGAGTGTTCTAAAGAACAACTAGAGCGCTAACAGTCTTTCTTATGACAAAAGTATGGCACACCTGAAGCCATCTTGATTGGAATAAACTGGTAACACTTAAAACATTTAATTTAAAAAGGAACAAAATGAGGGGGTTCATTTTGCCATAGAAATTATGGTTAGTGCTGCAGAAAGAAAATTTAGGGCATGTTTTAAGTGAGATCTCAAATCCTCTTCTATTTCATTAGAAAATTCTGACATGCAGACTGAAACAATCACTTTCAATGCCAGCAGTAGACTTCCAGTTAACTCCCTGGTGAGCAGTAGCTTTACTACAGTGATCTAATGAACAACTAGAGTGCTAACATTCTGAATTTATTGCAAATGTGTGACACATCTGAATGCCTTCTTGATGGAATCAAAGTAAAAAACTGAAAGCATTTCCTACTGAGGAGACTGCAGTAAATGACGAAATTAGGAAACTTCATAACAAATAAGTCTACCAAGATGGCCACCAGAGAAAAAAGAGCCCAAATGTAGCACAAAAATCACCCAGATGTAGCCCACATATAGCCCAATGACAGAAGTGTGCAAAACACTTTTTATTTTTAGTTTTTCTGCAGTTTTATATAGTGCAAACTGGTCAGGTATTGGAACGTTACATCTTACTTGGACTCCTTATTGCGTATTTTGCACGAAGTACATGAGATTGATCTTGCGAAACATTGAACTTTACGATTCTGTTAACCTGAAGTTGCTCTGAACCGGGCTTTGTAACACCCGTTTTTACCTACTGGTTTTAATTAATTCTCAATGTATTGTATTAGGAAAGAGGATTTACTGTTTTTATGTACACTTTTATGATCTATGTTTCTAAATCAGATCAAATAAAGTTTAATGAATTCTATGGCAGGACGGAGGCGAGGATTATGCATATCTTTCCTCACTTTATTTGCATAGCAGTTCAAAGAAAACGTAACACAACAATCATTAAACAAAAGACTACACAACCCATGAACCATTAGGGGGTAGTCTCCAAGGCAACTATAGTCCAATCATATCACAGTCCATCGTATATAATATCGTGACGTCCCTTCCGCTTCCTCTTTCTTCACTGCTCGTCAGTTAAGTGCATTCCTTACATTCTTGGCTTAATCTGACGTTGTTGCTGTTTGTATAGCGGTTTCTTGTGTACGTTATTAGCATTATTGCCTTGGTATTGTTTCATATTCCCTGCGCAGCAGGCTCTTGCCCGAGCGCGTTCTCCCCCTCGCAGTTTCTCCCGCTGTGTGCTCTGCGCGCGGTGAGATCCTGTCAGACGCGTCTGGTCCGAGCGAGGCAGCTCTGTCGAGCGCTCCCGCTGGTCTTTACGCGTGTTTGGGAATCCGGTCACTCCTTTAGTGTCCGCTTGATTCCCGACCAACCCTCGCCTAATTTTGACACCGCTACGCGGTGATTTCCCCACACGGCCACGTTAGTGACCAGCGCCACCTGGTGGTGGTAATTGGTATTGCGCCTCAGTCTATTCTTATAACAGCTTCGGGGAAAGCCCAGCTGTTGGAGCACCGGCGAGGGGGCTGTCTTAAGGATTTTAAGGGCATTTGTTCTGTGCTCACACCCTCTGCTATCATGTCTTCTCCAGAAGACCATTTTTACTCCTCCTACCAGGAAGTGGAGGAGGAATGGCCCCCCAACTTCTCCCTCCAGCAGTGGACCAACCCCTCTCTCTGGCTATTTCTAGGGCGCTGGCTCCTCTTAGGGATCAGGCTTATAAGCTGGCGAAAAGCATCCCTGGGGTGTTCAGTGACCCAGATCTGGTGGTGGCTGGTCCAAGTAGCTCCCAGATGGGGAATAAAAGGGCTGTTAAGCATAACGTGGGGCACTTGGAAGGATTTGATAAACTTACGGAGACCTTCCTCAAGAGTGCGCGAACGCTAAAACATGCACCCTGCCGGGAGGAGGAGGGACACGGAGAAAATTGCGACACTGTCACCACTATTGTAGACCCCGACGGCGGGTTTCCTTTAGAGGGAGAGGGTGTATCGGAGGACGATTTCTCCTCCGATGAGGATAAGGACTCGGGGAGTCCCTGGCGTCCAGAGTCCCACTCCTCTCAGTCCCCGGTTGGGGACGGGGTCCACTCGGACATGTTCGAGCCTACTCAAATTTACCATCCTAGGTCAGCAGAGTGGACACCTGACGCCAAAGTGGCAGAGTATGTGGTGGGAAAAATCCATCAACCCCTTGAAAGGGAGGTCAGGAATAGGATGAGGGGAGAATGCCCTAGGCCCTCACTGAAGGGGAAGGTGGCACACACGCCTGAAATTGATGAGAAACTATGTACCTTTTTCTCCAAGTATATGAGGGATCCCAAGAAAGGAATTGATAGGTCTTGGACGTGATAGGGCCCTTGATCCAAATTATTCAATTGACGGAGCATTCCAAAGAGTCAGGATCCCCTTTGTCCACGGATATTGTGACTGGTTGGGCGCACTACCCTAAACCCTAAAACACTACCCCCTCCACTACCCAAACACCACTGCACTACCCTAAACCCTAAAACACTACCCCCAGCACAACACCCTACACTACCCAAACATAACTGCACTACCCTAAACCATAAAACACTACCACCAGCACGACTCCCTACACTACCCAAACACCACTGCACTACCCTAAACCCTAAAACACTACCACCAGCACGACTCCCTACACTACCCAAACACCACTGCACTACACTAAACCCTAAATATACCCCCAGCATGACCACCCACACTACACAAACACCACTGCACTACCCTAAACCCTAAAACACTACCCCCAGCACGACCCCTACACTACCCAAACACCACTGCACTACCCTAAACCCTAAAACACTAACCCCAGCATGACCCCCTACACTACCCAAACACAACTGCACTACCCTATACCCTAAAACATGACCCCCTACACTACACAAACACGACTGCACTACCCTAAACCCTAAAACACTACCCACAGCATGACCCCTTCACTACACAAACACCACTGCACTGCCCTAAACCCTAAAACACTACCCCAGCACTACCCCCTACACTACCCAAACACCACTGCACTAACATAAACCCTAAAACACTACCCCCAGCACAACCCCTTACACTACACAAACACCACTGCACTACCCTAAACCCTAAAACACTACCCCCAGCACGACTCCCTACACTACCCAAACACCACTGCACTACCCTAAACCCTAAATCTACCCCCAGCACGACCACCTACACTACCCAAACACCACTGCACTACCCTAAACCATAAAACACTACCCCCAGCATGACCCCCTACACTACACAAACACCACTGCACTACCCTAAACCCTAAAACACTACCACCAGCATGACCCCCTACACTACTCAAACACCACTGCACTACCCTAAACCCTAAAACACTACCCCAGCACGACCCCCTACACTACCCATATACCACTGCACTACCCTAAACCCTAAAACACTACCCCCAGCATGACCCTCTACACTACTGCACTACCCTAAACCCTAAAACACTACCCCCAGCACGACCTCTACACTACCCAAACACCACTGCACTACCCTAAACCCTAAAACACTACCCCCAGCACGACCCCCTACACCACCCAAACACCACTGCACTACCCTAAAACCTAGGAAAAAAAACCCACCCCATGCCCAATCCCCCTTACCTCTCACTCCTCATGGTTCCTCTCTCCTCGTGGTTCCTGCTTCACGTCATCTCTGAGGGGCGGTGCACGTCGTTGTGAGGAAATGGAACAGCCTCTGTTTCCTTACAACGACATGGATCGTCTATATGTTTTTAGAACGCATGGTCATTTACCAAACATACCTTTACAACAAAATTCGTTGTAAAGGCATGCGTGGTAAATGACCATGCGTTCTAAAAATGCGTAGTAATGACTTCGTGATGTACAACGCATGCGTGGTAATGCATGCGTTGTAATGGTATTGCAAAGTAAAAAGTCGTTGTAACGGCTGTTTACCGATCGAAGCTGGCCCCTGTTCTTCAGTGAGATGTTTATTTGATTAATTAGGAGGAAGGAATGTGTTTTTTTTACCGAAAAGTGCATTCCCGGCTGTTGTATTGTGAAAGTGTCCGCGTGGCCTGGTTTCACTTCCTTTGAGAGAGTGGAAGAGTCTGTTTGGATCTAAAGGAGTTCTGTTGTTGGACAGGGCCGGTGCGACATGTCATCAGAAAACATAGCTAATGGAAAGCGTCCTCCCTGAATTGTGGAGCAGTGCCATGAGAGGTCAACGAGTGTGCGTCTCACCGCAGTATGACCGTACCGCGTGACCCATGTGCCGCCTCCAGGGTACAGGAGGCAGAAGCGGCATCGCAGGTCCTCTTGAAGACCATTGTAGCACTAATTCTACATTTTGGTTCTAGGGCATTTTAACTTCGTTGTTCCTGCCAAATACAAAGAGAAGATCCTGTGTTATTCAGTGCCCTCGTTACCTTTTTTGTGGGTTGTGGTGCTTGTCACTTCGCTGCCCCGCCAGTGCACACGACTGGGCACCCCACCTTGTGTGCATCTGCAGGGCCTCTGCCCTCGGATCACTGGTTTCGGTTTCTGGAGTGGCAACATAAACAGTTGCTCCCAAAGGACTAGCCTGAACACTTAGGTGAATATCCCCTGCATCAGCATTCCACGGAAATTCTTTCCTAGCTCTCCCACGTCAACGAGCACGGCTCCGCTCGCGACACCGTATGACGTCAATCGGAGCCATAAGAGGACCTTGTCGGCGTGCTGACGTCAGTTCCACCTATTTTTTCCGTGCCACCGAGGCAAACAGGGGACCGAGACATTTTCACATGTATACATAGTATAATAAATATATATATATTCACTGAAAAACCATAGGTTTCAGGCACGTTATAGTTAGAAATTAGCATTTAAAAAACCTTAGAAATTCATTGAAAAAACCATAGGTTTCAGGCACGTTATAGTTAGAAATTAGCATTTAAAAAACCTTAGAAATTCGCTGAAAAAACCATAGGTTTCAGGGGCGTTATAGTTAGTTGGACATTTCACTCGTACAAAACCATAGAAATTCCCCCGTTATAGTTAGTTCAGCTAACTATAACTAGCGCGCCCGCAATGCACTGCTGATGACGTCACATATTACATCACTCATGACATAGTCAGTGACATCACTCATGACATCACTGATGACATCTCAAATGACATCACTGATGACATCACTGATGACATCATCCAGTGAATGTGTGTTTTTCTGAAAATTAAATATGTTTTATATATGTATATCTCAAGGTCGATGGAAGAATAAATGGGTATATAAGTGTCTAAATGGATGATTTTTTTTGTAAAATTGATTGTATAACTGACTAAGTGTATCTTAGTGAATACATGGGTTAGTGAGTAATGTTTAAATATGAAAATATCTGTATCAGTCTCTCACTTTGTGTATAAGTGGCTGCATGGGTTGGTGAGTAGCTACATGAGTGTCTATATGAGTTATTAGTTGGTTTTTGAGTATCAGTATGAGTGTCTGAGTGTCTGTATGGTTCGGTGGGGGGTAAAACTTAGTGCATAGATGCATGAATGAGTGACTCACTGTTTGTATGTGTTGAAGACAGCATGTGTGCAGGACTGTATAGGTGGATGAGTATGTGTATGGGTGTGTTAGTGAGTGAATGACTGTCTCAATAGTGACTTTATGAGTAACTACATATGTTTTAAACTAGTATATGTGAGTATTGGTGTATATAAGTGAGTATATGTGAGAGTGAGAGATTGGAAGAGTTCCTGTACAAATAAGTAAGTGTTTCTATAAGTGATTGTTTAAGAGAGTAAGTATGTGTAAGTTTCTGTAGAAGTAAGTGTGGTAGTGTGTGTATAACTGTATATGCAAGTAAATGGATGTTTGATACTTTGTTTGCATGTGTGACTATGTGTGTGAGTAACTCTATGGATGAGTGGCGGTGTGTAACTGGATGTATAGGTGTATGAGTACATATGATGAGTGAGTACATGTATGAGTGACTGTATAGGGACTGTTGGTGAATGAGTAGATGTGTGTGTAGATCTTGGAATTACTGAATAGGTGTGTTGTAACTGGTATTGGTATGTCCATTGTTTTGAAAATGTTAGTTTGTATTTTTGAGTGTGTGTATCAAAGGTTATATTAGGGTGAGTGGAGGTCTGCCACTCTATCACAAGGATGATGTCATCAGTGATGTCATCAGTGATGTCATTTGAGATGTCATCAGTGATGTCATGAGTGATGTCACTGACCATGTCATGAGTGATGTAATATGTGACATCATCAGCAGTGCATTGCGGGCGCGCAAGTTATAGTTAGCTGAACTAACTATAACGGGGGAATTTCTATGATTTTGTACGAGTGAAATGTCCAACTAACTATAACGCCCCTGAAACCTATGGTTTTTTCAGTGAATATATATATATATATATACATATATATATATATATATATATATATAGCAGACGCCGTTCTTCGTGGATTCCCTTCTCTGGGAAAGGACGGAACACGAACCCAATTTGGTGCATGAAATCTTTATTGTGCTCTCAACACCACTACCGCCCTGACGCGTTTCGGCCTGACACTGCCTTGATCACATATATATGTATATAGTGATCAATTTTTATATCTTAATTATCTACTGGCTGTTGCACGCCTCCCTCCCTGGCCTATTTCGGCCCTGGGGACCGCCCCGTGGCCTGGCCATAAAAAATAGGAAGAGGGGGGTCATGGCCCCGGCGACCCAAACCCCAGGACCTGGCTATGCATTTAAAAGTGAGGGCGGCCGCTCTCCCAGAGCCAATAATGGCCCTGGGAAACACTATACCCCAGGGCTGGATCAGGTATTCCCCGGGGTGCCCACCCCCAGGACATCATGGTTTCTCTGCCCACACTGGTGTGGGCAGGGAAACTCCTGTTTTCTCTCACTTGCGGGAGCAAGTTAAAGCTCCTGCCAAGCGAGAGTAAACAGTAAGTCCACTTCCAGTGGGTGGGAGCATGAAAAATGCTCCCACCCACTGGGAATTGACTTTTCATCTGTTGTGGGCAGGGAAACGGATAAAAAAATTGCTCTGCCCACAGGGAGCAGCATTTCAAACTGCTGCATGCGGGCTGGAGCAATGCCGGCTTCAGCAGGATGTAGGAAGCCCTCAGGGGCCTCTGGGGCATTGGGGCTATACCCCCAGCCTCCAACAAATAGCCAGTGGGTGCTCAGGGTGGGCTACAGGGCACCCACTATGTAGTGCCAGGCCACAGGGAATGGGGTTCCCAGGGCCAATATTGGCCCGGGGAGGCAGGTATCATTTGAGATGTCTTTAGTAAAGTAATCCTTGATGTCAATGACCATGTCATGAGTGATATAATATGTGAGGTTATAAGCAGTGCATTGCGTGGTCATAAATTATAGTTACCTTAGGTACTATAACTGCTGAATTATATGGTTTTGTGTGTGTAAAATCTGAGCCTAACTATAACGCCCTTGTAAACTTTCTGTGAATTTCTAAGGTTTTTAAATGCTATTTACTAACTATAATGCCCCTATAACCTTTGGTTTTTAAGTGATTTTCTATGTTTTTTAATGCTATTTCCTAACTATACCAGCCCTGCAACCTTTGATTTTTTCAGTGACATTCAAAGTTTTTTTAATGTTATTTCCTAACTATTACATCCCTGTAATCTTTGGTCTTTTCATGACTTTCACTATTTCTTTTAACATACATTGTAATAAAACTTCACCTATAAGTTCAATTTTGTAACATACATTTTTACAAGTTTATAAATACATTTTAGTCACACATTTATTATCTTGCAATTAAAAAAGAACAATTAACAAATGAATATAACATAACTTGTTAAACTTTTTACAAATGCAAAACACTAAGGGGTCGATTCCGATCCCGGTCGGAGGCGCACCTAATACCATTCGGCCGGGAAAAAAGCCAGGCAAATGCCTGTTTCCCGACCGATTCGCACATACGTCCGAACGAGCAAGTACGATGCGCACAACTGCCCAAATCCCGACCCAGTCGTACTCACCCAATACAGGTCCAGTTCTCCGACCGATGCGGATCCGGAAACGCAGAATCGAGTCGCACGGAAGCCAGAATGCAGCCCCGTCCGGCCGGACAAGTACGATGCGCTTTCCGTACGCGCCGAACCCGTCGCTACGCACGGCACGTCAAAGCATCCGGGAGAGGCGCACATAAGCTCCGATTCGCGCCACAAGATGATCCACGGCTACGAGACGAACACACCAGCGACGAGGACGAGGCGAAGCAAAGAGAAAGACGAACGAGACGAACCAACCATGAATCCCATCGCGCAGGTCCTACCAATACTCTACATCTATTACCGGAACAGGCACGGACGCGTACGGCGCAGAAGGTAAGTCAGACACCAACCACAAAAACAAACTACACGTCCCCGACATATCACACACACACAGAGGGATGCAGAAATTACTTACACCAGCAACAGCAGCACCATAGGGGCGGGATGGCCATCACCAATGCCACATATACACATAGGGGCCTGGATGCCAACAACTAACACCACCCCTACCCAGGGTGTGCTAGATGCCTGTCACTCCTACCACCTCTACCCATGGGGGGCAGGATGCCTACCACCACTACCACCTCTACCCATGGGGGGAGGATGCCTACCACCACTACCACCTCTACCAATGGGGGGCTGGATGCCTACCACTACTACCACCTCTACCCATGGGGGGCTGGATGCCTGTCACTACTACCACCTCAACCCATGGGGGGCTGGATGCCTGTCACTACTACCACCCCTACTCAGGGGGTGCCAGATGCCTACCACTACTACCACCTCTACCAATGGGGGGCTGGATGCCTGTCACTACTACCACCTCTACCCATGGGGGGCTGGATGCCTGTCACTACTACCACCACTACTCAGCGGGTGCCAGATGCCTAACACCACTACCACCTCTACCCATGGGGGGCAGGATGCCTACCACCACTACCACCTCTACCCATGGGGGGCAGGATGCCTACCACCACTACCACCTCTACCCATGGTGGGCTGGATGCCTACCACTACTACCACCTCTACCCATGGGGGTCTGGATGCCTACCACTACTACCACCTCTACCCATGGGGGGCAGGATGCCTGTAACTACTACCACCTCTACCCATGGGGGCAGGATGCCTACCACCACTACCACCTCTACCCATGGGGGGATGGATGCCTACCACTACTACCACCTCTACCCATGGGGGGCTGGATGCCTGTCACTACTACCACCTCAACCCATGGGGGACTGGATGCCTGTCACCACTACCACCCCTACTCAGGGGGTGCCAGATGCCTACCACTACTACTACCTCTACCCATGGGGGGCTGGATGCCTGTCACTACTACCACCTCTACCCATGGGGGGCTGGATGCCTGTCACTACTACCACCCCTACTCAGGGGGTGCCAGATGCCTAACACCACTACCACCTCTACCCATGGGGGGCTGGATGCCTACCACTACTACCACCTCTACCCATGGGGGGCAGGATGCCTGTCACTACTACCAACTCTACCCATGGGGGGCAGGATGCCTACCACCACTACCACCTCTACCCATGGGGGGCTGGATGCCTACCACTACTACCACCTCTACCCATGGGGGGCTGGATGCCTGTCACTACTACCAACTCTACCCATGGGGGGCAGGATGCCTGTCACTACTACCACCCCTACTCAGGGGGTGCCAGATGCCTACCACTACTACCACCTCTACCCATGGGGGCAGGATGCCTACCACTACTAACACCCCTACTCAGGGGGTGCCAGATGCCTACCACTACTACCACCTCTACCCATGGGGGGCTGGATGCCTGTCACTACTACCACCTCTACCCATGGGGGGCTAGATGCCTGTCACTACTAATACCCCTACTCAGGGGGTGCCAGATGCCTAACACCACTACCACCTCTACCCATGGGGGGCTGGATGCCTACCACTACTACCACCTCTACCCATGGGGGGCAGGATGCCTGTCACTACTACCACCTCTACCCATGGGGGGCAGGATGCCTACCACCACTACCACCTCTACCCATGTGGGGCAGGATGCCTACCACTACTACCACCTCTACCCAGGGGGGGCAGGATGCCTGTCACTACTACCACCTCTACCCATGGGGGGCAGGATGCCTGTCACTACTACCACCCCTACTCAGGGGGTGCCAGATGCCTACCACTACTACCACCTCTACCCACGGGGGCAGGATGCCTACCACTACTACCACCTCTACCCATGGGGGGCAGGATGCCTGTCACTACTACCACCTCTACACATGGGGGCAGGATGCCTACCACCACTACCACCTCTACCCATGGGGGGCAGGATGCCTACCACCACTACCACCTCTACCCATGGGGGGCTGGATGCCTACCACTACTACCACCTCTACCCATGGGGGGAGGGATGCCTGTCACTACTACCACCTCTACCCATGGGGGGCAGGATGCCTGTCACTACTACCAACTCTACCCATGGGGGCAGGATGCCTACCACCACTACCACCTCTACCCATGGGGGGCTGGATGCCTACCACTACTACCACCTCTACCCATGGGGGAGCTGGATGCCTGTCACTACTACCAACTCTACCCATGGGGGGCAGGATGCCTGTCACTACTACCACCCCTACTCAGGGGGTGCCAGATGCCTACCACTACTACCACCTCTACCCATGGGGGCAGGATGCCTACCACTACTAACACCCCTACTCAGGGGTGCCAGATGCCTACCACTACTACCACCTCTACCCATGGGGGCTGGATGCCTGTCACTACTACCACCTCTACCCATGGGGGCTAGATGCCTGTCACTACTAATACCCCTACTCAGGGGTGCCAGATGCCTAACACCACTACCACCTCTACCCATGGGGGCTGGATGCCTACCACTACTACCACCTCTACCCATGGGGAGCAGGATGCCTGTCACTACTACCACCTCTACCCATGGGGGGCAGGATGCCTACCACCACTACCACCTCTACCCATGTGGGGCAGGATGCCTACCACTACTACCACCTCTACCCAGGGGGGCAGGATGCCTGTCACTACTACCACCTCTACCCATGGGGGGCAGGATGCCTGTCACTACTACCACCCCTACTCAGGGGGTGCCAGATGCCTACCACTACTACCACCTCTACCCACGGGGGCAGGATGCCTACCACTACTACCACCTCTACCCATGGGGGGCAGGATGCCTGTCACTACTACCACCTCTACACATGGGGGCAGGATGCCTACCACCACTACCACCTCTACCCATGGGGGGCAGGATGCCTACCACCACTACCACCTCTACCCATGGGGGGCTGGATGCCTACCACTACTACCACCTCTACCCATGGGGGGAGGGATGCCTGTCACTACTACCACCTCAACCCATGGGGGGCTGGATGCCTACCACTACTACCACCTCTACCCATGGGGGGCTGGATGCCTGACACTACTACCACCTCAACCCATGGGGGACTGGATGCCTGTCACTACTACCACCCCTACTCAGGGGGTGCCAGATGCCTACCACTACTACCACCTCTACCCATGGGGGGCTGGATGCCTGTCACTACTACCACCTCTACCCATGGGGGGCTGGATGCCTGTCACTACTACCACTCCTACTCAGGGGGTGCCAGATGCCTAACACCACTACCACCTCTACCCATGGGGGGCTGGATGCCTACCACTACTACCACCTCTACCCATGGGGGGCAGGATGCCTGTCACTACTACCACCTCTACCCATGGGGGGCAGGATGCCTACCACCACTACCACCTCTACCCATGGGGGGCAGGATGCCTACCACCACTACCACCTCTACCCATGGGGGGCTGGATGCCTACCACTACTACCACCTCTACCCATGGGGGGCTGGATGCCTACCACTACTACCACCTCTACCCATGGGGGGCTGGATGCCTGTCACTACTACCACCCCTACTCAGGGGGTGCCAGATGCCTACCACTACTACCACCTTTACCCATGGGTGCCAGATGCCTACCACTACTACCACCTCTACCCATGGGGGCAGGATGCCTACCACCAACAACACCCCCACCCACAGGATGGCTAATGCATGACACAACAAGCACACACCAACATAAGGAATGCAACAAAAGACATCCCCCCAACACCATGACAAGCGTGTGTAGACTGTGTCAAATGCCTACAACACTGAACATGACTTTGAACATACAATGTGACCCCCTATCACATGTGTCACACATAAATGTGTGTGGCCCCCACAATGCAAGCAGACCATGACCACTGTGGCAATGGGGTCCAACCCCCATCATCACAGTGACCAAAAGGTAAGTGTGGGGTCCATAGCTGAATCACATTTTGAACATTGTGGCAATGGGGTCCAACCCCCATCATCACAGTGACCAAAAGGTAAGTGTGGGGTCCATAGCTGAATCACATTTTGAACATTGTGGCAATGGGGTCCAACCCCCATCATCACAGTGACCAAAAGATAAGTGTGGGGTCCATAGCTGAATCACATTTTGAACATTGTGGCAATGGGGTCCAACCCCCATCATCACAGTGACCAAAAGGTAAGTGTGGGGTCCATAGCTTAAGCACATTTTGAACATTGTGGCAATGGGGTCTAAACCCCCATCATCACAGTGACCAAAAGGTAAGTGTGGGGTCCATAGCTGAAGCACATTTTGAACATTGTGGCAATGGGGTCGAAACCCCCATCATCACAGTGACCAAAAGGTAAGTGTGGGGTCCATAGCTGAAGCACATTTTGAACATTGTGGCAATGGGGTCGAAACCCCATCATCACAGTGACCAAAAGGTAAGTGTGGGGTCCATAGCTGAAGCACATTTTGCACATTGTGGCAATGGGGTCTAACCCCCCATCATCAGAGTGACCAAAATGTAAGTGTTGACATTGAAAAAGCTGCAACTGCCAAACTGCATGGATGATTCCTGGTCACAGAACAACAAACACATCAGTGGCAAAGTAGTGCTTGTGTCCCATAGCAACATAGATTGGGGGAGGCAAACAGTGCAGTGCAAATAAGACATACCCCTGGCCATGTGCAGACAAACATCACCCATGGGGGCTGACACTGTCAACATCCATCAATGACACAATAACAGAAGTGACCATCATAATGCAGACCCACATATTTGCACCAATGGGCACACTAATGTATATATCCTGTGGAGACTGTAGATGTGAGGTGAACAAATAACATACCATGGCAGCAATGGGACACACAAACAATGATCATTGTGCTGACTGATGACCTAGGAGTCCCAGGGACAGCAGGTCAAACCCACCAAACAACATACAGCCAATAGCACACTAAAGATATGCCAATGCAGTGGTGCAGATGCACAAACAGGCAGACCCACACTGCACATCAAACACAACAGGTGAGGGGGGGTGCCAGTGTCCCCAGGCAACCACACAACACATGATGAGGCCTCAATACCAATTTCACAGATGCACATACAGTGCCACACAAAAGTAACTCATGGATCCAAATCCCCTATGTGGGCAATCAGGCATTGTTAGATGAGAGGGAGCACAAATTACACATGTCACACAAGCTTGTAGGAACAGCAACTAACACAGCAAGAGACAGACCCACCACAGCACTACCCCCAGGGACCCCATATTGTGCTGACACTAGCCTGCATGACAATCCCACTGTGATGACAATGTTAGATGTCGTTCACACTGTGAACCCCAGCCATGTGTCCTGAGCAACTAACTACCATCACACCTACACAAGCCCCAATCAATCAGCACGGCCTGCCAGCCAAAACCAATATGGAGGTAGGGGTCTGGCCGTGCAACAACTCACATTTGCACACACTCAACACCACACACCCTGATCTCCACCAATGTGCAGCAGTGAAGCTCACATGGACTGGTGACATTGCACATGCACCCATGACAATCCCAGGGGTGGTGGTGGGAACCAAGGTGCAGAAACCCATCACACATGGCCAGTCAACAAGACTTGTCAATGTCTGACACACAGCACAGTATGCTGTACATGGGCATGATGTGAAATCCACCACAATCAATGGGATCCTGGCCATAGTCACACACCAATGAAGAAGCCAAGGTGACACACGAAGAACACACGTACACAACTACCAACATTGCAGCTCTGACCCTGAGGAGTGGCAGCTGTCACACACACAACGTGTCACAATCACTGTAAGCTAACACAAACTGTAAATCACATTACTCGTGTAAACAACAAGTGCCAAGGGGAATCCTGAATGTGTCCCATCTGCGTTTGCCCGCATCCCCAGCACTGACAACAAAGACAACCTGGGATGACAACCTCATGCACATTAGTTTGCCATGCACCCACATCACAGAGAAACCAGGTCCAAGATGCTGGATGAACACAGAACAACTCAGCAAGCATCACAAACAGGAACATCCCTAGGGACACAGCCTGTGTAGGAAAAGGGAAGGGAACACGCACAGACATGCTCACACAACACAGGCCCACGCAATGTCACCAGATTACACACTGCCATGAGGGCACACCACTCCTGTGGAAGGTCCGCTGTGCCAAACCTTGTCTGTGCACGACCCAAACATGTCAGCAGAACACTCCGTCAGTGAGTCAACAACCACAACACACAGAAGGCTCTGCTCACAACAGCCTGGGTACAGGGGTGTCACGTCAGTCATCTGCACACACACCAAACACGTGTCAAGCAAGTTGCACTGTATACACAGATGAGTCCTTCGACATTGATGTGCAAAACTGCATGTCCAGTGGAGCTGGGCACACAGTCAGGGAAATTGGAACATTGAACAGTGGTAAGCCCACCAGATGTGCATCAGTGTAAGACAAAGATGTTCATTTACTAATGCAAAAAGGACATCCCTGTGTCAAATGCTGAACATTACACCCTCAGACTGTAGCAAAGGATGCCATAGATCCAGAATACAACAGGACACATATCCCATGGACCACATGGAGTCCATCACTGCAACACTTCATCGTCCTGATGTGAACACTATTACAACAGCAAATGCAGGATGCTACTCATCCACATCATGTACATCAAAAGAAAACCCAAAAGTAAACAAAAAGAGGCTTTATTCAGCAAATGTCAGGATAAAAACGGAAGTCCAAAAGAAACTAAGGCCAATGGCCAGTCCAAAATCACAGTACCAACGGGGTGAGAAGTGACAACTGGTCACACATTGCTTGCCTGCACTGGTACGGTTGGGGGACATCACCCTTGGAGGGGCATACAAGGGGCAGGCCAGGCACCGCAGGGACAGGATCAGGGGATGGCAGAGTGAGGCAGTGAAGGGGTGGTGGGTGCAGGAGTGTCACCGGCAACTGCAGTGGAGGTGTCTGACTCAGGGGGGCCGGCACCACCGTGGTACACAAGTCAGTTGGTGTGGGTGCCGCAACCACTGCAGTGGGCTGGACTGATGTAGTGGACTGGGTACCCCCTGCAGTGCCCGAGTCAGACGTGGTGGTTGTGGACTCCACTGCAGTGCATGATTCCAAGGGAGTGGAAGGGTGGGCAGATGAGGTGGGCAGGACAGAGGGGGGGACCCGGTCCCCACAACAGTGCCACTAACAGGCAGAGCGTCTGGATTGGGGGTGGAAGAGCAAGTGGCAGGGGAGGGCCTAAGCAGTCTGGGGATGCGGTATCGGTGTGTGGGGGAACCTGGGGCAGGGTGTGGCGGGGGAACCTGTGCAGTGGTGGCCTGGGGGATGGAGGAGAGAGACTGGGCGCTGGAGCTGCGTGGTGGTGGTGGTGGGGTCTTGCTCTTCCTGCTCCGGGGGACTTCCGAATGGGCTCCTGTGTCTGCCTGCGCCTGGGGGAGGGTGTCCGGGGGCGAGGGGCACTCCTCTCTGTGTGGGTGGACTTCCTCTTCCCCTGGTGTGCTCGGTCAGCAGGAATGGTGGGGAAGAGGCCGAGGTCACACAGGAAGACCCGCTGTGTATGTGGGGTAGCAGGCGAGGCAAGGGAAGGGGTCTTGGAGGGAGAGGATTTGGAGGACTGTGGAGTGAATGTGGATGCCTGTGTGTGTGTGTGTTCCCCATCCCCTGTGTCTGTGGTATCAGTTCCCTGAGGATGCTTGTGTGCACGTCTTGCCTTACTCTTGGGTGTGTCTGTGCTGCTCGTGTCTGTGTGTGTGGATGACTGTGCAGGTGTGCATGTGCTTTGGACAGGTAGGGGGGCAGGAAGTGTGGATGGGGCAGAGGTGGGAGGGGTGAGGGACTGTTGGAGGAGGGACACTGCTGCCGTCAGGGAGGAGTCCATGGACCTATTGCTCCTCTGTAGGGCAGACATACCCGTCGAGATGCCCTCCATGAACGACACCAGCTGTGTCAACAGAGTGGTGTGTGCATGGAGGACACTCAGCATTGCTGTCTGCCCTACATGGAGCTGCCGAAGGAGGTACACAGACTCCTCACTCAGGGCAGCAGGGGACACAGGGGCAGGGGCTGCGGTGCCTGGCACGAAGGAGACACGCTCCCGAGCATGGGAGCCTCCACGGACCTCAGGAATGGGAGCCAATGGGAGGGTGGTGGTGGTGGTGGTGGTGATGGGGCCAGACAGACTAGCTGGCCTTTGGTGGCTGCTGAGACCCGCCTCCACAAGGGAGTCATCCTCCGAGCTGCTGTGGTCCCCAGCTGAGGTGGATGGTGCTGAGGACTCCTCGGTGTGGCTCCCCTCGTCCTCCGTGCCACTGGGTCCCTCTGACCACTCATCCAATGCTGACCCAGTCTGGCTCCGCTGCTCCTCCTGGTCCATGGAGCTGTCCCCTCCTGTGGCCGTGGATGTATCTGCAAACAATTAGGGAAACAGACAAACATCAGTCACCTGCACTGACCGCACACACCACAGTAAGTACAGCACATTACAGAGCAAGCCCTGGCATCCTTAGTTGAACATTGCCTAAAGTCCTCACACAGATTCGGGGAAGCCAATTGTCAGTTTGATGGTCAACCATGGGACTCACACCCCTCCTGCCCTTGCACCCATCTGTCTGGTGCCTGTCTGATGGTAAGACCCCAGTGTGGACACATGCACCACCTACACAGTTGTTGGACATTGCAGGGAACACGGTGAAGCATGTGAACATACACACATCACATCTCTTGCCACTGAGTCAGTGCAGGTGTCCGGATGAAGGGATGGCCAGATTCTAATTAGGAATGCATGTAATGCATACCAGCACCAGACACCATGATGCACCCATGTCCGGATAGTCAATGCCACAATGGGGTGCATGTTGCACATGTCACTACCCTGCAGGATCAGTCCCAGGGAGTTGAATGCCATGACACAGGAATGCGTGCAAAGTCATACATAACTGTCTCAAGTCACATGGCCATGGCAGCCAGACAACAACAGTCTGCACTGTGTCACAATCCGAGGGCATGGGGAATGCAAGTTATGTGACTGACAAGTGCACATGTCCATCCCCAAAAACCACATCATCTGTACTACTATTTGTCCACGTCATACCAACTGGACATATGGGGAACATGAAACACAACTCTCTGAACATGAGCACCTCACAGTGTGCTGTGAATGAAAATACAGCTGCTTGAAAGTCACAGTCGCAAACACCTGTGTGCACAGTCAAGTGATCAGACACCTATAAGTCACAGAAGTATCGTCTATCATGGTCACATCTCAGATGGCATGCTGAGCCACAAACGATGAACATACCAGTAGTCCTGACAACGAAGACACAGCACAATGAGACAGAGGCAGACACCTGAGGGTACATTTCACTGACCACAACATGCCAGATGATACACGGGAGTGGGAGTACAGAGTGTATTGCATGCACTGGAGTAGGCATGACTGTCCAGCTCCACCTGTATGAGGGATGAGTCCTGGACAGTAGGCAGGTGGCTAAGCATGTGTGACACACTGGATACACATACTCCTGAGGCCCAAATATTGTTCCCACCAGCAGCATGGGTGTGTGCCACATTCCCCAGGGACATGTGGTGAGTCAGAGCAGCAAGCGGACCACATATCAAAGTTACACGCAGATCACATGTCAGAACTTAGGCATTGTGTAAGCAATTGACCCACCCATGAATTGCACAACATAGTCACGGGAACAAATGCTGTCCCCCACCTTGAGCAAAGCAAAATGCAATGACACAGTCCCCAAATTAGACAATTTCATGACTATAAGGGCCACACATATGCGTATCAGAGGAGAAGTGGGCATGTAACAAATGAGGGACATGGGTCCTGGACCACATGACTGATGTACTGTGGAAGTTTAACCAGGCCAGAGGAGGGCACATAGCATGGCAGAAAAAGTGCACAGTGCAGTCATGGACTCACCCCTCCTTGCTGCTGTCTGTCCTTCAGCTGCCCATCCAGGTCAGGGAAGACCACCGCCAGGATCCGGAGCATGTGGGGGGTCAGGGTCCAGTGTCCGCCCCTCCTGCAAGGAGGCGACAGCTTCAGCTGGACCCTTGCGATCCTCCGGGTCCAGCCACGAAGGTCCTGCCACCTCTTTTGGCAGTTGCGGATCCTGCGCCTGTAGACCCCCACGGATCTTACTTTCCGGGCGATGGTCAGCCAGATTTCCTGCTTCTGGTGGGCATCAACCTGTGAGGATGACAAAGTGAAAAGGCCATTACTACACATGCAACATATACGTGCATCACACAGTTGGATATACATGTCTCAATCACAGGGGCATATGATGTACACAGGCAGTGCAACAATGGCTATGAACAGTTTGCCAGCAGTCACTACATGGTATCATTGCATGGGAAGTAAACCTAGTTGGAATGCACTGTTACCGCACTGTACCAGTTCTGTGCATGTGACTACACACTTTGGGGTGTGACAACTACTCAGTGGGCATGCTAGCCAGTGGTGTGCACACTGAAAGGCCTGCTAGTCAGACAACATGCACAATTAGTGAGGCAGTGGACAGCACACTCACCTGCTCCCCTGGTGTCCCATACAGCTTGCTGTACTGTGGAAGGAGGCTGTCCAGCAGGGCCTGGTTCTCCTCAAGGCTGAAGGCTGGGGCTCTCTCCACAGTACGTGCCATTGCAGGAGCCAGAGGATGCATAAACAGCAGCAGTGTTGGTGGCAGATGTCGTCCTGGAGCATGTAGTGCAGGCAAGTGAGCTCTCAGGGGAACAGCCAGCATTATATGTGTGCTGCAGAGGCAGATACTGTCCCATGTGTGCAAAGTGATAGGTCCAAGTCGTTTGCATCTTCTGAATTTGACCTATCCATGGAATTGCAGCACTAATACACGCCCACAGCATCCTTCAAATCTTCAACTTCATGACACCCATGATTTTGCAACATTGTTGTGGCTGGCCAACTGAATTCACTGCATCAGACTCGTTGGAGCTTCGAAAACGCGTCCGTTGCCATGCCAGGCCCCAGCCAATGTGTGCGCACCGATCGGTCCATTGCTGTGCAACGCGTACCAGGCATACAACGCGTACCCGCTCACATTCGATGCAATGGGCCGGCCGGGCACACCGATCGGTCCATTGCTCTACAACGCGTACCAGGCATACAACGCGTACCCGCTCACATTCGATGCAATGGGCCGGCCGGGCACACCGATCGGTCCATTGCTGTGCAACGCGTACCAGGCATACAACGCGTACCCGCTCACATTCAATGCAATGGGCCGGCCGGGCACACCGATCGGTCCATTGCTCTACAACGCGTACCAGGCATACAACGCGTACCCGCTCACATTCGATGCAATGGGCCGGCCGGGCACACCGATCGGTCCATTGCTGTACAACGCGTACCAGGCATACAACGCGTACCCGCTCACATTCAATGCAATGGGCCGGCCGGGCACACCGATCGGTCCATTGCTCTACAACGCGTACCAGGACAGGTCACACGCATATGTCACCATGCTGGTCACTGGTGAACCTATGCCAGCCACATTTACTTTCCAGGGACTCAGGGGCACACCTACAACACCACACCCAGTCCACACTGTCTATGAGGCATGTGTGGCAGCATAACCTTATCTGTGTATGGGGGTGAACATGTGGATTTTGGGGTGGCACTTGGGGGCAGAACCACACCCAGGCTGTGCACGTGTTAATGGGGACAGGGTCCTTTGTGTGTTGTGCACCTGACCACTGTGGTGTGCAACTTTTCATTTCTGAGCATGTGTCATGGTCACATTTCCAGGTTGTGTATGTGTATGACATGTCACATACCCCCAGGCTCACATGTGGGAAGGCATGTACGTCACAGGGTGGCCCATTCCAACAATATTGATGTCCCTCCACAGTCTGTGTGCATGTTGTGTATCACATGTCTCTGACTCCATATGCACAATGGGAGACAGTCTCCACATCCACGTGGTTTGCGCATGAACTTTGATGGTGTGTGTGTGTGTGTCACAGACGTCCATGTCTGTCCTGCAGAGGCTACAGGGGCCACCACCTGTGGGTGTCATGTTTGTTTTTCTGACGTGTACATGATACGCCATGTCATGCCAGTGTCCATGTGGCAAGACAGGCTCCCTGGGAATCTACCTGTCAATGAGCTGTGATGCCTGTGGAGCATCTGTCCAGACATGTCACTGTGGTATGTGTGTGGAACATGAGAGCGGTTAATGGGTACTGTGACACAGCCTAATGGTGTCCCATAGCACACCCTGGAACCTGTTGTCAACACTTGTTGAACAGAGATGTTAGATGATGTCCATGTAGGTGCCATATATGTCCAAACGGGACGACACACAAATCAAGTACTTGTGTATGTTGATGATGTATCATGTGAAATTGAGTATGGTGAACGGCACATAGGTGGGGTGACTGACAATCTTGCTTTCTTCACCTATGCACTGCAGGGCTCCTGCTGTCCATCGACCATTCCCAGACCTGGCAACGATGGTGGAACGTGACAGCATCCGACGGTACCGCTTCACCAGGCAGCTGATTGAGGATTTGGCAGTGCGGTTGGCCCCACATTTGCAGCCTGGCCGGCCGTATCCTACAGCGCTGACCCCCAAGGTGAAGGTGATGGCAGCCCTACACTTCTTTGCCACCGGTACCTTTCAACACACTGTGGCAACTACTGGTGGGATGTCACAGACTATGTTCAGCCGTGTGCTACGCGATGTTTTGGGGGCAATGTTGAGATACCTCAACCAGTACATCTATTTCCCAACACGTCAACGACTCACTGACGTCAAGAGTGACTTCTATGCCCTGGGGAGGATGCCACATGTAATTGGCTCCATTGATGGGACACATGTGTCTTTGATACCACCACAGGCACATGAGCAGGCATACCGCAACCGTAAACATTACCATTCGATCAATGCTCTGGTGGTATGTCTTGCAGATATGACCATCTCACATGTGTGTGCCCGTTTCCCCGGTTCTGCACACGATGCCTACGTGATGAGGAGTAGTCGCATCCCGAGGATGATGTCACAGATGCCGAACCAGCGTGCCTGGCTTGTTGGTGTGTACTGACTTTGTACCATTGTGTGTGTTCTGCTATGTTGTTTTCCGCACACATTTTCAAATCGGCTAATGTGCAATTGTCTGTCTGTAGGTGACTCGGGATACCCCAACATGCCGTGGTTGCTGACACCCCTCAGGAACCCTGTGACACCAGCCCAGATGCGCTACAATGAGGCACATGGTCGGACGAGGAGGGTGATTGAGCGGACCTTTGGTCTCCTGAAGAGCCGCTTCCGCTGCCTGGACAAGACAGGAGGGGCCCTCCCATATGCCCCAGCAAAGGTGTGCAAGATTGTCATCGTCTGCTGCATGCTACACAACCTGGCAGTGCGGAAGGAGTTGCCTCTCATCCTGGATGACGATGACCAACGTCCGCCACCTGTGGAAGATCCTGGCCTGGGTCACGATGCCAGTGAAGATGATGATGATGATGATGGTGATGTCCGCACACAGCTCATCACCAACTTCTTCAGCTGAATGTGAGTCTCCAGAGGGTTGTAATGTCAATGATTTGAGTTTGCATGATATGTGTGTGTGGTGCTCTGGTGCTGTTTGAGTGTGGCCATGTGCTACTTGACTGCATGCGTGCAGCGATGTGTCCTTGCAGGTGGTCTGTACTGCCCAACAGTGTTGACATGCTAACTTGGTTTTGTGTAGTTATCTCGTGACATGTATTAGACATGAGTATTGCCGTTCTGTGCTGTTCTTCAGTGGTTTTGACTGTGTGTCATGTCTGTCCTTCACAGGGTGCTGCTGGAGTTGTCTGATCAACTTGGATCCCCCGAATCCATGATTCAACTTCCAAGGTGGAAGCAGTCGTTTCCCTACAGGTGATGTGCCACACACCCCTGGACTTTCTATCTTCTGCACTTTTTGACTTTGTGGCCACAGCCAGGTTGGATTAGCTTGCATTTGTAGTGGAAACTACATGTTGGAAATGTGTAATAAACCTGTGCTTCACTTTGGGATGTGCGTTGTCTGTAGTCACACATCTGACTGACATTTGCTTACTGCACCTGTTGTCTAGTTGACAGTGACTGTGAATAGGTGGCGTGTCTGTACATTCCACTGTATTTCGTTGCAACATCAGTATAGGTGATGAGTCTGATGGCCCTGGTGTGTATGTGTTTTGTGGCCCTAGTGGTGTGTCTCCCTCATATGTGTCACGTCGCCATGACTGACATGACAGTGTTGGACTTGCTGTAGCAGTTAGCATGCACAGTGTAATTTAGCAGATCAACATCTACATGACAAAAACCACGTTGGAATCACAACAGAGGCAGATATGGTGTATTGGTGAGTTTATTTACATACAGGTGTGAGGATGGTGCACAGGATGGTGGGTGCTGTACATAGAAATTTGGATCCAAAGTTCCCATGTGAATTGGAAGTCTTGGTAGCTGAAATGTCCAGAGTAAAGTCCACAGTCATCTGATACATTTGGTCAACTAGAGCTCCCCATGTCATGTGGGAGAGTTGGCTTGGCTTCGACAGGGCGTGCAGTATGCACACAGAGGAAAAGTTCCAGAACAGGTGTTGGCTTCCTGGGGGATGTAGATGGCCATCGGCCTCTCAGTTTGGCCTCCTCGGACGGCCCCTCTTCTTGGGGGGGACCCTCAGGTGCAGGCTGCGGCGGTGCAGGGGACTCTCTGCCAGAGTCCTCCTCCCTCCCTGTGGCATTTGCAGTTGTTTCAGCAGCAGATGTTGTGGGCACACAGGGAGGTGAGGCCATGTTGGTGCTGATCTGGCGGAGGCATGTCAGTATGTCCCTATGCACCGCTGTCAGTTGTTCCAATGTGTCCCACTTGGACTCCATGCCACACATGTGTGTCTCGACATGTGACATGTGTGTCTCGACATGGGACATGTGGGAGTCCAAACGGGCATGATGGGCAGCCTACTGCTGTTGTATGTCCTTGAGGATCCCCACTACCTGGCTGACCTCTCTGGTGCTAGTCTGGTACACATCCGTGATGCGTGCCAGTTGTGGGTCATCATGCAGTCCAGACCCCTCTGCAAGGAGTGACCTATGTCTACCACCCCTCCCACCACCCCTGGCGACACGTGCAGGACCTGCAGTGGCACACACAGGTGACCGTGGGCCCACTTGGGTGTTGTTCCTGGGCTCGTTGTCACCAGCTCCAGTTTGGGCCTGGGTCCCTGTGCTGTTGTCATCTGTGGTCCTTGGTGTGTCCGTGTTGGCAGGGGTGGCCTGTGTGTTGGCAGTTGTTGGAGGGGTGGGTGCAGGGGGTGCAGATGTTGGTCCTGCTGGTGCTGCATGATGACTCACACCGGAGGGTCCAGCTGGTTCTTCGCCATCCGAGGAGTGCAGAGGCTGATCCACACCAGTGAGCTCAGTGTTCCCCGGAGCCTGTGACAGGGAGTCATCCTGGTCTGCTGCTGTGTCCCCATCATCACCTGTTTTGGGGAGAGACACAGATTGTATGTTATGTTTCTACTGGCATCAATTGTTCAAACACCTGACAGTTGTGACTGTACCTCTGGATGTGGGCCAGGACATTGCATTCTCCTAAATAGTGACAGTCAGAGAGTGATATTGGTGTAGCACATTGTCCTGCCAATCTGTTGCATGTCAATGTGAATGTTGAGGTGTGTGCATGACCAGCATTGGTGGTATTTGGTTACCATCCAGGCCTCCTTCTCCCCCAGCCCAGTTATCCCACCATGCAACGTGCTTGCATTGCAGGGAGTGCAAGTTGGCTTTCAGGATGTCAGGCAGTGGTGTCCTGCTGTTCGTTGTTGCACAGTTCCCAGCAGGGCCTTGTGCTCCCCACAGCAGTACCCAGTGTCAGCCATCTTGTGAGTCCTTATCCACTCCCTGTGATGTGAGCATGGTTGAGAGTGGTATTGATGGGCCAATTGTGAGGGTGAGCAATATCTGTGCCTACAACTCCCATCATGCTATTGCCTCCACCCCCTTCCCAGCATGCCCATCCTTCCTTCCTTTTGACTCTGCTTCCCTGTGGGTTTCGTTTGGGTTCAATCCGAGTGCGTGTCGGTCGGTTCGTTTCGCGTGATTTTCCGGACGGATGGCTTGTTTCCGTCCGGCTCGGTCGGTCGTTTTGTATTCCGTCCGAGTCTGTCGGATTTCACATGCATTTCATCGTACTACCCGGGTCGTGCGGCGCTGGTCCGAGTCGGTCGGACTAAATTCCCGTACCGAGTCGGTCGGTACGTTTTCCGTGCTGACAGGATGGCTGGGAGTGTTGTCCTGGCAGTTGTTTGGCTACAAGTCCCAAGTGTGTCCCTGAGCTTCACACAGCATAACCCAGGGTGGTGGTTCTTTATGGGATCTTCAGTTAGGCTGTGAGGCATTGCATTCTCCCAGGTGGGTTATGTGGAGTTAGTGTTGAGGGTGTGTGTGAGGAGAGCTGCTTGTAACTATGGTCAGTGCTGTGTGTCCTCCTTCCCACCCAGCCAGATATCCCACCATGCAACGTGCTTGCATTGCAGGGAGTGCAAGTTGGCTTTCAGGATGTCAGGCAGTGGTGTTCTGCTGTTTGTTGGTGCACAGTTCCCAGCAGGGCCTTGTGCTCCCCACAGCAGTACCCAGTGTCAGCCATCTTGTGAGTCCTTATCCACTCCCTGTGATGTGAGCATGGTTGAGAGTGGTGTTGATGGGCCAATTGTGAGGGTGAGCAATATCTGTGCCTACAACTCCCATCGTGCTATTGCCTACACCCCCCTTCCCAGCATGCCCATCCTTCCTTCCTTTTGAGTGGACTTCACTGTGTGTGAGTGTGACAGCAATGGCAAGATGGCTGACAGTGTGGTCCTGTGGTTGGTTGGTGCACAGTTCCCAGCAGGGCCTTGTGCTCCCCACAGCAGTACCCAGTGTCAGCCATCTTGTGAGTCCTTATCCACTCCCTGTGATGTGAGCATGGTTCCGAGTGGTGTTGTTGGGCCAATTGTGGGTGTGACCAATATCTGTGACTACCACTCCCATCATGCTATTGGCTACACTGACTTGACCAGCATACACAGAATTCCTTCCTTTGAGTGAGCTTCCATGTGAGGTGGTGTTCTAGTGGTGGGTAAATATCTGTGAGTGTTTGTTGGTTCTATTTGTGCCACTGCCTTGCTGTATTTGTTGTTAGGTTTGTAGATGTCATGACACAGTTACATATCACTGTGAGATGGCAGGTATTGTGTTTGTCTGACTAGCATTCACATCTTGGGATGAATATCATTTGGTTGCTGTGTATTTGCTAAGTGTGCATGGTTTGCCTATCCCCTTGACTGTGATGTGTGTGTGTTGTCACACCATATTGTACATATTAGTTGTGTACTCACCAGGCTCTGGGATGTCTGTTAGTCCGTATACGCTCACTGGTGGTAGGATGGCCCGCACCTTCTCCTCCCAGGGCCTGAGGTATACTGGTTTTGCAGGAGGGCCACTGCCGGTGTGCTGGCTGAGGAGGTAGTCCTTTTTGAGTAGGTCCCGGACCCTCCTGCGCACATCATACCACCTGTTCTGGATGTCTTCCTTTGTGCGCAAACATGGTGATTGTGCGTTCACCCTGTCGACAATCCTCGCCCACATCTTGGTTTTCTGCGACATGGGGGTCTGTTGTACCAATGTACCAAACAACTGTGGCTCTACCCTGAGTATCTCGTCTACCAGGACTTCCAATTCACAATCTAGGAACTTATGGTTCTTCTTTGGGGGCATGGTGATGGGTGGTGGTGGTGATTGATGTGTGTGTGTGTGTGTGCAAGTGGGGGTGTGTGAGTGTAGGTTTAGCTGGGTGTGTGTGAGGGTGCTATTTGTCGGTGTGGTAATGATGTGTAGCTTGTGTGATGTATGAGCTGTGAGTGTGTCTGTGGTTGCTGTGCGATGGTGTTGTGTGCTGGCAGGTCAGTGGAATTTGCAAAGGATCATGGTAGGGATTTGTGGCCTTTATGTAGGTGGAGTTGGAGGTGTGTCCTTGTTCCATTTTTTTCCCTCCCTGTATTTATTGGCTTAGTGGTTGCTTGTTTGGCCCTTTTTTTCTATTTTTCCTTGGTGTTTTTGGTGCATGTACGAGTTGTTCTTGTGTCCGAGTAGGACGCTGCAGTTGTCTGGTGTGATCTTGTCCAACTCGTTCCCGCTGTGTGTCAGCTAGGTTTCATATGCGGCGTACGAGTCGGTCGCGGAGTATTGGGTTGCTTCGGCTGGGTTTTGTATGCGTGTCGGTCGTATGGCTTGTGCTCCGTGCGAATCGGTCGTGTTTTGCACGCACAGCATCGTACTATGCGGTCGGAGTTCGCGGGTACGTTTCGTTTGGGTTCAATCCGAGTGCGTGTCGGTCGGTTCGTTTCGCGTGATTTTCCGGACGGATGGCTTGTTTCCGTCCGGCTCGGTCGGTCGTTTTGTATTCCGTCCGAGTCTGTCGGATTTCACATGCATTTCATCGTACTACCCGGGTCGTGCGGCGCTCGTCCGAGTCGGTCGGACTAAATTCCCGTACCGAGTCGGTCGGTACGTTTTCCGGCCCGAATCGGAATCGGCCCCTAAGTCTTTCTCTGTTTTCCACCATTCATTTTATGGATCCGCATATCCGCTGCGGTGACACCACAAATCTGGCCATCCATCCTCATTGAAAACCATAACCTCAAATAGTTATTTTAATTTCACCATCTCTGAGGGGATAGTCTTTGCAATACACTTCCAACAGTTTATTCCCTTTCCTTCAAAAGAAGAGAGTTTCAAAGTTAAGATCTCTTCTGCTGAAGGTAGAAGAGAACGGAAATTGTAGAACAAAGAAGAAGACTCATCACCTCCAAAGAATTCCTCCGACGTTTTGAAATATTTGTCCATCCCTTCAGGAGAAGGGAAAGTTCACGCAAAGATTGTCCAATGCAGCCTATGCATGATCCTCTATATTTTACTTGCTGGCCTCCATTTTAACTGGCTTTCATCTTCAAAACAGCCTCATTCTGCTGCAGCCTTTTCCTGTGTACTACTTCTGCTTGTCTCCAAAATGGCCAGAGTCTGAATTATGGGCCATAGTTTTGTGTTTTGGACCAGAGAGAGTGCTAGAAAGAGTGGCATTGAAAGGGACCTAGATTTGCCTAATGTAGACATTTCCTGGGTTGGCTAGAGAGGGTTAAATTGGCATCAATTTCTTCCTTTGGTTGAAAGCATTCTGGATTGCTAACGTCCAGACCTCATGATAGTGCACTACGCTGGCAATGAACTAGGCACTATCCCTGGGGTAGGACTGGAAATCCTAATTAAAGATACCTTTGGTATATTATTGTCACTTATCCCACATACTGCCTTGGTGTTCTCCAACATTTGCAAAAGACAGAAGTGTCAGTGGTTAACCCAATTTTATCCACAGTTAGAGAAATCCAGGAAACATGTCCATAAAACTTTTCTGAGACTGCAACATGGGCTCTATGTACCACAACAACGTACGCTTTGACGTGGATGGAATATATCAAAAAAGCAGAAATGATTTCACAGGCAACAGGGTGCTCCTCAACAACTTAAAAGACTGCATCCTGTTCTATGTGTAGTTATCATCTGCACACCATAAACACAAAGGCTCTTTTCAGAGCCAACCCCATTCCTGAACACTGTTTTCTTTTGTTTGAAAATCCTTTTTTGTAATTTCTCACTTGGATCCTCTGCCAAATAAGGGGTCTGCCGGCTATCCTGTCAGCAGTTCCACGACTGATTCTTCCATCCCCAACCAAAAGCACACATTCAATACAAAACAAAAACACATTTAATACAGGGGAAGTGTGAGCGGCTGTATGGGTGTGTGATTGGGTATGTGAGTGGTTGTGTAGGTAGGTAAGTGGGTGTGTGAGTACCTGTGTGGGTTTGTAGTGGGTGTGTGAATGGTTCTCTGAGTCTCTGAGTGGATGTATCAGTGACTGTATGGGTGTGTGAGTGTCTGTATAGGTGTGTGAGTGGTGTTCCGGGTCTCTGAATGGGTGAGTGAGTGGCTGTGTGGGTGTCTAAGTGGGTGTGTGAGTGTGTGATGGGTAGGTGTATGATACAGTATATAAGTGGTCGTGTGGGTCTCTGAGTGGTATGTGAGTGGCTGAATGGGTGGGTGAGTCACTGTATCAGTGGTTCTGCTGTATGGGTATGTGAATGGCTGTGTAAGTGGCTGTATGGGTCTGTGAGTGGGTATGTAAGTTGGTGTGTATGTGATTGTTTGAATGAGTGTGTGAGTGCCTGTGTGGGTCTGTGAGTGGCTCTCTGGGTGTGTGATTGGGTTTGTGAGTGTTTGTATGGATGTGTCAGTAGGTGTGTGAGTGGCTGTCCCTCAGAGACCCCTATATCAGTCCCATGGAGTCAGGGTACCTCTACCCTGACCTCTTCTATCACTTTTGACTTTTATTCCGCCCCCCATGACCGAGTCCTAATACATAAAATGGCAGCTGTAACTTTCTTTTCAGGTTGTGACCAGCCAATCACGGCATTGCTGTTGGTGTGTGGATCCACGGATTGACTACAGTGGATGTGCGGTGGATCCGCGTCTCTAGATATACATACAACTTTTATCTTAAATAACACCAAAAATACTAAACAAATTTACAATAAATTACAAAAATCACTCTTTCTGGACCAAGGTCTAGCTTTCTGCCAAATTTGGTGTACTTCTGTTCAGTTGTTTGGGAAGTAGTCATGTCTAAAATCCCTACAGGAAATTACATGGAGAAAATGCATTTTGGAACCCCCCACCTTTGCTTGGCCCTGCTTGACAGATCACCCCCCATCTTTTTCAGACAGCAGCTGAAGTGAGTGGCAAATAAGTTTTGAACATTCTGTTAAGATTCGTCAAAAGGTGCTAAAGGTATGAGCGAAAAATAAAATGCTCTGTCTATGGGAACTAGATCCTACCTATGACTATAACTACCTACTGATGACCAAAATATATATTTTTATATATGAAAAATCTTTTCATACAATTGCAAATGACAAAAAATTAAATGATTAATTTCAGATGGATTATTGTTTTTTACTTTATTAAACAAAGGGTCCTGAGAGTGCAATCCTAATAAGATACATTTTTTAAGGAGGGTTTTGTAAGGTGAAATTGTGAGGAATGTAATTATATTCATATTCTTTTATATTTTCTCCTTTTAATTTTTTCCTTATTGAAGGTATAGTACTGTCTGCAATTTTTGCACATAGAAGAAAATGTTTACAATTCAATTGCACTTTACTAAGATCTACAGTGTAGATTGCATAGAACTCAAATAATCTTTTAAAGCATTAGCACTTTATTTTCATAAGGAATTATGGCATATCAATGTAAAGAAATGCACTTTATCATATTTAACAATTAGGGGTGGGCGGCAAACTCCGCTCCACCGGCGGAGTTCACAGAGCTTTTGCACTCCACACTCGGTTTGGAATGTGAAGTTTGGCTAAAAAACTCCACCAACCTCCGTCGGAGCGGAGTTCTGTTTACCTGCATGCTCACAAATTCAAATTATGCTGGCATGGTGTGTGCATGCCTAGAACTGCATGTGGTCCGGGGAGGAGGGAGGGATGGACGTGGAGTGTGGTAGTGAGGGGGCATCACAAGGCTGCACTATGCCTCGCCTTCCAACAATAGGATTGGCCACAACTGTCTCGCTTCAGGGAGAGGGTGGTGGTTGGCTAGGGGGAGTCTCCGGATGTGAGGGAGCCTAGGCCACGGTGTAGGGAGGGATAGATGACCACGAGGAGGGAGAGGCCCAGTGTGGCTCAGCTGAGCTCCTGCTGCCCGAGACATAGAGAGACTACAGTGGAGGCAAAGGACGGGACCTGAGGGAGAAAAACCAAGGCTGGACCCACACTGGGCAGCGGCAGATATATCTGGAAGCAGAGCTCTGCCTTTGGCTTGAACACTCCATTCAGTGAGCAGAGGAAAGTACAAGCCAAGCCCGCCACAGAGATGGGCACTGTGCATGCTCCCCGTGCCGTGAGACACCAAGCAAGGTAAGTGCAAAAATAAATCAATTTTATTTAACAAACTATGGCATTCAGCCACTAGAGAGCGGACTGAGAGAGTGCTCTTCCAATATCATAGGAACCGAGAACGGGTTAGTGCACACCTGCCACTACTGGCCGTGAGGCCACTATCACCAGCAATTGCAAAGTGGGCTCACTGGAAGTAATAAAATCCTTCTCTGCATGAGAATGAATTTGGATATTCATTGTAGTTATTAAATCTCTCCTACGCGCATGCATTCAAGGCGTGCATTATTGCCTCTGTTTCCAGGGGTTGTCCCACCACTGCGGCGATGTGCACTGTTGTGAGTGTGATTATTTGTCCCTGTGCTGTACCCATAGTGAGTATGGGAAAGGGAAGCCATGTTGGGAGGGGGCGACAATGGATTACAAGAACAAACCTGCCAGCAAACCTATTCTTGCTTGAAAGAGAGCCCTGTACATCCAGTGCCTATAGAATTAAAAACATGCAACTGTGCCTGTGTGACATTTCATTCACCACCTTCAGGAGGAAAGCTGTGCATTCTCCAGCAGATTATTTGTCTTTTTTATGAGTAGAGTTTGGGTTTTGTTGTGTAGGATCTGGTGGCACTGGCATTCCGCCTCAGGCAGAACTCTGCTGAATCGCACAAAGATTTTAGATAACTCTGTGCAATTCCGTGGAGTAGAACTCCGTGAGCTCTTCCCACCACTGTTAAGAATAGAATCGCAATGGATACATCCTTTTAGGGGGATTCTTTACAAGGTTAAAATGCGAGAAATGATTTATATTCTTTCACATTTTCTCGTTTTAACCTTTCTCTTTTGACGGTATGGTACTGTATGCGATTTTTGCACATATGAGAAAATATTTTTACAATTAAACAGCACTTTGCTAAGATTTATAGTGAAAATTGCACAGAACTTAAATTGTCTTCCTAAGCATTTGCATTTTATTTTCGGACTGAATTATGGCATGTCAATGTGAAGAAATGCACTTTATCATATGTGCACTTTGATTGATTTAATACCTCTTATATATGGATTATACATCCTCTTTGTCTAGCTATGGAATATAACAGATTTGGACGAAGAAGATATAGACAAAGGGATCATATGTATATGATACACCTCCTTCTTTTCTATTATTTTTGATCTTTAATGCTTGTTTGATCTCACTTTTTCATTAACTCTCCTCTTTTACACAGATGCATTTCCCGATATTTTCAAACTTTCCTTTTTTGAATAATGTTTGATTATTATTTGATGAATTCAAGATTTACAATGCATATTTTGGGTTCTTCACCAAAATCTTTCAAATGTTTAAGTGAAACAAAATTGAAACAAAAAAAGGAAAAAATGTATATATAAAATACAAATTATATAAAAAAAAAAAAAAGAAATTTATCCCAAGTTGGGAAGCAACATGGAAGGGAATATGCACCCATTGTTATAAAATGCAGCAGTCTAGGCATTGTTTTTAATGGTGATGAGGTAAAGGAGATTGTCCCTTTGAAAGAACTTTCTGCACATTGGAAACTCTATGACCCTGTTGAAGGCTACGGCTGAATTGGGTTGGTCTCATGTCCACACCTGATGGTGATATAAATAGGCCTGGGCATAGTTCGCGGAGTTTTGCTGCACGGAACTCCGCGAGTTACAAAAACTCCGCGAAGTTCCGCGAGTGGCGGAGTGCAGTGCAAACTGCAGTTTGTGTTGGTATTCCTGCCGCTCGGGTAGAAATTCTACCCGAGCGGCAGCTCGCGCTCGCGAACTTAACTGTTCGCGATCGCGAACTTACCGTTCGTGATCGCGAGCGGGGAAAAAACTCTGCTGCACATCGCAGAGTGCAGAAAACTGCGCAAACTCCATGAACGGAGCGAGGTTCACCGCCCAGGCCTAGATATAAAATAAAAGGATTTTTTGGATACCTGAGCTGTTCTGCTGTTTCCTTACCCTGTCTTGTATGCTGGCTGGTTGGCTGCGGAGGTTTGCACGGAGAATAAAATATATATGTATACCCACATACATATATATATATATATATATATATATATATTATCTACTGGCGGTCGCCAGTAGATAGTTATAGTTACAACCTATTATCCATAGGAAATCCGCGACATTCTATTTGAAATAACTCTCTTGACGTATCTTCGCAACATTTTCAAACTTTGTGGCCCGCTCCGGTCCGCTCCTACCCTGAAAGTCTCGGGGGGATTCGTCAAGCGGGGGCCGAGAAAAAAGGGGGGTCCCAAAACGCGTTTTCCCCATGCAATTTTCCATAGGAAACTTTAGACACGGCTACAGCCCGAACTGCTGAACGGAATTACACCAAATTTGGCAAAGAGGTAGTTCTTGGTTCAGAAAGAACCCTTTTTGTTAAATGGTGTAAATCCGTTCAGTAGTTGCTGAGAAAATCAAAAGTAAAAGATAGTGATATCTATGGCCGCGTCGGATTCGCGCACCCTCCCGATCACGAGCTGCATGCTAATTGGCTGTCAACACTCCAAATCAGGAAGTGTTGGCAGCCATTTTGTCCCTCGGTAGAACCGAGGGACAGAAACAAGTGCGCAAAGCGCACAAAGGGGACAGGGTAGAAACACCCTGACCCCCTAGGTCTGCTCAGGGGGTCCCACAAGGACCCCCTGGGCAAAAAACATTTTTTTATTTTTTTTTAAAAATCGGCAGGATGCGCTCAGGGTGCGTGAATCCTGCAGAAAAAAAAAATCGAAGCGCGGTCTCCCGCGCTTCGATGTCAGTGGCCCCCGGGTGGGCCAAGTCCCGGGGGCATGCTGGGGGGGTTAATTTTATGTGTGGGGGCCTCTAAGGGCCCCCAAGCCCCGGGGACCACCACCCCCCGGGGCTTTATGTCGAATGGTGCGGGAGGGCTCTCAGCCCTCCCGCAGCCCCGGGGACCGCCACCTCCCGGGGCTTCTTTTTTTATTTATGAAAAACCTGTGTGGGGGCTCCAGCCCCCCACACACCCAGGGACCACCACCTCCCGGGGCACTAAAAAAATTACAATGGGGGTCCGTTTTGGACCCCAAGCCCCGGGGACCACCACCTCCCCGGGGCTTTCAAAATGTAAGGAGGGGGGCCGCGCGGCCCCCTCCTGGAGCCTGTGGTGGCCCTGGGGACCGCCACCCCCAGGGCCGGCTCCTGCAGTGTCCCGGGGTGCCTACCCCCGGGACACTGCTGTTTGCAATGACAGGACGGGAGCCTCGCGGCTCCCGTCCTGTCATTGCAAGCTGCTTTGGATATTGGAAGAGAGAGCAGGAAACCTGCTCTCTCTTCCAATATCCAAAGCTGATGCTTTCCACATGGGGAGCAGCATGTTAGCTGCTCCCCATGTGTAAAGCAATGCCGCTCCCGTAGGAC
This sequence comes from Calotriton arnoldi, assembly GCA_963921515.1. Classification (NCBI taxonomy): domain Eukaryota; kingdom Metazoa; phylum Chordata; class Amphibia; order Caudata; family Salamandridae; genus Calotriton; species Calotriton arnoldi. The sequence goes on along the minus strand of CAWUFW010002391.1, from coordinate 1,709,964 downwards.
ACGGGGAGCCGGCGGGACTGTGGGGGTTTGGGGACCCCCCACAGTCCCCAACGAGAGGCCAGGCCCCGGGGGATGGGGTCCCCGGGGCCATAAGTGGCCCGGGAGGGGGGCCACGCAGCCCCCCTCCCCAAAGTTAAAAAATGAAAAAAAAAAAAAAGGAAAGGCCGGCCCCGGGGGATGGGGTCCCCGGGGCCTTAAATGGCCTGAGGAGGGGGGCCACGCAGCCCCCCTCCATTGAAAAAAAAAAAATCGAGGCCATGCCCCGGGGGATGGGGTCCCCGGGGCAAATACAGGCCCAGGGAAGGGGGGCCACGCGGCCCCCTTCCCGTTTTTTTTTTTTTATTTGTAATTAAAAAAAAGGGGTAAGGCCCTGGGGGATGGGGTCCCCAGGGCCCAAAAACAGAAAAAAGGAAGGGGGGCCACACAGCCCCCCTTCAGGGGACAAAAAAAAAAAAAAAAAAAAAACAAACCAACAACACAACGATCGGCCCGCAGGCCCCGCCCCCTTCCTTCACCACTCTGCAAACGCGCCCCCTGGCGCGTTTGCAGAGGGGGAACGAATTCCCCTTGAATACTGGGGGTCCCTGGGGCCAACTAGCCCACCAGGAACCTCCAGTATGCGCCAGGGGCTGCCTTGCAGAGAGGTGTACAGAGGCCACGCCCTTTTACACCTCTCTGCAACGCAGCTCTGTGGTGCTTTTGGAGGTATATGGTGGGCTAGTTGCACCCCAGGGACCCTCAGGATTCAAGGGGAGTTAATCCCCGACTTAAAACGCGCCACGGGGCGCGTTTGCACAGTGGTGAAGGGAGGGGCGGGGCTTCAGGTGACATGTGTGCAAACAGGCCCCGTGGCGCGTTTTAAGATGGGAATTAAATCCCCTTGAATCCTGAGGGACCCTGGGGACAACTAGCCCAACAGGTACGTCCAGAAAGCGCCACAGAGCTGCGTTGCAGAGAGGTGTAAAAGGGGTGTGGCCTCTGTACATGTCTCTGCAACGCAGCCCCTGGCGCATACTGGAGGTTCCTGGTGGGCTAGTTGGCCCGTAGGGACCCTCATGATTCAAGGGGACTTAATCCCCCTACTTAAAACGCGCCACGGGGCGCGTTTGCACAGATGTCACCTCAGGCCCCGCCCCTCCCTTCACCATTGTGCAAATATTCCTCTAAAATCAGCCGAAATACGAATTCTGATTTACTCACCTGTTATCAGGAGAGACCTCAGTGCTGCATCTTTCAGCCCAGTACTAATCCTGAAAAGTAATTTTAACCGTACTTACCAGTAACTTGAATTTCCTTCCATAGGCTAACATTGACTGATTTCACTTGGAAATTCTTCTAAGTGTGGAGTTTTGGAACTTTAAAATATTCCTCTAAAATCAGCCGAAATACGAATTCCGATTCACTCACCTGTTATCAGGAGAGACCTCAGTGCTGTATCTTTCAGCCCATTACTGGTCCTGAAAAGTAATTTTAACCGTACTTACCAGTAACTTGAATTTCCTTCCATAGGCTAACATTGACTGGTTTCACTTGGAAATTCTTCTAAGTGTGGCGTTTTGGAACTTTAAAATATTCCTCTAAAATCAGCCGAAATACGAATTCCGATTTACTCACCTGTTATCAGGAGAGACCTCAGTGCTGCATCTTTCAGCCCAGTACTGATCCTCAAAAGTAATTTTAACCGTACTTACCAGTAACTTGAATTTCCTTCCATAGGATATAATTGCCTGCTTTTTGCTGAAAAAGTTTCTAAGTGTTGATTTTTGAAACATACAAATATTCCTCTAAAATCAGCCGAAATACGAATTCCGATTTACTCACCTGTTATAAGGAGAGACCTCAGTGCTGTATCTTTCAGCCCAGTACTGGTCCTGAAAAGTAATTTTAACCGTACTTACCAGTAACTTGAATTTCCTACCATAGGCTAACATTGACTGGTTTCACTTGGAAATTCTTCTAAGTGTGGAGTTTTGGAACTTTAAAATATTCCTCTAAAATCAGCCGAAATACGAATTCCGATTTACTCACCTGTTATCAGGAGAGACCTCAGTGCTGCATCTTTCAGCCCAGTACTGATCCTCAAAAGTAATTTTAACCGTACTTACCAGTAACTTGAATTTCCTTCCATAGGATATAATTGCCTGCTTTTTGCTGAAAAAGTTTCTAAGTGTTGATTTTTGAAACATACAAATATTCCTCTAAAATCAGCCGAAATACGAATTCCGATTTACTCACCTGTTATCAGGAGAGAACCCAGTGCTGCATCTTTTAGCCCAGCACTGACCCTGAAAAGTAATTTTAACCGTACTTACCAGTAACTTATCTTTTCTTCCATAGGAATCCATTGTCTGGTTTTCAGCAGAAAAGTTTCAAAGTGTCGATTTTCACAAACTACAAATATTCCTTAAAAATCGCCTGTATGACTTAAACACATTTTTTCAACTGTTTACAGGAGATGCACCAGTGCTGGATCCAGGATCCAACACTGAGTAAGAAAAAGTAACGATAACAGTTTTTACCTGCTAAGTGAATTTCCTTCCATAGGATAACATTGGTGATTCTATGAGGAAAAGTTTCTAAGTGTCAACTTTTAAAATACAATAATATTCCTTAAAAATCACGACTGTAACCAAAACGCTTTTACTCAACTGTTTACAGGAGATGTCCCAGGACTGAATCTAGGATCCAGTCCTGTGGTTAGAAAAAGTAATCCATAAAGTAACTAATTGCATTTAACTAGAAATTCACATTGAGCTGAATGTTGCATTGTGTTTGAAAATGTGTTGCCCATTGCAACAACTGTAACTACTGTACTTAAAAGTCTATTGCCTATGTGCTAAGTATTTAAACTAAAGTAATTCATTCTGAGAAAGTATTTTTTGTAATGTAATGTATAATGTAATTACAATGTAATTTAAAAAATAAAATATGTAAAAGAAATTGTTTCTAAAAATGTAGTAAATCAGTATGAAAAAAAATAATATAAAAATTAATACATTTAAAAAACCTTTGTAATTCACTGAAAAAACCGTAGGTTTCAGGCACGTTATAGTTACAAATTAGCATTTAAAAAACCTTTGAAATTCACTGAAAAAACCATAGGTTTTAGGGACAGTTATAGTTACAAATTAGCATTTAAAAAACCTTTGAAATTCACTGAAAAAACCATAGGTTTCAGATATGTTATAGTTACAAATTAGCATTTAAAAAACCTTTGAAATTCACTGAAAAAACCATAGGTTTTAGGGACAGTTATAGTTAGTTGGACATTTCACTCGTACAAAACCCGTGAAATTCCCCCGTTATAGTTAGTTCAGCTAACTATAACTCGCGCCCCGCAATGCACTGCTGATGACGTCACATATTACATCACTCATGACATGGTCAGTGACATCACTGATGACATCACTGATGACATCTCAAATGACATCACTGATGACATCATCCACGTGATAATCTGATGCAGCTCCTCACACCCTAATATAACCTTTGATACACCCAATCTAAATTACAGACTGCCATTCGCAAAACTATAGACATTCCAACACCAATAACTACATACCCACTCACTGATTCTTAGGTCTACACACACACACTCCACTCACTCACCCGTACAGTCACTCATACTTATGGTCACTCAGTACAGGACTATCATATGCACTCTTACTCCTATATAGACACTCAAACACCGCCACTCATCCAAAGAGGTACTCACACACCTAGTCAGTCATGCAAATAATTAAACACACTGCCATTTACTCACCTATACAGTTATACACACACCAGCTCACTTAATCATACAAATACTAGCACATTGTTACGCTCTTATACAATCACTGATACAAGCACACACTCATCCATACAGCCACTATCACAATCACTCACTCTCGCTTATAGCTATTTATATACTCCAACACACATATATACTGGCTTTCACATATGTAGTTACTCACACATGTACCACTGGGACATACATTCACTCACTAACACACTCTTACACACACTTACCCACCCATACAGTCTATCACAGATGCACTCTTGAAACCATCCACCCAGTGAATCACCCACTCACACATCTATGCACAGAGTCGCACACACCCCACCCACACAAACACTCAGGCACCCATACAGATACTCAGACAACCAATCAATAACTCATATAGACACTCATGTAGCTATTCACAAACCCATGCAGCCACTTACACAGCAACAGACAGACGGATACAGACATTCACCCAGTTTAGTCACTAACCCATGCATTCAGTAAGATACGTTAAATCACTCACTTATAGAGTCAGTCACGCACCTACTAAATCATCCATACAGACACTTACACACCCACTCATTCTTCAATACGTCTTTTCCTATATATATTAAAAATATTTAAACTTTACAGAAACACACAGTCACTGGATGATGTCATCAGTGATGTCATTTGAGATGTCATCAGTGATGTCATGAGTGATGTCACTGACCATGTCATGAGTGATGTAATATGTGACGTCATCAGCAGTGCATTGCGGGGGCGCGAGTTATAGTTAGCTGAACTAACTATAACGGGGGAATTTCACGGGTTTTGTACGAGTGAAATGTCCAACTAACTATAACTGTCCCTAAAACCTATGGTTTTTTCAGTGAATTTCAAGGTTTTTTAAATGCTAATTTGTAACTATAACATATCTGAAACCTATGGTTTTTTCAGTGAATATATATATATATATATATATATATATATATATATATGAACACCACATCCGATTCTCCACACAAAATCGGACACCGACACGGGGAGATTTTAGAAATGCAAGGTTTATTCCTCCATTACGCTGCGACGCGTTTCGGCATTCACTGACTTGATCACACAGTGATCACTTCCTGATTTGCGTGCATAAATTAAAATTCGGCAGAGTTACCCGATCACATGATCGGAGCTTTTTCATGAAGTAGGAAAACAGACTGTTTCATCAGTAAGACAACACAGTTTCAAACATTTCATTTTAAATTACAATTTGTTGCATTGTTATACTCAATATTAATAGGGAGAATCTCATAATTACTTTTAAGTGGAAATTTCCTTTTAAATCCACAAAACAATATGTCAAACATACTATGTAATAAATTTCTATGTCCTACTATGTACAACATTGGGATTCAATAAAGTGCAAATGCAGAGGTTGATTAATGAAAACTCATTAATTCTTTCACTTATTTCATAGTCCATATATATCATATATACATACATATATGTATATATATATCTCATATATGTGTATAGATATGTATATATACATATCATATATATTTGTGTATATATATGTGTGTATATATATATATATATATATATATATATATATATATATATATGTGTGTGTGTGTGTACACTTGTCATGAGAGATGTAATATGTGAGGTCATAAGCAGTGCATTGCAGGGGCATAAGCTATAGTAACTATAACTGCTGAATTTTAATGGTTTTGTATGAGTGAAATCTGAGCCTAACTATAACGCCCCTGTTTCCTTTGGTATTTCAGTGAATTTCTAAGTTTTTTTTTTATTCTGTTACCTAACTTTAACATCCCTGTAACCTTTGTTTTTTTTTTGTGAATTTGAAGGATTTAAAAAATGTATTTCCTAACTGTAAACTCTAACTTTTCAGAGTGGGTGTGTGAGTGGCTCTATAGGTCGGTGAGAGGGTTTGCAAGTGTCTCTATGGGTCTGTGAATGGGTGTGTGAGTGGTTGTGGGTGACTGAGTGGGTGTGTTAGTAGCTGTGTGGGTGTGTGAGTGGGTTTATGAGTATCTGTATGGGTTTGTGAGTGAGTGTGTGTGGCTGTATGGGTCTGTGAGTGGGTGTGTGAGTGGCTGTGTGGGTGAGTGAGTGGCTTTTTGAGTGGCTTTATAGGTCTGTAAGTGGGTGTGTGAGTGATTATATGGGTATGCACAGTGGGTGGATAAAGGGGACATGGTCTCCGATAAGTTCTCACCAATCCCACTGTGTGGGACTTACTTGTGATAACAGGAGGGGTTCTTGGCCCCAACTATCCACAGCATCCAAGGGGACTTCATCCCTCAACTAGTAGTGCACCAGGAGGTTTGTTTGCAGAGTCCTGGAAAAAGGGGGTGGGGCCTCCAACAACCTCTCAGCAATCCTGCGGTGTGGGACTTACTGGTGGTAACAGGAGGGGTTCTTGGCCCCCAAGGACCCTCAGCATCCAAAGGAACTTCATCCCCCAACTAGTAGTGAACCAAGAGGCAAGTTTGCAGAGTGTTGGAGAAAGGGGGCGGGGCCTCTGACCAGCTCTCAACAATCCTGCTGTGCGCAACTTACTGGTGGTAACAGGAGGGGTTCTTGGCCCCCACGGCCCCTCAGTATCCAAGGAGATTTCATCTCCAACAATTAGTGCGCCAGAAGGCGCATTTGCAGAGTGGTGGAGAAAGGGGGCAGGGCCTCCGACCAGCTCTAGGCAAACCCGCTGTTTGGGACTTACCAGAGGTAAAAAGAGGGATTCTTGGCCTCCAAGGACCCTCAGCATCCGATGGGACTTCATCCCCCAAGAAGCAGTGGGCCAGGAGATTTGTTTTCAGACTGGTGGATAAAGGGGGCGGGTCATCAGACAGCCTCTCAGCAATCCTGCTGTGTGGGACTTACTAAAGGTTACAGAAGGGGTTCTTGGACCCCAAGGACCCTTAGCATCTAAGGGGATTTCATCCCCCAACCAGTAGTGCACCTGGAGGTGCGTTTGCAGAGTGGTGGAGAAAGGGGGCAGGGCCTCTGACAACCTCTCAGCAATCCAGCTGTGTGAGATTCACTGGAGATAACAGGAGGGGTTCTTGGCCACAAAGGACCCTCAGCATACAAGGGGACTTCATCCCTTAACTAGTAATGCACCAGGAGGCGCATTTGCAGAGTGGTAGAGAAAGGGGAAGGGGCTTCTGACCAGCTCTCAGCAATTCCACTGTGAGCGACTTACTGGAGTTAACAGGAGGGGTACTTGGATCCCAAAGACCCTCAGCATCCAAGGGGACTTCCTCCTCCAACAAGTAATGCACCAGAAGGTGCATTTGTAGAGTGGTACAGAAAGGGGGCATGGCTTCCGGTGACCACTCAGCAATCCCTGTGTGGGACGTATTTGAGGCAAATGGTTCTTGGCCCCCTAGGAATCTCAGCATACAAGAGAACTTTATCCCCAACCAGTAGTGTGCCAGGAAGCCCGTTTACAGAGTGGTGGAAAAAGTGTGGGGGGGTCTCCGATGACCTCTCAGCACTTCTGCTGTGTGGGACATATTGGAGGTAACAGAAGGCTTCTTGGCCCCCCAAGGACCTTCAGCATCCAAGGGGACTTCATCCCCCAACTAGTAGTGTGCCTCAAGGTGCGTTTGCAGAGTGGTGGAGAAAGGGTGCAGGGCCTCTGATGACCTCTCAGCAGTCCCGCTATGTGGGATGTACTGGATATAGCAGGAGGGGTTCTTGGCCCCCAAGGACCCTCAGTATACTAGGGGACTTCATCCCTTAACTAGTAATGTACGATGAGGCACATTTGCAGAGTGGTGGAGAAAGAGGAAGGGGCCTCTGACCAGCTCTCAGCATTCCAACTATGAGAGACTTACTGGAGTTAACAGGAGGAGTTCTTGGACCCCAAGGGACCTCAGCATCCAAGGAGACTTCATTCCCGAACAAGTAGTGCACCAGAAGGTGTGTTTCCAGACTGTTGGAGAAAGGGGACAGGGGCTCAGGTGACCTATCGGCAATCCGTCTGTGTGGGAGTTACTGGAGGTAACTGGAGGTGTTCTTGGACCCCAATGACCCTCAGCATCCAAGGGGACTTCATCACCCAACAAGTAGTACACCAGACGGCAAGTTTGCAGAGTGGTAGCGAAATCGGGCAGGGCTTCTGTGACCTCTCAGCAATCCCTGTGTGGGACCTACTGGAGGTAACAGAAGGGTTATTGGCCCCCAAGGACCTTCATCATGCAAGGGGACTTCATCCTCCAACCAGTAGTGCACCAGGAGGCACATTTGCAGAGATGTGGAGAAATGGGGCAGGGCCTCTGACCAGCTCTAGGCAATTCCGCTGTTTGGGACTAACTGGAGATAACAGGAGGGGTTCTTGGCCTCCAAGGACCCTCAGCATCCAAGCGGGCTTCATCCTTCAAAAAGCTGTGGACCAGAAGGTGTGTTTGCAGAGTGGTGGAGAAAGGGGGCGGGGACTCCGACGACCTCAGCAATCCCACTGTGTGGTATTTACTGAAGATAACAGGAGGGGTTCTTGGCCCCAAAGGATCCTCAGCATACAAGGGGACTTCATTCCCTAACAAGTAATGCACCAGGAGGCATGTTTGAAGAGTGGTGGAGAAAGGGGAAGGGCCTCTGACCAGCTCTAGGCAATCCGCTGTTTGGGACTTACTGAAGGTAACAGAAGAGATTCTTGGCCTCCAAGGACTATCAGCATCCAAGGGGACTTCATTCCCCAACAAGTACTGCACCAGGAGGCACGTTTGCAGAGTGGTAGAGGAAGTTGGTGAGCCTCTGACAACCTCTCAGCAATCCCACAGTGTGGGACTTACTGGAGGTAATAGGAAGGGTTCTTGGCCCCCAAGGACCCTCAGCATCCAAGGGGCCTCCTTTCCCCAACTAGTAGTTTGCCTCAAGGTGCATTTGCAGATTGGTGGAAAAAGGGGGCAGGCCTCTGACTACCTCTCAGTAATCCCTGTGTTTGAGTTACTGGAGGTGACAGGAGAGGTTCTTGGCCCCTAAGGACCCTCAGCATATTAGGGGACTTCATCAGTTAACTAGTAATGCACCATGAGGCACGTTTGCAGAGTGGTGGAGAACGGGGAAGGGGTCTCTTACCAGCTCTCAGCAGTCCCACTATGAGTGACTTACTGGAGTTAACAGGAAGGGTTCTCGGACTCCAGGGACCCTCAGCATCCAAGGGGACTTCATTCCCTAACAAGTAGTGTACCAGAAGGCACGTTTGCAGAGTGTTGGAGAAAGGGGGCAGGGCCTCTGATGACCTCTCAGTAATCCCTGTGTGGGAGTTACTGGAGGTAACAGGAGAGATTCTTGGCCCCCCAGTTCCCTTAGCATACAAGGAGACTTCATCCCCCAACTAGTAGTGCGCCAGGAGGCCTTTTTGCAGAGTGGTGGAGAAAGGGGGCAGGGCATTCTTACGAACTCTCAGAAATCCTGCTGTGTGGGACTTACTGTAGGTAACAGGAGGGGTTCTTGACCCCTAAGGACCATCAGCATACAAGGGAACTTCATACCCCAACCTGTAGTGCACCAGAAGGTGCATTTGCAGAGTGATGGAGAAATGGGACAGAGCCTCCAGCCAGCTTTAGGCAATCCCGCTCTTTGGGACTTACTGGAGGGGTTTTTGGCCTCCAAGGACCCTCAGCATCCAAGGGGACTTCATCCCCCAACAAGCAGTGGGGCAGGAAGTGCATTTGCAGACTGGTGGAGAAAGGGAATGGGGCATTCGAAGACCTCTCAGCAGTCCCACTGTGTGGGACTTACTGGAGGTAACAGGAGGGGTGATTTGCCCCCAAGCACCCTCAGCATCCAAGGGGACTAAGGGGCCGATTCTGATGCGGGTTGGAAAAGCTTCCCGACCGAATCGGTTGGGAAATGGTGTCCGACCCACTCGGATCGGGAAAGTCCGACCGGCGGAGTAGGATGCATCCGGATGCTTCCAGATACGATTTGGTTAAACTCCCATTGACTTCAATGGGAACATTTGTTCCTAACCGCATCAGAATTGGGCCCTCGGTCGGGAAGACGCGTTCCCGATCCAATTTGGAAGGAGCAAATGGCGTTAGGAGGCCTTCCTAACCGCATCAGAATCAGGCCCTCGGTCGGGAAGCTTTTCCAACCCGCATCAGAATCGGGCCCTTTATGTCTTAACTAGTAATGCACCACGATAGACGTTTGCAGAGTGGTAGAGAAAGGGGAAGGGGCCTCTGACCAGCTCTCAGCAATCCCACTATGAGTGACTTACTGGAGTTAACAGGAGGGGTCTTGGACCCCAAGAACCCTAAGCATCCAAGGGGACTTCATTCCCTAACAAGTAGTGCACCAGAAGCCGCGTTTGCAGATTGGTGGAGAAAGGGAGCAGGGCCTCCGACGACCTCTCAGTGCTCCCTGTGTAGGACTTACTGGAGGTAACATGAGAGGTTCTTTGCTCCCCTGGTCCCTTAGCATACAAGGAAACATTATCCCCCAACTAGTAGTGCACCAAGAGACATGTTTGCAGAGTGGTGGAAAAAGGGGGTGGGCCTCCGATGACCTCTCAGCACTTCTGCTGTGTGGGACTTATTGTAGGTAATAGAAGGGTTCTTGGCCCCCAAGGACCCTCAGAATCCAAGGACACTTCATCCCCCAACCAGTAGTGCTTCAGTAGGCATGTTTGCTGAGTGCTGGAGGAAGGGGGTGGGCATCTGAGAACCTCTCAGCTATCCCGCGGTATGGTATTTACTGGAGGTAACAGGAGGGGTTCTTGGCCCCCAAAGACCTTCCGCATCAAAGGGGACTTCATCCCCTAATCAGTAGTGCGCCAGGAATCATGTTCACAGACTGATGGAGAAAGAAGGTGTGGCCTCTGATGGTGTCTCAGTAATCCCTTATTTTTATTAGGGGAGGGTGGCTGTGCAGCCCCACTCCCAGGGCCATTTCGGCCCAAGGACCCCTTTCCCTGGATCCCGGCCATTATACTATGGGGAGGGGGGCCACACGCCCCCTTCCCCAGGCCTATTTCGGCCCCGGAGACCCAATACCGGAGGCCCAGCCATTACACTATGGAGAGGGGCGTCTCATGGCCCCCCTCCCCGGGGCTGATTTTGGTCCCAGGATTCCCATCCCCCAGGGTCCACCCTCTTTATTCTGGTTGCCAGCAGGGCACCCTGTGACCTCTGTTGAGGACCACAGTGGAGCCTCATGACCCCTACGGTCGCTGCCAGCTACCTGCCTCAAGCAGCAGCTGGCATTGCTGTGACAGATAGGGGGCTGTTGAAAGGAAGCACCCTGTCTATCAGAGTAAATTGTTTCATCTGTTTCCCTAAATGCATATTTGTGTGCAGGGAAACAGATAAAAACTCTGCTTTCTGCAAGCTGGAACTGATTGACAGCTTGCAGTAATATTTGCTTTTGCTTGGTGGGAGCAGTCAGCTCCCACCTAGCAAAAGCAAACAGCTGCCTCCCGAGGTTGGGCATCTTGGGAGGTTACAGAAGCCGGGGGTGGTGATTCCCAGAGCTATCCATGGCTCCATGAGGGGGGGCTATGCAGCCCCCCTCCAATGTTTATTTAAGCCCCAGAGAGGTAGTGGTCCCTGTGGACGGGGTCCACGATGGACCCTCGTCATTATTTCTTTGAGCCCCGGGGAGGTGGCAGTCCCCAGGGCTGTGGGGGGCCGTGAGTGACCCCTGCAATTATTTTACATTCTTTGCCTTGGGGAGGTGGTGGTCCCCAGGGCGTGGGCGGGCCTAGCGGACCCGCCCACATATATATATTATGAATGTATGATGGCATTCTGCATGCGTTTAGGACGCATGCATTCAGAATGCCGTCTTTTTAAAGAACGCGTCTTTAGGACGCATTTGTTCAGAACGCAAGTTGTTTTAACGACTTGCCTTAGGGGGGTGTTGGATGTTGGAATAGTTTAATTTACTATTCCAACTCCAGTCTGTGCAACATTAGGTAAGGTGTTAGACTTTTATTCCAACACCATTTCACCAATGCGCCCCCCTAAATGCAAGTCGTTAAAACGACTTGTGTGCTGAACGAATGCATGCTAATGCCGCATTCGTTCTATTACTGGCACTGTGTTGGCACAGCGTGATTCCAGGTTTTGTCCCAAAATACGTTTCCCATTATACAGTGCCCCAGGGAGGCAGCAGTCCACGGGGTAAGGGCGGGCCATGCACCCCACATTTATTTACATTGTTTGCCCCGGGGAGGTGATGGATCCCTGGGCTTCTTTCATAAGCCCTAGAAGGGGGCCTGTGCCTCGCTCCATCATATGATTACTCATGCCCCCGGGACCTGGCCCACCAGGGGGCTAAACATTAGAGAGGCATGCTTCTTTTTTTTTTTGGGTGAAATCCGTGGATCCAGCATGGCTCCCCACAAATTTTATTCTAAAAAAATGCTTTTTTGCTGTGGTGGGTCCTTATGAGACCCCACCTCCTCACCTAGGTGGTCAGAGTATTCCTGCTCTGCCCGCTTTTCTTTTTTTAACATTTTTTTGTGGAACTTGACTGAATGGATTTACACCAAATCAGAAAAAGGCACTTCCCTGGATCAATATATACCTTTCTGCCAAATTTGATGTAATTCCATTCAGCAGTTTGGGCTGTAGCAGTGTCTAAAGTTCCTATGTGAATTGACATGGGAAAAACACATTTTGGGACCACCTCTTTTTCTCTGCCCATGCTTGATGGATCACCATGAAACTTATAAGACAGCAGCTGAAGTGAGCGCCATACTAGTGATATAGTCATACAGTAAAATAGTCTCAGTACAAAAAGTGGAATCCAGAACCAAAAGGGAGCAGCTACATTCTGCTCGCTTCTCCCTTACTAGCCTCACTGCAGCCACATTTAAAATCATGTGAGTACTTAATTCAGTGACTTGTTACACCTGTGATCAAGGCTCAGGAAAGAGCTGAAACATGTCAGGATAAGGAGCGGATTTGCACACTGCCACGTCTAATGTTTTGAAATAAAACAGTGGCAAATTTGAACTTGGCTTATACATTTCTTTTTTTGGATGAAATTACGGGTGCTCCATTCCCGTTAAGTTGAAGCCGCCCTGTATGGGACTATGGCTCCCTAAATAGAAAAAGTGTTTTCTCTATTTAAATGGATGAGAGAGCATGACTCACTTGCCTTCTCTGCACGAGAGGATTTTTCCAGGATTTTTGCGTATGTGAGGCAAGTAAGGGAGAAGCGAGCAGCATGTGGCTGCCCCCTTTCCGTTCTAGATTCCACTGTTTGTACTAAGACTATTTTACTGTGGTACTGTGAGCAGAATGGATTTTTAACATTGTAATGCATGCAGTCACTTTATTCAACTGGCATGCTTGGACTTTGAACATTACAAGCTATTTTAGTTTGTTGATGGTATTTAACTGGGATAAATATACCATGAATTCAAGTGTTCTATCTAAGTGCATGCTGGTAAATGTAGTATTGCATGACTACTGGCACAGTATAGCCACCTTTAAAAGAATGTGTGCACTTAATTCAGTGACTTGTTACACCTGTGATCAAGGCTCATAATAGAGCTGAAACGTGTCAGGATAAGGAGTGGATTTGCACACTGCCATTTCTATTGCTTTGAAATTAAACAGTGGGAACTTTGAACTTGGCTTCAACATTTATTTTCTAATACAATTTTATAAATATATATATTACAAATTCTGAAAGATGACTGCCCACATCAAGAAATAGACTATGTACCATATTACCACAAATATAGGATTACACATGTGTACAATGACTATATGATTTAATTCTATTATGTATAAACAATTGTATTTTACACAGTAATTTTATACATAATTGTTAGTTATAATATGGTAACGACATGTTTTTATGTATGTAGTATTTTGTCTATGTCGATTGATGCAAAACATGCACTAGCACTTTAAATTGAGGAAACACAGTCTGAGCTGTGTCATGTGATCAAGGCCGAGGTACGGCCGAAACGCGTCATGGCGGACTAATGCAGCAATAAAGAGAAAAATCTGCACTTACTTGGGTCCTTGCTCATTTTTCTAGTCCGAGTAGAAGTTGGAAGCGAGTTGCACAATATATATATATATATATATATATAACCAAAAACGCCCAGAAGCTTGAGGCCGCACACAGCTGCAGGTGAGTTACAAACTCCATTTGAACCAAGCAGGCAGCTTAACATCCCTTTGAAGTCCATGGCCTGACGCGTTTCGATGCCGCTGTTTGCATCTCCTCAAAGGCCGTGTCAGCGGAGGTGATTTATGGCTGCCGCATTTCCCCTGCGTGTTTGGGGTTAGTGAGCTATCAGTGCTCCTCCCTTGGTGGAAGTTCATTTTCAAATGCACGCTGGGATATGAGGTCTCATTTTGCCAAATAACGCCCTCTGGTGGGTTACCTCCGCTGCAGCTAATTATGGACGATTATTCTCGGCCCTCCATTGAGCCTTGGATGATACTCTGCCGGCTTCATTAAAGGTACCCTGCAGCTTCGGAAAGAGGAATCTTCCTCTCCCCTAGTCCCGTTGGTTGAGGGCAGTGCGATCCCTCTGCGGCCTGGAACCGCTGCATAATATGTAACCAAAAACGCCCAGAAGCTTGAGGCCGCACACAGCTGCAGGTGAGTTACAAACTCCATTTGAACCAAGCAGGCAGCTTAACATCCCTTTGAAGTCCAAGGCCTGACGCGTTTCGATGCCGCTGTTTGCATCTCCTCAGAGGCCGTGTCAGCGGAGGTGATTTATGGCTGCCGCATTTCCCCTGCGTGTTTGGGGTTAGTGAGCTATCAGTGCTCCTCCCTTGGTGGAAGTTCATTTTCAAATGCACGCTGGGATATGAGGTCTCATTTTGCCAAATAACGCCCTCTGGTGGGTTACCTCCGCTGCAGCTAATTATGGACGATTATTCTCGGCCCTCCATTGAGCCTTGGATGATACTCTGCCGGCTTCATTAAAGGTACCCTGCAGCTTCGGAAAGAGGAATCTTCCTCTCCCCTAGTCCCGTTGGTTGCGGGCAGTGCGATCCCTCTGCGGCCTGGAACCGCCGCATAATATGTAACCAAAAACGCCCAGAAGCTTGAGGCCGCACACAGCTGCAGGTGAGTTCCAAACTCCATTTGAACCAAGCAGGCAGCTTAACATCCCTTTGAAGTCCATGGCGTGACGCGTTTCGATGCCGCTGTTTGCATCTCCTCAGAGGCCGTGTCAGCGGAGGTGATTTATGGCTGCCGCATTTCCCCTGCTTGTTTGGGGTTAGTGAGCTATCAGTGCTCCTCCCTTGGTGGAAGTTCATTTTCAAATGCACGCTGGGATATGAGGTCTCATTTTGCCAAATAACGCCCTCTGGTGGGTTACCTCCGCTGCAGCTAATTATGGACGATTATTCTCGGCCCTCCATTGAGCCTTGGATGATACTCTGCCGGCTTCATTAAAGGTACCCTGCAGCTTCGGAAAAAGGAATCTTCCTCTCCCCTAGTCCCGTTGGTTGCGGGCAGTGCGATCCCTCTGCGGCCTGGAACCGCCGCATAATATGTAACCAAAAACGCCCAGAAGCTTGAGGCCGCACACAGCTGCAGGTGAGTTCCAAACTCCATTTGAACCAAGCAGGCAGCTTAACATCCCTTTGAAGTCCATGGCCTGACGCGTTTCGATGCCGCTGTTTGCATCTCCTCAGAGGCCGTGTCAGCGGAGGTGATTTATGGCTGCCGCATTTCCCCTGCGTGTTTGGGGTTAGTGAGCTATCAGTGCTCCTCCCTTGGTGGAAGTTCATTTTCAAATGCACACTGGGATATGAGGTCTCATTTTGCCAAATAACGCCCTCTGGTGGGTTACCTCCGCTGCAGCTAATTATGGACGATTATTCTTGGCCCTCCATTGAGCCTTGGATGATACTCTGCCGGCTTCATTAAAGATACCCTGCAGCTTCGGAAAGAGGAATCTTCCTCTCCCCTAGTCCCGTTGGTTGCGGGCAGTGTGATCCCTCTGCGGCCTGGAACCGCCGCATAATATGTAACCAAAAACGCCCAGAAGCTTGAGGCCGCACACAGCTGCAGGTGAGTTACAAACTCCATTTGAACCAAGCAGGCAGCTTAACATCCCTTTGAAGTCCATGGCCTGATGCGTTTCGATGCCGCTGTTTGCATCTCCTCAGAGGCCATGTCAGCGGAGGTGATTTATGGCTGCCGCATTTCCCCTGCGTGTTTGGGGTTAGTGAGCTATCAGTGCTCCTCCCTTGGTGGAAGTTCATTTTCAAATGCACGCTGGGATATGAGGTCTCATTTTGCCAAATAACGCCCTCTGGTGGGTTACCTCCGCTGCAGCTAATTATGGACGATTATTCTCGGCCCTCCATTGAGCCTTGGATGATACTCTGCCGGCTTCATTAAAGGTACCCTGCAGCTTCGGAAAGAGGAATCTTCCTCTCCCCTAGTCCAGTTGGTTGCGGGCAGTGCGATCCCTCTGCGGCCTGGAACCACCGCATAATATGTAACCAAAAACGCCCAGAAGCTTGAGGCCGCACACAGCTGCAGGTGAGTTACAAACTCCATTTGAACCAAGCAGGCAGCTTAACATCCCTTTGAAGTCCATGGCCTGACGCGTTTCGATGCCGCTGTTTGCATCTCCTCAGAGGCCGTGTCAGCGGAGGTGATTTATGGCTGCCACATTTCCCCTGCGTGTTTGGGGTTAGTGAGCTATCAGTGCTCCTCCCTTGGTGGAAGTTCATTTTCAAATGCACGCTGGGATATGAGGTCTCATTTTGCCAAATAACGCCCTCTGGTGGGTTACCTCCGCTGCAGCTAATTATGGACGATTATTCTCGGCCCTCCATTGAGCCTTGGATGATACTCTGCCAGCTTCATTAAAGGTACCCTGCAGCTTCGGAAAGAGGAATCTTCCTCTCCCCTAAAAAGACTACATTCCCCAGCAAGCAATGTTGAAAGTAAACATGATGTCACAAGCACACCGGAGGCTAATTGAAATAAATTTTGCATTGCAGAAGGAGTGTAGCGGCGGAGAATTCCTTCCCCATGTCGGCCTCTGAAGAGATGCACAAAAGCATTGAAACGCGTCAGGCCAAAGGATTGATTTTCCAGAGGGGAACCAATATGCTTGAGAAATAAAGGCTTGTTACCTACCTTTTCAGCGGTGTGCGGCTTCATTTTCTGGGCAACTTTGGGACATGTTTACACGGCGGCCCTGGCCGTGGAAGCGACGCACCTCCTGCAAAGCAAAGAAAGGACCAGCCGGGGGGTAACGTCCCCTCTGCATCGGCGCTGAAGGTTCATGAATAAGGCATATTGTACCCTGTCTGGGGCCCACTGGAGGGCTAGTTTAATGTATCCTGGATTAGGCATGGGGTCTGGACCCACTGGAGGGTTAAAAATGCCTAAAAAGACTACATTCCCCAGCAAGCAATGTTGAAAGTAAACGTGATGTCACGTGCACACCGGAGGCTAATTGAAATAAATTTTGCATTGCAGAAGGAGTGTAGCGGCGGAGAATTCCTTCCCCATGTCGGCCTCTGAAGAGATGCACAAAAGCATTGAAACACGTCAGGCCAAAGGATTGATTTTCCAGAGGGGAACCAATATGCTTGAGAAATAAAGGCTTGTTACCTACCTTTTCAGCGGTGTGCGGCTTCATTTTCTGGGCAACTTTGGGACATGTTTACACGGCGGCCCTGGCCGTGGAAGCGACGCACCTCCTGCAAAGCAAAGAAAGGACCGGCCGGGGGTAACGTCCCCTCTGCATCGGCGCTGAAGGTTCATGAATAAGGCATATTGTACCCTGTCTGGGGCCCACTGGAGGGCTAGTTTAATGTATCCTGGATTAGGCATGGGGTCTGGACCCACTGGAGGGTTAAAAATGCCTAAAAGACTACATTCCCCAGCAAGCAATGTTGAAAGTAAACGTGATGTCACGAGCACACCGGAGGCTAATTGAAATAAATTTTGCATTGCAGAAGGAGTGTAGCGGCGGAGAATTCCTTCCCCATGTCGGCCTCTGAAGAGATGCACAAAAGCATTGAAACGCGTCAGGCCAAAGGATTGATTTTCCAGAGGGGAACCAATATGCTTGAGAAATAAAGGCTTGTTACCTACCTTTTCAGCGGTGTGCGGCTTCATTTTCTGGGCAACTTTGGGACATGTTTACACGGCGGCCCTGGCCGTGGAAGCGATGCACCTCCTGCAAAGCAAAGAAAGGACCGGCCGGGGAGTAACGTCCCCTCTGCATCGGCGCTGAAGGTTCA
Organism: Calotriton arnoldi; assembly: GCA_963921515.1. Classification (NCBI taxonomy): domain Eukaryota; kingdom Metazoa; phylum Chordata; class Amphibia; order Caudata; family Salamandridae; genus Calotriton; species Calotriton arnoldi. The sequence continues at coordinate 1,691,988 of CAWUFW010002391.1, read as the reverse complement.
TGAATAAGGCATATTGTACCCTGTCTGGGGCCCACTGGAGGGCTAGTTTAATGTATCCTGGATTAGGCATGGGGTCTGGACCCACTGGAGGGTTAAAAATGCCTAAAAAGACTACATTCCCCAGCAAGCAATGTTGAAAGTAAACGTGATGTCACGAGCACACCGGAGGCTAATTGAAATAAATTTTGCATTGCAGAAGGAGTGTAGCGGCGGAGAATTCCTTCCCCATGTCGGCCTCTGAAGAGATGCACAAAAGCATTGAAACGCGTCAGGCCAAAGGATTGATTTTCCAGAGGGGAACCAATATGCTTCAGGAATAAAGGCTTGTTACCTACCTTTTCAGCGGTGTGCGGCTTCATTTTCTGGGCAACTTTGGGACATGTTTACACGGCGGCCCTGGCCGTGGAAGCGACGCACCTCCTGCAAAGCAAAGAAAGGACCGGCCGGGGGTAACGTCCCCTCTGCATCGGCGCTGAAGGTTCATGAATAAGGCATATTGTACCCTGTCTGGGGCCCACTGGAGGGCTAGTTTAATGTATCCTGGATTAGGCATGGGGTCTGGACCCACTGGAGGGTTAAAAATGCCTAAAAGACTACATTCCCCAGCAAGCAATGTTGAAAGTAAACGTGATGACACGAGCACACCGGAGGCTAATTGAAATAAATTTTGCATTGCAGAAGGAGTGTAGCGGCGGAGAATTCCTTCCCCATGTCGGCCTCTGAAGAGATGCACAAAAGCATTGAAACGCGTCAGGCCAAAGGATTGATTTTCCAGAGGGGAACCAATATGCTTGAGAAATAAAGGCTTGTTACCTACCTTTTCAGCGGTGTGCGGCTTCATTTTCTGGGCAACTTTGGGACATATATATATATATGCATGAACAGCAAACCACCGCCGCCGCTCCTCTCGCCCCGGGGGCTCACTCCCGCGGTGGTGAGCCGCAATCAATTGAAACGAAGAGGCATGTCCTTCTCATGCCTGAGTGGAAAGCACACACAGGAGCCGTATTAGAGTAAAGTGCTTTATTGTGCAGACCCCCTGCACCGACAGACGCGTTTCGCCTCGCGGCTTTGTCAATGTCAGTTTAAACCGTGCAAAACCAGCAGTATTTCATTGCTTGAAATGTCACATGATATTTCATTGAAATGGTTGACGGACTTCTATATCTTAAATGCTAAAATTCATGGCGGCCATCTTAAGACATGTCTTTCTAAATTTCTAAGCATTACTGCCGTAAAAAAGTATTAAAGTGCTTATTAGTGAATTAAAAACTCTTACACATAGGTGAACATTGTTTCGTCAACAATTTACAAACAAATACGATGATTATTATCTCGCATATACATACAGTTCATTATGTTTTTTATATTAGGAAAATTTGTATTTATTATTTCTTTCACATCCTGTATGTTATTTCATAAAGTTCACTCTTTTGTGTGTTTATTAAGCCCTGAATGGGCATTCGCATGTCAGGTTTTTTAGAGGGCAGTGAGGAGTACGGAGAGGTGAAAAGAGGAAGATATGAGGAAGAAGGGGGCAATTCTAGTTACATCTATGGCACCCCTATTATAGGTGTACCCAAAGTTCCTCATCATTATTTAGCCCTATAGGGGCCTTTGTTTGGAGATCAATAATGTATTTTGATTCTAAAACATGCAATGTTTTAATTCTATCACCTCCTCTCTCTTCAACCCCTACTCTGTCTATACAGAAGAATTTCAACTGATTTCGATTGCTTTTGTGAAACTTTTCAAAGTGGCGTGCAACTGGATAATTTTTGTCCTTGTTTGTTATCGCACGCATGTGCTCAAGAACACGTTGTTTGGTGGGATGGATTGTGCTTCCTATATATCGCCTGGAACATGGACATTCCAGGCAATATACCGTGTAGTCTGAGTTGCAGTTTAGGAATTGTTTGATGTTTCTTAGAGGCCTAGGGTCCCCTGGTCTCCCTTTATAGCTTGTTACTTTATTGCTATATTTGCATGCCTTGCAATGCATGCATGGATAAAATCCTGCTGCACCGATTTTATTTTTTACCCTTGGTACAACATCATAGTGGCTGTGGACAAGATGATCTTTAAGTGATTGACTGCGCTTGTATGTTATCAAGGGGTAAGCTGGAATAACGTTTTTAAGCACATTGTCTGTTTTAAGTATGTGCCAGTTCTTCTTAAATATGTGAACTATGTCCCTCGATTTTTCACTGTAGTTTGTTATCATTCTGGCCGATCCTTCTTGTTGAACATTGTCTTGTACTTTGGCAACCAGTAGATTGCTTCTCTCTACTTTGTCTACTCTGTCGCTTGCCTGTTTTAAAATTGAGTTGGTATAGCCTCTTCTTTTAAATCTCCCCAAAGCCTCTTCCCTCGCTTGCTGGAAATCTTGTTCGGTCGAACAGTTGCGTTTAAGACGCAATAGTTCCCCATATGGGATATTGTTCACCTGGCTCTTGGGGTGATGACTAGCTGCGTTTAACACAGCGTTGCCTGTTGTGGGCTTTCTATATAGGCGTGTTTGCAGCGTATCTTGTTCCACAAATACTTCTAGATCTAAATAATTCACTGATTTATCACTGATATGGCTCGTGAACTGTAAATTACATTTGTTCTTATTTAGTGAGGTAATGTACTCCTCAGCCGAGGATCGACTCCCCCGCCAAACAATAAAAAGGTCGTCTATGTACCTTGCCCATAATATTGTATTCTCCATCCATTTCTCGTGGTGTCCCCCCCAGGCCACGTGCTTCTCCCACCAGCCCACGAAGAGATTCGCGTAGCTGGGGGCGAAGCACGTGCCCATGGCGGTCCCCCGTAGTTGTTCTATACAGGTCCCCTCCAAACAAAAAGATATTATTGTCTAAACAGTAAGTGATCATTTGGAGAAGCATCAAATTATGTTTTTGGAATTTGAGCGATCTTTTATCAAGAAACCACTTTACTGCTGTTACACCGTCTGTGTGGTTTATACAGGTGTACAGACTGGTAATGTCCAAAGTGATGAGTAGCATGTCTGTTTCCCATACAATCCCCTCTATGAGTCTTAAAAAGTCCTGGGTATCTCGAATATAAGATACCAAGTCTTTAACCAGAGGGGCAAGAAAGAAATCAATATAAATTGATGTGTTTTCTAACAAACTGCTGATAGAAGCAACAATAGGTCTTCCTGGGGGGTTAACAGGATCTTTATGTACTTTTGGGAGGTGGTAGAATGTTGGAATGACTGGACATTCACAGTGTAGGAACATGAATTCATCATTATCCAACATTCCTTCGTCTTTCCAACCTTGTAAAAAAGCATGATATCCTTTGATGCTTTCCAAGTATTCCACCCTCTTGATCCTCATGTAGCATTCTTTATCCTCCAACTGTCTCATGGCTTCCTTGTGATATTGTGTTTTATTTAAGATGACAATGTTGCCTCCTTTGTCGGAGGGTTTTATGTCTATGGTTGTGTCGGCTTTCAGTGTCTTAATGGCTTCCCATTGCTTTCTTGGAATGTTGTAACGACAATTCTTTCTGTTTTAGAATTGTCTAAGCTTTTGAGATCTGCCAATACTGACTCATTAAAAACATCAATAGCATCAAAGGAGACTGTGGAATTACACGTGACTTATTCTTAAGTTTACTATGTCCGCTGGATTGTGTTATTTCCGCTTCTTCAAGGCGTATTTCCAGATTATCCGTTTCAACATGTCCGTCTCTGTTGGTATCCAAAGTTTCTAGAGCCATGAGGGCTTCCAAATCATGGCCAGTTAGATAGTCGGAGGTCTGTTCTCTTTGGCTTACTCCCCCAGATGTTATTTCTTTTTTGGGGAGCAGGATAAAGATTTTTTGTAATTTTAATTTCCTTGTATATCTGAACAGATCAATCCTGGTCTGCACAAAATTGTATTGCGATGTGGGACAGAAACATCAAACAATTCCTAAACTGCAACTCAGACTACACGGTATATTGCCTGGAATGTCCATGTTCCAGGCGATATATAGGAAGCACAATCCATCCCACCAAAAAACGTGTTCTTGAGCACATGCGTGCGATAACAAACAAGGACAAAAATTATCCAGTTGCACACCACTTTGAAAAGTTTCACAAAAACAATCGAGATCAGTTGAAATTCTTCTGTATAGACAGAGTAGGGGTTGAAGAGAGAGGAGGTGATAGAATTAAAACATTGCGTGTTTTGGAATCAAAATACATTATTGATCTCCAAACAAAGGCCCCTATAGGGCTAAATAATGATGAGGAACTTTGGGTACACCTATAATAGGGGTGCCATAGATGTAACTAGAATTGCCCCCTTCTTCCTCATATCTTCCTCTTTTCACCTCTCCGTACTCCTCACTGCCCTCTAAAAAACCTGACATGCGAATGCCCATTCAGGGCTTAATAAACACACAAAAGAGTGAACTTTATGAAATAACATACAGTATGTGAAAGAAATTATAAATACAAATTTTCCTTATATAAAAAACATAATGAACTGTATGTATATGCGAGATAATAATCATCGTATTTGTTTGTAAATTGTTGACGAAACAATGTTCACCTATGTGTAAGAGTTTTTAATTCACTAATAAGCACTTTAACACTTTTTTACGGCAGTAATGCTTAGAAATTTAGAAAGACATGTGTTAAGATGGCCGCCATGAATTTTAGCATTTAAGCTATGGAAGTCCGTTAACCATTTCAATGAAATATCATGTGACATTTCAAGCAATGAAATACTGCTGGTTTTGCACGGTTTAAACTGACATTGACAAAGCCGCGAGGTGAAACGCGTCTGTCGGTGCAGGGGGTCTGCACAATAAAGCACTTTACTCTAATACGGCTCCTGTGTGTGCTTTCCACTCAGGCATGAGAAGGACATGCCTCTTCGTTTCAATATATTTATATATATATATATATATATATCCACAAAACACCTCCGAGCAGGGGAGCCTCCAACCCTGCATGGCGGCTTTGGACATAGACTGGCACGGAGCAGCCTGTCAATTCGCAACACAAAAGAGAGGTGCTGAAGCCCAGTTCCTGGAACAGCAGTGCATTTATTTGCAAATATGAAAGGCAGCATACTCTCAGTTCATATCCCTTACGCGTTTCGGCTTCACAATGATATATATACACACACATACATAGGCATGCTAGGACCACCAGTGGGCCACTGCATTCACGGGCCAGTGCTGGTTGTACGTGAGGGTGCACTCATGAAATGCTGCTGCTTCAGAACTTCTCAAGGAAGAAACCACACTGTTGAGAGAAGAAAACAAACTCTGTTTATTCACAGAGGTTAGACGGATGCATTTCGGCTGACGCCTTTCTCAACGTTTAGTCAGCTCGCGCCATTCAATACAATATATCACATTCCATTGGTTTAATAGTTTGTGACATCACAATTCATCAACATAGAAAAAGTAACGTATTAAGAAGATTTCATCGAGGACTGTGCTATTATGTCCGCCATTTCGTAACATGCAATTTCTTTCTCATATTTTATCAAATTTGCATCACTTTCTCAAGACATACATGATTATTAGTTAAAATCATACATGATTCAAAGAATATTAAAAATAAAGATGTGGAATTAAGAATAAAGGCCCATATTGCCGTAGTACTCATCTAGTATTATGCCATGTTTTGTCTTTCAGTGAATTGTGTGCCCCTGAATGCACCTCTTACAAATTCATGTTTCTAGGCTTGTAAATTCTTATATCTAATGATGATTCATTTAGATATATTGGACCCGCTAGAGCACATTTCATGATTATGCCCTAAATTGGCTTAGTTACAAACTCATCATTCTAAAATTATACCTGTATGTGTTTGTAAACTTTCTAGATCGAGGTTGGGCACTAATATTAAATATCATGATATAAAAAATAGAGAAAGTCAATATAAAAAACTAACTAAATATTAAGGCCACAAACTAATGAAATATGTAAAAAAGCAGCAATATTGTAATCTCATATACGAAAAAGCTCTTGTATACAGTTTACTTTAGAAAATTCTAATAGCCTAAGTGTACTGCTAATTCTTCTTCAATATTTAGACCAAAAGGTGTCTTTATTTGTAGGTCCAGAATATATCTGGGCTCTAACCGCCTCAACTTGTCTATTCTATCTCCTCCTTTCATGAATGGGTACATGATCGAGACATTAATATTTAAGTAAATCTCTGTTGCTGTTATGATAGATCTCAAATGCCTGGCAACAGGATATCATTGATCTTTATTCATGACGGCTCGTGGATGTTCTAAAATATGTTGTTTAGTTGGAACTCTGGTACTGCCAATGTAATTCAAATGGCAGGGACATTATAGGCAATAGATTTTATAGGGTGTATGGCAGTTCAACAATTTTGTTAGTTCTCGGTTTGCCACATACTGGTACTGGTAAGTGTGTTTCTTGGGACTGTTTCACATCCTTTGCATTTGTTACATTGGAAGAACCCTGTGATATTGCCAATTCTGGATTCATTTGCATCTGTGGAAAGATGACTTCACACTAGTTTATCTATGATTGAGTTGCTCTTTCTATAGCTGTTGCTAGGGTGTTCCTGTATAGTATTGCATATAATAGAATTCTTTTTTAGAATGTGCCAATTCCTTCATACAATGCGACTAACAGTACCTGCATCTGTGGAAAAGGTGGTAATCATTCAAAATTTCTAGTCTTTCACTTTCTTGTTGGGCTTTTCTAAAAGTAAACTTTCTCTCTGTTTTTGTCTGCTCTTTCTAGTGCACTGTGTAGCACCATTCTCGAGTATACCCTTGTTGTGAATCTCTTTAAAGCTTCATGTGCTGCTTTCTCCTAATCTTCTTTTCTCGAGCAATTTCTCTTTAATTGGAGTAGCTCCTTCCATAAAATAAAAAGGTAATCTATGTAACTGTACCAACTTACTATCCAGTCAACCCACACGTGGTTTGTTTCTGACCAGGCCACCTGCTTCTCCCACCAGCCCACAAAAATATTTGCATAACTAGGGGCAAAGTAGGTGCCCATGACTGTTCCATACAATTGTCTATATAGGTGTTTCTGGAAAAGAAAGATAGTGTTGTTAAGACAAATGTTTACAAATTCTTCTAGAATTATGTTGTGTTCAAAGAATTTCAATGATCCTCCCATAAGGAAATAGTGTATTGCCCTTAAGCCATGTTCATAGGAGATACAGTTATACAAGCTAGTTATGTCCAACACAATCATTTGCATGTGCCTTGTTCCCAGGTAGTATTTGCTATTAATCTTAAAAAGTCTTTGGTATCCTGGATATATGATGACAATGTTACAAATTCAAAATGGAAATTATCTACATATAGAGACATGTGTTCTGTCAAGTTGTCTTGTGACGAAATAATTGGGCGTCCCAGCGGAGACTCCCTGTTTTTATGAATTTTAGGGAGATGTAATTTGAGATGTCATCAGTGATGTTACTGACCATGTCATGAGTGATGTAATATGTGAGGTCATAAGCAGCGCATTGCGGGACATGGGCTATAGTTAGCTCACTAACTATAATGGCTAAATTTCACTGGTTTTGTACCTGAGCCGAACTATAACGTCCCTGTAACCTTTGTTTTTTTCAGTGAATTTCCAAGATTTTTTTATTCCATTTCCTAACTATAACATCCCTGTAACCTTTGTTTTTTTCAGTGAATTTCTAAGGTTTTTTAAATGCTAATTCCTAACTATAACGTCACTATAACCTTTGTTTTTTCAGTGAATTTCTATGTTTTTTTAACTAGTAGTTGTGTTTGCAGAGTGGTGGAGACCAGCTTTCAGCAATCCATCTGTCTGGGACTTACTGGAGGTAACAGAAGGGATTCCTTGCCTCCAAGGACCCTCAGCATCCAAGGAGACTTCATCCCCCCACCAGCAGTTCGCCAGGATGTGTGTTTGCAGAGTGGTGGAGAAAGGAGGCAGGATCTCTGACCAGCTCTCTGGAATCCTGCTCTGTAGGACTTAGAGGAGGGACCAGGAGGACTTCTTGGCCCCCACGAGCCCTCAGGAGTAAAGTGGACTTCATCTCCCAAACAGTAGTGCACCAGGAGCCGCGTTTGTAGAGTGGTGGAGAAAGGGGGCGTGCCTCCAAAGACCTCTTAGCAATCCCCCTGTGTGGGACTTACTGGAGATAACAGGAGGGGTAATTGGCCCATAAGGACATCCTTGGATGCACAAATGCATTCCCGTTAGACTTATACCAGAATTAAGGGGCGTCTCCATCAGAGGAATATGTATGGACGCAAAAGAGGCACTGTCAATAACTTCAGCAGCCCTTACTTGTGGCCTCTGTTGTTATGTGGCTATGCAGGCTTTTTAAACAGCAATATTTGCTGTATGCTGCAATATTCAATCACACTCCAATGCTCATATAGCCACTGAAGCCCCAGCACTCACATATATATGGTAAAAGTCAATGGCATTGCATAGGTCTAGTATCCTCAATAAATTTTGCTCTGTATGAGCGGTCTATTAACCCTTCAGAGATATCACTCACTGTGTCTTGGGTGTAGTATTCAATCCTGCTTGTCCATATACACAGCTTCCATGTAACATCGTAGATACAAATTGATGCGTCTCTCGCCTATGCCGTAGACGTTGATATTAGATTATCATGCAAATATTCCTGTAGGGGTCAACTCAATAGCTGTACTCCTCTTGAATTTGAATAATCTCCATTCTCATTGGCGGCAGAGCAATATGTCTAAATCCTCTGCGATGGTTCAGGCAGCCTTTCTTAACATCCGTTTCACAAAGTCCATCAAATGGCCGCCAAACTTTTGCTGGGCGGGTGCATGTTCGTGAGGATGGGCTCACGTAATATCAAAACAACACTCCACAAAGGAAATTAACACACACTAACTGGGTGCATTAGTTTCTACATTTTTTTCAAAAAAAGTATGGAGTACTGCAGCACTACCTAGGAAGTACTGCGGTACTTTACATTTTTATAAAAGAAATGAAAAAAAATGAAAATACACTGTACTATACTATATTTCACAAATATAGTGTGCTACAGAATATTTCAAAATCTTTACTACCATAAATTAACATTTACACTCCAAAATCTATATTCCTGCCAGATTACATCTATGTCCGTTCTCCCTCTTTCGTGCTTCATTTGTTTAAAGTACCACACTCCACTCTACATCACTCTGATTTATGCCACTTCACTCTACTCCACTCCACTGTACGCTGTTCCGCTCTACACCACTCAACTCTATGTCACTTCACTATATACAACTGAACTCTATGCTAATCCATTGAACACCACTTCACTCCAAGCCACACCACTCAGTACCACTCCACTGTATGGTATTAAACTCTATGCCACTCCAATCCGCCACTCCACTCTACGCCACCCCACTCTACGCTATTCCACTGTATGCAACTCCACTCTACGCCACTCCACTCTACGCTATTCCACTCTATGCCACTCCACTCTATGTCACTACATTGTATCCTATTCTGCCTTCATTCTATGCTAATCCACTGTATGAATCTCTACTCTACTCTACGCCATTGCACTCTACACTATTCCACTCTATTCCACTTCAGTCTACGCCACTCCACTCTATGCCATTCTACTGTATACTATTCCACTGTACACCTCTCCAATGCATGCCACTCCACTCTACGACACTCCACTCTACCCGATTACATTGTACTCCACTCCACTCCAGACTATTCCACTCTATGCTATTCCTCTGTACACCACTCCCATGTATGCCACTACACTGTACACTACTCCACTCTACACTATTTCACCATATGCTACTCTATTCAGACACTCCACTATACTCCCTTCCACTCTTCACCACTCCAATCTATGCCACTCTGCTGTACGCCACTCCACTGTATGCTATTCCACTCTATGCCACTCCAGTGAACGCCACACCACTCCACTCTATGCTAATCCATTCTACACTATTGCACTGCATGCCGTTGCCACTACACTGCACCTCACTTCACTCTATGCCACTTCACTGTACTCCATGCCAGTCTATGCCTCTCTACTGTATGCTAGTCCACTGTACACCTATCCACTCTATGCTACTCCACTCTATGTCACTCCACTCAATGCTATTCCACTGTACACAACTCCACTCTGCCACACTTCACTCTACGACACTCCAGTCCACGCCACTCCACTGTGCACCACTACGCTGTACCTCTCTCCACTGTACACCGCTCCATTCTACTATACACTAATCCACTCAAAACCACTCCACTCTATGCCAATCCACTCTACGCCATTACAATGTACATAACTATAGTCTACCACACTCCACTCTATGACACTCCACTCCACTCTATGCTATTCCACTGTACACCACTCCACTGTGCACCACTCCAGTCTACACAACTCCACTATATGCCACTCCACTCTATGCTATTCTACTGTATGTAACTCCACTCCACACCACTTCTCTTCACTCTACGCTATTCTACTCTTTGCCAATACACTCTGCGCCACTCCACTGTATGCTGTTCCACTGTATGCCACTCCACTCTGTGCCGATCCCCTTTACAACACTCCACTCTACCCAGTCCACTGTATGCCACTCAACTGTACAAGTGGAGAGGTGTGGTGCAGTGGCCGGGGCAGCTGACTTCGGAGCACAGGGCTCACTGTTCGATCCCCGGATCCGGCGGCAGCTCAGCTCAGCACCTTGTGACTCTGGGCAATAGCTCACTCAATTTCCACGACGGCCCCCAGCACCTTGAGACCCGTAAGGGTGAGTAGTTCGCGCTTTACAAATACGGATTTAGATTTTTTTTTTTTACACAAGTCTACGCCATGTCACTCCACTCAATGCCACTCCACGCCACTCCACTCTACGGCACTCCATTTTATGTTGTTCCATTATACGCCACTCTACTCTACATCACTCCACTGTTCATCACACTACTCTACGCTACTCCACTCTATGCCATTTCACTTTACTTCACCCTTTTGTATGCTATTCCACTGTATGCGCCTCTGCTCTACCCAACTCCATTCTAAGGCACTCCACTGTACCCCACTCCACTGTATGCTATTCCACTGTACAGCACTTCACTCGACTCCACTCCAGTCAACTCCACTGCACTCTGTTATTCCAGTGTACACCACTCTACTCTACCCAACCCCACTCCACACCACTCCACTGTACTCCACTCAGCCACATCTGTACTCCACTCAACTACAGACTACACCCCTGCACTCTACCACTCTATACTCCACTCTATAGCACTCCACTGTACAACAATGCTCCCATCAATGCGATTCTACAGCACTCTACTCTATGCCACTGTACAACACTCTACTCTAGTCTACGACACTCTACTCAACTCCCTCCGCACTGTTCCACCCTACTTTATTATATTATACTCTATGAGTCTCTACTCCACAGTACTCCACTGCTGCACTCTATGCCACTCTAGTGTGCACTTCTACTTTGCCTCTCAACTTTACAACAATCTATGTCACTCCAATCTACCATACTGTGCCACACTCTAATCTACTCCACTCCACTATACAGCACTGTAATCTACTCTGTGGCACTCCACTCTACTCCACTCACTGACACTTTTCAACTCTCTTCAGCACACCATTCAGCTTCACTGTACAGCACACCACTCCACTCTACAACACTTTACTCCTTTGTATGCTCGGCCCCTCCACTCTACTCCACTTCTTGACACTCTACTCTACAACACGCTACTCCACTCTATGCTATGCCACTTTACTGGACTCCACTGCACTCTACTCCTCTGTACAACACGTTACCCCACTCTATGCCACTGTACGACACAACACTCTATATCGCTCCACTCTACCACACTCTACTCCACTCTATGCAACGTCACTGTAGAAGACTCTACCATGCTCTGTGGCACTACACCATACAATACTCCACTCTATGCCCCTGTACAATCCTCTACTCCACTGTAAGCCCCTACACTCCTCTGTCACTCTAATTTATGTCAGTTTACTCAACTTTACACACCTCTCCACTCTATTGCACTCCATGCAACTATACTGTACAACACGCCACTCCACTCCACTCTATGACACTTTACTCCACTATGCTATGCCACTCTGCCCTACTCCACTCCACTCTACTCCAGTCTATGACACTCGACTTTATGGCACTACATTGTACAACACTGTCCTCCACTTTATTGTACGACACTCCACTTAATGACACTGCACTCAATAACACTGGACTCTATGATTAGAAATATATTATTTATTTATTAAAAACAAAAAGAATTAAAATTCAATGAAAAACACCAAAGGTTATAGTTAGGAAAACTTTATTTATTCTTTCTATAGAAACTAAAATTAAGCTACGCAAACATTTGAAATTCTAAACTTATAGTTATAGCTTTATTTAAAATGTGCCCAGCACCTTGAAACTACTATAACTTTAGTTATTCTTTTTTTACATACCAAACTTAAACTATACAAACATTAAAATGCTAAAGTTACACTTATACCTTAAATTTATAAATTACGTGGCACCTTGAAATTATTATAACTCGTGCACCTCCAAACACAGTTTATTAAACTCAGTAGCCACACTGCCTTAACTATAACTGGAAAGAGAACAGATGATGGACGGAATGCTGAACAATGCAAACATTCACCCAAATGTCAACAGATCTGGCTTTATTCTGTAGTGTCCTCTAAGTGTATTCTTTAAGTGTTCTTGTGGAATGCATGATGTAATAGTATTGGCATTCCAAGAGTTGCGGGCATTCGGTGGGAGGCAGTTACGATGATGGTGTGTGCCTCAGACAGTTCGCTGATTGGAGGTTAAATAAATCCATAAACGAGACCTACCTGTGTCTGTCCTCTGCTTATGACAGACTTTCTTTTTGACAACGAGCGCTCCAGTGAGGAAGTAGCAACTGTGAGGAGTTGCAAGCAGAAATAGTGATATCTAAGTAGAAGTGAAACCGGAGATTAACCGGAGCTAGTAATGCATGAATAAGTACTGCTAGGCGTGCAGAAGGGAGGCTTATCCGATAGGTGTGGGGCAACTGGAATGGATTGCCTGTTTAAAATAGCAGTTTGAAGAACCTGTAGTGAAGTAATGGCGAACGTTTAGAAGGGTTTGTCACGTGTGCTAGAGAGCCGATAAATGTCCCAAAAGTGCTCTAGTGCGATGCTTACTGCGGGTGGTGCTAGGCATAACAATGGAAGTGCCTAAATGTGAACTGCTGCGGTGTGTTCAAACGGGAGCCAATAAACTAAAAGGGCTTGCTGAAGGTGAGTCCCATGGAAGTTGGGCAACTGCAATGGGTTGCCTGCTGAAAAAAACGGTTCGATGAACCTATGGCAAAATATTAGCAAGCGTTAATAAGGGATACCAAGTGTTCTAAAAACCGATTAATGTCTAAAGCACGCTGCAGTGCGAGGCATACCGTAGGTGGTGCAGGGCATATCAATGAAAATGCCTCAGTTTGGACCGCGGCGGCGTGTCCAAGCGGGAGCCAGGTTGCTAATGGTCTCGTTGTGGCTAAGCCCAATATGGGTGATCACGATCATGTGATGAGTCACATGATCGGCAAGGAAGTGCACGGTGAGAAGGCCCAGGGAGTGGCGGCCATGTTGGAATGGTGTCCGTTTGTGAAGGAAGATGCTACTACAGAAGGCGTGCGAACGCGGTAAGATTAGGAAGTTGAGAAAAGTAATGGACCAGCCAAATAAGTGAAGACCGGCCCAAAAGTGGGAGAGAAAACAAGAAATCAGCAGCAAATGGTTGACAGTTTTTTATCAAATAAATGCAGGGTGAAAAATAACAAGTTACACTTCTGTCATAATTATCATCAGAGCAGCAGCAAGGTTGAAATCAAGAACAGTAAGTAATTACTTGTATATAGAAGCTCATAAGCGCAAATCCAGCAGGGGGTGCAGTAAAAACGATTGCCAACCTTACACAGTTAGTTTCAGATAAGGTTCTGAAGGCTGGCAGGGTAAGGGGAACCAGGGTAAAGAGACTTGACAAAAATACAACTGTTGGTTTGAACGGCTACAACAGGGTAGTCCAAAACTCGAGCCGGTTGAGTCCAGTGCGTATACTACCAGTACGGAGGATCCACTTTCGTTCTTCTTTATTGAGGAGTTTCCCAATGTCTGCGCCTCTCTGTGGTGGTTTTACCATACTGATGACTGTCCATCTGATGTCGTCCTCATTGTGTCCTTTGTTCGTGAAATGTTCGACAAGAGGGGCATTGGGTGTTTTGCAACGAAGCCGGCTACGATGTTGGCTGATCCGGATCCTTACTTTCTGGATAGTCTGCCCAATGTAGATCATGTCACATGGGCATAGGATAGCGTACACAACATTACAGGTATTTACAATTTGAGAATTGTTTCAACTGTACCCTGATGTTACCAAATGTGAATTCTTTACATTCAATTGTGAACTTACAAACGATACAATTACCGCATTTGGCATGTCCAGAAAGGGGCTCAAGGCCCCAGTGTTCGTCCAATTTTACGGCAGGTTTGGGAACGGGTAGTGCCGCCCTAACCAAATGATCCTTTATGTTCTTACTCTTGCAGAACGCGAAAAGAGGGCGTTCAAGGTTAAGAGTACCTGCGTTGAGGACCCCCCAATGTTTCAGAATGCCTTGCCTCACTGTGTTGGACACTGGCGAGAACGTGGTGACACAGACCAAACGGTTCTGGCTAGGCTTCGGTTTGGGGGAGAGGAGACATTCCCGTGGGCAGTACCATGCCCTTTTCAATGATGTGCGTATTAGTCTCCGTGGGTAGCCCCTTGCTGTGAGTTTATTGAATAGAATGGCCGTCTCGCGGAAGTAGTCTTCCTTGAGAGAGCAATTCCTCCTTATACGGAGTAATTGTGAGTAGGGGAGCGAGTCACGCAGGGCTCGCGGATGGTGGCTCTGATACCTTAGTAGAGTATTGCGCTCCGTAGGTTTTCTGAATAGACTTGTGAGGAGTTCTCCGTTTTGGTGTTGAATGTTGAGGTCAAGATAGGGGATCTCATTTCTGCTATGTGAGAGGATGAAGTTTAAGCCCTGACAGTTATTGTTAAGCCAGTGTAGGAAGTGTGTGAGGGTCTCTTCCGTGTCATGCCAAATGAGGAAGATATCGTCGATATACCGTTTCCCTAGGGAGATACCTGTACGGAAAGGGTTGCAAGGAGTGAGGATTCTCGTCATCTCTAGATGATCCATGTAGAGTATGGCCAGGTTGGGAGCGAAAACGGCTCCCATCAATGTCCCCTTGACTTGTTGGTAAAATTGGTCGTCAAAAAGGAAAAAATTCCTTGTAAGGCATAGTTCTAATAGTTGTAAGATGAAGATGGTTGGGACTGTGTGGGGACGGGGTCTTGTATTGAGTACATGTTCGATCACTAGTAGCCCATCCACCTGAAGGATGTTCGTGTAAAACGATTCGACATCTAGTGTGCACAGGATGTCAGAATCTATGTTGAAGGGATGATGCTCAACTAGATTTATCATTGACATGCTATCTCTGATGTAGCAAGCCATCTGTGGGACAAAATCCTTAATAAAAAAGTCCACATATTGTCCTAGTGGTTCTAGGATAGAGCCACAGCCCGACACTATTGGGCGACCAGGTGGATTGCTGAGGTTTTTGTGAATTTTAGGCAATGTGTATATTACCGGTGTGCGTGGCGACTTGGTGTTCAAAAAAAGGTATTAATTTTGGCTCAGAATACCCTGGCATCACCAGTGATTTGAAGGATAAGTTGTTGGAGTTCTCTTGTGGGGTCAGTAGGTAGCTTACATTAGTGATCGGTGTTAGATAGCTACCTCAACATTTCAGTTTTGAACACTGCCTTTTCCTGAATAACAATCCCACCCCCTTTATCTGATGGTTTAATGATCAAGGTTTGATTGGCCTTAAGGTTGGTAAGGGCTTTCTTCTCATCAAGTGATATATTGTAAGGAATGAATTGGCAGGTAGTCTCCAGTTGTGAGACATCATTGAGAGCCATTTTCTCAAAGGTTAATAGCTCACCTGGCATCATGTAGGAAACTGGGGAGAATGTAGATGGAGGACGCAAGGGAGTTTTGAATGTGTTGGCTGGTGTGGGGTTGAGGAGAAAGTATGTATGCAATCGAATTTTGCAAAAGATTCGTAACAGTTCAGTCTGTAAATCCAAAAAGTTGGGGTGGGTGGTTGGTACATAGGAAAGGCCCTTGCTAAGTAAGGATTGTTCTGGATCTGTAAGGGTGTGTCTAGATAGATTGAAATGGGTATTGTCATTGGGTTGTGCAAATAACCCGGGGCATCTGGGTAGTTCACCATTGGTAGAATTTTTGGCGGGTCTGGCGTTCGCCTGGAGGGTTGAACCAACGCTGTTGCTGTTTTACTCTGCCTCATTTCAGAGGATCGTTTTGGCCCCGTCCTAAAAAAGGTTGATTTGGGGTCCTGGCTGAAGTACTATGGGCGTCTCCCTGGTCTGAGTTGTCAGAGGACTCAGCAGATGTGTCCGAGAAACCTATCAAGTTATCAAGTCTGTTGAACCGGCTCTAGGGCCGTGTATTTTGAGGGTTGGTGTAGGACCTGTTTAGATAGAAGTCCTTGTGTAAGTAAGGATACGCTCTCTCTGTTGTGTAAGATTTTATGTCCTTTTTGACCTTGAGCGTTTTTAATTTTGTTCTAATCTATAGAATTCATCTACTGTTTTCTGTACTTGCTCCAAAAGTTTTTTACATTCGGCCACAGGACTATTACCTTTGATTTGTTTCTCTAAATCATTCATTTCTTCTGTGAGTTTCTGAAGTGTCTCTGTCGCCGTGTCTATCCCCAGCACCATCCAGTGCCGGGAACATGGTGTGCCGATGTAACTGAAGTTAGTCACATATTTATTATTGTCGGTAAACACTCCGGGAATGTTTCTGACCTGTAGACCTACATGTATAATATTAGCCTTAAGATATTCAGTCAGCATGCGGATCATGAGTTGTAGCCTAACATACTTCTTTTTGCATTTCTCTAACTGTTCAGTCAAGGAGGCGTTTGTGTTTTGTGGTGTTTCTTCAGACTCTGTGAATAAAGAGGGTCCTTCAAGAATTTTCTTGATATAGTCATCAGAATACAGTGGGGCATGGTCTGACATAGCACTAAATGTTGAATGGGGAGGAAGGATGAGAGAAAGGGGGGAAGAAAGAGGAAGCAATGAAAGTGACCCAGTTCAAAAAGGGGTGATAGAGTTTGGAACCCTTGCAATCCGGCGATTGCGCTAAACATGTCATTAGAAACAAGGGAACCCAATTGCAATGGTCAGGGACCTTGGGTATCAGTGAGTTATAAACACAGTGGTCCCGAACAAGGACAATCAGAGCGGGGAAAATAAATATGTACTTAGAATCAGTTCTATATTGTGCTGTCCAGCCAGACAGGATCAATTTTAATATTTCAAATACTTAGCAACAAATAAAGTGGGGACACAAACCTGCATCCTGCAAGGTGTACATATAACAAAACAAAACACAACAAAAGACTCAGGCAGAATGGAATGCTTGTGCATAATACAATAATTTAAGCAAGCATAGATGTAAGGAGAAACGGTTACACATGAGCAATGATAAGTAAAATTGTGTTTGCGGTGTCAAAAGAGTCAACGACATTTCGATCCGATGAAAGCAATTGTGGGATCATCATCAGGACATTACATTACATGCCTGAGTGAATGCCTGTAAAACAATAAAGGATAGGGGAAAAAGAAAAGGAACAAGAAAAGGGTCAATGCGCAATAAGGTTTGAGAATGGCGGAGCGGATTGGGCCATGCAGTTGGGAGTGAGGAGTGAAGGTCATAGAATGGCCAGACACAAGAAGGGGGCTGGTGTTGCCGTGTGGTTTAATCTGTGACCAGAATGAGGAGACTGTGTATGCAGAGCGCATAGTGCTATAGGAAGTGACTATGTAGACTTACCATCTGCTAGATTTATGAATAAGGGGATGTAAGGAGAACGGACTAACCAGCTCGTCGATTCGGTGAGGAAGTAGCAACTGTGAGGAGTTGCAAGCGGAAATACTGATATCCAAGTAGAAGTGAAACCGGAGATTAACCGGAGCTAGTATTGCCTGTATAAGTACTGCTAGGAGTGCGGAAGGGAGGTTTACCCGATAGGTGTGGGGCAACTGGAATGGGTTGCCTGCTTAAAATAGCGGTTTGAAGAACCTGTAGTGAAGTAACAGCGAACGTTTAGAAGGGTTTGTCAATGTGCTAGAGAACCAATAAATGTCCCAAAAGTGCTCTAGTGCGATGCTTACAGCGGGTGGCGCTAGGCATAACAATGGAAGTGCCTAAATGTGGACCGCTGCGGCGCGCCCAAGCGGGAGCCAATAAACAAAAAGGGCTCGCTGAACGTGAGTCCCATGGAAGTTGGGCAACTGCAATGGGTTGCATGCTGAAAAAACCAGTTTGATGAATTTATGGCAAAATATTGGCAAGCGTTAATAAGGGATACCGAGTGTTCTAAAAACCGATTAATGTCTAAAGCGCGCTGCACTGTGAGGCTCACCGTAGGTGGTGCAGGGCATATCAATGAAAATGCCTCAGTGTGGACCGCGGCGGAGTGTCCAAGCGGGAGCCAGGTTGCTAATGGTCTCGTTGTGGCTAAGCCCAATATGGGTAATCACGATCATGTGATGAGTCACATGATTGGCAAGGTAGTGCACGGTGAGAAGGCCCAGGGAGTGGCGACCATGACGGAATGGTGTCTGATTGTGAAGGAAGATACTACTACAGAAGGCGTGCAAACGCGGTAAGATTAGGAAAAGTAATGGACCAGCCAAAAGAGTGAAGACCAGCCCAAAAGCGGGAGAGAAAACAAGAAATCAGCAGTAAATGGTTGACAGTTTTTTATCAAATAAATGCAGGGCACAAAATAACGAGTTACACTTCTGTCATAATTATCATCAGAGCAGCAGCAAGGTTAAAATCAAGAACAGTAAGTAGTTACTTGTACATAGAAGCTCATAAGCGCATATCCAGCAGGGGGTGCAGTAAAAACGATTGCCAACCTCACATAGTGAGTTTCAGATAAGGTTCGGAAGGCTGGCAGGGTAAGGGGAACCAGGGTAAAGAGTCTTGACAAAAATACAACTGTTGGTTTGAAAGGCTACATCAGGGTGGTCCAATCCTCAAGCCGGTTGAGTCCAGTACGTTTACTACCAGTACGGAGGATCCACTTTAGTTCTTCTTTATTGAGGAGTTGCCCAATGTCTGAGCCTCTGGGTGGTGGTTTTACCACACTGATGACTGTCCATCTGATGTCGTCCTCATTGTGTCCGTTGCTCGTGAAATGTTCGACAAGTTGGGCATTGGGTGTTTTGCAACGAAGCCGGCTGCGATGTTGGCAGATCCTGATCCTTACTTTCTGGGTAGTCTGCCCGATGTAGATCATGTCACATGGGCTTAGGATAGCGTACACAACATTACAGGTATTACAATTTGAGAATTATTTCAACTGTACCCTGATGTTACCAAATGTGAATTCTTTACATTCAATTGTGAACTTACAAATGATACAATTACCGCATTTGGCATGTCCAGAAAGGGGCTCAAGGCCCCAGTGTTTGTCCAATGTTACGGCAGGTTTGGGAACGGGTAGTGCTGCCCTAACCAAATGATCCTTTAAGTTCTTACTCTTGCGGAACGCGAAAGGAGGGCGTTCAAGGTTAAGAGTACCTGCGCTGAGGACCCCCCAATGTTTCAGAATGCTTTTCCTCACTGTGTTGGGCACTGGCGAGAATGTGGTGACACAGACCAAACGGTTCTGGCTAGGCTTGGGTTTCGGGGAGAGGAGACATTCCCGTGGGCAGTACCATGCCCTTTTCAATGATGTGCGTATTAGTCTCCATGGGTAGCCCCTTGCTGTGAGTTTATTGAATAGAATGGTTGTCTCGCATAAGTAGTCTTCCCTGAGAGAGCAATTCCTCCTTATACGGAGAAATTGTGAGTAGGGGAGTGAGTCACGCAGGGCTCACGGATGGTGGCTCTGATACCTTAGTGGAGTATTGCGCTCTGTAGGTTTTCTGAATAGACTTGTGAGGAGTTCTCCGTTTTGGTGTTGAATGTTGAGGTCAAGATAGGGGATCTCATTTCTGCTATGTGAGAGGGTGAAGTTTAAGCCCTGACAGTTATTGTTAAGCCAGTGTAGAAAGTGTGTTAGGGTCTCTTCCGTGTCATGCCAAATGAGGAAGATATCGTCGATATACCGTTTCCATATGGAGATACCTGTACGGAAAGGGTTGCAAGGAGTGAGGATTCTCGTCATCTCTAGATGATCCATGTAGAGTATGGCCAGGTTGGGAGCGAAAATGGCTCCCATCGATGTCCCCTTGACTTGTTGGTAAAATTGGCCGTCGAAAAGGAAAAAATTCCTTGTAAGGCATAGTTCTAATAGTTGTAAGATGAAGATGGGTGGGACTGTGTTGCGATGGCATCTCGTATTGAGTACATGTTTGATCGCTAGTAGCCCATCCACCAGGACACACAGAAGTATTCACCGGGACGGAAGTAGAACTGGCACGGAAATATTGACAGGTGAATTTCCAGGAATACAGCCCTGATGAAGCCGTGGGGAACACCCCAATCGACGAAGCACGTGTTGGCTGGTGGGGCACAAAAGGAAGAAAAGTAAAGACAAAGAATGAATACAAATAATGTGTCATAATTTTGACGTGTTTGATTAAGCTGTGTGTGTGTTCGGGCAGTGTATTTTTGTTACAAAAAAGACCACCAGCAGTCTTAAATAAGGGGGTTGGGTGATTCCCCCTTCCCTTGGAGCACTACCATTTAGATAAATATAGACTTACTCATCCCCATTACAAGAGAGCGCCCGGGTAGCCTGGCAGATCGTCACCCCACAAGGTTGTATGACAAGCTTCAAGATACGTTTGATATACAACCCAGTTTTGTGGTTGTCAGACATACATTTCTTAAGAAGGTACAAAATTGTGGAGAAGATGTTGATGCATATATCACAGCTTTGAGGAGATTAGCAGCGTATTGTCAGTTTGAAGATTTTACAGGTCAGTTGATGAGGGCTCAATTTATTGGACGTTGCAGTGATAAAATCAATAAGCAAAAGTTGCTGTCCTTAGGAAACCCAATGCTGAATCTCACCATCAGAACTGCCAAGAGCATTGAGTTGTCTTAAATCTCTGCTAGGGAATTGGAGAACAAAACTTCTGATCCCATGTCAGTTCTGAAAACTGATGCATCTACCAGGGAGCACATAAGTTCTGAAAAACCTGCCTATTTTTTTTCCGCAGCGTGACATGTTTTTGTTGTGGTAATTGTTCACATGGAAAAGGGGGATAACCTTGTCCTGCCAGAAATGTTGTATGCAGACAATGTAATTAGCATGACCATTTTGCCAAAGTGTGCCAAAGTTGTAAGTCCAAGGGAAATGTTTCAATCAAATATGTATCTGATGATAGTGTGTTGGATGATGAAGAAAATATTGGTAGAGAATTGAGAGACATGGTTCTAGTGGTCAGGAGTGATGTTGTCACTACAGGTGACCCAAGTACTTGTGTTGACCCATATGTTGACATCAAGGTGGATGATAAGGTCTTAAAGTTACTTGTTGATTCTGGAGCACGCATATGCATGATCACCGAAACCCTATTCAACAAGACTTGGCCCAATAGACCGCTGTTACCACCTGATCACAAGGGTGTATCCTATGAAGGGTGCAGTATAGACTTGTGTGGGTACATTGATGATATTTTAGAATTTAAGGGGCGTGGGATTGCTGGTAAAATTTATGTAGCACACAAGGAGCTAGATATATTAGGCTGATTTCACATGGGGCTTTTCGGGATGGTTTTAAAACCAGAAACAAGTGAGCAAGTGTTGGCTATCAGGGATGATCAAGATTTAGAAAACCTTGTGAACAAGTACCCCCATGTATTCTCCAGTGAGTTATGCAAGATCGAAGACTTTAAGCATAGAATTGTTGTAAAGGAGGGAGCCAGACCCGAGAACATAAACTTAGGAATGTACCCTTCAGCATTCGCTCAGAGCTAGAAAAAGAGTTGGACACATTATGCAAAAAGGGAATCATTGAGCCTGTTGATTCCTATTGTGATTGTCACCTTTGGTGGTTGCACATAAACACAATGGGGAATTGAGAGTATGTTTTGACCTCTGTTGCTTAAATCAAGAGATCTAGGTTGATCCCCATCCATTCCCTAACATTACAGAAGTATTAGCGGGACTGAAAGAAGCTAAAATCTTTTCAAAGGCTGGATTGTATTATAGCGTCCGTAGATATACCTCCATCGTGGGCCTATTCTGAACTAGAGTGCAGAAGGGCATTGAAAGACGATGCTACCTTGTGTTTGGTCATGAATTATGTCGAGCTTGGTTAGCCAAAAGTACTGAATCTGGATTTTTATCTTAAAACTTTTATTAAAGTTGCAGAAGAATTATCTGTGGAGGGTGGCCTGGCATATATGGGGTGATACCCTGAAACCAGTCCCAGGATGCTTGTTTCCGGTCCAGGGAGGACCTGGCTTGGCAGTCCGGGCTGGGTCAAAACTGGGGTGGCGTGGTGGGCAAAAAAATGATGGTCTGATTGACATTGTTTTAGCATTCTGCCCCTCAATAATTATTTTTGCATTTGTGGCCCTATGTGGGAAGGGTATGCCCAGACATAGGTCCTGTGTTCACCATGCCACTAGAGTCAAACTAGCCTGGCTGATGAGGGGGTGATACCCTGAAACTGGTCACAGGATACTTGTTTCCTGTCCATGGAGGACCAGACCTGGCAGTTCGGCCTGGATTGTTCCCATGGGGGCAGGGCCAAGACTGGATTGCATATGGCTGGGTCTCAACTGGAATGGCATGGTGTGCAAATAAACGATGGATTTAGGCACAGATCTCTGTACTGGGGTGAATGTTTGATATTGTTTCAGCATTCCATCCATCAATTGTTCTTATTGCATTTAACTATACCTGGAGCCTTCTCCATTCACTGGTTATACCCTTTCATATTCTGTATACCTTCTGAAATAAAATGATTCATAAGAACACTTATAAAATTTGCAAATCACACCATTTGTGAGAACACGGTTCATGGTAGAGTGGTAAGTTATAGCTTCCGTGGTTTTGTTAGTTTAAAATGCTATGTTTTAACTGAAATTTTCTGAAACGCCTGCAAACCTGTTGTGTAGTTCCTATAAACCTATATAGGATCTGCGAGTTTAGACAACATAGACTGTGGGATTGGTGTCCAGACTGATTCCAGACACTCCCACCAGGTATGTTCGCCTGTATACCAGCTAGCTCACAGTGCCACTGTAAACTCCTCTTACCAAGGAGAGAATAGTTCTTGGCAACTATCGAACATGACAACTCTGTCCCATCAGGGATCATGGAAACAGTACAGTGCGTTTCGCTCAGTCACTCGTGCTCACTTTGTCTCAGAGAGATACACAGAATAAACGGTGGAGACGTTTTCAATAAGCATTTATTGAACCAGAGTCATTCTAGTGCAAAATAGGTGTGCTGAAACAACCATAAGACAGAAACAGATATCAATGATTATAAGCACCAACAAAGTAAAAGGATGGTAAATTCCTACCATAGTGCTAAAACAATTAATTCAGGCAGGTATATAAAATACATGACAGTAATAATGCGTACTCCTACGATGCAACCCTAACTAGATGTACCTAAGTGTACCTAGCATGTATGTAGGCATAGAGCCAAGAATCCCTCTAGGATAAAGTCAACCCCATTACCTGAAGTGAGAGACTGTGGGACCCCGTCTTCGTCTCGAGATGGACATCCCGCGAGGGATGTCAGACCACTGCGAACTGGAGTGTCTGCATGCAGGAACCTCAGTGTCTTGCGTCAGTGTGTCAGCATGGAAGTCCTTTTTCTCCTCTCCCTGCCACAGCAAAGATATGGTGTTTATATACCCGAAGTGGTACCTTCAGGGGATCTACCTTGCTGTGTCATGTCGGACTTCGGATGACGGAGGGAATGACCCTTATACATAGTTATTATGCAGGAGATGGTAATCCTGCTGAGTTTCCAATAATCCTCATGCATAATGAATTAGGCTAGTTTTCAGGAAAAACCCCACATCCTGTAAGCAGTACCGTAACTAGGTATAAGGTCAGTCCCAAGAACTGTTATGCAGTGTAATGGCAGGGGAAATATAGGTGAAAGGTTTGGTTGCTACCTGAGCCTATATTGGGGTACCTATATGAAACATATCACCCACTCCTCATCCGACTGGACGACATACTAACATTTTAATGTACTTCTAGGCATTGTACGCAAACAACTAATTAGTCCAAAAAATAGTGCGTACATTTTTTATTTTTTTTTAATGCTAAAATTGTACTTTAAGCGGTAGAAGTCTTACTAAAATATGTTCGTATATATAGTTCGAACAAGTATAAGTGTCTGAAAGCCATGTTGTTCAGTAAAATGAATAGTTAGTTGTTTAAAATTCCAAATTTGGTTGTTTTGAAGAAGGCCAAATTTTTCCCAGCACAGGATGAGACAAATATTTATGTGTCCTGGCTGGGAGATGCAATATCACTGTTGCTTGCCATCTCAGACAACGGTCCCTGCAACACCTCACAGATCAGGTCAATCGAGCACAGATGATCTTCTGTATTGCCCACAGCCGATGCTGGGGAAGCCTGTATAAAATCCAAGGCCTGAGTGTTTGTAGAGGAGCCGGTATCCGTTCCAACAGGAGCTGAAGAGTCCTGTGGTGGCTCTAAGAATGCAGACATCAACATGGGAATACGCTGAGGACACAGCAGTACATGGGCCATTATCGGGTCCAGTAAAGCCTCCACGTCCGGTGGCGCAACCGATGGAAGTGTTAGATAGGGATCCAACACGCATTCTTGCTGCAGAACAGGCATCGGAGGACAGGCAGAACACAGTCGATCCAGACTGGTCCAAATGACAGGAACCAAGACTCGCTCAGTTCGCGATGGCGAGGTGTGCCCAGATGGAGTACCATGCGATCATGGTATTGGCACTCCAGGAGCGTTTCTACCATCTCCTTAATGACTGGGACGTCCATTGCGTAGCAGAAAAATTGCAATCAGGATTCCTGCTATTAGTAACAGGATTAGCGGAAGTCCTCCAAAAATGCTTCCAAATACGGAGTGTATGAAGGCTGGAATCACCCCAAAGAATGTCTGACAGGTGCTTAACAGTCCAGAACCTATGGTCTTGAATAGGTGTACTATACCCATCGTCTCAGACATGTTAAAGATACGTTGTACCATTTTTGTGAAATGGAAAGGGCAGTTCGTTCATACTAGTGCCTGTATCTCAGCTGAGGACCTTGCGACCTGAAGATCAAAAGTCTCTCTGGCGGAGGTTAAGGGCACGGTTTTCTGTAAAAGTATGGACCCCATTCGTCCCAGAGCACCAAACCGCACAAAGGTAAAACTCAACGAAGGCCACAATGGCGCCCCCCGACTGTGTGGATCGGCGGAAACAACACCTGCCCACAACAAGCAACCGCGGAGTCTACAGTTACAAGATATGCGATGTTCGGAAGCATCCCACAACAACCCAGACCACCCAGCACCAAGCAACTCCCACTCGAGAGCAACCTGAACACCGGATCAACCACGGCAGCCGGGGACCCCTTCAAACAACAGGACAAGTTTGCAACTGAACCGTTACAGGCCCAGTGAAGCATGATATCCTGGCACAAGAGAGATCCACCCAAAGAGCCCCCGCAGCCTGCACCGCCCAGAAACACCTCCACGTCCCCACTCCTGCACTGAAATCTGCACGGCAATCCCCAAGACCCCCCGATGAATTCCCCACCCATCGCCCCATATCCGCCCACCTGCCGCTGCTTCAGTCAACACCGAAAACGTAAAGACGTGACCGGCAACGTCACGTCTCCACGGATCAACCACTATGTGGATGGTGACTCAAACACAGTGAAAGGCAATTGGTCCAGCCCCTCAACACGCAGCACTGCACACCCTGCTCCCCCCTGTGCCTCAGCCATCCGCCCCTCAGCTGGACTGTATGCAGAGAACAAGGACGCACTGCTAACAAATCAACAAGGCACATAACCGGAACACAATGACTCTAGCGTCCAGCCCAACAACACAACAGAACATAGCTGAGACTGTCCGTGCTGTGGCATGGACAAACCCCACTCCAGTACATCTACAGCAGAAGACACAATGCTGCCCAGTGAACAAACCCTGGACGCCAATGCAGTCACACCACCATCAACCACAGCCAATGCCTTCCCCAGGCCAATTACATCAATTCCACAAAGTCTCTCCGCAACCCTCTGCCGAGAGACCCTCTAGATCACACCACAAACAGCGCACAAGAAACGTCTCCCACGGGGCCCCCGTGGGCCCATCAAAAATTCCCCTAGATCCACGTCCTCCGACAGCAAGGACAAGCGCCGAGGCCTCCAGCCAACTGAGGCACAACCCCCAATACTGAACGATGTCACCACCCGTGGATGCTCCGGCTGCACACAGCGTCGGTCCGGCCCATGGACACCAAACCCCTCGGTGGTACCTCCGAATCCAGTCCGATATTCTGACATCCACCTGTGCCCACAGGCCAAACCAACCATCCCCTCCAACCGGGGCCCGACGAACTATAATGCATGCTGTCATCTACTGCATCCCCACCATGCACCGCAAAGCCCTGCCAACCCCCAAAGCGTGATGGCGAGGGAACCCGAGGTGTGCTCAAGTCTTTGTTTTTGGCTAGTCCAAGACATGAGGCCTTCTGCACAGTGTCACCCAGAAACACTATCTGCCGTGGAATGAGGCACACCCAAAACAGCGCCTCCGCTCCCCAAACCTGCCACTCCCACGAACACCAGACCGATCCCACGTCTATACAGTGTCCCTCCACAAGTCGAAACCCTGCCCAGACAGCTGGGAAACAAAGGATGCAGAACAAATCTGTTTGGTGTTAGTTAGCATATTTTTCTGTGCAGTTGTAGGTGCAACCTTATAGTAATATGAGGTCAGGACAGAAGTCTTAAATTCTGTAAAATAAGAACATTTCTATTCAAAAGTTCTTGAACTACTTTTCGGTGGGGTTGGGCAATGTTCCCATTGGTGGTATGTAAAAACATTTTGTGGGATACTGGATTTATGTAAAAAATGATGACCATAATGTTGTTAACAATACATCGTGTCGGCTTATCCTCCAAAGTAGATAATGAGGACTGGGTTAAGCTGGTAAATAAATTTGACATCTTAATGTTCCAGGAGACCTGGGCTACAAGGGAGTTATATCTCGAGGGCTTTCAATGTTTTAATGTTTGTGCACTTGCCCCTAAATATGGGCGACCTTCTGGTGGCCTTTCTATTCGGGTTAACATTTTGTCTGGTGGTAGTGTCAAAAATATCCCTACAAATAGTCTAAACTTCCAAGCCCTGATATATACACGGGGGCTTCTGTTTGTTTTATTAATTTTTATAACAATGATTTTTTAAGTGTACCTAACATGATTTTTGCAAATCTTTTTAATTTTGTCTCAGATATACAAACCCTAATAGGGTACCAGAAGTTAGCTGGAATCTGCCTGGGTGGCGATTTTAATGTTAAGATCTCTGGGGCGATTAAATTGGACACTGTCCATGAACCATATGTAAATCTGTGTAAAAGGGGGACTGAACTATTGGATTACTTGTCGAAGCACGACTTATTAAATGTGATGGATATTGCAGCCATAAATCATCATGATGACAGTCGCTCAATACCCACCTACAGAGGTCGTGGATGTGCCTCAATAATTGATTATATTTTTATATCAGACACGCTTGAAGATATTTTAGCCACAGCTGAGGTTATACCTGTTGTGTTTGGGGACCACAACCCAACCTCGGTTATGCTTAGAATTGCCCTTAGAAATAATTTTACTGCAGAACCAGGGGCCTGTAATCTATCATCCTCAACTGATAATCTAAGAATTATCTGGAAAGGTATCGACAACAGTAATGTGTTCTCGAACATGTTAACATCTTATCGATCACTTATTGATACGTGTTTGTCGCTTACTGACCTAACCCTGAGGTAGTTGCTGCTTTTGCCCACTTATGCGCAGGCATTAAACAAATGATCTCAAAACCTGCGCCTAATAATAACCACAATCCCAAGTGGTTTAATAGCGTTTGCTCACAGGCCAATAGAGAGCTTCGTGCTGCCTTGTCAGCTACACCCAGGGATGCAAACCTTATCAGATTAATGAGGAATCAATATAACAAAGTGGTTAAGCAGAGGAAAGAGGAGATCTTGAAAGAACAGTGGGACAATTTGGCCTGTGCCGCAAGATTTAACAATACAAACAGCTTCTGGGCAGCAGCTAAAAACATGAGAACTATGGGCCAGACTCTAACTCCCCTAAGCTGTAATATAACTAGCGATGCTTGGGTTGCCCATTTCTCAAAAATATATACAGCTTCTCCTCAGAATGAGGTCTATATAGACCTTCAAGCTGCTACACGAATCCAGATATCATTATCTGAAGTTGAGGATGCAATTGACCAAAGTTTAGGTAACAAGGCCCCTGGTCCTGATGGGCTTTCTATTGACCTCATTAAGCTTAAACCGGAGTTTTGGGCACCGCTTTTACTCAATGTTTTTAACAACCTAACAAACTCCCAGATCCCCAGCACATGGTCGACCAGTATCATAGTCCCAATTTTCAAAAAGGGGGACAGGTCCAACCCGAGTTGTTATAGACCGATCTCTTTGATCTATAATACACTTAAGATACTTGGGCGGGTGTTATTCAACAAAATCAGGAATTGGGCTGAGGATGAAAGTATTTTAAATAAATGTCAGTTAGGTTTTAGAAGTAAATTGGGAACGGTAGAGCAATGCCTCAATCAACATTTGATAGTTGGCAAGTACACAATAGCTCGGAAGTCTCCCATCTACCTAGCTTTCATGGACCTCACCTCAGCATTTGATTTTGTAAACCGATCACGCCTATGGTTATGTCTTTTAAAATATGGGCTGGATGAGGCCTTAGTGCACTTTTTGGCTTATTTACATAGGGACCTGGGGGCAAAGGTGAGGATCAGTAGGGATGGGGCAGTCTCAGAGAATATTATTATTGGCAGAGGGGTCAGGCAGGGCTGCGTGCTGGCCCCTCTGCTTTTATTCTATACATTAATGAGCTGCATAATGAGTTGTCTACACTGACTATGGACGTCCCGATGATCAACGGTAATAAATTACCTGCCCTATTATATGCTGATGATGCGGTCCTAATGGGCCGCACACCTAACGCTCTGCGCATTTTAGTTGGGGGTTTTGTTGATTTTATGAATAAGCTGGATCTTTGTACAAATTTTAAAAAATCATTTTTAATGAGTTGTGGCCCGAAAAAACACCATGTTAATGTAATTACCTCTGGTTCTGAAAAACTGTTATGCACACGCACTTTTCCATATTTGGTTTGGTTTTTGCAGATACTGGCTCTTGGGCTGCTCATTTGGCATATAGCTGGAGCAAGTTTTTAAAGGCCGTTAATTCGATCCTGTGCCTTCCCCAACCTAGAAGAACTGAGGTAGTGTTATCTCTATTGAAAATATACAAAACTCAGTGCTTACCTACTGCAACATATGGAGCTGAAGTTTGGGGCCACGTGAATTGCAACAGTATCCAGGTAGAAAAAAATAGATTCTGTCGGAGAGTTCTGGGGGCACCGATCTGTTCCTCATCCTTTGTCTGCCACCATGAGTTAAAACTGTCCTATATAGAGGATTATATTAGGACCCGCCCAGCCATTTTCTGGATAAAAGTATGGCAAAATCCAGCAGCCACGTTAACTAGAGAAATCATAGTTGACTGTCTTAAATGTAACAAGGGCTGTGACATACCATGGTTGGCGGCCGTTAAGGATAGCCTGTCCACTGTAAACTTGTTTCATATTTTCACAAACCCAAGCACCATGGCAGGCATTAACAAAAAGATTATCCAGAAGTCTTTGTATGAGTATTACGGCGACTTGAGATATAAGCAAGAAATTTTGAAATCCTCAGTCGCCCGGTATATAACTATGGTGGAAGTTGACGGCCCCCTACAAAATTCCCAGCTAGTTATCTCTTAAAAGTGACCAACCGCTGGGAACGAAGCTTGCTCTTTCGCCTTAGAGCTGGCACCTTAAAATACCTACTGTGCTTCCCCTTGGGCTTTAATATCAATCTTGAGCAAATGCCTTGCCCCTGTGGAAACCGTGGTAATCAATCCATGTTACACTTTCTGTTTTTTTGTAACTTCTACCAAATATATAGTAAACAGCTGCTGATTCCCTTTTTTAAGGCTTCGGCCATTACTGATTTTAAGGCGGCCTACAGGGATATTGTTACGCTTAATGGGGAAAATGTAACCCTTCGTGTTAGTACCTTTTTAAGACTGGCTGTTTGATCCCGTGCCTCTATGGGTACTGTATAAGTTAAATTGTCTGCACTTTATTACATTATGCTGCTACATCTTATGATTCACACTGTTTTTAGAAATATCATTGTTATTGGTTTTAACTAAATTACAAGTTTATGATGAATTTGCCGTATCG
This sequence comes from Calotriton arnoldi, assembly GCA_963921515.1. Classification (NCBI taxonomy): domain Eukaryota; kingdom Metazoa; phylum Chordata; class Amphibia; order Caudata; family Salamandridae; genus Calotriton; species Calotriton arnoldi. The sequence continues at coordinate 1,661,414 of CAWUFW010002391.1, read as the reverse complement.
ATTTTTGCACTATGTATATGTTTTTTGTGTGCCTATTGCTTTTAGCTATGCGTTCATTGTTTTTATGTATGTCGATTGTCATTGTTTTTAATGCATATTTGTGCTGGTATTTTATTCTGTACTTTTATGGATATCTTTTATCCGAATAAAGAACGAATTGAATTGAATTGAATACATCGTGTCATAATCAGATGTGTCCTCTAACATTTCAATGCTCGAAAATGCAGCGGATTGTTCTAAATCAGACAACATATTATTTACAGTTTGAAAGTCCCAATTGTCAGAAAATGTACTGGAGGTAAAAATATAATTTAAAGACATTTTGAAAACATTAGGTATTTTTAACAGTTCAGTGGGACCAAATACATCATATGAAACTCTGTCCCAAACTATACCATCAGGAATCGGAACAGCTGTAATGTTCACGAAGGACAGGCCTCTTTGTTCACGATGAGTTGACGTATGAGGTTTCAGGACCAAGTTCACATTTGATACTGCAGAGCATTTTGGGAGATAGTTTCCATTCATGAGTAAGCAAAAGACAGTCACTAGGCCAATCCAAAATAGAAAAAACAGTATTCCAGTTATTATCCAGAGCTGTAGCCATGGTGAAACTAGGTAAGTCTTTTTCAGAAAAATTTAGAAGTCATGAAGTTGTTGTTTACGGGAAACTTGAGCTGGTGTTGTTTCAGGTTCACTGGGATCCCGAGAGAAGGTATCAAAATCAATGAAGTAGCCAGATGCAGTTCGATCTATTTTAGGTAGCTCAGCAGGTTTTGTTTAACTGGCAGATGTCTCTTGTAGAGGCATATTGATAGGCTTATCAGTGAAAGGCCAAATTGATATTTGTCTTTCATTTGCGTTTTGATGTTCTATTTCAACAGGAACGAGTTCCATTTCATTGTTGGAAAGTCCATTATTTTGTATTGGCGACTCTTCCAATGTTATGAGTCTTTCTATCTGAACTTCCTGTATGGTAGCGAGAGAAGAGCATCGGCTACCCAGGATTCCACCCAGCCTACTATTCAGTATCGGCCACATAGTGTGGTTTGATCAGATCGATGGAGACAAATCTCTTTTCTTTTTGCCGGCAAGAGGCGGAAGAAGTACTGTTCTTGTTCCTTCAAAAGCCAGGACAGGTACAGACTTTCTAAATGATGGCCCAAATTCTTTCTTGTCCACAATCATTTCTCTGACCAGATCCCTGACTTTTGGGATCCAGGCAGGTCTTGCTGTGACTGATTTGACTTCCCCAGTGGTGGTGCATTTTACTTGCACATTGCTTTGTAGTGCCCCAAATTCATTGAGATCCTGTAAAACAGCCAAACGTTTATTGATGTCAAATGGTTTTTCATCTACCACTGTGCTTTCATAGTCGAGATCAGGTACCCACATTCTCGTCCCAAATAGGACTTCGTAAGGGAGTGACACCTCCTAGGGAACTTCTTGGCATATTATTGAGTGCCCTCTGGACCCCATATAAATGATTGACCCAACTGCCACTCGAACCTAATATTCTTGCTGTTAAAGATTGCTGTAAGTCTCGGTTTTTCCTCTCCACGGCCGAATTTTCCTCGGGATGGCACAGAGAGGAGTACCGCAGCGCAACACCCAGACTTCCTATGGCTTTCTTATAAGCCCTAGAGCTAAACGTGGGGTCACGGTCAGAATGCAATGTGCCAACTGTGTATGTCCCTATAAAGACTAGCAAATCTTTTATAACAGTTCGAGCGTCAGCCAAGCGCTGAGGCTAAACCCACAGGAATCTAGAGCATGACTCTACTGCCACCAAGATATACTTGTAAGCCCCATCTGATTGTAGGGGGCCACAGTGGTCCAAATAGACACAGGCTAGTGGTCTGTCTGATATTAGTAATGGTGTCTTCGCCGGACGCGCCACGGTGGAACCCTTCATCTGCTGACAGATGTCGCACTTTAAGACAAAATTCTTCATCTGTTTAGTTAGTCCTGGCCACCAATAGCGCTGTTTCAGTAAAGAAACCGTCATGGTAACTCCTGCGTATGCAGAACATAGACCCTCGTGTGCAGCTAGAATTAAACCTAACCTACGATTCATGTTTTGTATTACTCTATCCCCCACTCCCGGAATTTGAGCATATGGAATATTTTTTGCATCTAACTTGTAGGAATACTTGAGTGGAAAACCTTTCGGTAAGGCTGTGCTGTTTTTGCGTGAAGCAATGACAGCTACCATTATCTGTCCGTCTATTCTCGTACTAAAACAAGTGATTGCAGCTACGGCAGCAGTTCGTACTGCCCCTTTTGCGGCTTCAACAGCCAATGAATTCCCTTCAACGTGAACGCTATCATGTTAATGACTCAGCGTGTGTATCATGTGAGCTCTCGGTAGTTCGATTTCAACTCAGCTACCTGTTCCCATAGCAATTTATGGTTAATTGTGCCACCTTTTGAGTCTTTAAACCCATTTTGACCCCAGTAGTGAAGATATTCACTGTATGACTGGACACAGTAAAAAGAATCGCTCACAATCAGTGTGGGGAATTCTCGATCCGTATTTATTTGTGCCAGTAACAGGGCTTTTAGTTCTGCCAGCTGTGCCGTGCAGTCTCCTAGAGACTGTGTCTTCATACTGCTAGGATGGAATTTGCCTACCTGCATACGACCCTTCACAATCGCACACCCAGTGCTGTATTGTTGTTTACTTCCTATGGCCGGCTGAGCAGAACTGTCAGTGTAAATAATGTATTCATACTGATCTAGAGGCATTATTTCATTCGGGAGAGGATATTCTTGTTCATATTGCAGAAATGCTTGTGTCTTAAGTGTAGAATCAAATTTGTAATCAACCTCAGTCGCAGTGAGAGAAGTAGCCCATTGTATCCATCTTGGACGTAAAGCTTTAGCATTCGGAACACTTGCTTTTGTAACAGCCTCTAAGGCCGGTACCGGAGTTACGACAATTATATGTTTCCCCTGAGCCAGTGCTCTTTCTCTCACTACAGCAGTCTGTACTGTGGTCAGAATTTTTTCTGTAGAAGCAAAACGCATTTCAGCGTTTGTGTACAAGTGTGATTTGTATGCTATAGGTGCAGTTTCGCCTTCATTGAAGGTTAGGTAAGTATACCCTGATTGACCCACCGTAACAAGGATCACCAAATTTGTGGTGTTTACACGTGTGTAGGTCTTTTGAAGATATCATGTCAGCTTGAAAGGAATGAAGGATATCTGTGTGTTCCTGTGTCCAATTCCTAACCGAAAAATCAGGTCTTATTAGGTCGAAGAAAGGTTTAACTTTTTCTGCGTGATCTAAAATGTAAGTTCTGCCAAAATTTAGGAATCCCAATATGGATTGTAAGTTTTTTAACGATTTAGGAGTTTGGATCAGCGCACACTTTTAGAAAATGTTTGCTGCCAGGCTTCTCCCTTCACTTGAAAGCTCATATCCCAAAAATAGGACATTGAGGTGGGCTATTTTTAATTTTTTTAAGTTGAATTTGTAGCCCTCAGAGGCGAACCCCAGAATTATGTTGCTCACCTTGGTCAAGTGCTCCTTTAAGTCATCATCTGTCAGATAAATATAATCTACATAAGACAATGCCTCTTCATCCAAATTCTGAAGTAACTCTGTTACCCTAGCGGAGAACAACCCAGGGCTATTCTTATACCCTTGGGGGTGTCGACAAAATCAATGCTGAGAACCGAGCGCTGAGAAAGATGTTAAATATCTGCTTTCAGGCGCTTTATTTTTGCAGACAAATCCATTCGAGATATCTAGTGTTGGTTTTTATTTTTTCCGTGCAATGTTATTCATTAATGCGGCATTGTGTGCATTCTGCACTGCAAATGTCTTTGTGCATGTGTTAAGATGTCTGTAGTCTAAAACCATACGGTATGAATTATCGAGTTTCATTACAGGAAACAAAGGATTATTCATTGAAGAGGTGCAAGTTTCAATTACACCCTGGTATTCGAGTTGATCTAAGATCTCCCTGACCTGTTTTTTTGCTTCTTGTTTTATTGGGTACTGTCTCTGTGGAGTTGGAGTCGTTTTTACTGGGATTTCACGGTGAGGTGACTCAGCATCCCACCCAACATGGTTGCAATATAATGCTGGAGCAAGTGCTACCGCCCACTCCTGCGCATATGTATGTTTTAAATATATTGGAACGAGGTCGGAAAAAGCCGGTAAAATTACCATTTCTCCCTTTGGGCAATCCATAACAATTTCAGCCAAAAGGATGTCATATCCATAAGTCAGGTTTTCCCAAAGAGACCTTTAATTTTTCTGGGTTTATCCCCCTCCATTTGAGTGTTATTTCATGTAACTTATGCAGGACACTTACCCTCATATCAGGTGTCTCCACGGTGATATGTTCATTCAACTCCGCTGTCACCAGAAATTCTATCAGGTTCTGGCGAGCTATTGTTACTTCTGCACTGTCTAGCATCGTCAGAGCCCATTCCCTGTTCAGAAGTTGAGTCCTTAGAATTATGGGCATGTCTAACTTTAAGACCTGCTACTTTCTTCTTTTTAAATTGAGGTTTTGATTTTGGTTTCTCTTTTTTTTGGAAGTATAGTCTGAAGCGCGTTGCGAGTCTCTGGACTTTGTATGCTCTTCTTGTCTGTGTTCTGACCGTCCTTCCCTCTCAGAGTTTTTTGATGAACCCTGAAAGGAACGAGAGGAATGTGTATCAGTATCCTGATACCTGTCAGGTTTTTTAATGTTATCACGATTCCTGCATTGTGACCTATTCTCTCCATTCTTTTGTTTTTTATTACTGTTATCCCATTACTTTTTGGAAGAATCGTGTACTTGCTCGGTGTTCTCTTTTTCAGGACCAGCCATGAGTTGAGGTTTTGTTGCTCTAGCTCCCAAACTATCTCTACCTAATTCAGCATAGTTGTCTTTGATAATTTTAGGTAATTCACGTTCCTGCTGTAAAGGAGTGAAATCCCTCAGGCGTTGGCGTATTGCCACTGCTGCTGCCTCCCCTTTTATGTTTGCTAATTTAGTAGCTGATACCTGGGCACAATTTCCTAACAATTTCATCCCTAAGTTCAGGGCTCGTTCTGCTCCAAACTCATTCTGTATTTGTCCTAATACGGGAAACAGCCTTTACAACGGAAGCGTTACAGCGCATGCCATTGCAACGCATGTCGTTACAACGCAAAAGGCTTGTTGCAGGGGGTAGAAGGTGTTGGAGTTAACTCCAACACCTTCCCTACTGTTGCACACACTGGAGTTGGAATAGTAAATTATACTATTCCAACTTCCAGCGCACCCCGACAGCAAGTCGGGGTAAAGGTATGCGTTATAACGGCATGCGTTGTAATGGCATGTGTTGTAACATCATACAACCTCTTAATACATCTAGTATTACTGTTATTGAAGGGATACCATGAGTTCTGGTACATATGGCAGCGAAAACTGTACCCCAAGAGGTACAATCCTCAATCTGGGGAGCTATCCCCATTGGCAAGCAGATTGTTAGCATTCTGTGTTTTTCTTGAGGGCTCATGTGTTGAAATACTGCCTCTAGCTGTGTTATTTTTTGAGCTATACAGAATGGCATTTTCTCACTTCGAGTGGGCATTTTACCCATAACTGCGTGTAGAGTTTGTGGAGTTATTTTTGTTGTAGATCCCTGAATTTGTCCTGTAGGTGTAGCCCTTGTTGGCTGAAGTGTGAGTGTTCTCATCACGAACTGTGGCAAGTCTGCTACTGGCATTGTGTCAATGTCTGGATGCGGTGTGTAAGCCGCTAGGACTGGCAAAGTTGCTCCATCTCTTCCGAGCGGACCGAGTCTCACTTTTTCTTTTGTGTGTGGGAGGGCACCTTTAAACCAGTTTATGTGCTCCTGGTAGGTGAGAGGAATTTCAATGTCCTCATATGGACAGTATTCATCTGGTGTTTCATCTTTAGGTTAAGAATGAAATGTATGTGTTTGTGCATCTGCTTGAGGGAATTTAACCCATGAATAGAATACCTCTGTTCTGTATGATTCGGGTGCCTCAATCACGAATGTTACTGTCCCACCCCTAGCTGTGACTCCATAGTCTGCTAGTTTTAAAGTAAGGGCAGTTCTGACATTTTCTGAAATGTTTATTTCATCTTCTTGTTCTTCCTCCCTTGTTGCAGTTCCACATTCTGCAGGCGCAGCAGCGTCTTCGTCAGCCATTATTTTGAAAAAGAAGAAGTTTTAAGGAAACTGAGATAAGGTTTTATGCACAATCGGAACTATTTGTCCTTCAAGCTTGATAAACCTACAGCCAATACATCGGATATGCCTACTCAGCTGTGGCGGATAGTTCCCTTCCCCCTCCAGGCGTCTCTGGAAAAATGTGAGTAGGGGTCTCTGAGAATTGCACGACTGAACTACTCAGAATTGACCGTTAAATAGGTACCAAACCAACGTTGGTGGCGCCATGTCGTGTAGTTCCAATAAACCTATATAGGATCCTCATGTTTAGACAACATAGACTGTGGGATTGGTGTCCAGACTGATTCCAGATACCTCCACCGGGTATGTTCGCCTGTATACCAGCTAGCTCACAGTGCCACTGTAAACTCCTTTTATCAAGGAGAGAATAGTTCTTGGCAACTATCGAACATGACAACTCTGTCCCATCATGGATCATGGAAACAGTACAGTACGTTTCGCTCAGTCACTCGTGCTCTCTTTGTCTCAGAGAGATACACAGAATAAACGGTGGGGATGTATTCAATAAGCATTAATTGAACCAGCGTCATTCTAGTGTAAAATAGGTGTGCTGAAAAAACAATAAGACAGAAACAGATATAAATGATTATAAGCACCAACAAAGTAAAAGGATGGTAGATTCCTACCATAGTGCTAAAACAATGAATACAGGCAGGTATATAAAATACATGACAGTAATAATGCATACTCCAACGATGCAACCCTAACTAGATGTACCTAAGTGTACCTAGCATGTATGTAGGTGTAGAGCCAAGAATCCCACTAGGATAAAGTCAACCCCATTACCTGAAGTGAGAGTCTGTGGGACCCCGTCTTCGTCTCAAGATGGACACCCCGCGAGGGATGTCAGACCACTGCGAGCTGGAGTGTCTGCATGCAGGAACCACAGCGTCCTGTGTCAGTGTGTCAGCATGGAAGTCCTTTTTCTCCTCTCCCTGCCACAGCAAAGATATGGTGTTTATATACCCGAAGTGGTACCTTCAGGGGATCTACCTTGCTGTGTCATGTCGGACTTCGGATGACGGAGGGAATGACCCTTATACATAGTTATTATGCAGGAGATGGTAATCCTGCTGAGTTTCCAATAATCCTCATGCATAATGAATTAGGCTAGTTTTCAGGGAAAACCCCACGTCCTGTAATCAGTACCGTAACTAGGTAAAAGGTCAGTCCCAAGAACCGTTATGTAGTGTAATGGCAGGGGAAATATAGGTGAAAGGTTTGGTTGCTACCTGAGCCTATATTGGGGTACCTATATGAAACATAAGAAACCCTAACGTCTAGTTTTAGTTACTAGACGTCAGTGACCGGACATGATGTGACGCGATACAGAGGCAGAGCCAACACTCGCGGAGCCAAAGGAGCCAGCCTGCCCAGCAAAGTACGGTAAGTGCTGGTCGCGGTGACAGGTGGGCAAGAGACTGGCGGTTGGCTGTGGGCAGTCGACGGCTGGTCATGCCAGAAGCTGTGGAAGGACCTTTGGAAGTCCGGAGCCATGCCTGTGCTTGTTTTTCCCCTGTGCCTCATGCTCTGTGGTGCTCTCCGTGAGCTGGTGCACAGTAGAGACCAGCGGAGCCCCCATGCATGCCGTGGTTCCAGCCCCCCAGCATAAACATGGGCAAGGAGGGGAGAGCACCAGGAAGCAGTGGGCGGGTCCATCAGTACACTGAGGCTGCCGGCATCAAGCCGGTGCGGCTTGTGTCCGCTGCCCCTCCTGCCCCTGACCCCTGCATCATCCTAGGCATCCAGGCCGACTGGTTTTAACCCCTGAATTGGTCGTGACCGACTCCAGAAGGCTCTACAAAAAATCAAGAGGTGAGCCAGCATCAAACGGGCACCGGTCAAAGATATTTAAAGTAATAAACAAGGGCACAAGCCGCAGGGTAATCAAGGAAGGCGCAGGCACAGCCACCTGGAGGGACACAAGGCCATAAGGAGGCCAAGTAAAACTGATAGAGTGCCCGTGTCTGTGTGAACCCCAGAAAGGCAGAGGTAGAGTTCAGTAGGAAGCAATAAGACCGGCCTGGACAGTGCTGGTACCCCGTTTTCTCCACCCATATCTACCCTCTACTACCCCTCACCACCCAACACACTCTGGTGCTGTTGGACCACTCCTGATAGACCCCGCCCCCATATACTCAATCTTCCTCATGGTGCGGAGGAAAATCCACCGACAAGTTAGAAGGCAGACAAATTCCCACCTACGGGTGGCGAAGAGTCATAAAACCAAGGATCGATAAACCAGCGTGCAAGAACGTAATTATTTGTGTACACCCATTCACTCACTGCAGAGAGCACTAATAAAAAGAAGAAGAGGCGGTGCAACTACAGCAATTTACAACCATTGTACGATGTGGTCAGGAAGACTAAGGAAAGAAATAGTGAGGAATCGTAGGAAGCACAAAAAAGAAAACAACAAAGAGCCTACGGAAATGACACCAACAACTCCAACACTCGAGCAACAGAATTCCACCCCAGGAACTTCAGCTACTTCGCTTTTGCCCTCGGAACAGGACTTACACCCCTTCAGTTACACACCAGTGGAACTAACCTCAATATCACATGACCGGCTACCCATATTGGACAACAAGCAAGTAGTAACTGAAGTGAGAGCCCACAAGACGACACTCAGAGACTATTTTAAGAACTGTCACACAAGACCAACAGTGACAAATGACTCCACCAAAAAGACGGCTTTGACCATACAATCTAGCCCAGAGACCCTGGCAGGCGAACCCATGCACATAACAGCCCAGACGATGATTCACGCCCACCTGCTCACACAGGGTGCCTGTTCACATTCAGGTGGTCCATCTAATGCGGATGATCCATTCACTCCTGCAAATCTCAGGTCGAGGTCAGTTTTTCAGTCCGTTGATGAAATCAACCTTTGGCTATTATTCCGACACAGCCATAGGGCACAAAACTCCTCTCCAATTACTATCTCAAGTGATAACTCTTCTATGAATTTGAGGCTCTCCCCGCTTCAGGAAATCAATAATTCTTACATTAGCAACAATAACATCTCCAGTCCCCCAGCAGAGCAATGGACCAGGACTTCGCCCGAAAATATAAAATGTCTTACACCAAAGACTTCACCAGATCTGGACAAACACAACCATCCCTGCAGGATGCCAGGTGAGCCAAATGACCTCTTACTACTGGATTTATCCTTCTTCTGATCAGATGATAACAGGAACAGGAACACACACGAAGCCTCCGAAATGGTGCTGGATGAGCCAAATTTAATCTGGCCCCAACTCCTGCAAACCCTACAATCCACAATCACCGCATTAAATTATCATTCGGACAAATTGGATCTTCAAGGCGATCTCCTAAACGCATTTGCAGTGTATAGAGCAGGGATAGATAGTAAAGTGGAAAGCCTTAACAAACTGATAACAAAAGTCCAATCAAAAGTTAACCTGGTACAATCAGTATGCTGCTGTTCACCAATAATCGATAGGCTGTCCTCTCTTCCCTTGTTCTTTACGACGGTCCTGACAGAAATCAGGAAATTATCCATAGGATTGAAGAGATCAACACATCACTTACATCAAACTGACCTAGTCGCCCAGAATGTCTCTAAAGCTCATAACACAAAGACAGAAATTAGCACAGGAAATAAAACCCCCAGTATGAGGGCTACCATATCTCCTAAAGAAGACATAGCGGTCGCACCATCACCTGACCGTCAATCAGTAAGTCCTAAGTGCAGAAATTCCATGCAACCCAAGATAACTAATTCGGATCAAGCAGAGCTGAGGGTAGAACTATCCACCTCGACAAAGACAATGACAACATTGGGCAATGTGGATGTCGGGTTAAGCAATGGAACCATGAACGAACCACTGCAAAAACGACACCTGAGCAAGAGGGAAAAAAAAGACTCCGAAAACAGCATAACAAGGCCCGCCACGCGACCCTAAAAACAAACTGTGACTCCTTCTTAACCCACAAAAACAAAACACAAACTGGCTCCACAGGCAGCGAAAGTAGCTCTTCTTCATTGCAACTGACCACAATGCCGCCCCCAAAGGTAGCAGCTGGATATATAGGCAATAAGTCACAGGAACACAGCCACAGCAATAGACCAAGGCAAACCTCTGCGTACACTTCAAAGGTCCACCTTAGAAACAACAAACCCTGACCCCAGTAGAGCCAAATACAGAAGCTGTGTCAATATTATCCCCGACGCCTTTCACCAGCATATCAGGTGTCCAACATTCAACATGGACAAAGGAAATGCAACAACAGCGAACCAAAGACTAGTTAGAAAAGTGGTTACAGATCGGCACAGCGATGATCCAAAGTAAGGAGGCAACGAAAGCATTTGGATAACAACTGCAAAAGACTTGGGGGCATATTAACAACCAGGCGATAGTCAATTATCGCCGCTTTAGCGTCCGTTTTCGGACGGAAAGCAGCGATAATTCTATCGCCTAATCAGCAAGGTCACGCTATCGCGTGAATCCCTGCACTATCGCCCTTTCCCCCAACGCCCATCCTTGCATCTCTAATGAGATGCAAAGTGGGCGTTACTGGGCGTACCCCGGATGGGCTACGTTGTAAATATCGCCGATGTGCACATCGCGATATTTACAAGGCAGCCCACAGGATTATAGCAGACGTTAGATTTTGGCGAAAACGGCCGTTTTCGCCAAAATCTAACGTCTGCTTTAATCCCGACTTAGCCATCCCTAACATAGGGGTGGATTCTGCTGATACGACCACAGGGTCGTATCAGCAAGGTTATCGCCGTTTTGCAGGGAACATCACTGGAAAACCAGCGATGTTCCCTGCAAAACGGCGATAACCTCGCTATCTCTGGAATTTTTATCGCCCTGGAGAAGCGTGTTGTTAATAACGCGCTACCAGGGCGATAATTTCCAGAGATAGCCAGCGATAAGAAATCTATCGCTAAGCACGGCCAGCGATAATTATCGCTGGCCGTTGTTAATATGCCCCTAGGGCACTGCGAAAACACGTAAGGAAGACCCAAACAAAGTGACTCGTCAGCACTATGATTACCACGACGAGTGCAAGCAAGGAGCAACAACAGACTTAAGCAGGAATGAACATGCCTACAAAGGGGACAGGGGTAACAACACGGACCCAGGACAGGAACAGGTTGCCACAAACCAAACATCCAAATTGCTATTTATTCCAGAGTACCCCTCCCAAGGCCCGTAAGACTTCTTAAACAGAGGGTACATTCTTAATCTGTTTAAATCTATCCCCGAATTGTGTAAACTGGAATCCAGTGACATAGTAGCGATATAATTGTTACCCCCTAAAGGCCAACAAACCACAGAACCCACACTTATTACACTGGCATCAGTAGCAATTAAAGAGCAAGTTGTAGCAAGATCTGAGCAATTTAATAGGTGGGGTATCAAAATAATTGCCCAGCAATACCTAGGGTACCCAATGGCATTGACAAACCCACCTGTTACCTCTAACAACATCAGTAACCCTCCATTGTCAATATTAAAAAATGCCCTAGGTCAAGCCGTTACAGAAAGTAAAGTCCAAATGACGGAGGAGCTAAACCATCTGAAAGACGATTGGACCTGGTTGCCAGTAGTACTATCCAGAGGAAGTTATGACTGAAATAGCATATGACCAGTTGCTGACGCCAATACAGTATCAGTGTGCTCTTGGAACATCAATGGCCTTACCCAGATGTGATTACGATTCTAAAGAATCATGACGTCATACTTCTTCAAGAAACATGGGCAGAGGCAAGCCTTCCACTAGAGGGCTATTTAGAATACAGGACTCCCACCACAAGAATTCATAAGTTCGGTAGACCGAGGGGTGGACTATCGATTTATGTCTCTGGCAAGTTAAAAGCAATAACTGAGCAGCTATCATTTCAGAAGGACTGGATCACTGAAGTAAAGATCAGAAGTTCGAAATCTCATAAACAACTGCTGCTGATAAATGTTTACATTACCCCAAGTGCCAGGGAGAAAAGGTCCAAGTTTGACAATTTAATCTGCATTATGTGCTGCTTATTAAGTGACCATGCTAGCACAGCTTGTTTGATCTCAGGGGACTATAATACAAATCTCTTCCAAGACCTCCCCGAAGACTATGAAGAAATATGCCCTGGCAGACATCAATACATCATGGAACAAACGAAACCCAGTGGCAGCAAGTACAGCAAGCTCAGCAAATATATGGTTCTACAACTCACCAGTATGGGCTACACAATCCTGAATGGTCGCTTTCCCCAGGATAAACCACTGAACTGGACAAGAACAAATGTCCACATCCACTCTTTCCTCGACTACACCATCTGCAACAGGGAAATGCTCCCCCTGATAGAGAATTATAATATCGCCGCACGGGGGATAGTGACCATCGCCGTCAATTAATTACACTGTCTTTCTGCATAGCACAACATGCAGTGACGAGTTTGACAACCTGTGGAATTTATACGGATAACCTTAAAAGGTTAAAATGTACAAATCTCTCCAAACGCATCATTATGACAGCATGTAGAGACCTTTTAGGTGAGAGAAACATAGACAGCATCTCACCAACTACAATATGGGTGACTTTCACCAGTCAAATGCTCTAAAAATGTGCCCACACTACTCGGCAATTCAATAGAGGATACCATACTGTCACCACAGTTGAGATTAAGAAACTGAAGAACACTTGCAACTCTGCAGTAAGGTGAGATCAGAGGTGCCCGGGGGTTGAATTGCCATTTAACATCTTTAAGCAAGCTCAAAAAGCACTCAGGCAAGCAGTGTCTTTAGAAAAACAAATACGCTTTGAACAGTTTTGGTCAAAACTAGTTCACGCATGCAAGAATTCGAACTCAAATGTTTTCTGGTCTCTCGTGAATGGGAGAATGGATGGTCAAAGAGGACAAAGCAGTGCAAACATCTTGAAGGAAGAATGGGCATCTTTCCTAACAACTTACTTTGAAGCTACCGATAAAGAAGCCAATTGACCTGTTGATCTGATAAAAACATCCCCTTTGACTAAAACAAGCCAATCGCAGCCCCTCCCAGGCACGACTCCTTCTGAGGAAAGTGAGCTACTTCTGGACAGGGCTAACCGGACATTATCCATAACAGATAACGAAACCCTCTCTCAGCAACTGGAGTTACATCATCAGGACACTAAAACCCCTGAAGCATTGACAATTCGAAATGCACAAATTATAATCAAAGGCCGCTCAGACGGGGTACCCGTGCCAAATGGACTACCCCAGGCTCTGTATAAACAGGACATAGAATTCAGGGCCAAACATTTAGCTATCCTATTCGATTATTGCCAGACCTCATCATTGATACCACTGACATGGCGGGGGGCTATCATACATCCAATCTATAAAAGGAGGCACAAGATCTGGCCCTCCTGGAGGTTGAAGCCATGTACTACGCCAGTCTGTTGTTGGAAGACCTGTCACTGTTGGTTGCACAAAAACATCCACTCCCCTTCAATCAGACAGGATTTGTGGTAAAATCAGGAACCCTAACTAATCTACTTGCGATATCAGTTTTGATGGACAAAGCAGCAGCTTCAAGATCCCTAACTCACTGCTGCTTTAATGATTTTAAGGCGGCGTTTGACTGTGTGTCAAGGGAACAATAGTGGTCTAAGCTACAGAAATGGGGCATTCCACATCCCCTATTGGAGGCCATAATTCTGCTCCACACCAACACATGGATCTGTATAAAACTAGGCGAGGGAGCACACATCTCAAGGAAAATACAAACATCGCGTGGAGTATAACAGGGGTGTGTGCTAGCCCCCTTTCTCTTCAATCTTTTCATTTGGATTTAATACAATCCGTTGATGACATCGATTGTCACCCTCCGAATATTGGTGGCAACCGGGTCAGTAATCTGCTGTATGCAGACGACTTAGGGGCATATGTATGAAAGTTTGGTTTTGCGATTCTCAAATAGAAAATTTTAGAGAATCGCTATTTGAGAATCGCAAAACGAGATGTATGTAGGATTTGCAAAATAATTTGCGAATCCTACATATTTCTTAATTGCGAATCGCAAACTGCGATTCGCAATTAAGGAAACCCTCCCCATTCATTCCTATGGGCCTAGAGGCCCTTAGGAATGAATGGGAAGACATTCTCAATTTGCGATTAGCAATTAGAGAATCGCAAATTGAGAATGCAATTTCAAGGTTGCAAGGGTGTCAAAAGGACACCCTGTTGCACCCCTGAAATAAGCATGGGTGCACATGTGGCGCACATACATGCCCTAAGGGCATGTATGTGCGCCACATTGCACTTTGAAAAATGCAAAAAAGTGCATTTTTCAAAGAAATCAGCAAATTACCACCAACTTGAAGTTGGTGGTAATTTGTGATTCCTTAAGGCCAAATTGCACTTTTTTGTGCTTCTACATTGCATTTAAGGAATCGCAATTTGCGATTCCTTAAATGCAATCGCAAAATAGGGAATCGCAAATTTTGCGATTCCTTATTTTGCGAGGCAGTTTTTCATTAATACATACCACTAAGCTCAATTGCGATCGCAATTTGGAATGATACATATGGCCCTTAGTATTATTCAGCCACACAAAGATAGGCTTACAGCGGCTCCTTGACCAACTATGTACTTACACATTTACAAACAAACTGGACGTGAACCTGACAAAAACAAAGGTAGTAACCTACGGGAGAAGGAAATATCAAGGAGGAGGATGACTTTACAATGGGCAAACGTATTGAAAGGGATCACTCCTATAAATATCTAGGGGTCCACATAGACACGAGGCGTGCCTTTACAAAACAACAGCAACAGATTGGAGCTAAAGCACTGACTCTGCAGGTGGCATTCACAAAGTTAGCAAAGCGGCTATCTGGCCCAAGCCTGTCCCCATTAATAACAGCTATGAAGGCAAAAATGTCCACCTCCTTATCTTATGGCCAGGAGATTATGCTGGGAAATGACTCTAGCCTGCTGAACAAAGTAATCATAAGAATTTTTAAGCAAGCACTCAGTCTACCGAAAACCTCATTTCCTGCTCAGATCAGACTTGAGCTCAGCCTCGTAGATCAGCAGGCAGCAGGGGCAGGTGCCTATCTCAAACTGTGCATTAAATTATGAACTTCTGGAGCAGGCAGCCTGGAGGCAATGGTGTGGCGGTAAATAACTAACAGTCAACTAGGGCAAAAACATCGCCAACACCTAGAAGACCCCCTGTAGCTTTAAGATGCAAAATAATTTTGGGACACCAATCCATCTCAGCAAGTCCTCAAAAAGTACATTAAGAAGTGCGTACGCCTCTGGTCATTCCATTCGGACAGAACACAACTGGCAAAACGCAAACATGCCTGGTCGATTAAAACTGAGTTTAAGCCAGGTATTATGGCACCTTATCTGTCTTGTACCTATGCAGTCTTCTGGAAAAAAAGATTTATGTCCGTTAGGTTGGGAGAGTGGCCTTTTATTCACCATCTAGCTTGCTGGTGTCGCTTAAACAACAATATAATCTGAAGGGGGTGTGGGACAAGCAATGAATCACTCAAATATGTGGTATGTCTTTGCCCAGCACTGCTCAAAGAACGCAGGGCTCACCTACAAGGAGAATGGAACAGACTCAGTGTCCGCTCCTTTCGACAGGCCATCATCGCGTCCTTCAACCTGGACAATACGGGGCTTAACATTTGGTTCACCAAGTTCGTCACAAGTGCAGCAAAAAGGTTCAGCCGGTCGGAGGATCAACATGCTAACACCTGTAATCCTGCACTAGGCACCTCCTAATCCGTACTCCGACAAGATGACAGCCGGTAGCGGTTCATCCGCCCCACAGCAACTATTTTTTGGCAGTCATTTTTTAACTGTTTATCTAGAGGCTTGCATTCTCTGTGACTTCGCAGCACTTTATATTTTAGCATTGTTGTTTTCCAATGTATAAAATGTTAAAGCAAAGCTAGGGGAATGACTAGTAGGATTCTTGTAAACTGTCATTTGTCCTCCCTCACTGGTAATCACATTGAAGCTCAATTGTTTATTATTATCCCCCAACCGAGAACTAACTAAACTACTAAGGTTTTTAGTATGTCATGACACCCCCAAATCATGCATAACATAAGTAGCATGGAAATCGAAATCAATAACATTTTTGTGGGTTCCTTGATTTTATTTATTTATTCAAAAATATTTTCCTTTTAACTGACTGTATGAATTAACGCACAGATGATTGCTGATTGTAATAATTTTTTATTAATCGAACAATAAAGTATTTACTAATTACTAAAATAAACCTGAAATTTTCACCCAACTATGACATCCCTTTAACCTTTGGTTTTTGTCAGCGATTGCTTAAGGTTTTTTAATGTAAATTAAGATAATATTACCATACCTAACTATAATGTCACTTTAACCTTTGTTTTTTAGTGAGTTTCTAGTTTTTTTTAAAGGTACAGTAATATTTCCTTTTCATACATAAAGCCAACCACAAGCCAAGCATGGCCTTTGGCCGTGCGCAGTGAAACCCTAGATAACATGCTAGCAATCAACTTACTAGCAAACAATGTGATAGCCCAAAAATCTACACTGAATGAGTGCTTTTAAGACTATTGTCTTCGACAAAGTCTATCAGGGTAGTCTGTGGAGAAAGTTGAAGGCCTTGAATGTACCAGAGCAACTCTTTACAGCTATCTGATTATTTCACACTGACATGCAGGTCAGAGTAAAACTATGTAATGGATCAATCATCTTTAAAAAGATTCCAACCAACTATTTAATCTATTTAACTAATTTGGGGGCACTTTTATAGAGTGCCAACATCACCCGAAGGTACAGCGGCGCTTTATATTACCACCAGTTACTTCACAATCTATTGCCTTTCTCAATAAAAGTCATAATACTTTTACAGAGTTTCTTTAACTTATATTGCACAGCTGCTCACAAAGCTAAAACGTACCAAAAAATTATTATTAATCACATAGGCGAAACCTATTGCATTTACCAATGCTTGTTCACTCTTAATGTCACTTCGATTTACATAATATATTGTTCTCAAAGAAGTATAATTTTGTAATGGCCAAACGAAAATTTGGAAGACCTCCGAATATTTTGTATGCCATATGAAAGGCAGATGTCTTCAAAACTAAATTGCTTTCCTTTAGAGACACTTACATAATCAATATGCCATAAACAATATTGTCGGCAGCACTATAACGCCTCAACTCAACAAATTACCACTTGCACGTCAGACAACAACCTTGGTAGCACAGAGCAGCATTTGCAGCTCAAATGTTTTTGAGATGCTGTCTCAGCACATGCACAATTACTTAGGGCTTTAGTGCCTCTACAGCCGAAAGAACGAGTTCTTGCACAAATGGTGCACAGCTCCCTTCTGCATTTGTGTGCACTTGTGCATGTGATCATGATACAGCCCTGATGCTTGAAGGAGCAGAAAAATAACGATTTGATGGAAAAAAAACAGAAGACCAAGGTTTCAATATCACTGTTAGCAACATGATTTCACATTCAACTATTCACTTCCTGGTGCAGCTCCGAAACAAATCAGGGCACCTGAAATCCAATAGAATTTAACACTGCATTTAGCAACATTTGCCTGCTTAAGTGCATAGCAGCAAAGAACCACTTCAACAATTAAAGGAGCTATCATCCATGAAAAAGTCCCTAAACTCTCAAAGGGATGTAAACAGTTGGGGAGTGCCATCTTGTACCTAACAGTGGCAGGGCTACCTCTGCATTCTACATGAGACTCTGTGCATATTAAGTATCCTTCCACTTGTGTACTTGAGGCTTGATAGAACTGCTGCAAGAGGCCTCTCATGTATAGCGGTAAAAATTTACTCTTGAGACACTAGCCTAACCCTCTTCATCCTCAAGTACCTCATTTATTATTCTTACACTTTTGCAGGTGTAAAAAAACTAAAAGTGACAGGGTTTTGTTAGAAATGGGGGTCTCTAGGTGGCAAAGTTTTTTTTATTTTTATTTTTTAGTCCTCATTCGCCTTAGATAAAAACAGAGATGATCGAGGATTCTCTGGGGCCCCCCTCGTTGATCGGCGCCAACCAGAAATACTCTGTTACAAAGGTAGTGCACTTTACACAGAACCTCTCCTTATGTGGTTGATTCCGGCTCTCTCTCAGAGCCATCCAGAGGGCAACCGGAGCAGTGAAGTATCTCAGTGTAGAGGCATAATCATAGGACTGTGTTAATCCAATCTCTTACAGTCAAGGGGACATTTTTTATCCAGTTTTTACAAATTTCTCTCAGGGCAAGTAAAATGAAGAAAAACATTAATTTATTATTATCAACAGAAAAAGATTCATGATGTGCAGGAACCCTGAAAAAGAACAACTCTGGGCTTACCTGAAGTTCCTGTCCAAATATTGTAGAAATACTATTACTTACATCAGCCCAGAAATGTTGCAATGTTGGACAAAACAGAAACATGTGGAATTCATCTACCTTTTCTTGGGAGCACTTAGGGCATTTCGGAGTGGCACCTTAGAGAGCCTTAAGGGTGTCCAATAAACACTATGGAGACAAAAAATGTGGTTTCTCTTTAAATTTGCAGCCTGCACCGTGGAATACAAAATGTCGCAAGATACTTGCCATAATTCTTCTAGCTGGATCCCAGGCAAGTTCTTTTCCCACAGCTCCATCGGCAGTTTGAAATCCCCCTCCGAAAGACCGATCAGGAGCCAGTATAAGTTCACCACCTCTTTCTTTCTTGCCACTTTCCTCATTAACGCAGATTCCAACTCGTTAAGGGTGCCAACATCTGGTCCGACTGCTTGGTGCCAACTTTTCAGTTGCAGATATTTGAATCTAGATAACTCATTACCCGTAATGTCCAACAGATTTTCCAAAGAAAGTAGAGTTCCATTTTCGAATAGCTGCTTCCAACACAATATTCCCGCTTTCCTCAGAGATGCAGCCAGAGAATCCTTTGTCCATTCCGGAGAGCCGGGAGCATCCCAAATAGGAGCTAGCGCACTGTAGTAGTTGATTTTTAACTCCTTTCTGATTTTATACCACGTGGTGGCTAATCCATGCAAGATCTTTAGGCACACCTTTTAAAAGTATCTGGGATCTCCGAAATTGTAGATAAAACCTTGCTCCCCTCCCTTCTGAAAGCATCACCTTCAACATTCTTCCGATATCTGAACCATCCGGTTCATTCAACAGCATTTTCCCATTCCTCATTAGGAAAACCCATGCATAATAGATTAAATCTGGCAGGCACAGTCCTCCCTTAATTTTCTTCCTACAGAGTTTTTTCCATGAGGTACGTATACCCTTGGAGACCCAGATAAAGCTACTTATCTTAGACTGCAATTTCTTAAGCCAAATTTATCTGAACACCAAGGGGATGTTCTGGAATATAAAGATGAGTTTGGGGAAGATCATCATTTTGATCAGATTTAGCCTTCCAATTATGGTCAATGGTAAATGAGTCCAACTTGCTAATGCCTTGCTAATCTCCTTGCTGACTTTTTTTTAAATTCATTTCTGGAATATTCTCGATGTTCTGTGAGACCATGATACCCAGATATCTTATCTCTGTTTTGATGCTCCCTTGTTGCGCGATCATATTCCAGGCCATAGACTCAGTTTTTGTTGTATTTAATTCATAGCCTGAAATACAACCAAATTGGGAAGCCAGGTTGTACAGTTTTGGGACCGCTGAGGACAGATCTGATGTGAACACCATTAAATCATCGGCATACAAGGCCCCCTTTTTCTCCCAACTGCTAAATTTAAAAGGGAGGATTCTGTCCTCCTGTCTGATTTTTAGGGCCAGGGGCTCAATATATATATTAAATAGTAAGGGAGATAAAGGGCACCCCTGTCTAGTTCCCCTCTGGATTTTGAAAGGGGAAGATAGATTTCCGTTCACCAAAACCCTTGCTGTAGGCGTTTGATATATCAGGCTCAATGTCCTACAGAACTTTTCTCCCAAATGGCACAACCTTAATATTTTTTTCAAATAGGGCCAGTTTACCCTATCCAACGCTTTTGTAGCATCTAAGGTGATAATGGCCAGGCGAGTTTTATGAAATGTAGCTAAATCTATTGCTCCAATTAAGTTATAGGTCAGGTCCTGAATTCCTCTCCCTCGAACAAAGCATTTTTGATCATCATGTAAAAGGCCCCCCACCACCCCGTTTAACCTCTCTGCTAATGTCTTAGCAAAGATTTTGTAATCGCAGTTAAGCAAAGAGATAGGCCTATATGAGTCACAAGAGTTGGGTAGCTTTGCTGGCTTTAAAATCAGCGTGACTGTGGCTTCATTCCATGATGCTAGCATATCCCTACCTTCCTCAAAAATGTGTGAAAATAGCTTCTCCATTATAGGGGTGAGAACCTCACTCAAGCACTTATAAAATTCCGCCGGTATCCCATCTGGGCCTGCCACTTTCCCGGCCATCCCAGCCATTATAGCCTTCCTAATCTCACTCCCTGTAATGGGACTATTAAGGTTACCAGCCTCTCTATCCTCGATTTTACCCGGAACGTCCTGACCCAACCAGGCCTCGATATCCTCTTCCGTAACTCGTAATCGCTCCGTATAAACCCTTTCGAAGTGATTATGGAAGTCCTTTTCTATTTCTTCGCTGGTTGTAAAGTTATTACCTGATACCTCATTTCTAAGTTCTTTTATAAACCCTTTTGCGTGATCATTTTTAGTTTTCCAGGCTAGGAGTTTCCCACACCCTTCCCCGTATTCAAAATGCACTAGTTTACTCACTTGCCACATTTTCCTTAACCTCCCTTCCATCACCCTGGCTAGTTCCAGTCTAAGAGTCTGGAGAGATGCTTGTATACGTCCTACTTCCTGTTCAACCCCCGAGACTAATAACTGCTGTTCCAGCTGCTGGATATTCCGTTCTTTTTCCCCTACTTCATCTCTATATATCTTCTGTTTGGATATCTGTAAAGATGTTATATACCCCCTTAGAAAGGCTTTGTACGGGTTCCATACAACCCCCAATGGGGCGCTATCAAGATTAGTCACAAATAACTCCTGAGTCTCGACGCTCAACTTCTCAATCACCGATTCCTCTAGTAATATGACACGATCCAGTGTCCACCTCCTCTGTGGTAATTTAGCTGGCAGATCCAAGACTAAGGTTATTGTAGAATGATCTGATAAATATGCACCTAGATGTTTTACGTCCTTCACCCATCTTGTCAGATCTTGGTCTATTAAAAAGAAATCTAATCTCGATTGATAGCCATACTTTTTGCTATAGAAGGTAAACCCCCTTTTAGTGCCCATTTTATTTCTCCAGATATCTACCCATCCTAGCTGTTTCATAGCAGACTTTCATAGGGACCGCATCTTACTATTCAAAATTGCTCTACTATTGGATGAACGGTCCAATTCTGGATCCAGCACTACATTAAAATCCCCTGCTAAGATTATAGGGTCAGGAAAGCTTAATAACTCGATGAGTAATCCTGAAAGAGAACTGGGATCATCTATGTTAGGTCCATAGTACCCAACCAATGTGAATTTATAATGAAAGAACCTAATTCTCACTATAACCCATCTGCCTGTCCTGTCTACTTTACTGTCTTCTACAGTAATATATGGGCACCTTTTAACCAGAATTGCCACTCCTTTAATAGTTAGTTGTTGGGCAGTACAGATAAGGTTCTGAACCCTGTGCCTAGACTTAAAAAGACTTCTCATTTCTATATACGTTAAATGCGTTTCCTGCAGTATTAAAATCTGTACTGGGGTGTCTTTCAAATATTGTAGAATCTTCTTCCTCCTATATTTGACTCTTAACCCATTCACGTTCCAAGAAAGAACCTTCAAGTGGGCACTATTTTCACTCATCGATTGGGCCAGGTCTTTCCTACCCACGGGGCGCCCGAAACCATACTAAGGCGAACAGGACATATTTTTTTTTATTTTTTCCCACTGCTCCCCACCCAGTGACCCTTACCCTTACCCTTACCCCACCCAGTCCCTTTAGTGACACCCACCCTGGAGAACCCTCATTTCCCCTCCTCCATGGCCTACACCTAGGCCTATAGGGCCCCTACTGGAGTCGGATGGGCACATTATACCTTGTCGCTTTTTACCGGTTTTCACCGCTTTTTTACCCATTAGCACTATTTACTTAACCTGAAAATATTAGTGACAAGTTGGACACAAAGGGGGATCTATTTTCCAGTTCCTCTAGCTTGTCCCTCCCTCTGAGATAGACTGCAAGAAATTCTCTGCATCCTTCACCCATCGAAAAGTGTGCATTTTATTATTATGCATTACCCGTAAACTTGCGGGGAATTTTAACTGTGCAGTGGTGCCTCGCTGCATAAAAGGATCAAGTAATTTCCCCAGCTCCCATTGCTTGTTTGCAGTGATGGATGACACATCTGATCTTATTTCAAAGTTAATTCCATCTACCGTTAGCGATTTCCTTTTTAGGGCCTTAACCAGAATGTCTTCCTTTATCCTGTACGTGTGAAAATGAATTAAAATCTTCCTGGGCTTAGTATTATTAGGGGTTAAACTAAACGGGTCTCTATGAACCCTCTGGATGTCTGCCCTGAGGTCTTGTTCCGTGCAGTCAACTTGGATTCCTGCTTTAATCAGCCTAACCACCAATTCCTTTAGGGTATCCCCCTCCACCCACTCTGGGATCTTTAGCAAGCGGACGTTATTCCTTCTTTGAGCATTTTCGATGGATTCAAGCTTTTCTTTAACATCCATCCCACTTTCCTTTAACAAGGTGATCTCTTTCTTGTTTTCCTCAGTTTGAGATGTTAGACCCTTCACTGCTGTTTCAAGTGCTACAGTTCTGGCCGCAAGAGCGTCCAGCTTATTTTCCATTTTCTCACATGCATAATCTCGGCCTGATTTTCTTCGGGGATCTCAAATCTGCTCCTGACCTCTGTTGTCAGCAACTGAATCACGTCTGAGACTGACTGAAATGCTGTCTGACTTGAAGCTCCAGCCTCCAAGTCTGATGTTAATATCTCACTCTGACCGTTATCCCCTGAGTGCGAAGCCCTCTGATGCTCAACCTGCGTCGGTGTAACCATGTCCTCATCCACAACACTCGCTGTTCGTACTCCCCGAGCAATATCCTCCACTAACTGAGGGTCATCTGCCAGCACTTGGAACCTATTAGGGCTGATTATCGTCTCCATCTTGCTTCCTAAGGAGCACGCTGTATTGTTTGGCGTAGAGGTGCCTGGATGTTTCAATATCAAAGTTTTTTGCATTACTTGGAAAAAAGTTCTCAATGAAGGGGTAACTCTCACTTTATGCTGTTGAGGAGGCACCCTTACCTTCCTTGATTTCCCCTTCCTAAGGCTGCCCCCCTCTTCAATCCCTATCTCAATGTGGCCTGGATGGATACTAACCCACTTTTAGGATGTCTTTCATAGTTTTATTATCAGTTAATAAAGGCCCTGTAACTGGTCCTGCCACTGCACTCCTTAGAGAGTATCCTCCTTTCTGTGTGGTGCGTACTGCTGTCTTCCCCTTTACACCCTCAATTGGTAATGCTTCCCCACTATTAATTTGCTCCCGGGGGACTTTGCTTTTCACCTTTGAAGTAGTCCTGGAATATTTTGCATGGGTAGCACCCCCCTTACTTCCCCTATTACTCCCCTGCAGCAAACTCTCCCCCCTACCTGTATCCACTGAGGCGCTTTCCAAGTCCTTCAGGCCTCCTTCTAATTCTCTGGCTCCTAATGCGCTAGTGCTGCCCCTGCCTCGACCGCCCCAGGCGGGAATCCACGCGACCTCTCTCCGCCTCCTGCTAACCTCCAGTGCTGCGCGGGACCACCACGGATCCCGAAGGTCCCGTCAAGCTGCTCCGCAGCCGCCGCTGCCGCCACCGCCTCCGACTCCGATGCCACCGTGATCAAAGAAACAGCGTGAGGAGCGGAGGCGAACCTTCCTCTTCCCGCGTCACTGCAGTCACCAGTAAGCAAGTTTGTATTTAGTAAAGGAAACAATCCAGATTTAATCGGTTATTCTTTACCGCATCGGTTATTCTTTACGCATATTCCGCCTTTACACATGGGTGAAAAACCTGCCATAATGCTCCCGACTCCCGGAGCCTTTGCGACCTGCCGTTAGCTGGCCACCATGTTCCCCTAGTTGGCAATGGTTTGCACCTTTGTCAAAGTAGGGACCCTTCTTCCTAGTCAGGGTAAGGGGGATAGGGGATTACACTTCTAAAATAACCCCTGCTCACCCCCTTGGTAGCTTGGCATGAGCAGACAAGCTTATCTCATAGGCAGTGTGTAAAGCATTTGTACATAATACAGTAATACAGTGAAAACACTAAAAATGGACACCACACCAGTTTAGAAAAATAAGTAATCTTTTTCTAAACCAAACAAGACCAAAAAAAACAAAAATCCAACATACAATAATCAAAATATGACTTTTAGAAGGTAAAAACAGTTCTGTCCATAGCAAACTATAGATGCAATACTTTCAACACAAAGTACCTTGGATGCGTCAAAATCATAAACAAAAACAGCAGCAAGGAAGGTGTTGTGTCAGTTCCTTATGCTCAGGGAAGGTGATGTGTTGGTTCCTTACTCCAGGGGAAGTGATGCGTCGGATTTGTACTACGACGCAGGGGAGGTGCTGTGTCGGTTCCTCACTGAAGAGGAGGTGATGTGTTGGTTTCTTACTGTGCGGGGAGGTGATGCGTCGTTTTCTTACTGTGGCCCCAGCGTTGTTGTAGACTTGGCACCCCAGTACAATGCTTGGGGATTTGAGGATGAGGCAGTTCTCGATGCGGCGGCAGCAGCAACGGTGCTGCGTTGATCTCTCCAGCCGTGGTCCCACGATGCGTTGGTCCTTGCAGCCGCAACGCAGGGCCTGCATCGGAATCGGAGCAGTGATCCCGGACTTCGGAGATCGGAGAACGAGATTTAGCATGCAGCACTTTCTCCAGCTGCTGGCAGGCACTGCGTCAGTTTCTTCCTTGGTGCAGCGGTGATTCAGCGGAAATGGGTGCCGATGCGTTGCGCTTCTTTAGTTGCATCTCTTTTCCAGCCCCCAGCAGCAGGAACAACCTCTAGAGGCCCAACACAGGAACAGACACCTCTTGGCAGGTCAGAACTCCCAGCAAGGAAGTTCAGGGGAGCTGGTGGTGAAGTCTTTGTGTCCCTGAGACTTCAGAACAGGAGGCAAGCTCTACTTCGAGCCCTTGGAGATCTTCTTTAAGCCATATACACAGCACACAGCAAAGTCTTTATCCTTTCCTTGGCAGAAACAGCCACTGCAGGCCAACCCCAGACAGCACACAGCAAAGGGGCAGTACTTCTCCTTCAATTTTCCCGGCTCTTCTCCTTAGCAGAGGTTCCTCTTGAGTCCAGAAGTATTCTAAAGTTCTGGGGTCTGGGCCCCAATATTTATATTCCATTTCTGTTTGTTCTCTTGTGGCAGAGAGGCTCTGTGCTCAGTCAAAACCAGTTCTGTCCTCTCTGGTCCAGCTTCCTGGCAAGAGGTGGGCATTGTGTAAGGCAGACCAGGCCTATTCAGGTGCAAGGAAATCTTCTCCCCCTGCTCTAAATGCAGGACAGGTTTATTCAGCCCAGCCGTGACTCATCCAGGAGAGGCAGGACACACCTCAACCCCCCCAGTGGCTGTCGAAAGGTGAATGTACATCACCGGCCCCTGTCACTCCAAAGCCAGACAGTCAATCCACAAACCAGCAGAGGCACACAGGATGGCTAAGCAAGAAAATTCCTACTTTCTAAAAGTGGTATTTTCAAATGCACATTATGAAAATTATCTTTGCTAAAAGATGCATTATTATATGCTGAGTTCAGGCATACTAAACTCCATCTTTCAATCTTGTCCCAATGGGAAGTTATACTTATAAGATGTTATAAATAAACTCCCATTCTATCCTATGGGACACATAGCCTTTCAATAGTGAAAAATGAAATACAATGTATTTCACTATCAGGACATGTCACACACATCAGTACATGTCCTACCTTTCACATAAACTGCACCCTGCCCACAGGGGTGCCTTGGGCCTACCTTAAGGGTGACGCACATGTAATAAAAGGGAAAGTTAGGGCCTGGCAAGTGGGTGCACTTGCCAGGTCGACATGGCAGTAGAGACTGCGCGCAGACACTGCAGTGGCAGGTCTGAGACCCCTTTGAAAGACTGCTCCTGTGGGTGGCACAATCAGTGCTACAGGCCCAGTAGCAGCATTTGACTTTCAGGCCCTGGGCACACACAGTGCACTGTATTAGGACTTAGTAGTAAGTCAAAGAAGCCAATCATGAAAACACCAATCCGTATTCACAATTTACAGAGGGAGCACTTGCACTTTGGCACTGATCAGCAGTGGCAAAGTGTCCAAAGCATCTAGGCCAGCAAAAACGAAATTCAGTACACAGCAAAAATACAGGAGGGAGAGGCAAAACGACAGGGGAAAACCACGCCTAGGATGCCTGGGCTAACAGGTTTTCATTGTGAATTGTGGTGCAAAAGCACACAGAGGGAAGGTAAGGTTTGACCTCTACATGCCTTCTTCTTGTGTACTATCAAAAAGACCCTGCAACAGCACTCCCACTAATGAGTTGACATATGGCGCCATATCTATCACTTTAGGCGACAAGGCAAAGAGTACAGTGGTTGGCAACATGACCTCAGCCTTTCATTGCACTTTCATGAATGGCTTAGTCACAATAATTCAAAATGCTGAACACAGAGATTTCAGCCAAAATCAAGACCAATTTCTTTTTGTTTGATAATTGTATATATTTTTGTATAAAAACAAAATTGAAATATCATTATCAACTTGGAAGTAACATTGATAATTGAAAATAAACATAAAGAGAAAGAATTTAAAAATACAAATATTTTTACATTTATATATTTGCATTATCTTAGTAACAACAAATAATATAATGGCATTGATTAATAGAAGCTTAATAGTATAACTGGAAATTTTAACAAGATCATCTTGAAAAGAAACATAGATAAGTGAATTAGATGCTGTGGAAGAAGATTAATCGGAAAAAGGGGAAAAGAAAAGAGAAAGAAAAGAGAACTACATAATTATACTTAAGGATTATAATTTGTTATATAATTATATCACGCACAATGGTTATGTGCATCAATTTTTGCACTGTAGAAACGAATTATTTAAAACTATATTGTGTATAATCGAAAGTGAGTATCTTGCATGGCAGTGTCTCATTTACTTCATTGCAGTCTTGTTTACAAAAAGCTCTTCTAAAGGAATATAAAAGACAAATGTGAAATGTAACAAGGTAGCCAGTGAATTCAAAACAAGCATTGGCGAAAACAATAGCTCCAGCCTTGGCAAGCGTACTTTTTTATTTAGTTTATTTTGCAAACGCATGTAACACAGAAATACACTTTTTCAATAGTATAAACAAATATTTTATAATTAGTGGCACCGCAGACCGTGCAAACCAGCCCTGTTACTGAAGAGCTGACTGAAAACCCCTGTTTATGTATATATGAATGTATTTTTACTATGATTTTTTGGGGGAAATCTTGTAGCTACTAATCAACAAATAAAGTCGTTCCAGGCCAGACTTAAAGAGCACCGAGTGATGATTTGGGACAGCGCTTCTAACGAAGGGTGTAAAGCACTGCGGGGCAGATTTACAATTAACTAACGCAGCACGGCGCAGCAAGTCATTTTGCTGCGCCATGCTGCGTTAGTTTGGAAAGCACAGGGATGCGACATATTTACAACAATATGTCGCATCTCTGTCCTTCCCCCTGCGCTGGCGCACAAACTGCAGCCATGCGCCGGCGCAGGCACCCTTACACCATGGTGCAAGGATGCCTGCGTCGTGGGGAGATTGTTTTTGTGCAGGAAGGGGCACCTTCCTGCACAAAAACAATCACTACAACCATTTTCCTCTTTCAATGTGTGCTGCAGAATGCAGCACGCATTGAAAGAGGAAAAACGAGGAGAAATGAAAACATTTCTCCTCGGTGCTCTCGCTACGCCACCTCTAGGGTGGCGTAGCTTTCAGACGCATCTCCAGAGTTACGATTTCTCGTAATTCTGGAGATGTGTCTTGTTCCATGAGCGTTGCGTGGGAACACCCACAGCAACACCCATGGAACGCCCCTTCACCGCAAAGTGCTGCGTGTGAATGGGCCGTATATACAAGGAGGCAGATTTACAAGCCCCTTGCGCCACTTTTGCGTCACTTTTCCCATGTTAAAAGTGACGCAAAAGTGGCGCAAGGCTTGTAAATCTGCCCCAAGGAGAGGAAAAGTCACGCAGGGTGGCTTTTCCTCTCCTTGTAAATATGGAGCAGCCCCCTGCGCCACCAGTACGTCACGAAAAGTGACGTATTGGTGGCGCAGGGGGCTTGTAAATCTGCCCCTGCATGTGTATACACTTTTGTAAAGATTACACCGGGCAGTTTTAGTTCGTTGGAAGGGCCATCAGTGTAATTATTACAAGGAGCACGGCCTCCGCGGCGCCAGTGAATTGGCCAGTGTGTCGTTTAGAAACAAACCTCGTGAGAACGCCACCGAGACTTTTCTAATGGTAATTAGAATAAGCTGGAGTCAAGGTAACGTTTCCTGCTAAAGGGACAAAAATGGATAATTGTAACAGGAACCTTTTGTCCCCAGCAAGCTCGGTGTAGGCAGATCTGCGCTTGCACTGAGCAGAGAGGAAAGGGCAGCATAATGAGGTAGCTGCTCTGATGAGGTGGGAATGAGGTGGTAGAAATTGATCGATATCATTAGACTTATCTGCTTGGGAAAAGAGAAATTGAATTGAAAGATCTGTGCCAGGCAGCCAGAGTAATCATACTTATTTTAGCTAATGTTGACTTACCAGCGGTTACAGTCTATACATTAAAACCAGTCCACCTCGTTATGGGCCATAATTGCTGTTAAAGCAATTGCTGATAACTAAGGGCGCACTAGGTCGTCACTAGATTATTTTTAATATGGCAAGTACACTTTATTTGTAACCTCCAGTTATGGCCCATTTAGCGTCGCGTAGGGCACGTGGAAACCCGCACATGTGATTTACTAGACTGTGAGCTGTCTTACACGCAGACACGTGCCTCGCAATTACAGGCGTGAGTTACAAGCCCTCATATCAAACACATCGGAAAATGTGTATCAAGCCCAAAAGAAGAGGGGCTCATTCGCTGGCCGAAAAAAAAGTTGTTGTATGATTATTACAACATTTGGGGCTGTGTGCTGAACTCGTTCTACACGGTGCTGAATGAAATACTGCTGCCTACAGTCCAGGCAATAACCCGATAACTTCGCAATTTAATGCATGAGTTCTTGGCATTATAGCTCAGAAGAACAAGGCCCTGTCCTGAACAAGAAGCACAGGCACAGACATGAAACGCGTGAGTAAGTAAGTAAGTAATTTATTATGCTTGATTAATTAAAACCATTGCATATACATAACGTATAAATAGCTTGATATAAACAGATTATTTTTTTCCTTATTTAAACTGAAGTTGATGTAATTAGAAGAACCAACAGAAAAATGTCTCTGATTTCAGGTATTCCTAACCATCAGCTATTCCAAAGTTCATGATTCTTTATTCTTTTAATTTGTGCAGATTTCCGTTGTGCAAAGTTAGCTTTTTTTTAAAGATCCTGTGATCGGGTTTCCGTCCTAGCAGTCTTGCACACTCAATCCTTATGTCTTGTCTTGTTACTCGACTGCCTTTGCTCCGCTGTGTATTTCTAGGTGCAGCCGCTTCACTACAATATTAAGGAATTTTGTTAATCAGCAGATCAGTTGCGTGGAATCAGATTTGAAGCAGGCCAGCACTGCCTGTCTGCAGGTGCGGATCCCTGCTCGATTATAGAGGGGACGAAGTAGGGAACGTCTTTCTTTTCCTAAGCTTGGGCATATGGACAAGATCTTCTGGTCCTAGATTGCATAGAGGACAGGAGTTGACTCCAGACTTCCTCTTCCAAGGTGGGAGGTAAGGCAGAATTGGCATTAAGCCCAGCCGAAACCTTAAGTATTTCTCTTTCTGTGTGATTTTGAATCCTGCGCTCAGGTATGCTTGTGGTTTGGCTGCGACATAATCGTTGAGTACAAGCAAGCTGTGTGCCCTTTTTGCAAGTGCGGCCTTATCTTCTACCGATGACAATGCTTTGATCGATTTAGAGACCACTTTCTTAAAGCTGGTGTGTGTCGCTGATGATTCCCATACCGTTTCCAATCCGAATTGTTTTAGGGAGTCTCTGAGGTATGCTCCAGCTGGCGATGTCCCTTTTTGTGTCAATTCTGTCCAGAGATGCCAATTTAGTGTGTTTTCCTCTGCTCCTCTGATCTTGTGCCAGCATTTTATAAAGGAGCCCCTTCTAGCCAGAATCTACTTCTGGAACCCGAACTCTAGCCTTATTTGCGTAGGAGAGGTGTTATTTGGAATGTGGAAGATCGTTCTATATGCCCTGGTAATTATTTTTTCCACAATAATTGTGTCTCTTCCTCGCAGTACATCACTCCATATGTTATTGTCGGGATGAGTTTCATTTGGATGACCTCAAGTAGGAGTCAGTGAAGGCCCAGATAGGGCTTTTTTTATGGACCTCATGGCAAAGGTTATTGTGTTGCCTTTCTGCCATAGTGCTTATTTTTGAGGATTAAAAGAGCCTTTGTTATTTAGCAGGACGCCTAAACATTTATATTCCTTTGCTAGTTCTAGTCGATGTGTGTCCAGGTACCAATGAGGTGTTTTTTTCTTTGAAAGGTTTAATGCCACTGTTTTTGTCTTCCCTAAGTTTATCCTCAGTGCGTTCTCATGTGAGTATTCTTGTGTTGCATTTATTAGGTGTTGTATCCCGATTGGTGTTCGGCTTATAGGTCATCGGCATTTAGGGGGTTGGTGATGATCGTCTTGCAGATCTTTGGGGCATGCGAGTTGCATTTATCCAGCCTTGCGGGTAGGTCTGCCATGAAGAGTTTGAATAGCATGGGCACAAGGACGCACCCTTGTTTCAGCCCTTTGGTGGTGGTAATACGCCTTGATAGATGTGTCCCTGTCCTCAATTTTACTTTTACCCATGAATCTGTGTGTAATATTTTGAGTTGTTTTAGGAGTGCTGATGGAATGCTCCATTTTTCCAGCTTCCGCCATAGTCTTGCTCAATTGATGTGATCGAAGGCCGAGCTGTAGTCGATAAAACACAGGAATATTGGTTGCCTTGCTAGTTTTGCGGTATCAATCACGAGGGTTAGGGCCATAATATTGGTGACTGTCCCCATATTTCTGCAGAAACCGGTCTTGTTTAATGGTATGATGGATGAGGAGGAGGCCCAGAGTTTCAGTTCTTCCAGGATTAATCCTGCATAGTATTTGGCATCATTGGTGCCCTGTTTATAAATTGGTGAAATTATTGAGCCTTTCCATGATTCTGGGATTATTCCGCTGGCCATGATCTGATTGTATACTGGTTCCAAGATTTTGGACCAATACTGAGGGTTTTGTTTATATAGCATTGGAAGAATCCCGTTTGGTCCAGGAGCTCCTTCCGGCCTTCCTTTCCCAATTTGCCTCTCTATCTGTTGGTGCAACTTTTGGTAGTTCCTCAGTTGGGTTTTGTTTTTCTTTGTTTTCTGGTGCAACTTTTCCTAACTCTGCATCGTTTTTACTGTTCTTTGGTTCCGATTGGGCTTCTTTACCCGGGATGGGCCAAGGTTCTATCCATTGCTCGTTTCTCTCTTGGCAGGAGTAGTTGGAATGGTCGCAGAGGTAGGTGGCCCAGTCTTCCTCAGGGAGGTAGGAATCTATTGCTTACTGTGATTGGCGTTGCATGGTGTTAGTTGTTCACCAGAACTTTGTGCTGTTCTTACTTTTTGCATCATGGAGTAGTCTTGCCCACATTATTTCGTTGTCTTGCCTCATTGCGGCCCATTTTATCTTTTTTATCCTGTCTTGAGCTTCCTCAGTTCCTCCCAGAGTGAGGTCTCCTGGAGATTCTGGCAGAGCTTCCTTATGATTTGATTAATGGCTGATTTTAATTTTTTGTTTGAGGTGTTTTGAGGTTGGATAGTTGTTTCTTGATTGGGATTCCACTTCTCACTCCTACATTGGTTGCAAATTTCTCCCTGAGAATGATGGTGAAGTTCTCCCAAATAGCTAGCGGGTTCCTTGATAGATTAAGATCTTCTGGGACAATGGATTTAGCTGACTCTAGGAGCTTCTCTACTGAATCACTGCTACACTTGATCTTTTTATTGTTGATGGTATATTCTGTGGCTATTGTTTTAGTTGCTGTGTATGTTGGGAGGTGATTCCTTTAAAAATGACTTCTTGCGGTAAGTGGTCACTCTGGTTCATTTCCCCTAGTTGATAAGAGTTGATTTTGTGATACAGTGAAAGTGTTGTACATGTATAATCTATATGAGAGGTGGCAACTGGCGAGTAAAATGTGGGGACTGGTGGTTTGGCTTCCGGGAAATGTGCATTCAAGGCTCTTAAATTGAGGTGTTCAAGTTCCCTCAAGAGGTGTGAGCCTGTTTATTTGTAGCGCATTTCCCCAGGGTTGGTATTTTCCATGCCCTGTTTAGTTCTTGTAGCAGATCTTCTTTAGTGGGTGTTCCCATGAGGTGCAGATTGATGTCTCCTGTGACTATTACTTTGTCAGTCTCTTCTTCTTCAACAATTCTTGAAAGTTTGGTGGTCAGTTATTCAACCCCCTTGGTTTTATGCCTGGGATGCAAGTGGACGTTAACTATTATATTTGGGCAATCCTCTTCATTTATCCTAATTATTGTTCTTACTGCTACTAATTCATTAGGCACCGATATAGTGGTCTTCAGGCGTTTAGCAGGCCCCAATGTTGTAATTGATACGTATGTTGCCAAACCTCCTTTTTGATCACCGTATCTAGCTTCTTTCCGTGCAAGGATGTGTTGGGAAGTGTGCCCCTGAAGTTGTATGGGTTGATCTGCCCAAGTTTCTTGGAGAAGTACGAGGTCAAAGGACTGGAGGTGGAGCATTGCTTGTGGGTCTCTGTCTTTGTTAGGCAGTCTGCTGATATTCCATATACACATGCTGATTGGCCTTGGCTCCGCCGAGTTGTAATGATTTTTGCACGGTAGCTGTTATTGGGTGTTGGTCTTGTTAATTGTTTGTGTTATCTGGCTCCAATTACTCCTGTTTGGTTCACCCGATGGTTCTTTTTTCTTGCATCGCCAGGTTTCATTCCTTTCCTTTGGTTTCCATGGTTACACTGAGTCACGGCCGGAGATGTACTTCTTGCACCACTTAGATCATATCCCTTCAGGCTGAATTTGAGGTGTGCTGTTTAAGTGAGGATTGATGGCAACCTGCCTATTATATCGGAGCTCTTCCTGCTCTATGATCGAGGGTGTTGTTGTTTTATAAACTTTTTCTTCTGCCTTTGTTGCTTGGATTTGGACTTCGGTTAGTCCTTCCTCTATTGCCAGGGACACTGATTTGTAAGAACCTTTGCCCTCATCTTCTGATGTATGGTTTTCTACGTGTTTAGTTTGGGCCAACTTCGGCTTTGCGTTCGATTGGTCACTGTGATCTGAGTCTGTTGAACAATGTAGCGGTGATGGATTTCAGCGTGTTGTTTTGTTTTTGTTTCCGACGTTATGAGGTTTTTCTATGCTCTTACTATTGTCTGGTTTGGTTATTTGTAGCTGTCCTCTGTGAAGTGACCCACCCTGTGATTCTATCATCTGATTTTGATCCTCTTTCTTTTTTGGTGCCGATACCAGTGGTCCCTCCGGAGATGCTGTTTCAGTTTGCGTAGTTTTTTGCTGGGTTTCCCTCTCTTCAGTTGTTTTTAGTTTTACCACTTGGTGAGGTCGTGTCTGTTGCTGGTCGGCAGCGTTTTGGTCAGCTGTTGTCGTGTTAATGACCTCTTGTTCCTGCCTTTACTTTTCTGTTTGCGGAGGGTTTGTGATTTATTTGAACTTGCATTTCTAATTAATTGCCTTGGTAGAGCTGCAGAGAATACTGTTGGCGCTATAGGTTCTGTTGAGAGGTTTCCGACTTAATTGTTTGCCTCTGATATGTGAGTGCTGTTTGTGTGCAACCTTTCAGTCATGTTGTTCAGGCCAGATGCGGTCCCCCCTGGTTGGACTGTCGAGGGTAGGGACACTGCGATGGCAGTGTTCGTGGTCCATATGTTTGTTTTAGATCCGTTAGCAGGCCATTTAGCATAGTTGGTAATGTGACTATTTTGTCTAATATTGGCGAACAAGTGCAGTCTATTTGTGCTGATGCCGCTGCCTGTCCTCTTTTTATTAGCCCATTTAGGTCTGCCGGCTTGTCGTTGATTCTTGCTACAGAGAATCCGCTAAGGAACGAAGAACTGATTGCTGTAAGTCCATCTTATCTGCCTGGTATTGGGACTGGGAGGCAATTACTATATGCTGCATGGTGCTCAGAAGGGTTGCCCAAAAGCGGTCTGTTGTAGTAGCTGCATCGGATGTACCTTTATCCTTGAGAGCAGTGTAAACTAAGTTGGCCGGGGGCGACTTAGCTACATAGGTTTTTCGTGTGTAGGAGGCTACCAATTCTTCCCATTCCTTGGATGCTAAGTATGACATGCTGTGCTAGTGATTGGAGCCAAAGGACTCTTCTTTGATAAGCTGGAGGTCTTATTTTGTCTGTTTTAAAGGCAAGTTGTCCTTCGACTGCGTTAGTGTGTCAAAGCAAGCTACTGCTGGTGTCCTTACTAGCGAGTTATTTTGCTGTTGTTGATGTTCCTGTTGTGGATGATATGGTTGTTGTGGGGAGCTGGTTACAGTGATAGCCTTGGCCAGGTTTTGCTGCCCCTGCGATGATCTTTTGTTTGGTGTGCCGTCTAGGTTTATACTGGCGTTGCCTTTGTCTATGCTTGTGCCCTCACCTGTGCCTTCCCTTGTGATGATCCTTAGTGGTGGGTCCAGGTGTCCCGTACTGTCTTCCTCTTGGCTTTCCTGATATTCCTGGTGTTCATCACTAGCCAGAGGGGAGAGTTCCCCACTACTCAACGTCGGTCTCCATGTTTTGCTCACTGTCCTTTTTCTGCCTGTTACTCCTTCCGCTAGGTCCGTCATTGCTCTGCTTTTATCCTCCGGTGCAACTGTGCTCTCTTGCAAGGATTTAGATGACCTGTGCGAATCACTTGCAGGTAAGTTCGGTGTCTCTAAGGAGGAATTTGCAGGTGTTGGCTGTAGCGGGATTGCAGGCCTGTTGTATTTTTATTGGTGGAATATAGAGCAGTGCCAGGATCCTTTAGAAATGCGAATTTGGTGTACATTTTTGGTTGATAGGTGCAAATTTCTGGCTTCCGTGTCTCGCCCTCAATATGGATTAGCTCTTCTGCACTTCCCCTCCTTTGTTTCATAAAGTCTGTACAGATATCACTGTTGCTGTCACTGTTGTGAGTATTTCCATTATTTTGGGTGTTGCCCCTCCCCCTTTGGGTACCTCTGCGCTTCATTGCCCCTGAGAGAGGGCCTCTCACTTTGCCCGATCTCATGCTTGTGGTGTCCGGTTAGAGGTCGTTAGGGTTGTTGTTGTCTCAATTATACTCAAGCTTCTAGTTCTGATTCTGGTTCCTTACTTCTACCGGTCTTCAAGTCTGAGACACTCTGTCTCTCGTCCTGTGCCTAAGTGTAAATCCACCGGCACATGCTTAGTGCACTGCTTGGATGATGCTGTCCTTCCCTTTCCAACGGAGAGAGCGCTGGCTACTGGCCCCAAAAGTTGGTCAGAGTCTTGGCGTAGTCCCTTCAGAGTCCCCTACAGCAGGAGTGCTCCGAGGCTCTAGCAGCGGCTCTGCAGACTCCTCTTCTGTCCTCCTCTGTCTCTGCTCAGCCGACTCTGGCCTGGTCAGCCCACTTCTCGTTATTGGCTACTGGCTACTGGCCTCACTGTTGGCCTCTCACTTGGCTTAGGGCCTCAGCGGCACAGAAGACTCTTTACGCTGTGCTCCTCTGCAGGGCGGTGGTACTGCTTCTGGATTCCTGGTGGTAACAGATAGTGTAGGTGGGAACTGTGGTGAGGATGATGGCAGTGAGTGAGGGGTTGTCGAGACACCCCTTGCAGGCCTTGCACCCAATCTTCTAATCCCCCGCTGCTTCAATTGCAGCCGCAGAGAGTGAGAGGCAGTAGGAGCAGCGATGGGGGTAGGGTTAATGCCTTGAATCGTCAGATTCTACCACCTCAGTTCACCTCAGTCTGTAGGTTCTCATCTAGTGCCTGGGGAGGACTGCAAGTGCGACAGCAGGGGGGAGGGAAGGAATTGGGTGCTGCCAAGACCGTAGCATAGGGAGGCCTAGAGCGGGACCTCTCCGACGCGCAAACCACACCAGCCTAACGCCTGCCATTTCCGCACGAGCAGAGGGTATCACTCTTTTGTTTTCAATTACTTTCCATATCTCGTTTTTCAATTAATTTCCAGACGTTGGCGTCTTTTTCCATAAGGTTCTTTTTATTAAGTATCCAATTCCATCACACTTAAAACAGACCCAGCCAACGCGTTTCATCCCTTATAGGGACTTCATCAGGGCAATTTGATTTACCTGAATACCTTTATGGAAAAAGACACCAACGTCTGGAAATTAATTGAAAAACGAGATATGGAAAGTAATTGCAAACAAAAGAGTGATTACAGATACATGCAATTTGAATTGGCAAGTTCAGTGTGAACAAGGAATATTGTGAAAGCATTTACCAAGGATTGAGTTGTGTCCAGTCCCACTTCTGGCCAACCATTGGTACTGCAACACATTCCCATATAAAATAATGGAGGTATTGATTAAACCAGAACCTGATAGGAAAGAATGTTAAAAGAAATTAATTTCTTTACAGTTGAAAAATATATAAATTAATTTTAATGTTAAAAAAGTACACAATAAAAAAAAAAAAATTAAAATACTTATTTCCTTTTTTTAATTAAAAACATAAATGTTATTTTTTTAAACAAATATATTATTTAAAATGTGTTCTATACATTCCTGTTAGTAAATGTTAATACATATTAAAGAAATATAAGCATTTCATTTTTGGTAGATTTATAAAAAATGATTTTTGAAAATAATTTCAATGTAATTTCATATGTTTAAATTAATTACGTATTCAATTCAAAATTAAGTTAATAGTGCTGCAGTATCTTTTTAATTTGTCCCACTTTTAAAATAAATCTGCAAAAATTAATTTTATGTAACTTTAAGAATAAAGGAATGAAACAATTTTTTAAACTTTTATACATTTCGTTATACATTACCACAGGGAGAGCTAAACCCTGATCACTGAGGTCTCTGCCATGTGTACATAACATGAAATATGGTCATAAAGTCATTGCTAGTAGTAACTTTATGGTTGTATATGATGTTTTTACTGACTCCACTACCCGCATCTGGCGGTGGGGAAATATAACTCTACACTTTAGAGTAACTTTACACTTGTAAATGGTGAATAGCCAAAAATAGTAAATGCATTCAAAGCTGTAAGAGTAAACTTACATGTGTAGATTTGCTCACATGTATGTTTACCTCTGTGAATAGCCCCAAAAGACAGTGGGCAGTAATGAAGTGAATTTTATCCCATTCTAATGGTTCACCATCCTGAGTAGAACCCTACAAAAAAGAACCTGGGCCAGAGCTAAGGGTACTTACTACCAATTGCCCACTCACCATAGGTTACTATCCATCATACAAAAAAACCAATGTGTCCAACTGCATGCAGAACCAATCTGTTCTAGCATCCCAAAAAACAACATTCTGGAACAAGAACCAAATCAAACTGAAAACTGTGTGTTAACCTAAAGCAGTCGGAGCAGAGGAATCAGCTTTAAAGTGCTCCAATAGCTCGTGGTGAAATCTATGATAGAATCCAAAGTCATGTATACACTGCAAAAGGCCAAATAGTGCAAGGTCAAGGATGTTTGCAGGAGCTAATACAGAAACACATTCTACTAAATAACGTTTTAGAGGTAAAGGGTAGGCGTAAAAGACAGGTTCACCTAACCAATTATAAGGCTCTTTCCCAGTGTTTATGAGCAGTTTCAGGAAGATCAGATGCTAAACCCTGATGCAGCAGACTTCTGTCTGTGTGAGTACTATACAAAAACAACACATAAACAACATGTTTTTCAAAGGGAAATGCAAAAATACCATTTTAAAAATATCACCCCTAGTAACTCTGCAAACATCTTTTCCTCATACAGATGAGTAACTGAGCTGTAAATTCACTCAAAGTATCATTTTAAAAACCAAGGGCTGGAGGTACACTTGTTTGGTATTTTGATAAAGAATGCTTTTTATAGCAAAAACAAAAAAGTTCTACATTTTAAGTGGTAATGTTTTGGTTCTAATGTTCTGATATGATTGAGAATTGGCTTGAAATTGCAATTATATATGTGTTTCTGTCCTGCCAAGCAGCCTTTAGCCATGCTAATCATCACATTGAACACCTGTATACAGTGTCTCAGAACGTTTGCACCAGTCAATGAATCAGGCTAGACGTTACATTGGGACCTCACTGGCTGGAAGTTGAGGCCAGCTGATACATTGTAAAAGGCCCAGGCCTATGCTATTAGTTAGAGATGTGTGGAACTCACAGAGTTTCACTCAGTGGAATTCCACAGAGTTACATAAAAACTCCATGAGATTCCACTGGGTTCCGCCAACTGGTGGAAAATATGCTGCTTGCGCCGCATTGTAGCTCTGGTAGCATGAGGATCGCTGAAGAATCAGATGGAACGGCACCATGCATTGGGCAAAAGTGCGTGGCCATTCATGTTCATTTTGCTGCTGCTCAAGTAGAAAATCTACTTCAGTGGCTCTGACTGCGACCACTCATGTCCGCCCATTTTACAACATCGCGCTAACGGACTCCAAATCTCACTCCCACTCATCAGCTTGCATTTTCTGCAGCCTTGTGGGAGAAAAAAATTCTGCCAC
This sequence comes from Calotriton arnoldi, assembly GCA_963921515.1. NCBI lineage: Eukaryota > Metazoa > Chordata > Amphibia > Caudata > Salamandridae > Calotriton > Calotriton arnoldi. The sequence goes on along the minus strand of CAWUFW010002391.1, from coordinate 1,622,310 downwards.
ATAGTGATTGCGGAATTTGGCTGGAACTCTGTGTTAAAGAATAACGCTTGGTGACCAAAATTCTGCCAATTCCGCAGGCGGAATGAAACATTCTGCCAACCCCTATTATGATTTGACATGTAATATATGAGCCAATACAACATAGCACCAATAGAGAAAAGTGCCTTGGAGAACAAGGATCATGGCTCTGGAAAGTTGTTGGTGTAACTTTGAATGAAGAAATAAACTATTTGATTTTCAACAGACACCTAAAAACCTACTTGTTCAATGCAAACTCGCAACCGAGCACTGGAACCTATGGATGCAGAATACATATTCGTGCCACATTTGGTTAACTGCTATTGACTAAAAATGCAATATTTGTATGCCTCCCTTCTCTTGATGTACTACTTCACAAATCACCTGTTAGTTGATGGATGGACCGTATTTTTGGAAACTTCTGATATATTGCGGACCAGCAGATAACAGTAGATTATGGAAACAGGAGTAAAAAAAGTGAAATGAAATTCCTACCTCGGACCATGGCAAGGCACCCCTTGAAATTCAGTCTATCCAATGACTCTCTACATAAATTTCTTTATCTAATGCTCCTCCCTCCCAATCCTGTGCACAAGACAGTAAAATTCCACAATACAACATTATTTATTCAGTCCTATTAAGGAAGGTATCGCTGTAGTAGGATGGCTCCATCAAGGGTTATTAAAGATTGCCATTTAGACAGGGTGCAAAAGAAAAGAAGCTGTCCATAAGAGCAGAATGTCAATTGAATGCCATACTAAAAAATGTTCATGATGTTTTTGGAGACAAACCATCAAAAACTCTGATCTTGAAATTGAACTTGAAGTCAAGAAAAATGCTGTGCCCACAAAACACAAAATGTGAAATGTACTGTTCAGTGTTAGTGGCAAGCTAGCAAAAGTGTTGACTAAAATGTGAAAAGCTGGGTTCATAGAACCCTTAGAATCTTCTCTGTATGTAATTCCCTTGGTAATTAGAGTTAAAGGTATGCATCAGTTTATATACCCTTGATAAAGAAATATCATGGGATTGTCATATTATTAACAGTAGTTGGTTAAAGGTTGTTCTCAAAACTGGATTTAGCCTGGACATGTCATTACGTGGAGTGTGAGACAAATTCAATACACATTGTACTGCTTTGATGCCTCCCTTGAGCTCATTACAGTATTGCCAGATTACTTTTGCATTGGCCCCGGCAGCATCTGTCTTTCAGAAGACAATATTCAAAATGTTTCAAGTGGTTATCAGTGTTACTGCATTTCAGGATGATATTCTTATCTTTGACTAAATGTTAGAAATATATGGCAAGACCTTTAAAAGGTTTTAACAATTCACCAGAGTAGAGAGGTGACTATGAAGAATTGAAGTGAGTTCTGGAACAATCAAGTGAAATACTTAGGGCATGTAATTTCAGATAAGGGTTCAAGTTTCACAGAGACTATTGTTGATGCTCCTACAGCATTAATAAAGGAACAGTTCTTGCTCTATGTGGATTTTATGTAAAATCACTTCAAAATGTTGCCATAAAAACAGAATATTCAAAATAATTAATGCAAAAGAAGGCAGAGTTTTAATGAAATGAGAACCATGAAAGAGTAACTCATGGACGGTGTCCTCTAGGAGCACTAGGGATTAACTTTGCCTCTTGTGGTCACCACAATTCTTCATCAGTCTTAATTCAAGCTCTCCAGAACTGTGACTTTACTACACCCACTCATTTTATTTAATTTCTTCCTGAACATCGTTTTTTTTAAAAACATGATATGTTAAAAGGACATCCCTTTTGTGTGAGGTAGGCCTATTGAATCCCTTCTGAAATTGTGTGAAGAAAGGTTATCTCCTCCCAATAGCCATGGTGCCACCCTGCACTGAATACTATATGTCTCTTTTTGAGGGTTAAATCTAGGAGGACAAACAAGGAATCAATATCCCCCCTGCCATCAGGAGGAAGAAAAGAGAAAGCGGGATAATAGGTCCGGAGTCAGATGATCCTTAAATAGATTGATCCAAAACTGCTTAAAGAAAAATGGCAATTAAATAGCAAAAGCCAAACCAGATACAGAAATGGGTAAATTCATAAAGAATGATCCATATCTAAAGAGAAAAATCAGGGATAAAAACATAACAAGGGAGCATTAAGTGCAATCAAAAATCAGGGTATGGACTGCTTTGTGAGGCAACCACCTTTTCTGAACCCTGTTTGCGGCATTTCGGGTATGGGCAGCTCTGAAGAAAAAGAAGGATTTGGAAGAATGAATTTTTGCACCCCGCTTTTCAGGAATCCAGCACTTCCGGAAATTTTCCATGATGTGGTTATGTCACTTTTAGAGGATCTAGGTGTTAGGAGGATGGGGGACCTCTTCAAAGCAGGGGGATAATGCCATTTGAGAAGGTTCAAGCCAGTTATGGGGTTGACCGGATAGATTTCTTTAAGTATTTTAGTTACGAAAACTGGGGAGCCAAGAAGTTTTACTAAAAACACTATATTGGAGGCAGTGAGGGAAAAGGAGGGCTGCACAATTAGTCAGGCATACGTTGGTCTGAATCAAATGTCGCAAGAAGACCTTGAGAAACAAGCTGGGAAATGGGAAGAGAGACTTGGTGTAACAGGCGATTGTTTTTCAGAATGTTTAAAACTAGGACAGACAATATTGTACTCAGCCGGGCTACAGGCTCAACATTATAAAACAATATTTGATCTCTATTATACACCGGCTAAAATAGCCAAATGGGGAGCCCAGTCGGTATTCTGTGCCCTCGCTGCCAAAGTATAGAAGCAGATGTAGTACATATGTTTTGTACCTGCCCCCTTTTAGAAATCTTAAAGAAAGATATCATAAACATTTTAGAACAATCCCTGAAATTAAAAGTAACCCTAACATCTGAATTAATGCTGCTGGATGTTTGTAGTGAAGGAATGATGGGATTATATCAATACTTTTTGTTTTTGGCCATCGCGGTGGTGAGAATATGTATTTCCTCGGCCTCGTTGGACTCATTGATTCCCACTTTCGATCAATGGTTTGCTCAGCTTTTATCAATATTTAATCTTGAAAAGGGGGTTTATGAATGGAAGGGGTGGAGAGCTAAAAAACTAGGAAAGTGTAATTGGGCACCGATGTATCGCTAGGAAAATGATTTAGAGATGGGATAAAATGAATTATGAATTGTTTGTAATGATTGTCTATAAAATGATATTTGTGGTTTTCTGCACTAGGTAGCTCCTGGACTCCTATTTTCTAAATGGTATTTTTTATGGTTGAATCTCCTCATGTATTTATGTATTTATGTATTTGACGTTGATAAAAACTCTAATAAAATTTTTTTTTTTTTTTAAACAACCACCTTTTCCGAGTACTCCTTTTCTTTTGCCAAAAACATGATCTGACCTCAGAAGAGCAGACTCTGCCTCATTTGAATTTGGAAGTTGAGGTGATTTTCAGGGGGGGGTGAGAACACTATCTTGGATTGGATAATTTATACAGGCAGACACTGCTGTTGGCTGGGAAATAACTCATAGCATCGAATAAGCCCAAACTTGACATTCCGCAAGCCATGTGGTAAGCTGGAGGATGTTTGTTGGTAACCACACTAGGCTTAGTCTCATACCTATGAGGAACTTGTTCAAGCTCCCGCAAGTTCAAAGGTTGAACTTCAACAAACTGAAGGCCCAACTCTGAACATTAAGGGCCCGATTCCGATCTCGTAAGGAAGGCCCTCCATACAACTCGGATCTGGAGGGCTTTCCGAGCGAGACGTGCTCCGGGAGTCTGACCGAGCGAGTACGATGCTGCTGTATGCTTACGGACTCGACTCATTCGGACTCTCATTGAACTCTATGGGAGCCCGTCTACAGACGAGTACACAGGCTCCCATAGCAAAAAAGGGGTGGGCGGGGAAAAGCGTACACCCTGTGGCGGGCACCCCATGTGGCCCGCCACACTGTGCATACTTGGATCGGGGGGACTCATGCACACCCCCTGTGACTGAATCGGAGGGCTCCGGGTAAAGGGGGCCTGCTATGGCCCCCCCGAAGTCCGATTCCGACAGCCGTTTCGTCTCGATAAGACCGAGACGATACAGCTGTCCGATTCGTGCATCGTACTCGCTCGCTCGGAAAACGGCTCCATTGCGCGGCACTAGTCGGCTACGAACATGTCAGACGGACAGGTTCGGGTTCGTAAACGATTCGCACGGCGCGTACAGGATACTCGCATCGTACTTGCTCGTTACGAACGGGGGACAATTCGGGCGGAACGATAGGCTCCGAATCGGATTTGGTCTTTACAAATCCTGTTTGTAGGCCTTCCTTACAAGATCGAAATCGGGCCCTAAGTGGTGAATAGTGAAGGGACGAACAGGAGTGCATCCAATACTTCTCTTTTGAAATATGCGAGAAAGCTCTGTGTCCATATGCACTAAAACTGTGGTTACAAAAAGTGATTGCAATTTACATACTGACGTTTTATAATCACTAAATATTTTGCAAACTGACCTATATACGAATAGGACGGTTCACAAAGTAAGAAATCAGAGTGGGTTGCAATCCAAACTACCTCATTAATATGCATAAGGTAGTTAGCAAATTGCTACTCTTTGGGCTTGGTGGACATTACATGGATGGTGGGCTAGGGTCAGCTGACCACCAAGTCTGTGACTACCTTTAAATAGAGTAATCTTTTTTTTACTGTAATTCTCTGTCCCTAAAGGAAACAGGGCTGCATTTAAAAACAAAACATGTTCTTGTTTTAAAAAGTTTGTTGGAGAGTTAACAGTGGTCCCAGGGACCGTGTCTACTCCTGCACAAACCTTTTCTTTACAGTAACAAAGGGAAAGCGGCTCCAAAGAGAGCCCTTCCCTTTTGCAAATAGGTTATGTGAGAAAGTGGATTATTAGTACAGGGGGATGGTAGTTCATCCAAAGTAATAATGGTACTGTTATTGTTAGGTCCAGCAAAGGTTTCAGTAATTGAACCTCAGCTCGACCCCTGGCAGATAAGGCACAGACCAGACAGGCTTAACTTAAGGAAATGTGTAAAGCATTATAAGTACTGAATCAGTAAAAAAGTCAAAAACACACCAAAAAAAAATCCCACCCCAATTTAGAAAAGCAGAGAATAATTTAAGGGAACTAAAATAACACAAAAACGACACAAATCCAACAAGGTCAACCAGAGATGTGCATTTTTAACGTTTTAAATAAAAATAAGACCAAAAGTGTATGGTGACAACCATAGTCATTTGGTTGTGCTTGACCAGAACCTAGTCGAGATTTAAAGCTGCAATGGAGCATGGGTCGGGTACAGAAATCAGGTTCATACTGGCTGGAAGTTTTACCTTCTGACTTCATCTCTGAAATGGAAGTCCAAAATCCTCAGTAGGGCAAGGCAGCAGGCTGTGGCCTAGAAGGGCTCCATGAAGCCAGATAGCCACTGGATGAGGTTCCAGTGAAGCAGGTGACTTCTGGTGGGAAAGCTCTGAGTGGGAGAAATTCAATATTCACACCCAAGGAAGGTATCTTATCAGCCAGATACCTTTGGCACGTTTGCCCTGTCAAGATTTCTACCTTTGGACTTCGTCACTTTTTTGGAGCTCTGATTCGTCCAGAGAGGTAAAGCTGAAAGCTGTAACCAAACAGGGCTTCATGAGGCCAGAGAGCACCTCTGAAATGTATTTGCTGGTACGGAAAAGCTCAGAGTGGGAGCAACCTCAATATTTGGCCCAGCCGCATTGCACTTTCATCAAATTGACTTGGCAGGGTTGTCCTGGTCCTTCTAAAGTTTTTTGAATCAATTGTTTCTAAGTCCCGGGTTTTTCAGGATGTTAGGTGGAGTAAATTCTTACACTTGGGGGCCAAGTCTCACTTCTACAGAAGCGACCAGCAGGGTCCAGCTGGGCTCTTCAGGAAAAGGTCTTCTAGCAGCTGCTGTGTCACTAATGCTTAACAGAATGTCAGCCAATTGACCCTTGGAGTCCAATTCTTTTTTGTGGGTACAGGTAGGAGCAGATCCACCCTCCCAGGTCTCCTCAAAGGTCTCAACAGCAGGTGCAGTTCTTCTGCCTTCCACAAGTCCAGCATTATTCTGAAGAGGGCACCCAGAGGTGCCACATTTATGCCTGGCACTAGCCTGTGGGTGGCAGTGACTCCTGGCCCCTCCCTAATTAATAGGAAAAAAGTAAAGTTTCCAGGGATAACCTTACCCACATTTGCAGCAATTCCTGTGGGCCCTACTGCAAAACAAATCCCACAGTGCCCCTCCCTACCTTAGCCTAGTATGACAGAATCTTTCTTCCCCTATGCATAACTCATGTGTCCACCCCAGAGGTGTGGTCAGGGAAATGAGCAACCCCTCCTCTGTGGTCCCTCAAAACCACTTCTGGGGCAGCTTTTCTCCCACTGGGATTGGTGCCTGGCTGTCAAGTGGGACAATGGATGGGTAGGCCCAGGTGTTAGCTACATCTGTCCGTGAGAGTGTACGACTCATTGAAGGTAATTAAGTTCCTGAGAACTACCTAGATGGTCATTCTGTCAATATAACAGAACTCCTCCCCACATCCAAGGCCTTTGTCTCAGCTCTGGGAGCAAGTTCACCCCTCGTCAAAGGGTGCTCTTTGGTGTCAGTTGGAGGATTATGCTACTGAGTTTCTAGAGGCTTAAGGCAGGTAAAGGGTGACTTGTTAAAAGTATCTTTTGTATAATAATTAGTAAAAATATGACTTTACCAGTGAGTTGGGCTTGCACTAAATATTTTCAAAAGACCAAAAGTGAACTTTGTAGCTGTTTCCCAAGCAGATATAACATTATTTAATTTTAACATTATATTCCTGAGCTTTCCTATGAATCAGCTAACCCTTTAACAGTGAAAATAGATATTGGGCCTTCTGACTGTAAGAACATGTTTTATATTACTTTTACATGTCCTACCATCAAATACCATGCATTCTGCCTTATTGGGCACTACGTTCTACTTAGGGGTGACATAATAATATTTAAAAGGAGGGTTTTGACCTATCAAAAGGGATAATTTCGACAGGACGAAATTGCAGCTTTAAAACCACACAATGGTATGCTTGCAGTCATGTTTTCCATTTTCACTCTTGTGATGGCACAATGTGTGCTGTAGTCCACTAGTGACATTTAAATTACAGGACCGGGGTGCACTTTGTCCCACATACTAGGGACTTATAGGTAGGTTAAATATGCCTATTAGGAGTACTACCCCAGTTTTGACGTTTTAGGGGTCAGGGCAAATGCACTGGGAATTGGACATTAGCGTCCCAGTATGCAAAGTCCAAACACCAGCAATACAATCTAGCAAAATTTGGATGACCATGCAAAAAGGTGCATTTTCTAAAAAGTTATGACTCCAACTCAGGAGTAGGTAACTTTCAATGTTTTGAGACTAGATTATGGTCACAAAACATTGATACAGAGGTACCTAATTAGTATTTGGTCGAGACACTAAAACACACTCCTTCTAAATACCAATTTAGACATTGACAACTGTGAGTTATTTTTTAAGATAGTGTCTTTGTCAAAGCCTTATTTGTCTTGTCACTTCTTTTTGCCTGTGTAAAATTATTTCTAAGAACTGGAATGACTAGTTCAAGCTTTGTCTCCTTTTTTGATTTCTCTTGTAACTCATACCCGTTCTTGGATTTGAAATGCAGGCCAGGCATTGAGAATGTTTAAGAAAAATGTATCTGTCCAGTTTGCTTCTTTCATGTGTTAAATCCCTGAAAGCAGCAAACTCCTTTCTTTACCAAGTCTAAATTATATTTTTGTTCTGTGCTGATATTTGTTTAGAATTATCTGTGATGTGTAAGTAACCCAAACAAAAAGGGATTTATTGCCCGATTTCTTGATGGTACCAGTGTCAAACCTACAGCAATTTTGAGTAATGGCTTTTCACGAAAGAATGTTTGAATGCTGAAGTCAAGGTTATGCGGTGTACCAGTAAAACATCTTAAACAGTTTGCTGTGGATTATGTCACCAGAGAAGGCCACACTGTCAGGAGACCCCTCCTGAAGATAAATGCCACCTGAGGAGCTATGAAGTGACCAATTGTCAATTACTTTTTAACAGTGCAGATTAATCAACCCACTATACTACCAATCGAATCATGAATAACTAAGGGTACAAAGTGAATCAATGGGGGCTTCAATGGTTTTGCAGAGTAGGTTATAATGATTCAGATGTTATGCTGTCGCTCTTAAAGGCATGTTGGATAACTTTGTCATGCTGTACAGGCGGATACTCTTATTTTTTTTTTAAGTTACACCAAGTTTGCGTTGCCATTACCAGCTGCTTAATGATAAGCCACATTGCAAGACCCACACTGTTAGACACATCTTGTGTGTTCATGAGTGGGCCTGTGATCTAATAATCAAGCCAAAGTTTAGCGAAGTGGGCCAGAATCAGGAGTGGCAACAAAAGCCAGAGGAAAGCCTTAAGACTTGTGGTAGATGATATGAGAGGCAAATAAAATAATATCTTGATTGCTGGACGAGCAAGGTTTTGAGACTGGCGTGTATGTTTGTTTTTGTTTATGTGTAGTTTTGTGTGTGTTCACATCAGCATATGTGTATATTTGTGTGTGCGTGTGTCCGCTGGGTGTTCTCACTTGTGTGCATTTGGTGCATGTATGTGTATGCTTGATGGGGTGCGCCTGATGTGGTGTGCCTTTCCATCCATACATCTGATGGCGCCAGGAAATGTGGGGGGCCATTTCTAACATTATGAAGCAGAAGTGTGAGAAAAGTTAGGCCATGAGCAGCCATGGCCTGTGCAGGTAAGAGCAGTGGGACCGGGTTGGGTGGGGATTAGACAGCTCTTACCTGCACAGGCTGCAACTGGCCATGCGTAGCATACTTGAAGCATCTTTTGCTTGAATAGGCCCACACCTGGGATAATCATGGCAATTCTTGGCATATTGTTGGCATCCATCCTTGGAATGAGGATGCCCATACCTCACATAATGCATCCTTAAGATAATGATGCCCAATCTATGCACTTTGAAGGTATCTCTGGCATGATGTGCCCACACCCACAAATGAGTGGTTCTTTTTGGCATTTTTTAGAGTATCTCTGTTACAAAGGTGCCACCGTATTGAATAATACAAGTCTTAGCATAATGGTGGTCAATGATTGTATCTTTTGAACATCATCGCATGTCTGTGAGTATCCCTCGTGTGTGCCTAGGAATAATGGTGGACAATTTTTGTAAATTGTTGGACTCTCTTGGCATAACTATTTTTTTTTGTCCTCATATTACCTCAGATACATAAGCATCTTCCTGATTGCTACTGTCCCAATTGCTTATATCTTGGCGGTCTAATCTCAGCTGATGTCACTGCGGGTTACCAACCCGCACTATACATCATGAGCTGACCAAGAAGTATAATCATTCGACTTCATGATCATTCTGTTCGTAGTCCAATAAATTCCAGAATAACCCGTGCTCAGACTTTTTCCTATACCGGTTAATCTTTTGATCAAGATCTCTGAAAAATCTCACAGAATTCCACCACTCTCTCAATGTAGGAGGTGTAGCCTGGCACCACCCTTTGCAGAAGGATTAGGTAAAATATTAACTTGTGGTGAGGCTTCAGAGAGCCCTCCAAACCAAGTCTTGGCTGCATGATACCAAACAGGATTAAAGAGGGTCTTACCTTCACTTCGCCGCCCAAAATATCCATCTCTATCAAAAAAATAGTCCAGACCCGGACAGTTGGCAAACATGTGGCTTTCGTCTGCTTCCTGACCTATGTACCTTTTACATTTGGCCTCCCCGCCACCTCTTATTTTAGACAGCTTCAGCGGTGACCAGTAGACTCTGTGTAGAGAGAAGAAATGATTTCTCCTTAATGCAGCAGACTTAATCACAGAGTAGAGCATGTCTAAAGATACTTGCCATACATTTTCCAGCTCTTCTTCTGGCAAGCAACCTTCCCAAAGCAGATGAGGGGGGTCTCATGCTTTCTTCTGTTGCTGCGACCAGGTATCTGTACCAGAGAGACACCTCCTTCTTTCTAGATCTTGGGTCTTGAAGGTCTTTCTCCATTGATTTATCAGATAAGACTAACCACTGCTGATTCTTACACCATGCCGATATTTGATAGAATTTGAACTTCGATAATGTGTCATTCGTCAGTGTGAAGAAGTTCAAGAAGCAGGATAACAGCTAAACAGATCTTCTTTATTTTTAGTACAAGGTACAGCAACGTCCTAGCCACAGGGCAGCCAGCAGCAACTGACTCTCAGTACTTGGCAACCAGAGCCAGCACACTATACATTCTAGATTCCTAAAGGTAGTGTGTTCCATATGAGTGCACCTGGCTAACACAGAGTAATGCACAGGCAAATACCACACACCTTCCCCCAATACAAACTATAACATTGAGGGAATAAAAGGTACATTCAGTCCAAAACATAGCTAAGTAATTTCTGCGGAGTTTTACAAGTGCGAGTGCTCCTACGCAGAGGAGAAACAACCCTAGAAGAAGCAAGTTTATTATTTCTGCCAACAAGAACAGAAGAATGTACAGGAGCAATTCTACTCAAATTCCAAATATGCCCATCATCAAATTTTACAGCATTAAGAAACAGTTTGGTCACAGTTCGAGGAGGGTAGAATTTTGCACTACCACACTTCTGGGGAATGCGAACCCTCACACGGTCACCCACACTAACCAAGGTGCGAGAAACCGCGTGTCTGGTATCAAAGTTGACCTTTCTCTTTGCTGACTTGAGATTCTGACGAGCACGCCATTGAGCATCCTCACAAGTGTCAATATCAGCACCTTTCCCTCTCATCCAAGTTTGAAACATGTAAGTATTAGGAGTGCGCCCTCTAAACAAATCAAAAGGGACTTTCTCAGTGGTAGAATGTGGAGTTAACCGATATACCATAACTCTCTCAACAATTACAGCCTTCCAGTCATGGTTTTGTTCTTTGGCTAGTTGAATTGATTCTTTCAGAACACGGTTGAATCTCTCTACCATTCCGTTACTTTCTGGATGATAGAGAGAACAGCGCTTGTTTTCAATTCCTTTCTTGGCCAAGAACTCCTCCATCTCTCTTGATACCAGCTGTATGCCATTGTCTGTCAGGAGAGATTCAGGAAGACACTCCCTGCAGAAAATGTCCTCTAAGAACTTTATGACATCTTTAGTCTCTATACTTTGTGAGACTTTGACCTCCGGCCAGCTGGAGTACATGTCAATTAACACGAGAACATAAGATTGGCCCATCTTGGAGGAGACCGGGCCCTACAGATCTAGTGCCACATGCTGCCAACAACGTGTGGGAGCCTCTCGTATAATCATTGGCTGAACTCTAGTTTTGCAAATTTTATCACAGGCATTGCACTCCATGCATTCTCTCACCATTCGCTCTACATGCATATCAATTCCGGGCCACCAGAAGTGTAGGCGAACCCTCTCCTTAGTTTTGGAGATACCTTGGTGGTCCAGATGAGCCAAACAAACTATTTTCTGCCTGATGGAAGTTGGAGGGACAAGACGCGTTCCCCTCCAAAGTAAATCATCATTCAACGAAAGTTCATTCCATATATTCCAGAATTTTTGGACACCTTCAGTCAAGCTCCTGATGCCTGTCCAGCCTCCTGACACTAATTTGCACACGTCAAGCAAGTCCTGGTCACTCTTCATAGAGTCTCTCCACTCTGACTCAGAAACAACTCCTTCAACCACCTCACATACTTTGAAGTCATCAATTTCCCAGGTATCTTCAGGTTCAGGAGAGGTTTCGTCAGCTTGTTTGGGAACCAAACGAGAAAGACAGCCTGCCACTTTGTTATCCACACCCAGGATGTATTTTACAACAAAGTCAAAGTCCTGAAGTGCTATGACCCACTTGCATATCCGTGAGGAGACAGCGTCTAATGACTTTTTACAGAACAGATCTTTTAGAGGCTTGTGATCTGAATGGACAACAAAAGAGGTACCCCAGAGAAATTTCTTGAGCTCTTTTATTGCCCAGAAAATACACAAAGCCTCTTTTTCAATCACAGAATATTGAAGCTCTGGACCAACGAGAGCTCTTGAGAGGAACAGGATGGTTTCTTCCCTTCCATCTCTAGTCTGTTTAAGAACGGCACCCAAGCCTCGTGAACTAGCATCAGTGACAAGAATGGAGCTCGAAGAAGTGTCAAAGCTCTGTAGAGAAGGAGCAGAACAAAGAGCTTTCTTGACTCCCTCAAACTCCAACTGGCACTGAGAAGACCATGAGAATTTCACACCTTTCTTTAAAAGGGACCTGAGAGCAAAGGTATGACAGGCAAACCGTGGAACAAATTTATTGTAGTACTCAGCCATACCTAGGAAGGTTACTAGTTCATCCCTGGACTGCGGGACAGGAAGTTCCTCAATAGTTTTTACCAGGCGATCTCTGGGCCTAACTCCCTCACTGGTCAAACGGTGACCCAAGTAATCAATCTCAGAAAGATTAAACTTGCATTTATTTTCACACAGAGTTAGACCTCTCTCATTGAATCGTTCAAGCACACTCCTCAGTCTTGCATCATGTTCACTCTGAGACGAGCCATGGATCAAAACATCGTCCTCTTATATCTTGACTCCCTCCACCCCACTCAGTATGTCTTCCATGACTCTCTGAAAAACAGAGGCAGCAGAGATCAAGCCAAACGGAAGACGTGTGAACTTGTATGTTCCAAAAGGGGTTTTGAAGGCAGTCAAGTCCATGGACTTTTCATCAATTTTGACTTGATGATATGCCGCACAGAGGTCTAAAGTGGAGAAGAAGCGTGCATCCCTCCACTGGGTTAACATTTCAGTTATGTTAGGGAGAGGGTACCTGTCAGAGACCACCGCACGGTTGAGAGCGCGAAGATCCACACATAAGCGCACCTCGCCAGAGGCTTTGCGCGCTAGAACCACTGGAGCCAACCACTCACTAGCCTCTGTTTCAACAATAATACCTTCTTTCTTTAATTTCTCAAGCTCGGAGAGCATAGACTCCCTCATGGGTAAAGGCACACTGCGTACTTTACATGTGACAGGTTGAGAATCAGACTTTAGTATAATCTTGTGCGTGTAACCCGAAAGACAACCCAACCTCTCGCAGAATACATCTTTAAATTCAGAACGTAGAACACAGCTCGAATCACTCACACTAGAAATAATACTTGCACAGCTCTCACTTGGGATAAGTTTTGAAGGAGCAGATTGTGTGGAGATGTCTCTAAGGACAATGCAAGGATCACCACCTGGAACTAAAGATACACCTAGGTCGGCCTGGTGAAACCAGCTGATTATGCTGTCACCTCTGCATGAAACATATATCTTCCCCGCAGTTAGCCTACCTTTGTATTCAATATTGCCCATGAAGTAGCCAAACAATTTTATGGGTTGACCACCATAGGCGAACGGTTTTATATCCGCTTGTAAATTTTCACTTTCCCACGCAGTTTCAAATCAAAGAACTCCTTAGGAATGAGAGAGATCTTTGCCCCAGATTCAAAAAGCATCTTAATGTTGCAATCATTCACTAGAACCACGTCAACAGGGGCCCTTACTCTTGTTTTTACAAATTGGTGTAATAACCTCCCCACAATGTAATTCATTGTCATCAGAGTCACTATCACTTTCAACGAAAACCTCATTGACATGCCTGTTTGACTTATTCTTTTTAGTTCTACAAGCTTTGGATAGATGTCCAACTTTTCCACAGTTATGACACTTGGACGTGAGAGCAGGACATGACTTGTCGTTGGCAAGATGACCCAACATATCACAACGGTAGCATTTTATCTTTGTGTTACCCTTAAATTGGGAGTTAGACGAGTGAATAGCTTCACGTTGTTTCCAAACCGGCTTTGATGGTTTTTTTGTAACACTGTGAACCTTTTCTTCCAAAACACCATTAGCCTTTTTTATAACCTCTACACAAGCGAGGAGTGTTCTATTCTCTTTGCTATTACAACAACCTCATCAAGTTTTGGATCATCTTTTTGCCAACGTTCGTCTTTAATTTTCTCAATAGAGCAACCCAGCATAAATTGGTCACGTATGCGTTCTTCAAGAGAACTATCAAATTTACAGGTGGCATCCAATTTGCGCAAATCGGTAATGTATGCTTCAACAGACTCATCGGATTTTTGTACTCGCTTTCCAAAATGGTAGCATTCGAGGATGGTGCTAACCTTTGGGAGATAGTGCTTATCGAGTTTTTTAAGACAGATTTCAAACTCATTGAGGCTATCTGACTCATCATCAGTAAGGTTCGGAAGATGTTCAAATACCTCTTGTCCTTCAGAACCTAGACAGTGTAATAGTAATGCTGATTTTCTTTCAGCACTCAGAGATACTCCGCAAAACCTTGCATAATTTATGAAAACCTTTTTCCATTTTGACAAACGTATAATTAGATCACCAGGGTTAGATAGGAAAAACGGAGGAGTTACATTTTGCATATTTGTATCAAACTAATTGTACAATAAGTATAATTGTAATTTTTTTTTTTTTTTTTTAGCAAGATGTTTACATAAGTATAGCAGAGGTAAAGTATACAAGTAAGTAAGTACTCAAGGTATTTTGTTCCTATTTTAAACAATGCGTAAAATTCAAGTTCAATGAAATCAAAGTTTGAATGTTTAGTAAGCAGCAGATTGGTTCGTGTTCACCAGCGTGATAAAGAAGTAGTAAATATTCCCAGAAATGAAATGTAGACTGCTTGTACTGGCGCAGAAAGACACAAATCACAGCTGACACACGGACTGTACTTTGTAATGCTGTGTGTGTTAGCGTGAAGTTGCAGTTGTTGATAAAGATGCAAATCACAGATGACACACAAATTCTACTTTGTAATGCTGTGTGTGTCAGCGTGGTGCAGAAGGACACAAATCACAGCTGACACGCTAACTCCACTTTGTAATGCTGTGTGTGTCAGCGTGAAGTTGTTGTTGCTGGAAAATGGTTGTAAAGAGTACAAAATAAGCTGTGCGCAACAGCGCTGTATTTAACTAGTGAAACTTTAAAGCGTAGGCAGCGCGTTGTTGGTGTTTCCGGTAAAAGGTTATAAATGGTACCAAATAAGCTGTGCGCATCAGAGCTATATTTAACTAGAGGAACTTCAAAGCGTAGGCAGCGCGTTGCAATGAACACCACCACACTCCGTTAAAGAAGCTCGTAACTGCTGTGCGCGTCAGCGCAGCGCAGCGTAGAAATAGCTGTGGGCGTCAGCGCGTTGTTAGGGAGACAAGAGGCTCCGTAATACTGGTTGTCAGGCAACAATAAACAACGTCGGAGGACATGAAGCGTCACACAAACACAAGATGGTTGCTGGGCAACGAAGACACTACAAAGCGTTGAGGAGCGTGATGCGTTTCGCTAATTAATGCGTCACCATCAGTCTTTGTGGAGAAAGGATTCCAAGAAGGCCGCGAGGCGTTCGGCACAAGCAGGTAAGGCGCGAGCATGCATTCAAATAATGCTCGTTAGACGCTTGCCAAAAGTCTTTTGAAATGTCTCTTTAAGGAAGCAAAATCCATTAATAAAACAATAAATAAGCTGCAACGAGGGTGCGTGCTGTGCAGGAGTCAGCTTAATGCAGCAAATAAGTAAAGTGAAGTCAGAGAAAGATAAAGAGCTTGATATCGAGGAATGCAGCTTTTAATTGAGAAAAAAGGGCAACGCGCACAGTACCTTATTATTTTGAAGGTGACTCAGTTGTGTTAGCACGTTTGCTGAAGAAAGGCAGGCTTTACCAGAGCTCTTATGTTGACCAGAAGCGATGAACTTGCTGTCAATCCTCTTTTTCTTGTGAAGAAGTGATAATCTTGTTGGGTCCAATCTTCTTCGCCCGTCGCCAGTGCCAGTTTCTCCAAACGTCCCAGGAGAGGCATCTATCCCTTTCCACTATCTCCCCTAATGTGTTATTCCACAGGGTTTTGCCAGGCCATGCAAAAGACACTCTGGAGTTTCCAGAGAGACCCACACTGGGGCCCATTCGCTATAGTAGGAGATACCCAAAAGAGAGCGACATTCGTACCATACTTTTGCTGCAGCCTTCAAAACCTTCAGCCGAACTTTCTTAAAGAATTTGGGGGCCCCAGACATGTACATGAAGCCCTCCTCCGCAGTATCAACCAACACAGTTTAATACATACGGCCCACAGGTGTACCGTCAGGTCTTAGTAAAAGTGTCCTACTATTTTTCAGCTGGTATGCCCAACAATACAGTTGGAAATCCAGGAGCCCCAGACCGCCATGTACAAGCTTCCTTCTTAGCTTCTTCCAGGAAAGTCTAATCCCCTTTCCTGCCCAAATAAATGATGAGATTCTTCCCTGTATCTTCGCGAGAAACTTCTTGTCAAACTCTAGTGGGATGTTATCGAACAGGTAGGAAAGCTTGGGCAAGACAGACACCTTAACCAAGTTAATCCGCCCATACAAGGTAAGCGGAAGATTCTGCCATTTCTTTTGGTCTTGTCACCCTTTTTAAAGACTTTCACTAAATTCACTTTAGGGAGTTTTTCTAACTCTTGCAGTATTGTTACACCTAGATATCTTATTTCCTCTGATAACCTAACATCATGGACATCTTGGTCAAGCTATAACTTCTGTCTTGCTGCTGTTGATCTGGTATCCAGACATCTTCCCGAATGCATACACCTCTGCCTATAATTCCGGAAGAGCCTGATTGATGCCTGTGGTGAACAAAATCAGATCATCGGCGTATAGAGCCAGCTTCCTAGAGAAGCAGCCCACAGTGAAGGGAGTTATTTCCTTATTCTGCTTTAGGCTTTGTGCCAGGGGCTCAATATATAAGTCAAAAAGGATAGGTGATAGGGGGCACCCTTGTCTGGTCCCCCTTCCTATCTGTACGGGGGCTGTGAGGCTGCCATTCACTAATATTTGCGCTCGAGGTGCCCTATAAATTTGCCTAAGGACCTCCCTGAATGACTCGCCAGAAATGAACGGTTTTAGAGTCCCAATCAGGTATTTCCAGGTCACCCCGTTGAAGGCCTTAGCTGCGTCGAGGGTTATTATCGATAGGAGAGCTCCCTGTGTTGAAGCAAGGCCTATTGAGCCTATCAGGGTATGTGTGAGCTCCTTCATCTGCCTTCCTGGAAGAAAACTCTTTGGTCCTCATTAATTAAAGACCCAGCAATTTTACTTAAACGGGCTGTTAGTATCCCTGTAAAGATTTTGTAATCGCAGTTCAGTAAGGATATTGGATGATATGACTGGCACTGTGTCAGGTCTTTACCTGGTTTTTAGATTAGGGAGATGACAGCCTCATTCCAAGACTCCGGTAATGGTGAGTTACCCCTCAGCACTTCATTGAATAGCTCTAGCCAGACAGGAATTAACACTTCAGCCAGCAATGTATAGATTTCATTCGGAATCGCATCCGGCCCAGTTGTTTTCACCTTTTTTGAGTTTTTTAACGGCAGTCAGAATTTTATTCCCTGTTATTTCCCGATTCAAATATAGTTGGTCTTCGGTATTCAGTTTTGATAATTGTTTTTACGAGAGCCAGCGATCTAACACAATCTCATCCACCATGAGATCTTCAAGATATAAGTCCTGGAAGAATTTGGTAAAAGCCAGCTCTATCCCTTCCTTATCCTCCACAACCCTATTCATATCTACCAGCTTGATTTTCCTAATATAATTACGTGACCTGTCCATCCTGGTCTTCATTGCCAGTAGTTTCCTACATTTCTCCCCTTGGTCGTACTCGCACAACTTACTCACTTCCCAATTCTGCTGCAATTTCTCCTCCATCATCACTCTAAACTTAAGTTGTAGGTCCTCAACTTTTCCAACTAAGCTTTCTTTTATCACTCCCTGGAAATGCCTTGACTTCAGGTTAGCTTCTGCTACTGTTAACTGTTCTTCGAGCAGAGAAATCTGCCTCTTATCTGCTCAAACCCATGCCACCGAGGCACTCCTCAGGGACCTCCTTAGCCAAGCTTTAAAAGCGTCCCATACCACATATGTGGGGGCTGCAGCTAAATACCATTTAAAGAAATCAGCTGCGTCCCCTTCTATCTTACTCATGGTATCTGTCTGCAGAAGTAACCTTCTATTTAAAGTCCACCTTCTAAAAGTCGGGTTAGAGGGGAGTTTAATTTTTAAACATATTGCAGCATGATCGGATAAATGGATAGCTAGGTAGTCAACTTCTTTAACTTTTTCCACTACTGGCTCTTCCATGAAGAAATAATCAATCCTGGAATAATGACCGTTCTTTTTGCTATAAAAGGAGTCATTTCTAGAATTACCTTTAACCCTGCACTATACATCGCATAAATTCAGGTTACCTAACGTATTTAGGAGATAAGCTTTTACTCTGGGTGAACTAATTTGAGTACGGGGTGAGGATCTATCCAGGTTGTTATTTAAAAGGACATTAAAATCTCCACCCATTATGAGTGGAGCTTCAAAGTCTAACAAACACAAGCACAGGTTGTTCAAAGGTGTAATACCGTCCTCATTCAGGTCTCATAGCTAGCTAGGGTGTACAAGGTACAGCAAGTTTTATCTGCCACTATTATCCAGCACCCACCTTCATCTGGCTGAAATCTCTGCAGATCTACCCCTGAATTTACCTTAATTATTATAACAACACCTTTAGTACAATGTTGCTGATCTGTAACTACAACCTTATCTACACATCTTTGCCTTGTAAACAGTGCTAGACCGTAATAAGTGAGTTTCTTGAAGCACAAGAACCTTAGCTGGACTTTCTTTCAGATATTGAAGAACCAGATGCTGCCTTCTTTTAACCCTTAAGCCGTTCACATTCCAGCTCATAATATCTAAAAATTCACTTATCTGTGATCTAATTTTTCCCCCCATTATCCTCTATCGAAGACCTCTCAGCATCGCTTGACCCCTCCTAATCTGAGTGAGGACGTTTTTTTTCTTTCTTCCCCATATGCTCCCCACCACACGTGCACCCCCCCCAGGGAACCCTCCGCCTACTACCTATTGGCATATTTGCCTATGTGAGCTGCTACCCATGGAAATCCGGTTATTTACAAACTAGGCTTAACTGACACCGCACCAACTTTAGCCAGAAGTGTCTTACCTATTTGCTTGCCTTGCTGAGGCTATGAAGCTATCCGCCTCTTCTGGGGATAGGAAATTGTGCATCTTCTAGGTCCACATCACTTTCAGAACTGCTGGGAACCTTAGCTGCACTTGTGTCCTCATTTCCCTAAAAGGCTCAGTTCGTGTACTCAGCTCCCACCGTCTGTCTTCTGTCACACGGGAAATGTCTGACCTAATTTTGAAAGTGAGATGCTGGACCGGCAAGGATTTCTGCTTAAGAGCTGTACACAGATATTTTTCCTTGAGTGTACAGGACTGAAAATTCACCAACATTTTCCTAGGCTTCTTCCGCCCAGGGTTCAGCTTAAAAGGGTCACGATACACCCTCTGAATTTCAGTTTCCAGGTTCACGGCAGAGGTCTATTATGAATGACTTAACGTCCCCTCCTCCTGCCCCTTCCTTAACCCCTTAACCGCGGCGGCAATTCCGCCGCGGTGCGGCGGTTTAGCGGAGTGGGCGGGGCCGCGTCGGCCAACGGACGTGCGCAGCACTACGGAGGTAGTGCTCGCGACGGCCGTTGGCCGACAGAAGCAGCGAAGGGGTTAATATCTAAAATCCTAATGTTATTCCTCCTGGAGTTATTCTCCAACCTTTCTAGCCTTTCTGAAAGATCCTTCTCCCTTTGTTTTAACCTTGTTTCCTCCGGGGTATTGTCGCTCATATTTAACCCCAACTCCTGAACTTTGCTTTCCAAAGCCTCTGAACGCTGGGTTAATACCAGTAGATTTTCTTCTAGGCTGTTACACGTAACCTGAATCTTTCTTTGATTAGATTCCGAAGTTGAAAATCTCTCTGCAATTTCTGTAGGGAGTTGGCTTAACATCCCTTGAAGCGTGGCCAGACCTGGTGTATCACAACTAGCCTCACCAGCCAGCTGGCTCAAAGAAGCGTTATGCATACAGGCTTCGTGCACATCAGCCAGACTCCCTATCCCACCACTCCCTCCGTTGTTACCTGGCAAGGGGGCACAGCCGTCCAGTAGTGAAATTCTGTTCACCGTGGCTACCTCTGGGTGGATAAAAATGCCCTCCTCTTCTCTGGGCATATTTCTTAACAAACCCTCTGCCCCCAGAGGGGCCTCCATATTGGTTGTGGTATTCAGTTTGAAATATGATCTAAGAGAAGGTGTTACTTTAGGACCCCTTAAAGCAGACTTCTTCTTTCTCTCTTTTAGGACTTTGTCCTTTCTTTGTGATGACTTATTAAGGGGGCCTTTAGATTTACCCAGAGAAGGGTCTAATGGCTGTATACTCTGCCCTCTGGTTAATTCAGCCTGTGAGAGAAAGGTATTTGACCTAAGCTTATATCTTCTTCCTAAAGTTTGGTCATTTACTGGCAGATGCAAAAAGAAAAATTGATGAACAGAATGCAGAACAATGTCATACATTCACCCCAGTACAGAGATCTGGGCCTAAATCCATCGTTTTTTGCTCTCCATGCCATTCCAGTTTGAACCCAGCCATATGCAAATCAGTCTTGACCCTGCGACCAATGGGAGCAGTACAGCCCGAACTGCCAGGCCAGGTCCTCCCTGGACTGGAAACAAGCATCTTAGGACCGGTTTCGGGGTTTCACCCCTCATCAGCCAGGATAGCTTGACTACAGTGGCATGGAGAGCACGGTACCCATGTCTGGGCACAGTTTCAGTACACAATGGCACAATGACCCTTGGCTCAATATTTAGCTTCATCATTTACTGCCTTTCCACCGACTTGGCATAGCGGTGTCTCTGCCAGGAAAAGGTTGGCAGAAAGGCAGGTCATGATTAACCCGGTGGAAAGCTTGGCGGGAGCCCCTCCATGGGCCTACTCTGCCTCTCCCACTGCCACCATGGGATGAGAAGTATCGGCAGGGGCTGTGGTCTTTTGGCTGTCTCACCGCACAGATTGTAATTGGGCTGTCAGACCGCCCAGGAGGCGGCGGTTGGACTGCCGACAACTTGACTGCAGATACATCCCATTGTCATCATAATCAGGCCCTTAGTTCGCTTTAATGACTAGGCTCCACTTTTTTATATCTGCATAGTACTATCAAACACCTAGGTCTTTAAGCACTGAAAATCCACATTTATTTCAACCAATGTACTTGGTTCATTCTACTTAATCGAGTAAGGACTTTCCAGGACAAGTTTTTGTTTTTTCCTCACTGGGTATTTTCCTGACATTAGCTCTTCATTTTCTAAAGCCAGTTGGTGCCATCACCCACAGATACAGAGCCTGCACTCCTCACCTTTCCTGGATCATGTGCTTGGTTCATTTAATTCACATAAGTGGGTAAGATCTCCACCACTCTACTGTGAGATCACCTGTGAACTATTTCTGTTACTGTGCCAAACAGATTTGTTTTCAGTTATATTTCCAGATGCCAGTGCTACTACACAATCTGTGAATTTGTTCCTCATGCAGCTACAGTAGAGCACAACCATGGGTACTTCCTATTGTCAGTGCCCCCCTTTTGTCCTCATTATACAACCACTACTGATAGGCTTATTATGCATATGCCATCTTAGTTCTTCATATTTTATCCTTTTCTGTCTAACAACTATCTTTCTTGGTTCATTACCTCTCTGTTCTTGCAGGTACATCATTTTCAGGCTTAATTGAGCCAGTATAATCCTTAGATATGATACTTAGATTTTAGGATAAGTGCCCTATTCTGGATTATTTACCCCTTTGTTTTTTTTCTCAGTTCACCATTAAACAGTCATGTTTATTTCTCTTATACACAGAACAAATTCCTCCCTTTTTGGGGTCTCTGTTTCTGTCTGTGGTGGCTTCACTCCTATTTCCACCACAGCATACGATTTTCCATTACTACTACCTTTTTGCTTTTATCTGCTTAGCCATATTCCGCTCTTTTATGAGCACCCAGGTCGATGTTTCTGTGGCATGTATTCGGAGTTGACACCCCTGTATATACATTGGTTGGGTGAACTGTAAGTCTTATTATTGCAATTAGTTTTGAATTGGGAAAATGCAACATTTTATATTATTGTAACAGTTTGCCATGGTAAATACTCTTAATATCGAATTTCTAATATCGATATACAATATCGAGTTTTCTATATCGATGATACAAAAATATCGATGTTAAATATATCGATGGTAAAAATATCGTTTTTTTTTTTTTGATTAAATATCGAAGTAGTAAATATCGATGTGAAAATATTGTTTGTAAAAAATATAGTTTATAAGTATTGTTAAAAATGTCGAAATTACAAATATTGTGTTTAAAATATCGATATTGAAAATATCGTTATTTATTTTATTTAATTATTAAAAATAGTTGTTGATAATATTATAATAGTAGTAGTAAATATGTAAGGAAAAAAATTGTAATATAGTTTTTAGGAGCGGGATGTTGGGTTATTAGGGGATAAGGGTGGGGAGTGTTTTAAAAAAATTATAAATAAATTGTAAATATTGTAGAATTTTATAAAAATTTACTAAGAAATGTTGTTTTAGGAGCGGGATGTTGGGTTATTAGGGGATAAGGGTGGGGAGTGTTTTAAAAATATTGTTGTTAAATTTTTAATATTGTAGATTTTTTTCTAATTTAATTGTGAATTTTTTTTTTTTTAGCGGGATGTTGGGTTAATAGGGATACGTTTGGGTAGTGTTTTAGAAATTTTTATTGTAAATTGTACATATTTTAGATTTTTTTTAAATTTAAATATTCAATTTTCATTTAGGAACGGGATGTTGGGTTATTAGGGGATAAGGGTGGGGAGTTTTTAAAAAAAATTGAATTTAATTTGTACATTTTTTATAAATATATTAAATTTCTTTATGAAATTTAGAATTATGAGCGGGAATTTTGTTTTGTAGGGGATAACGTTGGGAGGTGTTTAAAAAAATTATTTATAATTTTAAAAATAATAAAAAACTTAAATTCTATTTATGAGAATTTTATTTTATGAGTGGTGTGTTGTGTTTTGAGGGGATGAGGGTGGGGAGAGTTTTAATAATAAGTTATTGAAATTTATAAAAAAAAAAAAAATCTGTTAATTTTTGTACATTTTCAGTGGGATGTTCAGTTTTTAGGGTATATGGGTAGGTAGTTTATTTTTAATTTTTTTTAAAAATCATTATTAAAATTTGAAAAATTTAAATATTGTTATTAAATGTTGTTTTAGCAGTGTGATGTAGGACTTTTGGGGATAAGGGTGGGGAGTATTTTAAAAATTAAATTTAAAATTTGTTAAAAATTTGTAAATCATTTTTTAGAAACAATAAAATATTATTTATGAGTAAATTGTTCATTATTTAGGCTAAAATTGGTAGGTATTGGTTTTAATTTAAAAAAAAAAATTAAAATAAATTTGAACCTTTGATTATTTGTAAATGATTTTTTTATAAAGGTGTGTGAGGGAGGATTTGTAGGGGATAAGAGTTGGTTATTTTTTAAGAAATATTTGAAGTATTAATTTTAAAACTTTTAAATGATTTAATGGAAATAATTAATATATATTGTAGTAAGAAATTTGTTAATTTTGGGTTTAATGATGTGGAGTTAAAATAGAACACTAATTTTATAATTTCTGTGTCCAGCACCTTCCCTGACTTAAGACTAACTGGAGTGAGAATAGTAAATTTTATAAGTTTAGTGTCCAGCACCTTCCCTGACTTAATACTAACTGGAGTGGGAATAGTAAATTATATAGTTTTTGTGTCCACCACCTGCCCTGACTTAATACTAACTGGAGTGGGAATAGTAAATTATATAAAATGTGTGTCCAACACCTTCCCTGAATTAACATTAACTGGAGTGGGAATAGTAATTTATATAGCTTCAGTGTCCAGCATCTTCCCTGAATTTACACTAACTGGAGTTGAAATAGTAATTTTTAAAGTTTAGTGTCCAGCACCTTTCTTGACTTAGAGGGCCAATACGATGGCGGGCGGACAAAGTCCGCCCGCCACCGTACGGAGAATGGGACCATCCGCCATAGAAGCGGCGGTCCCGCCATTGGGATTAGGATGCCACCGCCATGGTGGCGGTGGCATTCCGCATACATTGAATTGCGGCAGGCGGTGCTGTAAGCAGCACCCGCCACAATGCAATATATGCATGTTGTGCCTTTGCATGCACACCATGACAGGCACCGCGCAGTGCCTGCCACCTTGTGCATGCAAATGCAGGGGGGTACCATAGGTACCCCCCATGTGCACCCCCCCATCCACCAACATCTGGGGGGCCCACAACGGGCCCCCAACAGCAAACACCATATGCCTTTCCATAGCGGCAACGCCGCCATGGAAAGGATGCTCTCCGCCGCCATACTAATATGGATGGCAGTGTCTAGTAGACACCGCCACCATATTAGGCCCCTTTACCGCCTGGTCCGCTGTCAGACCGGCGGAAAACCGGTGGACGGTCTTTCCATCCGCCGGGGTCCCCCCCGCCATCGTAATATGGCAGGGGGGAACTGGCATGCAGGCGGTGAGAAATGGCGGGCGGATCGCCACCGCCATATGGGCGGTGGCGATCTGCCCATCATTATAATGACCCCCTTAATACTTACTGGAGTGGGAATAGTAAATTAAATAGTTTTTGTGTCCAACACCTTCCCTGACTTAACAGTAAGTGCAGTGGGAATAGTGTTTTTTTATAAGTTTAGTGTTCAGCACCTTCCCTTACTTAAAACTTACTGGAGTGGGAATAGTAAATTATATATTTTCTGTGTCCAGCACTTTCTCTGACTTAACACTAACTGGAGTGGGAATAGTAAATTATATAACTTCTGTGTCCAGCACCTTCCCTGACTTAGGGGCCGATTCCGATCTCGGCCGGTAGGGCACCGAATCGGATTCGGCTTAACCGGATCGATTCGGAGGCCTAGTTTCCGACCGATTCGTACAGTCGTCCGCGCGAGCAAGTACGATGCGAGCGTACGCGAAATCGCCGACCGACTCGTTCCCGGGTCCGAACCGCTCCGACTGACTCGTACGGACACGACTCGCACCACGCAATGGAGACGTTACCCGACCGAGCAAGTACGATGCGCACTTCGAACAGCCCGACCGACTCGTAGCGTCCGGCTCCAAACAGCTGTCGGAGCCAGACTTCGGGGGTCCGTGTCGGACGCCCCTGCACGCGTAGCCGCACGAGTCGCACACAGGGGGGACCCAAGGGTCCCCCCTAAACATGCATGTACGGTGCGAGTCGCACCGACGCGTACCCACTGTAGGGGGCCCCCCTGTTCGCTACGTACCCATTCAGTCAATGGGAGCCCGTGTACGCGTTGTACGAACGGCTCCCATTGACTTCAATGGGAGTCCGACCGAATCGAGTCGGGCAGCATACGGCCACATCGTACTCGCTCGGTCGGACTGCGGGAGTCCGGCTCGGTCGGAAATCTCTCCGGATCCGGCTCGGTCGGAAAGATTTCTGGCCCGAATCGGAATCGGCCCCTTAATCCTAACTGGAGTGGGAATAGTAAATTCTATAGTTTTACTGTCCAGCACCTTCCCTGAATTAACACTAACTGGAGTGTGAATAGTAATTGATATAGTTTCAGTGTCCAGCACCTTTCCTGACTTTACACTATCTAGAGTTGGAATATTAATTTTTATAAGTTTAGTGTCCAGCACCTTCCCTGACTTAATAGTAACTGGAGTGGGAATAGTACATTGTATAGTTTTATTGTCCAGCATCTTCCCTGACTTAACACTAACTGGAGTGGGAATAGTAATTTTTATAAGTTTAGTGTCCAGCACCTTCCCTGACTTAAAACTAACTGGAGTGGGAATAGTACATTATCTAACTTCTGTGTCCAGCACCTTCCATGACTTCACACTAACTGGAGTGGGAATAGTAATTTATATATCTTCAGTGTCCAGCATCTTTCCTTATTTTATAGTAAGTGGAGTGGGAGTTGTGAAATATATTAGTTTAGTGTCCAGTATCTTATGTGAGTTATTAGGTACAATTGTATACATTGCATGGAAATATACATTTTAAAAAAATATTTAATAAGAGTAATGAAATAGAAGAAAAAAGTAACAATTGTGATTTTTTAAATGATGTTTATTTTTTAATAAGAAAATACTTAGGGGCCTATTAGGATGACGGGCGGACTTTCGTCCGCCCGCCACCCTAGCGGTGCTGGGACCGGCCGCCAGTGCTGCGGCGGTCTCGCACCAGCGATTAGGATGCCACCGCCACCGTGGCGGTGACATCCTCCATTCCCAGCATTGTGGCGGGCGGTGCGCACAGCACCGCCTGCCACAATGCTGGTAATGCACTGTGTGCATCGCCATGCACAAGGTGACAGGCACCGTGAGGTGCCTGCCACCATGTCCATGACAATGCAGGGGGGTACCATAGGTACCCCCATGTGCACCCCCCACCCCCCCAATACCCTGGGGGCCCGCAACAGGCCCCCGAAAGCAAACTCCGCCTGGCTTTCCATGGCGGGGTCTCCGCCATGGAAAGCCCTGCACCGCTGCCCATTCTAATATGGATGGCGGTGTCTAGCAGACACCGCCACCATATATAGCCCCTTTTCTGCCCGGTCGACTGGTCGACCGGCGGAAAACCGGTGGATGGTCTTCCCGTCCGCCGGGGTCCCCCCGCCATCTTAATGTGGCGGGGGGGGAAAAGTAATGCGGGCGGTGACTTTTGGCGGGTGGATCGCCACCGCCATACGGGCGGTGGCGATCCGCCCACTATTATAATGACCCCCTTTGTTCTTTTTGGAGGGCTTGGAGTAGTTTATGTAGGGTAGGTATTCCTCTCCCTGTTGTTGATTGGAAGGCATTATGCCATCCTTCAACAGCATTGTTGGTTTTGGCTTCTTTGTTTAGTGTACTCAAGTGCACATTCCACCATGGAATGTGTAATTTGGGTAGTCTTCTGTGGCCTGATCTGTGAAGTCTTCCCATCCAGGTATCTTCGAAGTAATCTAACAGTGGGCTTAGTTTTTCTTCATGTGTTTTATATTAGGGGATTTCTATGAGGAGGTTATAGTGTTCTGCTACGTCAGTTACTGGGACATAGGCCAGTGCTAATAATTGTTTTACTTGGTAGGCAAAACTGCTGTTAGTTGCATATTCTACACTTAGGGGTCGATTCCGATGTCGCCAAAAGTGCCTTCCCAATGCTATTCGTAGGCTTACCTTAGGTCCGACTCGTATCCGGAGCTTTTTCCTACAAACTAGCAAGTACGATGCGTATAACAGGCAAATCTCAGACGGAATCGTCCGCTCCGATTCGTGCACTATGTCAGAAGCGAACAGGCTCAGGAAACACGTAAACCGAGTCGTACGGAGGCGCAACCTAACCAATTTCCTGATACGCAAGTACGATGCGTCCCCAATACGCGTCGCACAGGGCGCCGGCTCCAGCACGTCACAGCATCCGGACGAGGCGTATGAAAGCTCTGAGTCGCGCCAGAACACGATCAACGGGGACGAGACAGAGCAGCCATGTATCCAATTGCGCATGTCTTCCATATACTGTACGCCCATCGTTACCGACGCGCACGGCGCAGAAGGTAAGTTAGACACCTACCACACACCAAAATGTCACGAGTACACGAAAGGAAACACCACCATAGGGGGGTGGATGCCTATCCCAAATAGCATATCCCACCCATAGGGGGGTGGATGCCTAACACTCACAGTATTGTCCACCCCATAGGAGGGTGGATGCCCATCACTCACCGCATATCCCACCCATAGGGGGGTAGATGCCTATCACCCCCATTATTGTCCACCTCATAGGGGGGTGGATGCCTATCACTCCCAGTAATGTCCACCCCATAGGGGGGTTGATGCCTATCACTCCCAGCATATCCCACCCATAGGGGGTGGATGCCTATCACTCCCAGTATTGTCCACCCCATAGGGGGGTGGGTGCCTAATACTCACAGTATTGTCCTCCCCATAGGGGGGTAGATGCCCATCACTCACAGCATATCCCACCCATAGGGGGGTGGATGCCTATCACTCCCATTATTGTCCACCCCATAGGGGGGTGGATGCCTATCACGCACAGTATTGTCCACCCCATAGGGGGGTGGATGCCTATCACTCCCAGCATATCCCCCCCATAGGGGGGTGGATGCCTATCACTCCCAGTATTGTCCACCCCATAGGGGGTGGGTGCCTAACACTCATAGTATTGTCCACCCCATAGGGGGTGGATGCCCATCACTCACAGCATATCCCACCCATAGGGGGTGGATGCCTATCACTGCCATTATTGTCCACCCCATAGGGGGTGGATGCCTATCACTCCCAGTATTGTCCACCCCATAGGGGGTGGATGCCTATCACTCCCAGTAATGTCCACCCCATAGAGGGGTGGATGCCTATCACTCCCAGCATATCCCACCCATAGGGGGGTGGATGAATATCACTCCAGCATATCCCACCCATAGGGGGGTGGATGCCTATCACTCCCAGCATATCCCACCTATAGGGGGGTGGATGCCTATCACTCCCAGTATTGTCCACGCCATAGGGGGGTGGATGCCTATCACTCCCAGCATATCCCACCCATAGGGGGGTGGATGCCTATCACTCCCAGTATTGTCCACCCCATAGGGGGGTGGGTGCCTATCACTCACAGTATTGTCCACCCCATAGGGGGGTGGGTGCCTAACACTCATAGTATTGTCCACCCCATAGGGGGGTGGATGCCTATCAAAATGACCATCCCCACTCATAGGGGGCAGGATGCCCATCAACACCAGGATACACACACATAGGGAGACTAAGCAAACCACCCCCTCTACCATCTTTGCAACATTGAATGTTTGTATGTGAAAAATGCTCACAACATAGATTGTGGCAGTGGACATACAATGTGACTCACAACACATGTGTGCCCAAAATGTTAATGTGTGTCACTAATATCCTGCAGCAACTGATCACTGTGGTAATGGGGTCTAAACCCCCCATCACCACAGTGACCAAAATCTGATTGTGTGCATCAGAATTCCTGCATCTACTGATCATTGTGGTAATGGGGTCTAAACCCCCCATCACTACCGTGACCAAAAGGTGATTGTGGGGTTCAAGATTCCTGCATCTACTGATCACTGTGGTAATGGGGTCTAAACCCCCCATCACCACAGTGACCAAAAGCTGATTGTGTGCATCAGAATTCCTGCATCTACTGATCATTGTGGTAATTGGGTCTAACCCCCCCATCACTACAGTGACCAAAAGGTGATTGTGGGGTTCAAAATTCCTGCATCTACTGATCATTGTGGTAATGGGGTCTAAACCCCCCATCACTACAGTGACCAAAAGGTGATTGTGGGGTACACCAATCCAGCATCAAATGATCATTGTGGTAATGGGACATAAACCCCCCATCACCACAGTGACCAAAAGGTCATTGTGTACATGAAAATAGCAGCATCTTCAAAACAGCATGCATGAGTCCGTGTCCAAATTGCACAAGCAATGTTGTGGCAATGTAGTGGTTGTGTCACATACAAACATAGATTTGGTTTGGCAAATATTGCCGTGTATCACAAGAACACCCTCTGCCATGTGCAGACAAGCAATGGCCATGATCCTTGACAATGACTCCAGTGAACAGTTAGACAATGTGCAAAGTGAGCACCATGAGGAATACACACATATCTACACCAACAGACACACACACTAAGGAATCCTGTGGAGACTGTAGATGTTAGGTGAACAAGTCCCATACCATGTCAGCAATGGGAGCTACCAAACATGATGAATGTGCAGGCTGATGAGCCAGGAGACGCAGGGACACTAGGGTAAAACCTCCCAAAAACATACTGCCAATGGCCGGGAAAAGACATAACAGTGCAGTGGTGCGGTTGCACAAACACAGACACCATTACAATAGCAAGTTCATGATACACATCATCAACATCATGTACATTATATGCAACACCACTGGATAACAAAAATGGCTTTATTCAGCAATAAAATATATATGAATGTTCATGCCACGATGCGAAAAGGCCAATGGCCAGTCCATCAAAGAGTCCTACCAGGGTAACATGTGAAAACTTGTCATCCATTTATTGCCTGCACTGCTATGGACCAGGGACATCTCACCCCTTGGAGGGGCATACATAGTGGCAGGCCAGGCACTACAGGGACAGGATCAGGGGACAGGAGAATGGGGCAGGGGAGGTGTGGTGGGTGCAGTAGTGATGCCAGCAACTGCAGTGGAGGGGTCTGACACAGTGGGCACCGTCACCACTGCTGGGCACAAGTCAGATGTGGTGTTTTCCTGCACCACTGCAGTGTGTGGGACAGATGTGGTGGACGGGCTCTCAACTGCAGTGCCCAAATTAGACGGGGGGATGTGCCTCCTACTGCAGTGCCAACATCAAGAGGAGTGAAATGAGGTTCAGCTGAGGTGCGCAGGACAGAGGGGGGAGACACGGTCTCCACACCAGTGGCAGGAACAGGCTGAGCATGTGAGGTGGGGGTGGAAGTGCATGTGGAAGGGGGGGAGGGCCTAAGCATCCTGGGTATGTGGTATGGGTGTGTGGGTAAACCTGGTGCAGGGAATGGCCATAGGACCTGTGTATTGGCGTCCGGGGGGCTGCAGGATGGAGAGTGTGAGGTGGAAGCCTGTGCTTTTGGTGGTGTCTTATCCTTCCTGGTCCGGGGAGACTTTCGGGTGGGGGCCTCAGTGTCCATGCGCCTGGGGGAGGGTGTCCGTTTTGCAGGGGAACTCCCCTCTGTGCGTGGTGACTTCCTCTTCCCCTTGTAAGTTGGAGCAGATGGGTCTGTGGGGAAGAGGCCAAGGTCACAGAGGAAGAGCTGCTTGGAAGTGGGGGTAGTAGGTGAAGCAAGGGAAGGTGTTTTGGAGGGAGAGGCATCTGAGGAATGCGGAGTGCTTGTGGATGCCTGTATGTGTGTCTGTGACCCATCCCCTGTGTGTGTGCCATCAGTCCCCGGAGTGTGTGTGCTTGTGGATCTAGACTTTGGCTTGCGTGTCTGTGTGCTGCTATTGCCTGATGTGGTGCGTGCATGTGCGGGTGTGTGTGTCTGTTGGACAGGCAGGGGAGTGGTGACTGTGGATGTGGCAGAGGTAGCAGGGGTGAGGGCCTGTTGGAGGAGGGACACTGCTGCCGTCTGTGTGGAGGCCATGGCCTGAATGGTCCGATGTAGGGCAGACATGTTTGATGAGATGCTCTCCATGAAGGACACCAGTTGTGTCAACAGACTGGTGTGGGAATGGAGGACACTCAGCATCGCTGTCTGACCTACATGGAGCTGCTTCAGTAAGTCCACAGACTCCACACTCAGGGCAGCAGGGGAGACAGGGGCAGGGGGTGCGGTGCCTGGCACGAAGGAGATATGCTCCCTTACACGGGAGCCTCCACGGACATCTGGAATGGGAGCAGATGGGAGGGTGGAGATGGTGGTGGTGGCGGAGCCAGACTTGCTAGGTGTTGTCTGGGGGCTGCTGGCACCCGCCTCCACAAGGGAGTCATCACTGAAGCTGGCGTGTTCCTCAGCCGAGTTGGACGTAGCCGAGGTCTCCTCAGTGTGGCTCCCCTCACCCTCCGTTCCACTGGGTCCCTCCAAATCCTCCGCAGCGGACCCTGTCTGGCGCTGTGGCTCCTCATGGTCCGTGGAGCTGTCTCCTCCAGTGTCCGTAGATGTAACTGCAAATCAACAGGGTAAACAGAGAAACATCAGTTACCTGTATAGACATCACACATCACAGTCAGTACAGCACATGACAGCGCACGTTTGTGCATCATTTGCAGTAAATACTCTTAAGTGCAGACACATATTTGTAAAACACACATGTCAGTCTGCCAGTAAACCATGCCCCTCATATCCGACATGTCCATGGAGACATCAGTCTGGTGCATGTAGCCAGACACTACTCATTTGCGCACACATGCACCACATAGACAGTTGTCTGAACTGCAGGATTTGTGATGGAAATGTGTCAGTACACACTTATATCATCTCCTGCCACTGAGTTTGTACATGTGTCAGGTAAAGGGATGGCCAAAGTAATTGTCAGTAATATGGATATGCTTCCTTCACCACACACCATGATGTGCTCATGTCTTGCTGGACGATGCCACAATTGAGTGCATGCAGGACAACTTCCATCACTGCAGGATACACTATAGCAAATGAAACAACATGCTACAGGGCAGTCTGGGTAATCAGTCATTGCTGCCTTCTGTCACTGGGGCAGTGCATCACAAAACCAACAGTCTGCACTGTATCTCAATCATGTAGTTGTGGGGAATATAAGCCCTGCATCTGTCAAGTGCACATGTTGCCCCACTGCTACCCACATGTTAAGGCAAATGATGATCCCACGTCATACATATGCCACAGTAGAGTGACAGCAAGCACAAGTCTCGCAACATGATCACATCACAGTCTGATGACAATGAAGTATAGCTGCCTGCACTTAAATTTTGGATACACCATCAGGCACAGTCAAGTGATTACACACCGATGTTTGACCCCATCGTGAAGATCCAACAGCCACATGTCAGCTGTCTGACCACCCAAAAATAATTGACACTCCAGGAGTCTAAAAAGCTAGCCCACTCCACAATGAGACAGAGGCTGACACCTGATTAGACATTGCACAATGCATTTAATTTACTTTGACACACATGATTAGGAGAACTGAGTGTACACCATGTCAGGAGTAGGCATACCTGACCTGGTCCATGTGCAACATGGGATTAGCCTGAACAGTAGGCATGTGTCCATGCATGTGTGACACACATGATGGACATACTTCAGAGATCACAACATTGTCACACATGCTGCATGTGTGTTTGGGAAACACCCCAGACACATATGGCGAGGCAGAGCAACAACTAGGACACGTATATACATATATATATGGCCCACACAGAGTGCATGTCACATATCTGTCAATGTGCAGATACATGTCAATAAATTCCCCACTCATGAAGGCTAATACATTCTGCTGGTAGCAGATGCGGTCCCCCACATCAACCTTGGACAACAGCAGGCCCCCCGTGAGTCATGTCACTGACTGAAAGGGACACACCTGTGTATCAGATGAGGAAGGGCCATTACAGAAATAATGGACATGATTCTAGTTCAAGCAGACAGACAAACTGTGGTAGCGTAACCAGGCTGAAGGAATGCAAAGATCATGTTAGACACAGTTCACAGACAAGGCATGCACTTACCCCTCCTTGCTGCTGTCTGGCCTTTAACAGCCCATCCAGGTCAGGGAAGACCACTGGCAGAATCCGGCGCATGTGGGGGGTCAGGGTCCGGTGTCCGCCCCTACTGCGAGGAGGCGACAGCTTCAGCAGGACTCTAGCAATGCGTCTGGTCCAGTCACGTAGGTCCTGCCACCTCTTCTGGCAGCTGCGGATGCGACGCCTGTGGACCCCCACAGATCGAACTGCCCTGGCAATGGTCAGCCAGATCTCCTGTTTCTGAAGGGCATCAACCTGTGAGGATGACAACGTTAAAGGGCCATTAACACACATACAACATGTTTGTGCATCACACAGTTGGATAAACATGTGCTTTTCACAAGGGCATCTGATGTACACAGGTAGTGCAACTATGTGGATGGACACTTGTCCTGCATCACCAACATGGAAACATTGCCTGGGTAGTATGACCATCTCTAAATGCACTCTCACAGCACAGTACCTGTTCACTGCAGGTACCTGCACACTTTGGGTGTGACAACTACTGAGTGAACATGCTAGCCACTGCTTCACACAATGCCATTAGTGCTAGTCAGACAAGATGCACATTGAGAGAGGATGTGGACTGCACACTCACCTGCTCCCCTGGTTTCCCATACAGCTTGCTGTACTGTGGTAGGAGGCTGTCCAGCAGGGCCTGGTTTTCCTCCTCTGTGAAGGCTGGGGCCCTCTCCACAGTACTTGCCATTCTTGGAGCCAGAGGATACAGAGACAGCAGCAGTGGTAGCAGAGATGTCTATATGGAGCATTCAGTGCAGGCAAGTGAGCTCTCAGGGCAAGAGACAGCCTTATATCTGTGCTGCGGAGGCAGAATCGGTCCCATGCGTACAAAGCGATAGGTCCGACTCGTTCGCATCCTATGAATTAGTCCAATCCATGAGATAGGACGCATCAGACACGCCTACCACAACGTTCAAAATACCTGCATCATGACAGTTTAGATTTTGATACATTTGTTCAAAAAGTAAACCGAATCGTACCGTACGCGAATCGTGCACAATGCAAAATGCGCGTCTGTCACCATGACGACCAACAGGCAATCAGTGCGTCCGGCTCACTCAGGATGTGGCAGACGCTTGTATTGAAAACTCACCCGCGTCGAACAGCATTGAATCAAGCATGCAATCTGTCAGTCCGGCTCGGTCAGGATGTGGCAGACGCGTGTATTGAAAACTCACCCGCGTCGAACAGCATTGAATCAAGCATGCAATCTGTCAGTCCGGCTCGGTCAGGATGTGGCATACGCGTGTATTGAAAACTCACCCGCGTCGAACAGCATTGAATCAAGCATGCAATCTGTCAGTCCGGCTTGGTCAGGATGTGGCAGACGTGTGCATGCAATGCCCACTCATCAACTCAGACAATGTATGTATGAATAATGGCATGCTGTATGCCCTGTGTGGATGGAGTTCTGCACATGTCAAAACGGGACAGACACAATAGACAAGACTACTCACATTATGTTCCTAGCTTACAGTGCAACTATAGCAGTGTTTGTGAGGGACATGACTAGTGTGAGTGACCACTTCACAGATCATCCTCCTATGCTTGGCCACTGTCCCAGGGGATCATTGTGTTGTGTAGGTCATACATCACATCATGACAATGTCCAGACCATGACAGTGTTGTGCATGGTGACAAGCTGTCTGTATGTAGTGTTGTTGCTAGGTTGTAATACCTTGTCCATGTCTGTGTACATTCAATTCATGTGCTATTTGACCTAAAAATCTATGGCTGATACTTAATTGTGTATGTGTTGTGCATGTTACAATTGATCACATGGAGAGTGTCAGAGAACAGTGAGTAGTCACAGTACTACACTGTATTATTTGGTAATACATGACATAATTGTGTGTATGTTCATGCTCACATTGCTGTAATTTCTGGATTAGGTCAAACTCAGACATCTGACTTCACTGTGTCATCATTGTAAGTGCCACGCAATCTGTTGATACTGTATTACTTGAAGTTTAATTCATATAGTAATATGTGTACATACTTTGTCATGTGTTCCTCAGGGCACCAAATGTCCACAGACCCTTCCCGGATCTTGAAACCATGGTGGAGCGTGAGTGCATGAGGAAATACAGGTTCACAAGGGCATTAATTTCGGAATTGACAGACCATTTGTCACCACACTTGCTACCTGGACGCACATATCCCTTTGCCCTGACCCCCAAGGTGAAGGTGATGGCGGCACTACATTTTTTTGCCACAGGTTCATTCCAGTTTACTGTGTCTGATGCTGGTGGGATGTCCCAGACGATGTTCAGTCGAGTGCTCCAGGATGTGTGTGAGGCCATGTTGAGGTTCCTCGACCTGTACATATATTTTCCCACACCGCCACAGTTCCGTGCCATTAAGGATGACTTTTATGCCCTGGGACACATGCCACATGTGATTGGATCGATTGATGGGACACATGTGGGTTTGGTTGCACCACGAGCCCATGAACAGGTTTACAGGAATCGTAAACACTTTCATTCAATCAATGCCCGTGTGGTATGTCTGGCGGACCACATCATCTCCCATGTATGTGTGCGTTTCCCGGGATCTGCACACGACGCATACATAATGAGGATGAGTCGGATCCCCCAGCTGATGTCCCAGTTCATGAATGAGCATGCCTGGCTTGTTGGTGAGTCAAGTTGTCAGTGTCAGTTCTGTGATCATTGTCTGTCATGTTGTACCCTGTTGTTGCTCAACTGATCCTTCATATTTGATAATTTTAGGAGACTCTGGATACCCAAACATGCCCTGGTTGCTGACACCACTCAGGAACCCGGTCACACCTGCTGATGTCCGTTACAACGGGGCACATGGGCGGACCAGGCGTGTGATTGAGCGCACATTTGGGCTGCTGAAGTCCAGATTCCGCTGCCTTGACCAGACAGGAGGTGCCCTTCAATATTCCCCAGAGAAGGTGTGCAAAATCATTATAGTGTGCTGCATGCTTCACAACAAGGCTGTGAGGAATAAGCTACCGCTCATTCAGGATGACAGGGACCAATGTCCTCCCTCATGGGAGGATCCAGGCCTGGGGAACGTTGCCAGTGAGGAGGAGGAGGAAGAGGAGGTGGATGTCAGGAGACAGCTCATTGACAACTTCTTTACTTGAGTGTAAGTATGCATATATGTCTGATGATGCCTTTCCTAAGCGTGATGTGTGTATGTAGGACAATATGTTGTGATATGTGTGTGGGTCTGCCAATTTACAGGGTCATTGTCGTTGTACAGTGTATGTTAAGTTATGATGGTCTCCACTACATTGTTGAAATCACTCCTAGCACTTGGTCAGAATTTACAATTGACAATAGTGAGTCAATAGTTGGATATGTTATCATGGCAAGTTGTATTTAAGACTGTACTATGTCTCTCCTTCACAGGTTCCTTTGGCTGTTGTGTGGGTACACACAACGCTGTTCCATAATGGATTTTCAATTTGGACCAGTACTCTCTGACAGCCAATCTATTTGGTCAGATTTGTCTTTTCTTTGGTTTATTTGGATACTTGGAACTGTAATCAGTTTGCTTTTGTGTTGAGCAGAGCTTCTGCCTGTGTAATAAACCTGTTACACACATTGATGTTTGCCTTCTCCGTTGCAAAAATATGCTACAACCGTTCATATCATGTTTTTCTGCCATGGTGTTCATTTCATTAGACAATGGTCTTTGTTTGTGCGGTTCAATGGTTTTAATTTGACAACAGTGTGTGCAATGTTTAATGTTGCATGTGCTATGTGTGTTGTGCTGACCTTGCGTGGCTATCTCTGGTATGTGTCATGTGACATTTCTTCATGAGGCGGTAGATGAATTGTAAGCTGGTCCCTAGGATCATGCTGTATTATGCTAAAGTTACCGGAGCCAAGCTGACATAATAGCTTTGTGTGTGACATTTTAGCACACATTCTTTCTGTGATTGTTGTGCAAGATGCCTTTGAGTCCACATGAGATCATTTTGGTACTGTTGAAGCGCTGCGCCACAAGGTTAAAAAACAGGACTCTTTGTAATGGTAGATCTAGTCAGCATGGATAGTTTCGCCATGAAATGCTACACTTTGTTACACATAAGTGGAATACTTGCATTACATTGACGCACAGGGCAATAATCTACACAGATGGAAGATCTACATATACGCACCAGTGCTTTGCTGTGCATATGCTGTGACCAGTACTCCTACTGTCTGAGGTGAGCGGTTGACCCGTATTGCCACAGAGTTATTCAATGGTTTGTAGAATATGTCACCATCACAGGGAGGGTGGTGCTTTCCACACTGAGATTGTAAACACATTTCACCTGTAGTATTATGTTTGATTATGGAAATGTATATTGTTTGAGAATCATGTTTACTGCTGCTGGGGCTAGCTCGTATGCTGCATTGTAGGACAACAGTCAGAGATTGTTTTTTCTCAAACGTGAATTATAGAACATTACACACACTCTGATTCATGATTTGGTGGACAAGCATGGGTGAGTGAGCGTGAATGTGTGCATTGCTACCTTGCTTCGGAGATGTTGTTAGTGCTGGCTACTGGGTGGTAGAATCATTGGGTGTCTTCTGTATATTTTGTTGAGATGATGAGACACCAGAGGTAGTGGGTCATTGGATTGTGTGTTCTGATGTGCAACTAATGTCCAACCATCCTTCAACAACGGCCTATTTTGCCGTGCATACTTCTGTATGAGAAGAATCACTACCACAGAACTCATGCACCTCATTGTGAGACAGTGCCAGGTGATACAGATCATGAGCTAATAAGTGGGTACAGTGTATAATTCACAGATGACACAGGGATTGTGTGAATATGAATTTATTAATGTGCATGTGAAAAAATCTAACAGGTAAAGGTGATTGCATTCCCAAATTTATTATCCACAGTTCATAGAGGAGTTGGAAGTGTTGTCAGATGAAAATCCTTCTGAGCGAAATCCACAGTCCATTTGGCATTTAGTCCAACTTACATGCTCCATCCCATGTGGGAGAGTCCAGGGACTGTCAACAAAGTGAATGATTTGCACACAATGGAGGATATCCAGAGCATTTCTTTGGTTCCTGGGGGGGATGCATGTCCACCAGTCTCTCACTTGCCATCCTTCCTTGGACGGCCCCTCTTCTTCTTTGTTGGGGGGGGACCCTCAGTATCAGCCTGCTGCGGCGGAGGGGACTCTACGCCAGACTCCTCATCCCTCCCTGTGGCAGTTGCCGATGTAGAGGCAACAGGTGTGGAGTGCACACGGGGAGGTGGGGTAATGTTGGTGGTTATCTGGCGTAGGCATGTAAGTATGTCCCTATGCACCGCAGTGAGAATGTCTATTTTCGACCAGTTGGACTCCATACGGTCCATGTGTTGGTCCATACGGTCCATGTGTTGGTCCACACAGTCCATATG
Organism: Calotriton arnoldi; assembly: GCA_963921515.1. NCBI lineage: Eukaryota > Metazoa > Chordata > Amphibia > Caudata > Salamandridae > Calotriton > Calotriton arnoldi. The sequence continues at coordinate 1,583,601 of CAWUFW010002391.1, read as the reverse complement.
GTTGTCCATCCGGTCGAAATGTGCAGCCTGCTGATGTTTTATGTCCCTGAGGATCCCGACAACCTGGCCAAAGTCTCCGGTGCATTCACGATATACATCGAAAATGCGTTGTAACTCGGGGTCAGCTTGTTCTCCGACACCAGCTGTGGGACGTGTCCTCCCACCACGCACCGTCACACCACTCCTTTCCTTACCCGCACAGACATTGCCTGGCGTAGCACGCACTGACAGCTCCTGTCCTCCTTCATTGTTGACAGGGCTGGTATTTCCTGCCAAATCCAGATTGGGCTGTCTTGCTGTGCTCCCAGGGTTTTGTTGTCTGGGTGTGTCCGTGGGGATCTGGGGCGTCTGGATGTTAATGGACGTCGCAGGAGTGGTCGCTGGGGCTGCTGATCGTACTGGTGCCACATGCTGACCCACACCGGAGGTGCCAGGCTGGTTCCCATCACCCGAGGAGGTGTGAGAGTCATCCACACTGGAGGTCTCAGTGTCCGACGTTGTGCTGGAGCTGCTGGTGGACTCTGAATCTTCTCCAGATGATGCCCTCTGTTCTGGAGTGCCTGTGGGTAGTAGAGAGACACAATGTTAGTTGTGTATTTTCAGATGTTATGTTGTCATGCACAGCCAAATATGAAGATGTTGTGGATAATGTTGCGTTTCCTTCTTATTTCTACTCATCAATCGTCACAGACACTGAGATATTTTGTAATCGGACATTGTTATTTTGGAGACATGTGCTTTACTGAGCATGTCCAGCTCTGTGCATCAATGTGCATGTATTGTTATCCTTGACTGTTCGTATTAATTTTTTGGCAAGTGTCACACATCAGTGTTTTCACTATGACATACATACTGTAACTAATCTTATGTTTGGCAGGAATTGTGCATCTGTGCTTGCCTTTGTGGAGTTTCTCACAGTTACATTGCTGGGGTGACATGCAAACTCACTCTCCTGAATATGTGTCATCATTAGATGATTTTGCTTGGATGTATGTGTTGATGTGAACAATCAATGACATCACATGTGTAACCTCGTATGCAATAGCAACACGTTTCTTCTGACAAATGCATTGTTACATGGCAGTCCTTGAAACACAGCTCATTACATTGGCATGCAGTAGGGGAGTAACTGACATGAGTAGTTGTATTATGCGATAATAGTATGATCTGACATTCCCTAATGTTGCCCACACTGGACTTGTAATGGTGAATAGTATAAGTTTGTACTCCTGCGCAGAGCCTACAGCAAGTTTGTGTGATGTTTCGCATTGTGCTGTTCTGCTATGTCCCAACATGGTTGTTGTTATGCGTGTGTAGTTTTTGCATTGTTTGTGAACGTATGCAATGTGAGTAGTCATATTTATGTTGATATTTTTCATCACTTTGCACACATGTGTATATCTTGATGTAGTGTATTTTGTTGCTGCATACTTTTGCACATGATCACTTCATGTACATTCTACTTGTTCTCCATGGACAGAGATCTTTCCCAGGGATGGTCTTTTGCCTTTTCATGGTCAGAGCTGTGAGGTACAGTGTGTTTAGTGCTTGAGTTAGGCTGATTTGACTTCTACCCCACTTTCCAATGGCAAACAGACCAGCTTACTCATCATTGTCAGAGGAGCAATGACAGTGAGGGTGGTAGTTTTCAAGGATGCTGAGACCGCTGACTGATGTTGAATTACAATGCTACACACAAAAATGCCTTGTGCACATGACACAACACAAGAGTGTCAGCCGTCTTGCATTACACCTCACATCTACTGTCCGTGGGCATTGTCCCTGATGTGTGTTTATCTGTGTGTGTTTTGTGCTATGTGGTGTGACAGCTAATTAGAGTGTGTCCTGTCCTCCACACACATTTGTAGCATGCACATTGAGGGCACATGTGACTGCTCTATTCCTGTCAGTGTGTGTAATGTGCAGTTAAGGTTATGGTCTGTAGGTGTGTGAGTAGGCCAAGAACTGGCAGTAGATATTTCCAAATTTCGTACAGGATGGCCCTGTGTAGCCATCTTGACAGGGCATTTGCATTCACTTTCAGGAACAGCATAGTGACAGGTGTGCTCTTGTGGGACTGGGGGGGGGACTAGTGTGTGCTGGTGGCAGTAGTCATTGCTTCCACTCCTCCTCCCACCCAGGACAAATGGGCCAGCATGTTCCAGGGTTCCATAACAGTGTGTACAAAGTTACATTCCAGATGTCTTTCAGTGGTGCCTGCAGTCATGCTGTACAGGACTGCCAACAGGGCCTTGTGTTCCCCACACCGATGGCCAGTGTCAGCCATCTTGACAGGGCATTTGCATTCACTCTCAGGGACAGCATAGTGACAGGTGTGTTCTTGTGGGACTGGGGGGGGGGACTAGTGTGTGCTGGTGGCAGTAGTCATTGCTTCCACTCCTCCTCCCACCCAGGACAAATGGGCCAGCATGTTCCAGGGTTCCATGACAGTGTGTACAAAGTTACATTCAAGATGTGTTGCTGTGGTATCTTTGGCTGTGTATTTGGGGTGAATTTAGGCTATTTGTACATGTACTCACCAGGTTCTGAGATTCCAGCTAGTCCAGTTATGGCCTCCTGTGGGAGGAGGTCCCGCACCTTCACCTCCCAGGTGGTGAAATGCACCGGTTTATGACGTCCACCGCCAGTCTTGGTGCTCAGTGCATGTTCTCTGGCAATGAGCCTCTTTACCCTCCTGCGAACATCATAATACCGGTTCCGGATATCCTCCTTTGTGCGCAAGGTAGGTGAATGGGCATTCACCTTGCTGATAACCCTCTCCCACATCTTGGTTCTCTGGGACTGGGAGGTCTGTCTGGCCAAGCTGCCAAATAACTGTGGCTCAACTCGGATGATTTCATCTATCATCACTTCCAACTCAGCAGCTAAGAACTGTGGATTCTTCTTTGGGGGCATGGTGATGGGTGTTGGTGGAGATGTGTGTGTGTGTGAAGGTGAGGGTGAGTGTGTGTGAGTGGAGGTGTGTTTCTTTGGTGCTAGTTGTGTGGAGGTTGTTTGGTGGATGAGATGTGTGTGTTTGTGGTAGCTAGATGAGTTGTCTGTCTAGTGGTGTGGTGTGCTATCATGTCTGTCGAAGTAGCAAATGGTGTTGGGAAGTTTTGGCTCCCTTTATATAGGTTGTGTTGTGGGTGTGTCTTGTTAATTGAAAATGTGTTTTTTTGGAGATGACAATGCGTTTTTTGGTAGTCTTCTTTCTGTTTCCATTGTTTTATTTTCTTCTCATTTTGTAAGTCGTTTTGACAGCACGTGATGCTTGTTCTTGTGTAAATTGTTTTGGACGAGTCTGTTCCATTCATGTGGCATCGTTCGCGTCCGAGTCTGTCGTGTCGTGTTGATGCTTGGCTATGTGGCATCGTTCGCGTCCGAGTCTGTCGGGTCGTGTTGATGCTTGGCTATGTGGCATCGTTCGCGTCCGAGTCTGTCGTGTCGTGTTGATGCTTGGCTATGTGGCCTCGTTCGCGTCCGAGTCTGTCGGGTCGTGTTGATGCTTGGCTATGTGGCATCGTTCGCGTCCGAGTCTGTCGGGTCGTGTTGATGCTTGGCCACATGGAGTCATTCGCGTACATGTCTGTAGGTTGACGCTTGGCTATCTTGAATCTTGCGCGTACGAGTCTATCGCGTCAGGCTCCTTTCCTGCTGACTCGGACGTATAATATATTTTCCGGCCGACTCGGTCATAAATTTTGAGCTTCGCATCGTACTCAGCTATTGTAAAGCGTGTGTACGGTTCAGTCAGAAAAAATGACGGGTCCGTGTCGGGTAGTACGTTTTCCGGCCGAAATCGGAATCGACACCTTAGGGTTACCTTTTGCAGATGTCTCCATATACACTGATTAAAGTGGTAGTAGCAACCTTGGATTGCTGTATGTGGGTAGGTTTTTAGTATACTATTAATCATGGCTTGCTCAAAATCAATGATAATTTTTTGAGGGAAGTAGTTATTGGTTTTATCTTTTACTTGGTTTAGAATTTCTAAGTAGGTAGTTTGTTGTTTATTGGGAAGTAGGGTATAGATGAATGGAATATTCGTATTTTGAAAAAAACCATGTATTGTGTACATTTGGTAAAATGGTTTTGGACAAGTTTTGAATGTTCCATCCACCATCCAGTTGTGACATTGCTGTAATTTAATTAAATTGTTTGCAGTAGCAAACATGATTATTCTTTCTTGTGGGCATTTATTGTATAAATGGTTCTTTACTGTGTGTTATAGTTAGTTCAGGGGGAATTTCTACCTCCTGAAAAGTTTTGGGTGCAGGTGGAGTTTTTGTAGTGGCTTTCTTTTGTCTAGCTATGGTTCTTTTCAAACAATGAATAGAGGGTAATTGGCTAGATGCATGGTGGGGTATTCTTAGTAACTGCTGTTTTAGGATTTCGGTGGTAGGTCTATCTGTGCTAGTGCTAGCTTCTTTTATTGTATCTAGAGCATCTCTTACTTCAATCTCAGTTACATTTGGGGGGTGATTATGTTCTTTTACATTTACAACAGTTGATTCCTGTGTAATAGCTCTTCCACAGCATTTATTTGAATAATATTTATTGCATTTCCAAAATACTTTTAAACCGGTTTGTTTTTCTTGTGTGTATACATAACCCATATAACACAATAACATTTTTCCTTTTGCGACGTAATAAATTGTGCGCCTTCAGTCATGGTGGTGTTTTTAGTTCTAAGGGAAATATTTATAAAAATTAATTGAAATAATCAAGTCTATTTTTTAGAGAAATACATATACATTTGTTTGCATATACTTACAATGGTGCTTTTGATGTTTGCAGAAATTTTCTTGAATATTTTCCAAATTCAGTTGTTGTTTTCTTGATGATGTATCTGTTGGGGGGGAAAATGTAATATTAAATTTTTGTTCTAATGTTTTGTAGGTGATGGGGACATTCTGGCTAAGTGGTTTTTTGGCTGGGGATTTTAGGGAGACTTTTAGTTTAATTTTGTAATATACTTACTTTTTTTGTATGTTTAATGTTGATGAAGTCGAAGTAGTTTTTGGTTCTTTTTGAAGGTATCTGTAGAGGAGATATAAGTGTAAGAAAAATATATTAGTGTATTATATATTTAGATATTTTTTGGTGAAGAGTATAGGTAGTTTGCAATTTTATAAGCATTTTTACTTACTTGGTGCAGTAGCAAAGATGTTTTCTGTAATGGGAATCTGCGTTCTGGAAGTAATCCGGCAGAGTCTTCTCTTCTTTTTTCGTGTAGAGTTGTAGTGTATATTAAAGGTAGAATTTCGTTGTTTATATAGTGTTTGTGTAATTGATAGAGTAATTTCATTGGTGTATGTTATTAGTGTGAGATTTTTATTCGTTTTTGTTGGTTACTTTTTTCTTTTTTGGCAGTTGTATTCCATATATGGAAAATGCTAATTAAGAAGTTGTTAGTATTAAATATTTTTTTTTTCAGATTTGTGTGGTTATATATATTTAACATTGAATATAATGTTAAATGTTGTATGTGTTACTGTTAATATTATTGTTTATAAGGCATAAATAAATATTATGTGTTGTGTTTATTATTTTTATGTATTTATGTGTTATAATTATATTTTTATATAGTTTGTAAATGTGTTGTGAGCTTTTATATTGTGAAAATATAATTTTGGTGTGAAGATATGTAGGTATGTTTAATTTTTTACAAGTCGATATTTGTATACAATCGATAATTTAGGTGTCTGTATTTTTGTATTCGATATTTAAGACATGATGTATGTTTTTAAAGCAATGTCGATAATTTTTTTTACGATATTTGGGTTTTCGATAATGTTGTGAACGATATTTATTGTAGTCGATTATGTTGTTTCGATATTACTGTTATTTAATGAATAAATATTGTTTGTTGATATTAGTGTAATCGATAATTTGGCGCCGATATTTTTGCATGTCGATATAGTTGTCGTCGATATTATGTCAGTGATCCGTTTGCCATACTGTTTTCTTCCAGCCTCGAAAAAAGCATATATTGACGAAACATTGTTGCAGGGATTCTGAACACACAGAACTATGCGCAGTATTATAGGACCTTGGTGTATAGGGATTTGGTCATCCTACCACCTTAGTACCCACAAGCCCAGGACCGACTAGCTATAGTGTCTCACTTGCTCTCCTACTCATGCACAGAGAAACAAATGATTAGACACCCCAGAACACAACACTCTCAGATCTCTCAGGAATCGCACCCTTTCACACCCTTTCGCTCTCACTCTTGTACTTGTCCACAATAAGATATGACAGAGACACGAAATAGTTTAAAATATTTATTTCAACTAACGTGCTCTAACATGCAGCATACGTGCCACAACAAGCAGGAAAATGCATAGTACAAATTCAGTCGCATAGCAGCTAGTCCATATATCATGAAGGGAGATGTCATCATGGAAAGATAATAGAGCCTAACCTCCCTCCCCTTGCTAAGAAGCAGTATTATTATATATTAGAAGATCTCTGGCTTTGTCAGCTGACCCCATACCTTAGCCTATAGACGGTAGATCTACATCATAGGTGCTGTCTTGCTCTTCTCCCCCGAAAGGTCCCTCTCCAAGTGTGTGCTACCTATTCGTGTATTCTAATAAAACCAAAGTACTTTGTCCAAACAACAGCTGCATCGGTATGTTTTGTCTAAGGGCTAAGGCCTGACCAGAACAAAATAACAAGGGGCATTGTTGTTCTACCATGCACATAAAGTTCAGTCAAAATCCCAGGAACATGCAGAGAGTGAACAGAGCGATGAGTTCTCATGTGAAAACAGCCATAGAAATTATTGCAAAAAATAAAGACGTATAGTAACGTGCGCAAAGCGGCAGGCTGCAGCATGCTCATGCTATCTTAGTGAAGACGACAATGTCCCTATGGGCCACGTGACAACATGTACCTAATGTGTTATGCATGTATCAGTAGCAAGTATTGTATATTCTAATGAATCATAGTTATGAATATTAAATGCTGTGTTCTCCTCTGATTTCAAATTTCTGAAATATATTATGCATACGATCAAAAGAATGTGCAGAAAATATTGCTACTTTCAGCAAATATACCCACAAATTCAGGAATGTCACCAATGTATTTGTTTGAGTGCGTACCCTTTGCGGTTCTCTCTCCAGCCATGGAGCATCTGCCGACAGGTCTAGTAGCCTACACAGCACCAGGCTACATTTGGTGTAGCACTTACTATCACCATATGAAGGGACTTCTTTCTAAATCAACATTAGATAAACATTGATGGAAGCAAGTATGCAACCATAGTTGCGGTATATCTTGTAATTTGACCTGCTGCTACAGCTGTTATTTCATGACACACTTGGAGCCCCTTAATAATATATAATATAAACATTTTTAGTGGGATTATCTCTACTGCTGTCCTTGGCCTAGGCCTTTAAGAGTGATCCAACCTGTTTGCTGTTGTTCCTGCAATAATCTAAGTGGTAACACTGCTCTATCAGCTTTCAAGATCTAGCTAAATCTGCTACCTACATCCTGAGATTGTGTTATTTGAGCATCTTTTATTTTTTACATTTTTTCACTCTATGCCATTCAAGCTATTTGTTAGGACCTAATTCTAAAAGCTATTTGTACATTAAGTTAGACCTAAATGTGGAAATTACCTTATTTATGAATGCAAAACCACTTTTCCAATTCAGGAAATGTGGTTTCAAATATGTACATGGATGTACTGACACAAAGATTTTCTCATGAGTAAATCTATGACCAAGAGTTGGGAGGGGGTGTCACAGTAGGTGTTACAGGGCAAAAAAAGCTGCGTGAGTTTGTTAACAACCACAAAAGTTCAAATATTTTAGCACTCTTCCTTTTCCAAAGAGGCAAGGGAACACACCCAAAGTTAGTGGAAATGCAGGAGAAACAGTTTGTCCAAATAAAAATATACATTCCCCTTGGTGACTTTTTAAATAAATGCTATTGCATCATTGTGTACACAATCTGCACAAGCGGATGTCTCTCTATATTGTTGAAATTACTAATTCACATATGTGTTCCAGCAGTATGCCTGGAAACCTGAAACTGTCAGACGTTGCCTGGTATCACCTGGGAGCTTTTTGTGAATTCTAAAAATGTGTACATTTACTCTTATGGAGATGGCAGGGAGGGGTCACAAACCTGCAGGTATAAACCTTTCTAAGTTCTTTAGAATTGAGTGCTTACTGCTAATATGTGACTGTGAATTGTCTTACAAGGAACAGGATGAAAAAATGATCAAAGTAACATGTAGATGTGACAAAAATTCTACCTCCAGCTTATGTCCCCTCCCCTATGTATCTCCACTGGGGCTTGTCTCCTGAATAGTGTTCCATTCCTAGCCAGATATGCTTCAGACTTAGAAATACCAGAAAATACATACAAACGATGCTTTATAATTTTTGGAAAATCGCAGGGCTTGTCAAATTGTTTCCCCAGATTTTTAAAGTGCTCATAATACTACTGTTTTTAGTCGGTTATTAGAAAAATCATACTTAAGAAATCTCTGTTTTGTTGCTGTTTATCTGTATCTTTTTTTAGGTGGGGTGAACGCTTAATACGCTAATGGAAGGTCAGGATTGTTTGGTAAACCATAAAAATATGTTCTAATATTTCAGTTGTGCCCCTTCAGAACCTAGGGGGTCATTATGATGGCGGGCGGATCGCCCCCGCCGGGCCGGCGGTAGTCACCGCCAGCCCGGCGGGGGCGATCCGCCCGCCATCCACACAGCAAAGACCCCACGCCATATTATGATGGATGGGGGGTCCGCGGCGGACGGAAAGACCATCCGCCGCTTTTCTGCCGGTCGACTCGTCGACCGGCGGAAAACAAGGTTAATATGGTGGCGGTGTCTGCAAGACACCGCCATCCATATTACAATGCCTGCGGTTATCAGCCTTTCCATGGCGGCGTTGCCGCCATGGAAAGGCATGTGGTCTTTGCCTTCGGGGGCCCGTAGCGGGCCCCCAGGAAGTTGGGGGGTGGGGGTGCACATGGGGGGTACCTATGGTACCCCCCTGCATTTGCATGCACAAGGTGGCAGGCACCGCACAGTGCCTGTCACGTTATGAATGCAAATGCACGACGTGCATTCACAGCATTGTGGCGGGCGGTGCTGTGAGCACCGCCCGCCACAATGCTGGGAATAGGGTGTCCCACCGCCACGGTGGCATCCTAATGTCAGGTGCGGGACCGCCGCACCCCTTGCGGACGGTCCCGCATTCCGTTACGGTGGCGGGCGGACTTTGTCCGCCCGCCATCGTAATGGGCCCCTTAGTACCTCTTAGCCCATTTATGTGAGAATTGTGCTCTAAAATGCATGATTTCTCACATTTAAAAAAAACAAAAAACGTTTCTGGCTAAGACCTTCTCCCCACAACCTCAAACCTTTCTGAATTAAGTCAGTCAGTGAAATTAGAGGCTGGAATTTATGCCCAACCACGTTCAAAGTCCAACTGCTGCCACTGGTGATGACATCTGGTTATTGACATCGGCACATTATGCTTTATCGCTTTTTGATATCATTTGTGATCTCATATTTAATGTTGTGTTTGAAGTCATGAACAGTGCAGCTATTACAAAAGTAGTTCAGAGGTTTTTTTGCTTTGGCATCGTAACCACAACATACCTTCAACTAAGATTTTGTTTTTGTGAAGTCAATGAGTCTAGCAATGTTTTGGGGTACTGACCTTACAATATAACTTTTAACTTTCTTTAACCAAGGTTTTATCAATGAGTTCTAACTGATATGATTTAACGAATGGCCTTAGTTTCATTGTAGCCCTGACTGGCCAGTAAGGCACATGCAGCATATTCGGCAGGAACTGAGCATGGGGTTTGTCTTTGCCCACTTCATGTGCCCTGTAGCCTAGTCGTCTGTATGGACTGGTGTGGGCAGTGTGCAAGACCTTCTGAGAGAATCCTACTCTAAGCTGAAGGGTTCCAGTATGCTGCACTTAGGTGGAGATATTCTGTTTGTAAATCTAGTGAAAATACTCAAGATAAAGAATTGCCATTAACTTATTTTGTGCTTTCAATGTAGAGCAAAATGGCGGCTTAAACATTCATCAGGGCTTCGACGCACCTGTATTTAATTGCTTTGCCCTCCGTTTCCGTGCTGGAGGTGTAAAACAAAGGGTCTACCATTATGAGTGGGTTTGAGTCTTGCTGGCTCTTGCAAATAAACAGTAAATTGTAATTCTTCATTCTTGTTCAAGTGGTTCTTTAGCTGCGATCTTTTATTTGTGAGTTCTCTACTTGTCTTATTTGCGAAAATGACAAAAAAATTAATTTAATACGCAAGTTTGGTTTGTTGAGAGACAACAAATGCTATTTCAAAATTAATTGAAATCTCGGCAAACCTGTGGTGAAGAAAATAAATCGTGGACGACTTTATCAATGGGATGAATTCATATATTGAGTATAAACAATACCATCAAATCAATTAGAGTCCCCACACGAAGAGCGATGTAAATAAGAAGACAATTTTGTATTTCTTTTGTGATTATGATCATCGGTATGGTGAAAAACATAGGATATTTGCATTTGATGACATCAGTTTAAGCAAAACACGTACAATGGCCATTAACATAAATGATTTAACAAAAAGCTGGAGAGACCAGTGGAGCTCACTTAAAAATGCTTTAACAAGTGTATAAAAGTCGCGAAAATATGGCTATCATTGGCGGGCTTATAGCAGCTGTGTGAAGCAAATACAAATTGTAGTTTAAAATTGATGTTACTCTTCTGAGTGCAGAACAAATGTCATGGAAGTTGATATATAATGCTTTTATATTATGTAGTATGGCATACAAAGCATACATTTAGAATATTGCGCTTGTCTTTAACAATATATTGTACATATTTACAAACAAATGTAAACAACTTCAGAGGATGCCAAATAAACCAATCACAGTGTTTTATGATCTAACATTATATTTTGATCCAATAAATGAAGATGAATTGATTGATAATGGTGGTATATTAAGTTTGAAGTATGATAACAGAAAAACACGAAAATTGTATGTTTAAAGTAACAGATACTGAAAATACAGAAAAAGTAATCAAACCTCTATTTTTTAGCGTCAAAGGTGTTCACGTGATTATTGACCACTTCATTGCACTTGGCAAAACAAATATACTAGGCCTGCATGCTTCTTTCTTGTCCCATTGTGTAAACTGTTATGTTCTCTCAATACAACTAGAGACCACCTCTGCCACCACTAGGTCCCTAGCATTATATAATAAACCCAGTGCCTCCCTTCCTATCATGAATCCTCTCTGAAACCAGCTTCGCCTTTCCTCAGCCATAAATTATGCAGACAAAATAGTTGACAAGAATTTGTCTGCAAATTCCTTAACCAAAAGGGCAGTTAAGCTTAATTAGTCCACAAGTTCCGCCATACACCTGTCTTACCCTGATGTGCCAGCTGTCCCAAATGAAACCTATTCCATAGCTTCCTTGACAATGAAGGCACCCGTGTTGTAAAGCTATTGCTTATACACTACTGTGGTCTTAAGTTGGTCATTATCTCTATATTTTAACTCTTCTACGGGCCTCAGGACCCGCTCTTAGCTCACTAAGCTTTTCCCACTTCACTTTTCACCTTTTGGCGGCTGTAGCGGTCGGGGCGTTTGCCGCGACACAGGGGCCTCAGGTAAGAGCGGCGGCCGCCCCAAACACTCGTGTCGCCCGGGGCGGACTGTCCCCCCCTTGCTACGCCACTGGAGAACACAGATCAGATCATGCTGGCATACTCCAGCCAGGAGACTGGGTGACAAAAAACTACAACGATTGGTTTTACCCACCTTTAATTAGAACTTTTGGAGTCCCCACTGTCCCTGCAACACATTAGTGTCTTTTCCACTATGGTCGGATATATGCTGCATGCCATCAAAGCACTCCTGCATAGAAGGCTGTTGCAACCACTTGTCCTTGGAGTGTTTCTTGGACCTACATGCCTCCACAAAATGCTTGACAGCCTACAACACCCCCAACCTAGCAGGGAGGTTTGCGGCTTGGTGAGCCTCCCATGAGTAGTTACAGATACTTTAAGGTGTCCAATATATCATTGGACTCAATATGCTTAATTCTTGCATTGTCAAGTAAAAAGTGTCCAGATGTTGCCTGGTACCATTGCCTTTGTTTCAGATACGTTAATGACTAACTGCTTACTGTAAAGCAAGCTGAAGAGCAGTCTGGGCACATGTATTGGAATTAGCATCGTTAGCAGGTAATGATCTACACACTTGAAAACCACTCATTTTCTTCAATAGTGCCCAGGAAGAGCCGCACACAACACATTTGCTTAGATGTTACAAAAGTAGAGGGGCAAGCGCAAAGCCTTGACAGACGCCTCTTCTACTGGGATATAGACATATCAACTGGCCCTTATATCGAAGAACTTAATTACAGGAAATGTGGCACCAATAATCCTTTATGCTTTGCCACAGTACAGTTTGATTGCCAGAAGTGAAGGCTTGACATAGATGTTTTGAGGCATGGATGATTTTCTATATTTCAGTTGGTTATGAATCCAACAGGAGGTGCAAGGTAAAGCTGTGTGTTTATTATTTGCATAAAGGTGGTATGTGATCTGATAGATACTAACAGAATGGGACAAGGGCCATATGTATATAATGAGGATAATTTGTGATAAGAGAGAGTTTCGTGAGGTACTCAGATTTTAGTGATTGAAGACTTCTCAATTTAACATTGTGAGTATGACTTGCCAGGAACGTGGCAAACAAATGGAAGGCAGTGTATGCATGTGGTATTTCTATAGTGCAAACCCATGCTAAAGGCAGTGGAAAACTGTACAGGCCCAAAGGCAAAGATACAGTCAACAAGTGATTGGAGAGGTAGCTCAGTTAGTTTCAAGAGCAGAAATGAATGAATAAATGAGGGATATATAGAGTGCCCTGCTACTCTGAAGAGTGTCTCGGCATGAAGAGGTGGACTGTTACTGCATGCTGATGCAGTGTTCTTCAAAGAGGTGCAGCTTTCACTCTTTTCTAAGTTAGAATAGGGATGGGGAGGCCCTAATGGATATAGGGATTTTGTTCCACATCTTGAGTGCAGGCCTGTTGTCTTATTTTTTTTTAGTACGCTTGTCAGCTAGATAGGAGAAGGTATCATTCATGATAGCTTTGTAGGTGGCATTGCTGGTTATGAAGATATTGTGGAACAGCAAGTGGAGCCCATGGACTTCCATCAGGGTGGGGTGATAAGGGCAAATTTCTTCAAGTTATGCTGTGGAGTATAGGATGGCCACTGTGGAGTCTGGGAGGTTGTGAATCAGGTTCTTACCTCTGTTTGGTGTGTTTTCACTTTATTACTGTTTGAAATGCTGCATAAATACTTTACACATTGCCTCCAAGCTAAGCCTGAATGCCTTGCTACCAGAGGGTTGAGCACAGGTTAATTTGGGATTTGCTTGTGCCTCACCCTGACGAGGATTGTGGTTGCTGCTTGAATAGGATTTCACCTCCCTCAACCAGTAACCCAATTATTCACAGCATGTTTTTGTTGAAAAATGAATCAAAAAACAATGCTTCAGAGAGCAAAAAATGAGGGTACTCATTTGGAGATAACTAAATGCCATTTTTATTAGTGATATCAGGCAGAGATACAATACAACGTATTCCACTGGAAATACATAAATACAATGTAAGTAAAAGACATAATGATGATGATGATGATGATGAGTATACTGCAAGGCTGATACCCCCTAACAGGGACACCTCAATAGTACTGCCATGTACACTTGCAACTTAAACATGCCAGTACTTGGATGAGCCATATGAAGACCAATGAGACACCACTATAATAGTCACTACGGATGCGTAGAGGGAAATAAGTAAACATATACATATATGAGATGTAGGGCAGAGAAGTTAGTAGAAAAAATGGCAGTCTCAAGCCCTCGTTATGAGTGGCCTCTTACTTCCGGTGAGGCCAGTAACAGCAGTTAATAGCCTAATCAGAGTTTAGGTGATCCTTGCAAGCACAGCAAATCTCTTTACCTTTAACTGGAGATTTCGACCGCTGAAAACAGCTGAAATCTCCATATGAAAGTATGGGCTATACGAGTAAAATTATACAGGAATTACTGATTCCTCCAGTAAGACCTCATTTCTTAGTGAACACTCATGATCCAAGTTGTAATGAGCAAGATTTCCCCTATCTCCAAAGTTACTGGTACTTCTGGTATCAATAACTTTAGTGGTGAAGAAAATCCAGGCCCTTTACCAGGCCACTTGTAGTGAAGGCATCAGTAATATTCCCGTCTTTAGCACAGGCATATTTAATCATTTTATGCTTGTCTTGTAATTGATTTAAGGCTATAATTTGATCTTTATTACTTTATAATATTCAGTCCTGATAAGTCAAATAAAAAAGTAAGATGTTTGCATGAGAATTAAAAAACAAACACAATAAAATGAAGGAGCGAAGAACCAACAGTAAATCATATAAAGCCACAATGTTAACATACCTACAGCTAGAAAAACCCGTTTTGATATTTTCGTAGCCTGACTGCATAAACTATAAATCAGAAAGGGTCTGTATATAAAGGTAATATAAGTGTACATCAGCAATAATTTATATTTGTTTACCCACTCTCCTGCATCATATTTTATTTTGGTAAAATAGTACTGTGTGGATGGGAGGGAAGCGACTAAGGAGCTTTTTTTTATTCTTTCCCTTTAACAACAATGTACACCACTTCCATAAATGATATGAAGCAGAAGATTAAACAGGAAATCAAGCTATTTGATTACCCTGAGGCATTATTCATTTTCCTGACACATTATGTTTTTAATTAAAACTGTGCATGAGTTAATTAAAATGTTCATTCAGTCACTTTTTTTTTTGCTTGGGTGCCCTGTTACTCGCATTGCTTTTTGGTAGTGTATAGTTACATTTCAGCGAACTGCTGGCTTTATCAGCTCAGACTTCTGGCTGACAGACTGTCATGTTCTCTGCACCTTTTTATCTCAGATGTTCTAATTTTTTTAAATACTTCTTCGGCTGATTTATTCATTCTCTGCCACCAGTACTCTCCGCTGGTTTTCCAAGCTACTGCTTATTAAATAGACAATGTTGGAAATGGACAAGAGCCCCGAATGGAGACGGGGAGTGAGAGCCCTGCACTGGAAATCTGAGGTGACTTGTCCTGGCCATGCAGATAACTTATAAACCAGCATTGGAAAGGCAAATGTTTCAAGTGGCGTTAGTATAAATGTCTCATGAAACGTCCTTAGCCTTAAATCCCCGATGTATTTCTAATAGCTTTGCCTATTGTGTGTTTTTAAATCTCGCGTTTGGGCCTTGTTATTACAATGTCTTCTTTGCACACAATGCATCTGTTGTAGAACCAAGCATGCACTCTTTCTAGCACAAAAGAAAATATTTAACAAAACGTACTAGAATCACTAAATTGTTTTATATCGTGTTTTTACAATATAAAAGTGACGTTCCTTGTGAAAATGAATATGCACGCACCCCACAGGCCTTTACTAAGTGGTGTTATCCGATTCAGAATACACACACTACCATTAGCTCTGAAATGAAAAGTTCTACTGTAAAACGGAAAGATTTGTATACAGTGCCGGCTTTAGGGAGGTGGGACCGGTGCAATCACACCGGGAGCCAAGAGGGGTGTGTGTGGGGGGGAGTTGGGCTGCATTCGAAAATATCTTTCTGATTTAAAAGGCATCTGCTACAAAGCTGGTTGTGGGGGGATATTAAAATGTAAGGATAACGCTGGGGATTAGTATACTTGCTAAAGAGATCTGAGTTTTCTCTAGTCACAGTCTTGACTCAAAAAATAGCACGGAGGGTTAATGTTCCCGCCTGCAAAGTACAAGGTGCATGCAGAGCTCAGATCTGTGTTTTATGTAGATAGCCCAGTGGGTTACTGCTTTTGTCACAGCCATCCTTTTGTTACTTGTAGGTCAGAAATTACAATACATACAGTACAGCACAGTGAGCTTATTTTTCTCAATCCTTCATTATTCTAAGGATGCTAAAACGAGCTCCTTTGAGTAGTAACACATTTATATTCGTGCAGACAGCTCCAAAGACTGCGTTACAATTTAAAGCCTGTTTTTGTGTTTCTCCAGACTAAGCACTCTTAACATACAGGCGCAGATTTACTAAGATTTTGCGTCGTGATTGCGTCACTTTTGTGGCAAAGCCTGATGCAAAATCATTTTTGTTATTTACTAAACCATGCAAAGCCATGTTGCTTGGCTTTGCATGGTTTGATAAATACAAAGTAACTCAAGGCAGCACAAAGTTCTGCCTTGCATTACTTCACGATGAGAAGGAGTTCCTTTGGTAGTTCATGGGCGTTTTCATGCATCCACCCATGGACTTTATCACATTTGCAGATTTACAAAGACTTCTAAACCTGGGATTGTGTCAAAATGCTACGCTTTCCTCAGTGAGGCATAACAAGGAGAAATATTTGTATTTCTTCTCGTTATTTACTCTTGCCACATATGCCTTTTGCAGCACACATAGAAAGAGGAAAACGTTGTTAAGGATTGTTATTGTTTTCTGTAATGCAAGCATCTTGCTAGGCAGCACACAGTGCAGCAGCTCTAGGAGGCAACAGAAATGCGCCATATCTTAGTTGATATGGTACATTTCTTCTGTCTCCCTTTCACGCAGAGCAGCAAGTTTCCTTGATGTGTTGCGTGTAATGTAAGTAAATCTCGATCAATCAATCAATCAATTAGGGATTTGTAGAGCGCACTACTCACAGTGAGGGTCTCAATGCGCTGCACCATAATGCTTACCAGTATGGATGATATTTAACTGCTGCCCCTTGCAGCCATAAATACCTTATGTAACTTTTCCTATATATTGATTTACGCACTTGTAAGATTCATTGTCTCTCTATAATAGGTGTGTGTGTGTGATGTAAAGCACCCTGACACACTTTTGGGATGAATAGCGCTATAAAGACGAGGGGCACTGTTGGAGGGTGGTTGTGAAGGATGCGTAGAGAAGAAGGTTATTGGTGGGTGACAAAAATTGATTGTCTCACCAGGCACAACCAGCACTAAAGCCAGCCCTAAGATTTTCCCTCTAATAGCCAGCCACTGAAAACCATATTACACAGTCCTACATGTTTTCAGATCCCTCAGTTATCATAAAAACTATTTCTGTAAGTTCCTTGTACTAGGTGAACAAAATGTTTGTTCACTGTTAATCTTGTTAGTAATTTCTGACAGAATTGGGTGAATTCATTGTTGACTAACTTAGCAAGAGCTCAAAAGGGATTCCTACCTCATGCCATCTCAAAAACTGGGGAGATTTAATTATGCCTTTTATTAGAATGCAAATTCCAAAGTTTGTAAAAGAAAAAGTGCAGAAGCCTGCCTCTGGTGCTTCGAAGGGTCGGGGTTGCCCAATACCAAGGGTGCTTAGTTTTGATTACAACTCAAGCCTCTTCCTTCCACCTCCCTACACTTCCTATATCTTTCTCTCACTCATACAGGTTCCTCCTTCTGTGTCCTTTTGTTGCCTTTCTCTTTTATTCTAGTTCAAAGTCTGATGATGACAAATAAGTCCCAGTCCCCAAACATAAGTGCTGGTGGGTCCCACATGGATCTCTAGGCTCAAAGTAAGCACTGGCAAAGGAACACCCTAGACCCATCTTAGAACTGTTTTGTTCTGAATATGTTTTTTTTCTTTGAAATGAAGCCTAGATATACATGGTAGGTGACTGTGTTCCAAACCTGTGATACAGTGATGTTAGCCGAATTAGTGGATCAGTGGCTGAAGGTGTGAAAGGGAGAATATGCTGCAATATGTTTTGGCTGTCCTGTGCACCCCGCTTCTTTCTTGGCAAAGAAATTCTTCACATGAGCACCTGAAGGAAACGTACATCCTGAGGAATAGAGCAGTGATGCAAGCACTCACTATTCAATTTGATTGGACACTCAGAAAGAACTTCACAAATGACACTGCTCCATCATTTGAGTAAAATGTATATATCCAGACAGAGTCTGTTGAGGTGTTGTCTCACATGTTTTGCCCACAAAGGTGCGCATAGCCATGCACAAGGAATCAGGTGGCATCTCTAGCGGAGTAAAAAGCAGGTATGCACTATGACAGAATCTTCAGGATGGAAACATTTTTTGAGGACATAAACCATCACAGACACCAACCCTATGGGAGCACAGTCTATGAAATCATGGGGACCGGGCTAAATTCTAGGGGTGGGCGATAAATTCCACTCTCCCGACAGAGTTACCAGAGTTGTGGCCACTCCCCGTTACCATGTAACTCAGAGTTCTCACCAAATTCCTTTAAATGCCTAACGCCAGAGTTTTTTCTCACATGCGGCTTGCCAATGGTAAGTTGGCAAGTGAGAGAATTGGCATCCCCAAGTGTGATTTTCAGGCAATAGGATGGCACCTGGTGAGATTTTCTCAATGCGAGCGGCAAATCTACTTGAGCTGTCGCAAAACCAACTCGAAAAGCAGTGCCCTCTGGCATGCTGCATGGTGCAGTTCGATCTGATTTTCCAGCACAGAACAAGCTCCCAGTGATAAACATCAGCGCAGCGTGCTGATTTCCGCCCATTTGTGGAACTCCACGGAATCTCGCAGAGTTTTCATGCAACTCCGTGAGTTCCGCCCATACCTACTAAATTCCAGACTCCTACTCAGACGAATCTGCTAAGTAATAGTGGGGCACACCAGACTCACAGCAGAATATTCCTTATTTTTAATAGGTTAACAGTTGACCAATGCTTTATGCCGCATGGCCATATTTCACCACCCCTCCCCTGCTACAAGGAGCATGTGCCCTTAAAGGAACCCAGATACGAACATGCCTGTTATTTACATTTTTTCACACCTCAACAAAGAGGAGTTGGTGCAAATGTAAATAGTGTTATGTTCACAGTATTCAATTGCCTTTCTTTCAATGGTGCTACTGGCACGGAAACGTTTTCTTTAATTTAATCAGTTCAACCTGTGACTCACAATAGGTGTCTCCAGCTTTGCACCGAATTCTTCTTCTCTGTAATGAATCTTTGCCACTGTTTTAAATGGAGCGTAAATAAAAATATCTCAATAGACATCATCAATTTAGTAATTTAGCTCCGGCAATGATAACAGTTTTAGATCAGTTCAAAAACCTTTATTTATTGATAAGAGTTTAGCATATTGTTTTGGAAAATCCTGCTTAAAGTCTATCGAGAAAATTACAGCATGTTCCATAAAGAGATTTAATCCCTACTCTACTCTAAGTGGATTCTAACCAACCAGAAGCCGTAAAGAGTCCTTTTTGGAAAAGAACAAGATTTAAAAGAGCATTGAAATAGAATCAGATTGAAACCACACTCCTGATGAAGAGTAGTTCCAGAAACTCGCTGAGTCTCTTCTCTCAAATCAGCATCAGTAAACAGTCAAAGTAACAACTGTTCAAAGTTTATCTAAGAAAATAGTCACAGCATTAGCCATAACCGTTAAAGAAAACAGGCACCGACAAAGTAGTAGGCGACAGAGATCACCAGCAGCAGTAGCTCACAATGACTTGGGTAAAAAGTGCTAAGGTAAAAAAGTATGGTTGCAGAAGAATGGCATGGATCAGACTGGACTGCACTACCTTAATTCTAACTAGGAACATAAATATTATAAAACACAAAAACATATGTAACAATCCATACTGGTGTTAGGTCATCTTAAGCCAATGAGGAAAGATCATCTGATGGTCTGCTACTTCTTCCTTCATTCCCACGGTAAATATACAAAGTCGGCAAGGTGCTATCTACAAGTGTCAACTTAGTTGCTAAGCATTCATGTGCATTAACTTCACTCCATGTTCCGACAAGAACCCTGCAGTCTAAACTATTAGCTATTCAGTATTCAGCTGCGTAATAATGAACTATTCTAAAGGCAGAAACATTTTAGTTGTAACCTACATAATTAAGTCATGAGATTCACATCTTCATGTAAGCATTATTGTTTTAATACACTATTCAGCATTGCGAAAATGTGGCAGCAAGAAAACAAACTAAATACGATGAGAACATGTAGCTTAGGAAAAGAAGAAATACATTTTTAAAGTTAGCACGTTCTACCGAGATGACATATTTAAACAAATCAAGTGTGAATCATTTATCAAATCATAATGCATAGTTCAACATTTCCTAAAAGCATTTATTTATTAAAGAAGAAAATTTACGGAAAGGTAGAAAATGGAAGAGGCCTAGTGTATAATTACGATAGAAATGAGTGCTTACTGCAAAAACCATGCTACACGTTAATTTTGCATGTTTAGGACAAGGCGCCTTTTCCTACATTTCATTCTATTCATGTTAATATCTAGTGTAAATTATGGCCTTTATTTAAGCTAAATTCTTCTACTCTATTAGCGCCATGCTTCTACTAACAACTCTTGTAACCCTTGATTATGTAATTATTAAGGGCATGATTTAGATCTCAGCGGATGGGTTACTTTGCAACAACAATGACGGATATCCCATCAGCCAAAATATAAATCCCTTAGGATATAATGGGATTTATATTTCCGTTGTGACGGAGCAACCTGTCTGCCGAGATCTAAATCAGACCCTTAGTAACGAACACAATATTTGGGCCAGCCGGTTCCTACAGGATAATTTTTAATTACATCATGTTGACAAAACTAATAGGTATGGCTTTAGAGAATCAGTGAAGTGTGAATGTTTTAAAGGAGCAGAGGTCTTGGCTCATTTGAATGAAAGAGCAGAAAAGCAAGACGTCCTTCAGTTTTGCGATCGAGATAGCATGCAGAGGATAATTCGCAGGTCAGAAAGGTCTGTGAAGGCCACTGAAGACAACTGCACAGCCAAAGTCAACTACTAATGTTGTAAGCAGCCAGTCACTTGAGAAAGGGTAAGAGTTGCACTTGGCAGAGAGTACCATTGAATACATTTTGTGACATGGACAAAAAATATTCTCCCTTCATTACTGATACAGTGTTACAAAAGCTGCATGATAAAACTTAGGTCAATGTTTTCTTTCAGTTTTGTAGTGGGTTAGTGCCCTAATATTTAACTGTGGTGGGATACTGTCCATAGGATGTTGTGCAGAATTAGGTGTTAGAGTCTCTAGGGTGCCATATCCATGTGTCCTTGTGTCCATCCACTGCAGTGCAATGCGGCAGGTCAGTGCCACAGGATGTAAAGTATTAACATGCAGAGTGTATAGTGGATTTGTGTCTTAGGATATAATGATGTGTAGTAGGTTAGTGTTTCTAGGTTGCAAATCATTGTGCCCTTTTAGAGCCCCTAGGATGCAGTTGAGTGTAGTTGGTTATTTTATCTAAGATAAAGTTCAGTGTGGTGGGATAGGTTCCTTTGAATGCTGAGGAATGAGATAGGAATGTGGTCTTCGAATGTAAAGTGGTAGGGTAAGGTAGACTGCCATGTCCTAGCTTCTGGCATGCACATTGTTTGAGCAGCCCTTTTTGACTGCAGCATCGGAATGCTGGATTGCCTTCTCTGTTCCAATCTGTTGCTGTCTAATTCCTATGAGGTTCCATAAAGAGTTTAAAGCTCACCTTTTATAGGTGCTGCACACCCTTCTATATATTACTGGATTTCAAACTGATCCCTTTATCTGTTGATTTTCGCACTGTGAATGTGTGTTCTTTTTTTACTGCTTTTGTATTGACTGTGTTTAAATTCAATTATATAGTGCCTCATTATCCCTTGGACTTAAAGGCTCTGTAAAATAAGTGTTTTGAAAACCAAAATAGGGTGTAATACTGTTTCTGGGTTAGTGGGGCATAGTTACAAACCCCTATCCTGCTGCAACCACCATTGATTTTGATGCTGCTCCATATTTACAAGAGTGGCGTAAATATGGGAAAGCGCCAAAATTAAGACCAGGGAAAACCTGGTCTTAACAGGGCGTAATGAGAAGAAATGCTTTATTTGTCCTCGTGTTTGCTGTTTTTATGTGTGCTGCATTGTGCAGCACACATAAAAACAGCAAAACGCCATGCGTGATTGTTTATGTACAGGAAGGTGTCCCTTCCTGCATATAAACAATCATTTTAAAAATGACGAGTTGCACCTTCTACGTGTGTTGCACAAAGCAGCACACATAGAAGTTACAAATCGCCATTTAATATTGTTTATGTGCAGGAAGAGATACCTTCCTGCACATAAACAATGATTCCCCACAGCGCTGGCCCCCTTGCACTATGGTGCTAGGCAGCTGAAATTAGCGCCAGAGCAGAGGGAAACGCAGGGCTGCACCGTATTTTTGTAAATACGGTGCAGCCCTGCGTTTCAGAAGTGGCGGAGCATGGTGTTACGCCAAGAAGGCTAACTCAGTGCTCCATTACTTCTTTGTACATATGCCCCATGGAGCGCTATTTGGGGTCAGTGTATCTAGGAAGCAGTGTGATGAATTATCACCCCTTGAATAAAATTCACTCAAGCAAATTAGTGAACCCAGAATTGCAAAGTGGATGTGCCTGTGTCCCACAGTGGTGCTGTAGAATGGTTAGTGTGGTTGCTAGCCCTTGTGTGTAGGGCAGCGTGGTGTGGCTGTGTTTGTATGATGCAGAGCTTTGTGGTGATTTTGTGTTGTTGGGCTTGGTTCTGTTGAATTAATCAGTGTCCATTGGATGAAGAATGACATGTTAGTGTCCCTAAAAAAACATTTAGAGTGGGGTTAGTGCTCCTCAAATGTTGTGTACTGTCATGAATTAATAAACCTATTGTACAGTGAGGACCACTTAGAAAATGAAATTGTGTGACTGTGACTTTTTTTTGCACAGTTTTGGATTTGCAGCATGTGCCACATATTCCACTCTCTATTGCATACATTTCTTTGTTGCTGAAATGGGTCGAACAAACGTAACTAACAAATTGTACACATTGTGGTGCAAGACAATGGTAGACACTGTGCAATGTTCACAGGCTATCTTTCAGTTGTTGAGTCATATCTTCAGGTATTAACTTGCAACGAATTAGGTAAAACTTTAGAACAGACAGTAATAATGTCCCTAGCAGATGGCCTTCGGAATGGCATTTATCTGCGGCATGAACAAATCCTGAAATATTTAAATGTAGCTCACCCAGGGTGAAAATAACGATAGCCTCTTTCTGGAGAAAATGTTTTTCTTCATTATTCGCGAAAATTCACATACTCTTAAAACAACGTTTATTTCAAGATGCTCTTCGATTACAGAAAATTCCAAATTATTTTACTTCACTTTTTAAAATGAGATGTCATAAATCTTACTATACCACCTAGCGACATACTTACATCATGCATATGTGATGAAAAATACAGTTCTGTAATGCCTATTCTAAAAAGAATGTGGTGCTCCTAGTGCCGATGCTGTATAGACAAGTTAAAACCAAAAGGGAAGACCAGTTCAAAAGCATAACTGTGACAAACAGAATAAAAGAAGCAGACCTACTACAGCAAGTGCACACATACAGGCTTGCTGTCATCTAAGTGCAGCAATGTATGTTTTATGCAAAATACTATTCTCTTCAGCCATTAAAGTAGATATAATGTTCTGACTAAGAAGGTCCCCCGCAGGCTCCATATTATCTCGAGATACACTGGATTTGGAGCAAGTATCGAAGTCCTCTCTGAGGTCCTCCCCCTGTTTAGTAATGATCAAGACCTCAGGTTGTACCCGAAAAAAGGACCGCAATGAAGGGGTGACTTTGACTTTACTGTACGAGGAGATGCCTTTATTCCTCCCCCCTTTTATACTCCTTCCCTTAACCTGATAATTCTGGAGAGCCGAACAATCGCTGGAGGTGACCTTATTATTAGAGCCTTCCAAGGCCTGCTCCTCCTCTAGCTGTCCCCCTTGTTTCGCAATATCCTTAGCTTTTGCCTTACTATAGCCAGATGCACCCCCCGTGCTTCCTACCTTTTTTCCCACCTCTCTTTATGCCTGCCTTCGGGGTTCTTGCAACCCCCAGCGTCGCCTGTGTTGCGGGGCAGGCCTGCACCTCCTGGGCACTCGTGTTCTCCTGCGGGTGTATTAGGAGTTTCTCCGCAACTTGAGCTGGGGATGATTCCCCTCTACTGCCCGACTTCAGGCCAACCAAGAGAGGTGAAGTGCCTGGGGCAAACAAAGCCGCAGGCTCCTCCGGAGCGGCACCAAGCTCTCCCCCAGCCCGACTAGAGGCTGCCGTGTCGAAAAACTGGCTGATGCTGGCGCTGCCACTGCCGACCCGGAGGAGCCCGCGGGCCGCCGCTCTGCGGCCGCGCCTCAGCTCCAGGGCGGCCCCGTACCAGCGAGGAAGGCAGGGCAGACTGAGGACGCCGGGAGACCCAGCAGACATCCACTACGCCCTCCGCCAAATCCCGGCACACAGCGGCAGCAAACGAAGGAAAACTGTGAAGAGAGATCTCCGGGACGCCCCCGGAGAAGGACTTCAAGCCAAATGCCAGCTAAAATTACCCATTAGGGATAGGAATAGGGATAGATACTCCGGATGCGAGCAGCTGCTCAGATAGCAGACACCTGCCTGAGTCCTCGTTGGGAGAAGAGGTAGAGTTAGCCGTCCAGAGCCAGGCTGAAGCCGCCAGTCAAATCAGCGGAGGGGGTGAGTCAGGCCATAAGTCTCAAGGGCAGACTGGGCCCTCATTGGTCTCGATGGAAGCTTTGTTTGCCTCATTGACAGAGGATATCAAGAAAGGTTTCGCCGTATCAGCCACCAATCAAGGCGAGATAAGGAGTTCATGCGAGAATTTAGAGAAGAAGGTGGATCTCCTAAATTCCAGGACTGAGTCCCTAGAAAGATCTGTGGAAGATCTTAAAGCTAATCTAGGGACAGCAGAGTCAAAGATCCAGGACCTTCAAAGAGGGGAAGCTGCTCTTCGGGACAGAATGGAGATGCTGGAAAACAACTCCCGTAGAAATAACCTCCGTGTTATGAATGTTCCAGAAGGAAAGGAAGGGTCAGATCTTAAGACATTCATTGTCTCATTGATTAAGGAAGTCCTGTCACTCGAAGAGTCAAAAGAGTTCCTAGAAAAAAACATTCAAAGAATTCATAGGGATCCGTTTAGTCTGAACCCAAATAGGGCAAAGCCAAGGAAAATTCTTATCAATTTCCTTACTTACTCTGTAAAAGAAAAGATTTTGAACTTGGCTTTAAAGGCAAAAACGTTAAGGAGTAAGGACTTCTCCTTTGAAGTCCACTCGGATCTCTCTAAAGCTACCCTAGAAAGGCAGTGCGAACTCGGCAGAAGGATGGACAATTTCAAGAAGATCGGCGCAGTAGTACAACTCAAATTTCCTGCCTTCTTAAAAGTCATGTATAATAACAAAATGCACAACATCAGATCAGTCCAGGAGGCAGATGAACTGCTTGATACCATGAGCAAGGAGGCCCCATAGTTCTCTAGCGGAAGCGTCCCTTTTTCTTCTTTCTTCTTTTAGTGTAGTGCAGTGCAGTGCAGGGCAGCACTTTGTAAATATCTGTCTACACTGAAGCATTGAACTGCTGGGATATATGCGCTTACACTCTGCACAAATAAATTGAGGTAGAAGGAATGAAGAATGTAGTGAAAATATAGGAGGACCCCCAGGCTGCTTAGGGTGTACAACTACTGTCTTTTATAACACTTAGTTTTTTCTTTTGTTTGGGATGGGCTAAACCTTGACCAGCTTTAATTCTTTTTTGTAACATACAGTCACAATAGGGATGGGGGGGTAGTAGTTCTTGGATGCAACACCTGGACAACACCGGTCCAGATATATGGGGGAAGGGTTCTCCAAGGGGGGTGATAGGGATGGGAGGGGGTTGGGGAGCACAGGGGGATAACAAATAAAATAACCTCATTCGCCTCAGATCTGTTAGACCTGATAGATTCAGTTTGGATAGCTCCAGTTGAACACGAAGAGTCGGATGCTGCCTCTGCCTTGGTTCAGTGTGGGCTGGAAGTTTTAAACTTAAAATAACATGACAATACTTCAGATACTGTCCTGGAATGTCAATGGCATGCGCGTGAGGTCAAGAAGAGCTAGAATCCTGCAATATCTGAGAGATTCCCCAGTGCAGGTCATTGTCATTGAGGAGACTCATCTTCTCAAGGCAGAGACGAAAGAAATTCTTAAAACTCAGAAATGGGTGGACTCTTTTATCTGTACCGACCAGACGGCTAATATTAGGGGGGTGCTGATTCTCTTCAAAAAGCAAGTCAAGGCCAGATTATACAACATAGAGAAGATCCAGGTGGCAGGTGGTTGATATTGAAGATTACTCTAATGGGCATCCTTTTTACTTTGGTTGGGTATTACGGCCCGAACCAGGTTGTCCCTTCTTTTCTTAAATCTATCTTTTCACACCTTCTGGATTTTCCAGAGCCAGGGATATGGGCAGGTGATTATAATATTGTTCTTAACCCTAAACTGGATAAATCCTCAAACAGCAGAGCGGCAGTCCCCTCAAGATCTAGGGCGTTTCTCCTGACAATGATGTCCCAAACGGGCCTCTGCGATATATGGAGGGAAAGGTCAGGTCAGCAATTGGGGGTATCTTACAGAAACTTTAAGTATAAACATAAGTCAAGAATAGACTACATTTTGCTCAGCTATAGTCTCAGGGATAGAGTTAAAGATATAAAATATCTGCCAGCACATCTGTCGGACCACTCAGGCATTTTGTTAGCCCTTGATTGGGTACAGCCACAGCAGACTAGAGTATGGTCCTTTGATCGTTCATTACTACTTGAAGAGGAAGAGATGGCTTTTTTCTCTAGTGAGACGGATCTATTCTTAGTGAATAATTTAGGTACAGCAGACATTACCATGGTCTGGGATACCCTCAAAGCTTTTTTGAGGGGTATCATCACCAACAGATCGAGCTATAGGAGCAAAAAGTATAGGGAAGTGACTTCAGCCTTGGAGGCAGAAATGAGGGAAACTGAGGCAAAACTGAATAGCCAGGCCGGTATGGGCTTGAAGGAAGACTTGGACAAAATAAAAGAATTAAAAGAACAGCTGGAGGGCATTCTCCAAACGAGGCTCATGCGTAGATGGGAGGCAAGTAAGATCGCCCACTTTGAGTATGGGGAAGGAGCAGGAAAGTTACTTTCTTGGAAAATTAAAGCAGACCAGCTCCGAAACCATATAAAAGAAATCACCGTGGGAAACAGTGCAGTCTCCTTATCCTCGGACAAAGGCATAGGTGAGGCCTTCTTTGAATATTTCCAAGATATATACAAAGAGACCTGCGTAGAAGATAGACCTAAGGTTAAGGAATGGCTGGATGGGACTACAATAACACCTATTAGTTCTAAGCAACAGAAAGATCTAGGGCAAGCCATTACGCAGGAGGAAATGAGGAAGGCTATGGCAGGATGTAAAAGGGGTAAAGCTTCCGGACCTGACGGGCTACCAGCTGAATTATATAGATCCCTGGGGGAGGTCATAATTCCGGTGTTAACCCAACTATTCAATAAGATACTACTGGAGGGAATTAGCCCACCTGGATCTTGGAATGACGCTACAGTAGTCCTGATCCTGAAGCCCGGAAAAAATCCAGCTAGATGTGGGTCATATCAACCCATATCGCTTTTAAATGCCGATTATAAAATCTTTGCTTCCATTTTAGCAACCAGGCTGGGGATGGTGGCGAATGGCATCCTTCACCCAGATCAAAAAGGGTTTGTGAAAGGGAGACAATTAGCAGACCTCACATACGATCTGGTCGGTGCAATAGATATCGCTTCCACCTATTCACTTCCTCTTGCGGCCTTAACTCTGGACTCCACCAAGGCTTTCGATAGGGTGAACTGGGTTTACCTGTCGGAAGCCATGGCAAGATTCAACTTGGGAGATACGTTTTGTCGTACCATCCAGCTGCTATATCAAGCACCGTCGGCAGGCTGTTGGTCAATGGAAGTCTGACTAAAGCACTCAGGATAACCAGGGGAACTCGACAGGGCTGCCCCCTCTTCCCCCTACTTTTCGATATGTTTATAGAGCCTTTTGCGCAAAGACTCAGAGAAGATCTTAGTATCGAGTCTTTTAGACACGTGGATTGGAGAGGAGGGTGGCTCTGTATGCGGATGATATCCTGATACTTTCAGCAGATTTGGATACATCCTTTCCGGCAGTCATTAGATTGGCAGAGGAATTTGGGCAGGTCTCGGGATATGAGGTAAATGCTGGGAAGACCGAGATTATGACTTGGAATATTAAGGAATCTCAACACCAGGTCAGCCCCAGCATGCGTTACTTGGGGGTCAGAATTGTTCAAGACATAGATAAAATTGCAGAAACCAACTTAGCTCGAGTCCTAAGGGAATGTCACAAACAAATGAAGTCATGGGCACACCTCCCTTTATCCATCTTGGGTAGGGTGAATTTGGTTAAGATGACGATTTTACGTAAGATCACATTTCTCTTTAATACAATCCCCCTACATTTTGACACACGTACCACTGATAGATTCCAGCAGGAAGTAAACTCCTTTATCTTGGTATATAGATCTACCAGAATAGCTTGGAAAAAACTAAGGCACAGGAGAGAGAAAGGAGGTCTCACGCTACCTGACCTACAGTATTATGCCTGGGCATTTCAGCTCTCACACTCCCGGATGCTATTAAAAATGCCTGTTAGCACTGGGGGAGGAGACATGTTTCTGGCCATGTTAAGAGGGGCTGGTTTACCGGAAGAGGGATTCATGTTTAAATTTGGGGACCAAAAATTCTTTAAGAAGGTCAAACTTAAGGTCCTCCAGGTATTCGCCAGAATATGGGCAAGATTAAAAAATTTGGTGGGCCTTAACTATTTTTCAAACCTAGCGCCACTTTGGGATTCGCCGGGCTTGCCGGAATGCCTCCAGGACAGGTTGGCTGTACCACTTAAAGAAGCAGGGCTAAAAGTATGGGGAGATCTTGTTAGTGAGGAAACACTTATCTCATGGGAAGATCTAAGACATAGAGTGGGCAGGGGTCTCTCAAGATTTAAGTATATCTAGTTACAGAGCTGGGTACAATCCCAGGTAAGACAGAAAAAACCTATAGGCGGGGGCAACAGTCTCGAGCAACAGTTAGTTGAGAGGCCAGCGGGGAAGAAAGAGGTTTCATATTGGTATTGGGCTATAGAAGAGGCGGTGGATGGCAAATTTAAACTTGCAAATGAGACATGGGGTGAGCAGATTTCAAATGCACAGTGTGATCTCTTATGGCAGGAGTCATTTAAAACTCTTTTTAGCATAGTTAAACCTGCTTGGCTGAAGAGGAACCATCTATTCACTGTGCACAGAGCTTAGCTATCACCTCTTAGGTTATCCAAATTCTTAAATGGGTCTCAAGTAATCTGCAAGAAGTGTGGGTTGGCTGAAGCCTCAGACACACATATGTTCAAAGACTGCCCCGCTATTGCCTCATTCTGGGAAGAAATAGGGAAAACGCTGGAGAACATCCTGAGAGCACCAATTCAAATCGACCTGACCTTGATAATCTTTGGACTTAATAGTCATATTGTAGGCCCAGCCAGATCGATCCTATTTTATTCGATACTACTGGCCAGGAGGCAAATTTGTAAGCATTGGGTAGATCCAGCCCCCCCCCCCATGTATTCAGCATGGCTGACCTCACTATATGAAGTATCTAAGATAGACTTGTCCAGAGCCTGCAGTAAGAAAAAGATTGCATACTGGGATCTGCTGCTCCAATGGAAGTAAGCCAAGAATGAAAGTATTATCTATTTATGTTCTCTTGCTTTATTTATACTTGAACAAAGGGCGGGTCCTATGATTATGCCTCTTGGTTACTCCTTGGACCATGTCGGGTTTCCCCGTGTCATCAAAAGGGTCCATCAGGTTCTTGCGGACCTAGCTGGAGTGAAACCTCTCTCCTTTTTGAGGGGAAGTAACATTCAGGTCTGACAAGGTACCCTTACAGGCTAAAGGCACCGAGAGATTCCATCAAAAAGCCTATGTCTCCTCAGATCGCTCAGTAAGAGTACGGACAGACGGTTTGTTCAATGTGGTCGGAGGCGAATGAGGACATAAAAAAAAAAAATACTATTCTCTTGCAGTAAAGAGGGACAATGTTAATAAATTGAAGCTGCTGTCATTCCAGGCAAAACAAAATTATTATTTGTAGGTGAACAATACTTTCACTAGGATCTGATGCATGTGTATAATTATTTTTTAACTTCAGAAACCTTCGTATTCGACATTGACCAGGTAGGTCTATACCCTCTCGTCTTTCTGCAGTAAAATAATTTCCCAGCTATTATTTGAAGCCAGACTAACCATTTTCCAAAATAGAATGCCCCTGATCTAAACATAGGTTTATGGCAGTGGCGTGGCATAGTCAGTGTGGCATAGGCCCCAGCGCAAAGAAGACAATGGGCTAAATGATAAAATAAATTATTAATAGGGGTGGATAGTGGTCCACCACAAGTATTATAGCACTTTAATTGTTAGGTCAAGTAAAGCATGCAGTAATTTAAACATTAGCTCAACCCCTGGAAGCTGTAGCACAGAGCACACAGGCTTAACTTAATGAAAATGTGTAAAGTATTTAGAAGAACCAAAACAGTTACAACACTCCGATTTATAATAATTTATAATAATAGAGAATATTTCAATGAACAAAATGACACCAAAATGACAAAAATCGGAACTGGAGGCAACTGGCCATGCTAAACTGAGACAAGGGTAAGTTTTCAGGTCGAACTCAATGGAGCACGGGTTGAATACATGTGCCTGGTTCATCCTAGTAGGAAAGCTACCTCCTCAATGTTGACAGCCTTCAGAGAAAACTGGCAGTGAGCTGAAGCTAACACATGGCATTGATGGAGTCCAGCATCGATATGGGTCATTGGCAGAACCACTGATTTAATCGGGAGATCCTCTGGTGGGAGAAGTTCAAGTTTCTGTGCCCTGGAGGTGTTTTGCATTGATTGGGTCCTCGCCGATCAGGTTGCGGATGAAGTCAAAGCAGCCTTGTTTGTTGACTAATTTTGATGTTGAGTGAAGAACATAGCAAAAACTACAATGAAGTCCGGCCCACTGGTGCTGCACCCTTGGGGGGTGAGCTGGCAGGTTAGTCCTGGTCCCTCGACTGGTCTCAAAGCAAAACATCTGTATAAAGTTTGTAGTGTTAGGGAGGATGAGTACCCTCTGACACCAATCATAGGTTTCAGGACGTCAGTAACAGTACTTGGGGGTCAGGATTCACTCCACAGAAGCCACCAGTACGGTCCTGGGTAGATCCAGTCAACACTGTTCAGCTGGGCTCAATGTGGAAGGTGGGCTTTGTGCAGCTTTTGTGCCCGGTCGCTTAGCAGGAGGTCAGCCAATTGACCCTTGGAGTCCACTTCTTTGCCCTGGATACAAGTGAGAGCAAGTCCAGCCATTAAGGTTCTACTCGCAAGTCTCAAAAGCAGGACCAGTTCTTTTTTGGTCTTCCACAGGTTCAGTAGTGTTCTGAAGAAGGTACCTAGGGGTGCCACATTTATGTCTGGCAGTATCCTTTCAGTGGAGGGGTTGACTCCTGGCCCCTACCTAACCGATAGGGAAAAAGTTCCCCGGGACAAGCCTAACCACTTTTGCAGCAGTTCCTGTGAGTCCTTCTGCAAACAATCTTAGAGTGTCCCTCTCTCCCTAAATCCAACATGGCAGAACCTTTGTTCCCTGTTCAGGGCTCCTGCCCCTAAATCACATTAAAATAATTTTAAAAGGCTATTTTTTACAACAATATTATTGCAAATGATACTAAAAACACTGATATTCTTGCAAACAATATTACTTACCTAAAATTCAATATATTTATGTCCACAATATTTCTGCATCACGATAATAATGTGTCACAATATTAAAAGCTCAATATTTCGGTACTTTGAAATTTATGATCCGATATTATGTTCAAATACCGGCACAATATGTGCTACAGTCCACTAGTGACATTTAACGTACAGGCCCTGAATACACTTTGTACAATATACTAAAGATTTATAGGTAAGTTAAATTTGCCAATCAGGATTATAGCCAATTTTAACATGCTTTAGAGGTTTGAGCCCATGCACTGTGGTCTGCAGCAGCAGATCCTTCGTTGAGGCAGAGAAGCATTGCCCCACTGCTCTCTGAGCAGTGCAAAATGGAAAAATAAAAGGATAATAACACGTTATTATCATTTTATTTTTTAGTGTTGAACCAGGGCGGAGTGGGGCTGTGCTATGCTGACGGACAGCAGCATCCAGCAGGGAGGAGAAGTGGTGGGCACCATAAGTGCGCATGACGGTTTGGCGTGTCTTCTTAGGACTGCTAAACCGCCATGCGCACCTAGCATTTCTGTGTTGCACAGCCGGGTGGAGACCAGTTCCAGGCTCTCAGGCACTATCTGAGTGGCAAACCTGGCCACTCAGACCAATTACGACACTGCTGTCATGCTGGTAATACTATTACCAGCATGACAGCAGCGTCTTGATTGGCTCAGGGGAGTTTGGGAGTCTGTGTGCTGCCGGTAGTCGGAACAGAAGAGGACGGAGGAGAGGCGGCGGCCTTAAACAGGTAAGTGATCTTTTATTTTTACTTTTCAAATCCTCCCCCCCTGTTCACCAGTAGCTGCCACTGGTGGTGTGATTAGCAAAGTTCCATTGCATAGAATCAAAAAACCAACCTCATCAGTCAAAATAAAAAGGGGGAATGTCATGCCAAAAAACGGCATCCTCTTACAGGCCCTCTAGCAGCTGTTTGGAACTGTGATAATCAGTGTTCAGTGGGCCCCTGAGGGCACTGGGCCCCGGTGCCATTGCACCTGCTTCACCAGTAAAAACTATGTTGTTGGCTTGCGGTGGTCCAAAGTCTCTCATCTATACACAATAGAAACACGGACAATAACTACTAGAGGCAGAAGGTCACAGTTTGAAAACACAGGGACAACCTTCTACATCCACATAAAAAAATCTAATCCCAATCTGAATCATGCATGTTGCGCAGTTAATTCGGCCGTAGAGGTGGCCCTTCACTCCGATTAGATCAATTTTGGAAGGTGTACGCCTACCCATATTGCAATCTACCCCTGTCTGTCTTTCTTGGCATCACCATCTATTGAATTATATAGTGATCTTTCAAACTTCATACTTTCATCCATGATGTAGGTAACTGCCAGTGATAGCCTGTTCATTACACCTTGTTTCTGCTATTTAATTTCCAAATCAATCTTCTCATGAATGTAAGATATTTTCAAAATATTTAAGACCCAAAATATGTTCCTCTTGGATAAACTTAAATAAAATTGCTTTAACAAAAGAAACCTTCATATTTTCATAGCATATGGATGCCTTTTTTTATAAACATTTGCTAAACATTGCAACATAATGCCTTATACTTTTTCTTCTCTTGCTAGATAATTTAATCAACACTGTGGCAAAATTTTGTTCTTCACTGTTACATATTTCCAGTTGCTCTGAATATAATGGAGTGCATCTGACGAGTGCAGCTAGAATGCAATGCAGTGTGGTGTGATAGTACCCATAGTATTCAGTGTGATGGGTTAGTGTCCCGAAGACCTAATGTTGTGTGGCATGTTAGTAGTGGATTCGGGTCTCTAAGATGCAGTGCAGTGTGCCAGGTTGGTGCCACTTGAGTGCAGTGTAAAATGGAGTTCGGAGTAGTCGCTGATGTCCCTTGTGGCAGATAATTGCACCTAGGACACAGTGAAATGCAGGAGGTTAGTTTGCTTTCCATGCAGTACAATGTGTTGAGTAATTGCCCATTAGATGAAGTATGTCGGGTTACTCTACCATGGATGCTGTGCATAGTACCCGTTAGTCTTCCTTGGGAGCAGCGTTGTAGCTACTGTTCCCTGAAGAGCATGTAATGTGATGAGTTACTGTATCTGGGGTGCAGTGTTATTTTGTCTCGGATTCAGTGCAGTGGATTTTTCTCTCTAGGGAGTGGTGTGATGAGTTAATAACCTTAGGATGCAGTTCATGATGAGCTAGTATCCCTTATATTGAGTGCTGTGAAGTGAATTATTGTCCCTAGAATACAGTGTTTGGTGTGTTGGGTTAGCATTTTTAGTTACTAGCACAGTAGTGTGGCTTAGTATCCTTAGGATGCAGTGAATTGTGTTGGATCAATGACCCTACGGTCCAGTAGAGAGCAGTGGGTTAGTTGAAGGAAAACAGGATACAGACCAGTGCTGTGTGGTCCATTAGTGCACCCCAGATACAGTACTTTACAGTACTGTGAAGCATTGCTGCCATTTAGCATCTCGTCAGAGCCACTGCCATGAAAGGTGGTACAAACTCATTCTTTGCCCTGTCTCCAATTGTCCCATGCTGTCCTTTCTAAGCCTAAAAGTGAAAGGTAACATTTGATTTAGATCTGGGTGGACGGGCCAACTGGAGATGGTAAATGAATGCCACTTCTACTGGCTCTGATTCACAGAGCTGTTCACAGAGTTCTCGGAGTGGCCTCTGGTCAACCTTTGGTAGCGCAGTATCAGAACGAGGCAAATACTGCATCTCCGTGTAAAATGGCTAAGCACGGCTGGGATGATGGTGGCCTGGTAGGAGTGTTTCCCCTGCCAGGATCTTCAAATCAGTGCTATATATCTCTTTATTTTAATTTTCCAGTAACAACATTCTAGCAGTTGCAACTTGTCCATATCTGGAACTGTGCCAGGTTTTTCCAACAGCACTCTGCATGCATAAATGTGAAGAGACAGCCATTTTTAAAGAGGAATATTTTGAAACAGCCATCTGCTGAAACTCTGAACAGCAGTGTGATCCACTTATTGTATATACTTGCCAGGAGTTTCAGTAAATGTAAGGCTTGTGTGAAAATTGTATGGTTAGCTAGTAGCTCATGCTTATGACTCACTGACATCAGGAGTATGTGTCGAGTTCCAGGATTGTTTGTGTAAGCAGCTCACACATGGCAGTCCTGTATGTTGAATATCTATATCTGAAAAGAGTGGTGGGTGGCACATGGAAAGGAATGATGTGGGCAAATGACAGACATATTTGTAAGAAAAAAACCAAGACCATTCCTCAACGTCTATTCTAGAGATAAAAACGAATTCATCATCAGAGATGGTGAGCTTGTTTGTAAGATAAGCGGGGTGCTGGTCATGATAGGTTTGTAAAGGATACAGCTGGTTGTGAAGATGGTGTGGGACAACAAGGAGGGCCAATGGATGGGGGCAATGTGATCATATTTCTTAAGGTCCTGGATGAAACGTGCTACAGCATGAAGGATGCCCATAAGGGGTGCTCATGTGGAGTCTGAGAAGCCATGGAGTAGGCATTATCATCATCCAGATGCAACAGTAGAAGGGCTTGAACAGAAGTTCTGATGTGGCTTTCTGGAAGAAATGGTTTGGCATTCGTTAGAAAAGAGAGCTGGTACCAGGCCATCGTTTTTTGGCAATGTGTTCTTTGAGGGAGAGGTTGGTGACCAGGGTAAATCCATGTTATTTAGCATTTGGTGAGAGTTGGGGTTTGAAGCCGTTAAGGTTCATGTAATTGAGCCTAGTTTGTGCTATCTTGTTTGATGTTCTTGGAAAATAAGTGGAATTCCGTCTTGGTTGTGTTGAGGTTTCCAGTAGTCGCTGGACATCCAGGTCTGGATGATGTGCAAGCAGGATTTGAGGCATTGGATGTCTAAAGCAGAGGAAACGTTCTAGTAATGTTGTGTATCCATGGCATATCGGTGAATGCTGACGCTGTCATCTGTGAGTAGAGCAACAAGCAGTTCCACATAAAGGTTCAAGATGACAGAATACAGTATGAAACCCTAAGGGATTCCACATGTGATAGGTATCTTTTGTGACTTGGAGGTGCCCATGTGAATCCTATTCACGAATCCAAGGTGTGTAGAAGGGCGCAATAGTAAACTGTGTCAAAGGCAGCTGAGAGTTCCAGAAATATTAGGAGGTAGGGGCATCTTCATCTATGGCCAAGAAGACATAGTCAACTATGTGTAAGATAACAGTCTCTATGATCTCTGTAGATAGTAAGCATAGATGTAATCTTGCAGTAAAACATAGACTGCTTTTTCAATGTTCATGCCGAATGATAGGTGAGTGATGGGCCCACAGTTGGTGAGGTCATCAGGGTGTAGTGTAGGTTTGTGAGTGGGAGGATCTGGCCAGTCTTGAGAGCTTCTGGGAAAGTGCCTTGAGTGAGTGAGTGAGTGAGGCATTGATGGTGGTATGTGGGTGTAAGAGAGCATCACCGGATAGAGCTTTGGTAAAGGATAATGGTAAAACATCCTCTTAATAAGAAGTGGTTTTAAGAGAGTTGAGTATGTCAGCCAGATCTGGGTTAAGATAGGGCTTTCAAGGGTGAACATTGTGGAATTCCACGGTAAGGGGTGGGAGTAAGAAATGAAGCTGGCATGGTGTCATAGATGTGCAGCCGGTTCGTCAATGTTTTTTTACAGAAGAAGAGGATAATGGCATTGCACGTTTCTGTGGAGTGAAGAATAGGCGGGACCTATGGGGCGTTAATGCAGAGCTTGATTCTGGCGGTGGGATTTGGGTATCAAAAGGTCCCCAGGTGTTCTGTTTTTCTTCCATTTTTAGGTCGAGCATTCAAGACCTCTAGTATATACTTTAGTATATATTTATTATATACTTATATGTGTAAGTGCTTTGTGGGCTCTGGAGATCAGCCCTAGGACTTGTCTGCTTCCGCTTAGGGACTTTTTTTTCTGTTCAACTGCCTCTATTAAACTGTCTTGATAGAAAACGACCAGCAGAGGTCAGTAAAATACCAGAATTGCTTTTTGCTGAGAGACTCTCTTTTTTTAATTTTTCTGGCAACTGCCTCTATTTAACTTTCTTGATAGAAAACGACCAGCTGAGGTCAGTAAAATACCAGAATCAATTTAGCATTCTCTAGATTCCAGTCCATAGAAATTGTCTTCCACGAGCACCCGTAGACAATATTTTTTTCAAATCTTGTATTTTCAGTAACATGACCACCGACGGCCCTGATTTTATATTGAAAACAGGGCTTTGGACTATACCATTTCCCGCTGAAAGGCAATATTTCTCTCCATGTGTTCCCATACCTGGCGTGT
Source organism: Calotriton arnoldi (assembly GCA_963921515.1). Taxonomy (NCBI): domain Eukaryota; kingdom Metazoa; phylum Chordata; class Amphibia; order Caudata; family Salamandridae; genus Calotriton; species Calotriton arnoldi. Next base: position 1,546,545 of record CAWUFW010002391.1, on the reverse strand, counting down.
CACACAGTTTGGTGCTTACTTTTCCTCCATGTTAAAGAACAGTAGATGTTTCAACACCCAGGCTAATGTGCTGCATAGCTAAATACATATAAGGTCCCAAAGGCGAGACCGATTGCATTGCAAATGCTTGTTATTCCTGTCTGCAGATGGATTGTTTATTGTCAGTAACGTCTTTAGAATACCAGGGTGCTGAAGTCGTTAGCTTGCACTTGTGTGTTGGAAATGGTGCGTAGACATTCACGTAGCTTTCCAAAATATTGATAAAGTTGTTTAGAGGGGTGTTGGTGTCGAACATGGAGTAGATGGAGTGACAGATGAGGTTATCAGTGGACTTCAAGCATTAGGTTATCAGTGGAGAAGTCTTAGCAGTGCCTTGGCCGTGCATGAATACTGTGGTTAGCTTGTGTATTAAAAGGAGAATTCCAGCATTAGTCTATATTCACTCTCACGAATCAGTGAAGGTCCTCAAATTATGTAATGTACAACCCCATGACAAGATGAGATGAGCTTAAACAGCCAGAGACAAAGTGCTCCAGTCACAGACTGGTACTATACATTTTAAAGGTGAAATTGTGAAAAAGGTATATTGAATCAAAACATTATACCTAGGGCTCCCGGTTTTATGGTATTTATTTTTTTGCCATTTCCGTCTGTATTTATCCAAATTTATTTTTTGGGCATTTTTCTGTATTTATCCACATTTATTTTTGCCACAAGCAAAAGACGACGCTACAGCTAGTATTTTTCCACATTTATTTAAATTGACAATGCACACATGCGCTCGGTTGTTATTGGTCAACACAATACATTCATCTGAAAACTTTGCCATTGTAGTACAATCACATGTGCATTTCAAGAGACTTTGAGGACATTGAGGCTCTTTCTGGTTTGTTACTGAAATGAAGACCACTGAAAACCCATTCAATATTTGCAGGAGGTTTAAGTCTGGGAGGAGGGGGCTAGGAGTGTGAGGGATGCCAGGTCAAGCAAGGGAGAGTCAGGTACCTATAACCACAATCCAACACGCAGAGGCTGACACACACAGACAAAGTACAGACAGGCATGAACTCAGTCTCACCCTATGCAAAAACAATCAGACAGTGCACACTCAGGCAGGTAGAGAGGAACTGGGAGATACACCGACTGAAAGGACGATGTATGAATGCAGGTTTCATGTCCACCTAATATGTAATCATTTCATGTTGAACTTGGGCGGGCACAGAAGATCCTGGGCAGAGAGGGGGGAAGTGGCGATGCTGACAGGCACACACACAGACAGTTTTTGAGCTGCCAGCTGCACCCGAGTACTTCACAGGTCTTTAAAAGACCATTCACTTGTTAACGAGGCTCGGGGGGGGGGCCCACTGCACCGCGGGGGCTTAATTGGTTTTATATAGCACTGGCTAGACCCGAGGGTATCAGAGCGCTTTACAAGACATAGCATTGATAGAAGAATTCAACAAGTATAACAGGAAGTAATAACAACAATGCAACAACGTATATGAATCTCAATGAGAAACAGACAATTCAACATTATCCATCATTTCTCCCCAACTTCCCAGTGGAGTGTACAGTGGTAAACCGCCATTGTTGATCAATATTTTTTTTATAGCGCCTGCTAAAACTGAATGCTTCTGCGAGCTTCACATGAAATGTATAATTGGAGTAACTGGAGGAAAGCGATCAAGCAGTTGGGGCATTCTGTACACCCCAGGGCAGGCACCAAGCAAACAAGCACGGATAAGCTTCCTGCACGTGGGGAGGGTGGGACAGTCTGTCCTGGATCCTGTCGGGCAGCCAGGACAGCCTCAAGGGCCAAAGCAGATTTTGGAGAAAACGCCTCTTCACTTTAACAAGGGATGATTACATGAAATACGATATTAGAAAGTAATAAAGAGCGGGGTTTGATGAATATTTACTCCCAAATCCACCTTTGAGAGTGTTGACCAGAAGTGATTTCTGAGGGAGATGGGGCAGGTCCTAGGTCAATGTGAAATGTTTAACTGAGGAGATAGAATGTGGCAATGACACCAGCCTACACTTCGAGGGTGCATGGGGAGGCTTGTTCCATGGTGGCCACTCCCAGACTAATAGTCAGGGCACACTGCAAGAACACATGCTGGTCGATGTCACATTACATCGTGGACTCTGAAACTCCCACATTAAGCATCTTAACACTACAGAAAAATAACAAAAAAGAAACCTATGAGACATCACAACACAAGCACCTTCCGGGGGTCATCAGTGGCCTCTGCCCACCCCAGCGCCTGGTGACCCAGACAGCCACACTCTCTAAACAAACCGCTGTCACGCCAACAACGGGAACGGAATGTGGAGGGGGCTTCACAGTCACGCATAAGAATGTCCTAACTTCAGAGGTGGGGGGGGAGGGATGCGGGGGGTCTTCGCAGAGGAAAACTGTATTATTCAAAAGGATGCCAGGAACTGATGTGTAAATGAGCCTTGGTGTTTTGGCCTCAGGTTACGGGTTTCACAACAACATGAAAAGCCACAACCCTGCAGTGAATAGGAAGTCTAAATGAACACACACACGTTCAATGAATATGCATACGCTGTGAGGCTTTTGTGTCAAGCTGAGGCAGGCGCACTAAGTGGTCGGGTTCCTGGAAAGTTTCCCTCTGCCTCTTTCTGCCACTTGGAGCCTGTTAACCCTTTGCGCCCCGCTTACCCCTGGGTTGTTCCAACCTCTCGCTGCTCTCTGCTCGTGCTCAGCCTCTGGTGGCTAATGTTACACCATTGCAGTGGGGAGGACAAGTGGTTTGAACAGGATGAGTGAGGTGACTCGTGCATGTGTAGTGAGTCGGACAACTGGGACGAAAGTGGCGCGGGTGAGAGAGTTTACTGTGGATTAGATGGTTGAGGGGCTGCGAGAGGGATAAACAGGGCGTGGCAGGGAAACTCTGCACTGGAGCTCGGCAACGCAGCAAAATTTGCTAGTATTTTGCCGTTTCTAAATATAAATACAGACAAAGGAAATATACTTTTCCGTCTGTATTTATATGTAAAAATCCGTAAAAACGGAAAACCGGGAGCCCTAATTATACCCAACCCACTTTCGCTGTGCTCCTTTCTCTTGCACCACAGACTTTCAAGACAGGACATGGGAAACCAATACAGCAACAAAGGGATATGAACAAATAATGTAGATTCCCATAAATCATCACTGGAAAGTTAACCCTTCTAGAGAACAAAAAAATTACAAATGACTGAAAATTCTATGAGTTACAGATTTTTCCAGCTCAAATGTAGGCTTAGCACTCACATCAACAAGTAAATGAGGCTCAATTCCCAGAAGAGTAAAAGAGTCACAGTAGAAAATCTATCACCAAGAGCTATGACAATCGGTGAGAAAAATAAAGGGTGGTAGGTTGACCTGCGGGGGGTGCAGGGGCTTTTGTTACACCACTGGACATTGGGTGTGTCATTTGGCTGAGGAGCGGGCAAACTGAAGAGCAATTATGAGGAGCATACATGTCACTAGAGAATTTACAAGGCATGTGGCCTTTGGACAGGTGGCTATGTTAAATGCACAGAAGAGGATACCCATGCTCTGCAGCTGGCTCATCTGGGATATATGACTGGCTCACAGTTCTCAGAGCACAGACATTCAGACAGTACCATCAGTCATTGTACCCTTCCATCTCATTCCTATCACATTCCTCCTAGAATTTCCCCCATCCGATTTCACACAAGATCTTTCTTTTCATCTCATCTCGCTCGGGCAGTCCATACACCTCCCAAACAATATTGAAAATACTTGTAAATAGTTGAGATTTTGGTATTACCTAGTGTATAGGTTAATTGAGGAGTGCTGGGAGTAGGTTGGAGCTTCCCTTAAGTGGTGCATGACCTCAATATTGAGTTAATATCGTTGCTTTACAATTGTGATGTCATTTATATTATTTTAATTCTTTAAAGCAGGTAAGAATATTACTTTTTAACTAAACTTTTAATATCATGTTCAATATTGTGCTTTTAAATATTGTTGTATATAATGTTGTATATTTAGTTTTATATTTTAAGCCTATTGATTGAGTACTTTCTTAAAAGAAATATTATGTACAATATTTATATTTTAAATGTTTTAATAGTGGGTAGTAGGGTTAGTAGGGGAATTGGGTGATTAGTTTATTAATGCTATTATATTTCTTAATTATTTTAAATAATTATTTTTAAATTTCATATATTCTTAATTTTATAATAATTTAAAAATAATTTCATTTTTCTCTTTACTGACTTTTAGGGCCACATGCATCAAGGAAAAAACCGGTCGCAAATGGGCAGATTCTCAGAATCTGCCCCTTTGCGACCGGTATTTTTGCATTTGGGATGCATCATCCCAAAAACAAAAATCGGAAATTGCGATTGCATTTAAGGAATCGCAAATTGCGATGCCTTGAATGCAATGCAAGATCCCATTTAAGAAAGCGATTTCGCTATTAGGGTCCGCTAATTACCGGAAAATTATACCTGATGGTAATTAGTGAAAACTTTGAAAAATGCACTTACGTACATTTTTCAAAGTTCCAGGTTACACACACACATGTCCTTGGGACATGTGTGTGCGCAACATGTGTTCACATATCAATTTCAGGGGTGCAACAGGGTGTCCTTTTGGCACCCTTGCACCATTGAAATTGCATGCGCAATTTGCGAGTACCTATTGGGTACTTGCAAATTGCGCATGCAATTTCTATTGATTCCTATGGGCCTCTAGGCCCATAGGAATGAATGGGCAGCAATTCCTTAATTGCGAGTCGCAATTTGCGAGTCGCAATTAAGGAATGTTTAGGAATCGCTATTTTTTTAGGGATTCCTACATGCATAGGCATTTGCGATTCCTTATTAGCGAATCCTTTTTTTTCGCTAATTAGGAATCGCAAATGACATTTTTGACGCATGTGCCAGTTAGTGTTTACTGACTTTTTTTTATATTTAATTTTAATATTTGTTAAATACTTTTTAAATGAAGCGTAAAATTTGTTTTTGAATTGTTCTTTAAATGTTATTTTACTTTTATGGATAGAATGTTTTACCATATTTGTTTTTGTTTTTAAATACTTAAATATTAAAAAATATATATTTGTATTTTTGTTATTGATTTGCATTTGTAATCAATTTAGTAAATATTTTATAAATGTATTGTTTTTTATGGAATGTGTTTGGAAGTATACGTGGTTTAGATGTTTCTAATTGCAAGATATTTGGTTATTTTTTAGTGTAATTTTTTTTTTATGCCTAAAATTTTGTTTAGATAGAATGTGGCTAAGACTTGATTGTGAATAATATATGTACCCGCTCCCATCACAATCTGGTTATGTTTGGAGTGGGATTAGTAAATGTGGCACCCATCAACCTTCTCCACAAAAGTTCAACACTTTCCCCAATGTGGTTAACCTTAGACTGGGACTATTAAATCTCTGCTTCTCAAAGTCCAAACACTTTACACAATGGGTTAGTTTTAGAGTTTGAATAGAAAATGTAACCTTTCCCAAAGTACAAAACTATTATGAATGTGGTTACATTTGGAGTTGGAATAGTAAATCCAACTCCCTAAAGACCAACAAAGTCCAACATCTTCTCTAATGTGGTTATGTTTTTAATGTGAACAGTAAATGACACTGCCCCAGAATCCAACACTTTTGCCAATGTGGTTACGGTTGGAGTGGGAATATTAAATTTGAGCACCTGCCCTTCTACCAAAGTACAACACCTTCACCAAGGGGTTAAGTTTGGATTTGGAATAGTAACTCTAGCCCCTCCAAAGTCCAACACATTCGCTAACGTGGTTAGGTTTAAAGTGGTAATAGTAAATCTGAACCTCCACCCCTTCCCAAAGTCCAACACTTTCACCAGTATGGTTAAGTTTGATTTGGAAGAGACAAAAAAACAAAATCTTTATTCAATTATTCAAAATAATCATAAAAGTACAATAATAACACTGCAGCATACAATAGTAGGACCGCAGTATATGATAAAAAATAAAAAATGCAAACTGGTCGACAAAACACATTCCAGAAACATTATAAAAGGTAACAAGGCCAAATTAAAAAAGCAAGGATTTGTGATGTCTTACAGATACATTTAAAAAGCCTCCTACGGCTCTACAAGCACTTGGTGATCCTAGTGTCTTTAACTAACAGAGCTGGGTTGCATTTTAAAAACCCTTGCCTTTAAGTACAGGTATCAAGTATAATCTGCTAAAATGCCTTGTCCAATAAAATGGCCAAATGCGTTGATCTATTCATGTGATAAGAGTTACTATGGAGATCCATAAAAGATAAAAACAGCTGGCCCCCTCTTGGCCAATATATATTTGCTGAGTACAATATGTCAGGTGAGTCATTTTTCCATTTTTCCCAGGCATATTGGAATTTGTATAGGATGTTATTGTCCACTGCCCAGCACTGGATCCTATGTGAGATGACCTGGCCAACCACTTTAACAACTGAATCCAGCAAAGAAGTGGGTCTGCAGCAGCGTGGCTCTTGCTTATTACATTTTTTAAACCGTAGCATGATTACAGCCCTGTGTCATGAGGACAGAATTATCAAATTATAGGCAGAATTAATGGCATTGATAATAACCGGGGTCCAGAAATCTGGGTTATGTTTGTAAAGGTTGATAGATATCCCAGGCTTGCCTGAGGGGCTCTCTAGGATTGCAGAGGTCACCTCCTGCAGTTCAAACTTAAAGGACAGCAGTTACGCTGGTGTTAGTCTAGCTCTGTCCAGTGCTGGATGAGCCTGCAAATGGTAAAATATCTCAAAATGTTGAACCCAATTGTCTGCCTTAATGTGGGAGGTAGGGCTAACATCCATCTCTCATTCAGTGACTGTGTATTAACAATTTTCCAAAAGAGACTTGTATCTCTAAGGGAACACGAGATAGCCAACCTCTCCCATGCTTCCTCTTTTATCTTCAACCTCCTGTTCTTAAGAGAGTTTGAAGAGGCTCTACAATGTTGTATATGCTCTTGTTCCCTGGGTTTGCTGTTTAGGACTAGCCGCAGACACGTCTGTTCGCTGCCCTACAATCCTTGTCGAACCAATTGAGTTGGTCGCAGTTATGGTTTCTCTTGGGGGAAAGCAAAGATTTTTTTAAACTATTACCGATTTTGATAAAGGCTTCAATGATTGGTTGGTTATATATATTGTCAAATGCCAGTCATTTACTTAATGAAGAATATTTGCCTAATGACGTTGGTGAAAATTTGTATTGTATCTACCATCTTCCAGCACATCCTGAAACCCATATGGCTCAGTATTAGGCTATTGGGGCCAATCTTGGGGTTTCTAGCTGGAGTAAATGGTGCCTCAATGAAAAAACATTAGGATTGAGGTAATTCAATCCTCTGACCAGTGTGTCATCAGACTGTGCATCAGATTAATTTCAACTAGAGAGAAAGATATAATCAATTGTGGCCCCATGGCCTGACTCATTGTATGTGTTAACTTGACTGATTGTCAGTTTGTTCAAACATTTCAGCTAGAATCCATAGTTTGTAATTGGTTAAGTGCCTGTGTAGGTTTACAGCTCTCATGTCTGAGGGAGAATAGAATGGTGGCTTATGAAACTCTACTGAATATTCAATGATTGTGGCTCTAGAGCTAAGTTTTGCATTAAAATCCACCTCATAGGTAAGTTAAAACGATTCAGACAGGCCAGAGCACTATCTCTAAGTACCCCAACAACACTAAATAGCATGTTTTCATTGCACTGCTTACTGTGTGAATACACATCATTACAAAGTTTTATCAGAAAAAAGGCATATTTATAGATAAAACAAGGCAGAAAATGGGAATTCCTGGGGGTGTAAAGGGAACTGCAATGACTTTACACCATGGAAATACCTTAAATAGGGTGGTCAGACCCCCTCTTGCTCTGCCTGAGGGTCGTCGACCTGCTGTGTATACAGTGCATGCGATGCCTATCCTGTGGTGCGGCCTGCGAGGTGACTGCTGAGCTGCAGAAGATGGGGGGAGCAGCAGAGGGGCAGAGCGCCAACACCAGTGGCAAAAAGAATTGCATGGCATTCCGGCAGTCCTTCGTGCAGCTCAAAGGATTGGAAGAGAGATGCACCCCAGGGCTGTACTGCCCCAGCAAAAAAGGCAGCTGCTGGAGGCACAGAGAATCGGGGGTGAGTCTTGGCCCGTGATGACCAGGTAAAGCTGAAGCCAAGGCAGCCCCCGGAACAATTGACCACTCGCCCAGAAGTGGGAGACTCCAGCAACACTGGCCGAACCGAGCAACAGGCTAAGATGGGAGCTGCTACGATCTGGCCAAAGCCCAGTGGATGGCAGACCCATGCAGGCAGACTCCAATGGGGCGAGTGAGCTAGAGCGGGGCAGCACATGCCACACCAGCAGAGACCAGCTCTGGACAGCAGCCCCTCCACCCCAGGAAGCAATATTCAATCCGCATGTGTGGTGACTGCACCACAGGAGGACCCGGACGCTTTCTGGAGGCGATGAGGATCACAGGAGGGCCGAGCCACAGCAGAGATTCATGGCAGGCTGCAATCCAGATCAGACTTGACCTCCCCCCTCTGGCCTGAGAAACTGAGAACAGGGGAAGCAGGCCACGAGGAACAGCCTTCCCTGCCCTCCCAAGGGACCGCAGCCTCATTGGGCAACAACAAGAGTGGCGCTGGGTGAGAGATTCAGAGGGGCCTGAGATGAGGGCCAGACCGCACCCACCACACAGCCTGAAATTACAGCTGAGTACCGGGGGTCCCCACTCGGACTGGAGCGTGAATGGACCAGGCAGTGGACTCTGGCAGAGGGATGCAATCAAAACTCAATGGGAACATCCCCACCTAGGCAGCCACAATAAAACGATCAACAGGAATTAACATACCAGCAAAGAATATCCATTCCACTGAATCCACGTAGGGTTCTTGTGACCTGAGGGTATGGGAAAATATAAACAGATACTGCCCACAGGCCACGGGCGCATAGATAAATTCACAAAGCCCTAGTGGGGCTCTTATCTGCCTGACCACCAAGACAACCATGTAGACCCGCCCCGATTCAGCAGCCACAATACTACAGGCAATTCAGGACTTCAGAATCTCCCTTGAGGGGAAGATGGGAGAACTCAGTGTTGACCTCTCCCTCCTCTGACAGGACCTATGGAACACCGTTGGCATGGTTAGCAAAGCAGAAGGCTGTATATCCGAAACTGAAGATAAGGCTTGCACACTACAGGAAAACATCACACAGCTACAGAAAACAGTCTGTACACTTGAGCATTGAGTAGAAGATGCCGAAGGATTTTCATGACTAAACAACATCTGTCTGGTAGGGTTTCCAGAAGACATGGAGGGACCCAACACCTCAAACTTAATCTCTCAGTGGTTGAGTTCCTGGGTACTGTCAGATGACCTGTCGCCGTGCTTCCTGGTGGAGAGGGCCCACAGGTCCTTGGTGCCTCAGCCTCAGCTGGGGCCCCCCTGACACAAAAAACAGCACACCTCCTTAATTTTGCAGAGAGCGATGCAATCCGGGCTGCACACAAGCAAGAGGTCCTTCTCCACGATTTCTCGAAAATTATGCTTTTCCCAGACTACACAATGCAGGTACAAAAGCAGCACCGGTCATTTCTCAGCTTCAAACAGAAACTGTATGCCATGTAGTGCAATACATGCTCTTTTCCAGCTCGTCTAAAAGTCATATTTGCTGGCAAGTCTATCTTTTTTGACAGCCCAAAAAACATACGGCACTGAATTGAGGAATGTTCTGATGGTGGTGATGAGACATGGACAAGGATGAATGGCCTGTGCTCAGCAGACAGCCGGGGCCCTGGTCATAGCTGTCATGCAGGAGCTAGAGAAGAGATGCCACAAGTCGGCGGAGGAGGTGATTGGTGATGCGGAACACCACAGGTTGTCCCCTGAGACCACAGACTTTGCAGCAGTGGGGTCAGATAGCCTCTTAGACACTGGAGTCTGCCAGCCCTTTCAGCTGACCCTGCCATAAATTCTTACCTGCAGACTGCTGACATATTATTTTTTTCTATCCTGGGAGGGTGGGATGTGCCTCTCTGACAGATGACTTTTTAGTCATTAAAGGGTTGTTTTCAAGGGGACTATGTAGGAGAGTTGAAGAGTAGGGATGGGTTTAGAGTTCGAAAGCCCAATTGGCAATTGTCCCTACGATTCTCCGAGACAGATACTTCATGTTCTTGAAGTATTGGGGTGGTTTACACACACAGTCCAATGTTCCGACACTCAATTAGTGAGGGCCCTATACCCATGACTCCCCAATGATGACTCAGGAGTCCCATCTCATGAGCAGGGTCAGCTCCAGCTCTTGACCTGGAATGTGAACATGCTACTAGACAAAATTAAGAGAGGTGAAATTCTTAAAGCAGCATGATGCATCAATCCTGATGTTGTTCTGCTGCAGGAAACTCACCTAGTGGGGGATTGCTGTCCGTTCTTGGCTCGGTCATGTTTCTTACATGTCTTCTATGCTGGCTTCACTCCGGGCTCCCACGGGGTGGCTATTTTGCACTGCTCTACAATCCCCTTCTAAAAGAAACATGTAAAGAGAGACAAGTAGGGTAGATTCATGGCAGTTTTGGGCCAGCTCCATGGCTGACAGGTCTCCTTCCTCAGTGTGTACACCCTGCCCCATTGTCCACAAAATTCCTCAACACACTAGGATGCAATTTCTCCTGAGGCTCTGGATCCAGAGGGGAGACCTTAACAAGGTGAGTGACTTGGTCCTGGATAGGTCACTGACTCTGGCCACACCTGACCCACGGAGCATGCCTGGCCACCTTTCTAGATAACATCGCACTGACAGACGCATGGACTCTTCATCACCTGACACGCAGGGCTGCACATATTACTCTAGAGCTTATATAGTGTTCTCCTGTCTCAACTACTTTATCCTCCCCACCTCCGAGGCCTCATGGATCATGGGCACAATAATACTAACTAGAGGTCTGTCTGATCACCCCCCAGTTGAGCTTACAGTGCGGCTGGGCCTGTGACAGACAGGCTTGGGCTGGAGGCTCAATGCCAGACCACTCAAGGAAGAGATAACCTCTGGGGAGAAATAGATCACTACATAGTGTGCAACAAAAAAACTGTCAACTCACCAGCGACACTGTGGGAGGCATTCAAGGCCACACTGAGAAAGATCATTATCAGCCACCAAACTGGGGCAAAGCCGTGCAATCAAAAGTTGATTACAGAGTGAGAAGCCCAACTATTGGAAATGGAAAGACAATATATGGATTCACAGAGGCGGTCCTCCTTAGAAATATTACATTTATCCAATCCCTCATCCGACAGACACTCCTGATCAAGTCGAGGCAGGTGTGCACTGTCTAGAGCCTATGCTCACCTGCTGCGGCATGCCCATTGGTCTGCAGGCTAGTAAATGATGTGGGCGAGAACATCATCAACGCACCCCTGATAGTGGCCATATTTGTGGCTTCTATGCTAAACTTCACTCTAAAATGAATCTGACATGGCATCCTTTATAAATCATCTGTCAAACTGATGCCTAACATCCGAAGAGAGAAACTACCTCGAGGAAGCGATAACCCTGGAAGAGTTTGGGGAAGGCCCTAGCCCAACTGCAATCAGGAAAAACCCAGATCCGAATGGGTTCCCGGAAAACTTCCTAAAGGCATACAGGACTCTGCTGAGCCTATTAATCGCAGACATATTCCACAGGCACTTACGGTGGACTGATTGCCATCTGACTTTTTCATGGCAGACATATTGGTGATCCTCAAGCGAGGGCAATCCCCCAACCCACTGTGCTTCCTACCACCCCATCTCCTTATTAAATACCGAAGTTATGCTTGGACGAAGACCCTTGCCAAAAGATTACTGAAGGTGGTGGGATCCCTGGTCTACCCGGACCAATCTGGCTTTATGTCAGGTTAGGCCACGTAACATAACATTAGATGGGTACAGAAAGATCTGGCCCTGGCAGACCTGGTACCCTGGAATAAGGCACTACTCCTAGTTGACTTTAGTAAGGACTTTAACTCGGTTGAGGGGCCTTACATCTTTGTACTGCTCACCAAAATGAACTTTGGCCCAAAATTCATCATTTTAGTCAAACTTCTCTATGCTGATTACATGGCCCGAGTCCTGGTTGGGGCCTCTATGTCCCGGGCCATCCCCATACGACAGGACACATGACAGGTGTGCCCCCTCTCACACCTATTCTTTGCACTGGCAATTGAACTCCTGGAAGAGTAGGATCAGGTTGACGCTCAGTTTCAGAGCTTTGGGCGGTGTCCAGGAATGTTGGATAAGATCTTTTTATATGAGAAATGTGCTAATCTTTCTGTTGGATACACCCCTGTCTGGCCCATGCAATCTCCAGATCCTGTAGATCTTTGGGGAGTATACTGGTTTTCATATCAACGTTACTAAATATACTCTTTACCCACTAGGGAACTGAACACGATCATTTGCTTGGGCCACAGACCTCAGGGTATGCAAAGGCAGTTTCTGATACCTGGTTGTATACATCACTGAGGATAGCCATTGGGCTTGAGAGGAGAACCTACAACCACATATAGCTAGACTACATAGAGATATCGACTTCTGGTCCTCTCTTCCACTCTCCCCCATGGGCATGTCAGCAATCTACAAAATGGTCAGGCTTCCTTGACTACTATACCAGCTGCAAAAATACCCTTATCCCATAGTCAAGACTTTCTTTATGCACCTGAATGAAACCCTGCAGCTCTTCCTCCTGAACCTTTGGCCACTCAGAATCACACTGACTAAATGGCACAAGACAACCTTTAAATGAGGCCAGGCCATGCCAGATCTTCTCTAATGCTACAGGGCTGCACATGTAGTGGTACTCAACGAATGGAGGCAGGGAAATAAATGAGCATATGCCTCCAAAAGGTGGGCCATGCAGGGAACCCTGATGTCACACTACCTATATGGAGGCCCTCTTCTCCTGACGCTCCCCCCAGTGATGCATGTAGTCTACCAAATCTGGAACATAGCTCTGTGTAAGCAGGACTGGAGCAGGTGCTTTATGGGGAAACCCTGTTATGGGCCAGACGTTGGCTCCCACAGTTGGCCTCCCTGCAGGGTTTCAGAGAATGGGACCTTGTCAGAATTACCACCATGGGAGACATGATGTCAGGAACAACTATTAAGTTCTTCTTGAGCTTGCAAGCAAAGTACGAGTTACATAGAACTCAGTTCTACCGCTACCTGCAAATCTGACATACTCTTCAGCCCTATACCTCCAACCTGAAGAAGCTCCCTGAGTTTAGACCCCTAGAGGCCCAAGCACTCATTAACCCCCCCAAATGACATAAGCAGTCCGTAATATGCAAATCATTGGTCATGCACACTTCAGAATCCTTACCCGAACTACAACCCACCATGATGAGGGTCATCGAATAGTTAGACAACGAATATTGACAAGAGGCACTAAGATCCTCATGAGATGCAGCTATAGCCACTGAATTCCACCTTATACATTTCAAGTACCTATATAGGTCCTTCATCACATGCTCCATACTACGGCAAATGGGCACAATCACCTAACCATTGTACCTGCGCTGCACAACCCACCAGGGAGACTACCTCCATATGGTATGGAGCTGCTGAAGCCTTACCTCTTTCTGCACAGGAGTTCTGGTCTGTCTGGGCAAAGTACCTGGATGGCAGCTGGCCACCAACCCTAAACTCACATTGCTACACATCTCAGAAGACATTGAGAGCAATAGGCACAAAAGGGCCCTACTATGGATAGGACTGGTAGTGGCAAAGAGAGACATTAACAGACACTGAAGATAAGCTGACACCCCACCACTAGGGGAACGGAAAAGGGGCCTGAATAGGTGCATGGCTCTGGAAAAATCTGTGTATGCGGATGCCCTCAGAAGCATGGGAGGGTCTGGGGAGCTGGGCTCACTATTGCAGGATAGCGCTTGAGTCACATGATGATCAGACCCACTTCATGGACAAAGAGGTACAGGCCTAAGGAATGAGATAACACAGTCTGGGGGAGTACCAAGGGAGGGAGATAGTTGTTAATCTTACTACTAGTGGATTATTTCACAGACAGTTGGGCCTGTACCACACGCACAAACCCACACATTTTACAACTTATGGTGGAAATGGACGTTTGAAACAACACCATCTCGCAAGAAGCAAAAACCAATGCAGTGGAAAGATGGCACAATTCCTTCCAAGGGACTCTTGGAAAAAGCTACCCAACACTATCAATTTCCAGATATATTCCAAAAAGATAAAAGGTACCAAGAACTAAGACTAGCACAATCCCTAACACACAAACAACCAAGGCCCACCCTGTTTTGAAACAATAACCAGAACAATAGTATACAAACACACCAGAAAAACAAATCTAACTAAAACCTGACTTAAATAAGTTAAACTACAAAACCTACATATTTTTATTAATCATAAATTATGGAGCAAAACGATAATTAAAAATAATAATACGTAAAACAAATTTATCTTTTTGGAATATTTCTGGAAATTGATAGTGTTGGGTAGCTTTTTCCAAGAGTCCCTTGGAAGGAATTGTGCCATCTTTCCACTGCATTGGTTTTTGCTTCTTGCGAGATGGTGTTGTTTCAAACGTCCTCCCCAAGATGTATATAGCTACATGCTGGCCTTCAGAAACCAAACCCGGCGTGTCAGGCAACTCGCTCAGGTGAATCTGGAAGCGAGCCAGGAGATGAAGCGGTGGTACGATCAAAATGCCACTCTGATTGAGCTTCAGCCTGGTCAGAAAGTGTGGGTCATGGCCCCCGTGGAGCCATGTGCGCTCCAGGATAAGTGGACTGGACCATTTGAGGTGGTGGAGCGCAAGAGTGATGTCACCTACTTGGTGGACTTGCGGTCTCCTAGGAACCCTTTGCGAGTCCTGCATGTCAACCGCCTGAAGCCCCACTTGGAGAGGTCCAAAGTGGGCATGCTCCTTGCCACAGATGCTGGAATAGAAGAGGAGACTGAGCCTCTTCCTGACCTCCTGTGTGCAAAAGAGCAAGATGGGTCAGTGGATGGTGTGAACCTCTCTGCCTCCCTGACCCCTGAGCAGCAGAATGATTGTCGCCAACTGTTGGGACAATTTCCTGATCTGTTCTCCCTGACTCCCAGTGTCACTGATTGGTGCGCCCATGATGTAGACACTGGGGACAGTCCTGTTAAGCACAAAACTTACAGAGTGACTGACAGGGTCAGAGCTTGCATCAAGGAGGAGGTCGCCAAGATGTTTGCCTTAGGGGTGATTCAGTCCTCTAACAGCCCTTGGGCCAGCCCAGTGGTCTTGGTCCCAAAGGCTGCCGTGCCTGGTAGTGTCTATTTGTAGTGTTTCCACTGTATTACTGTATGTGTTCACAAATGCTTTACACACTGCCTCTGAGATAAGCCTGCCTGCTCGTGCCAAGCTACCAAGGGGGTGAGCAGGGGTTATTTTAGGAGTGTAGCCCCCCTTACCCTGACTAGAAGCAAGGGTCCCTATTTGGACAAAGGTGCATACCATTGCCAACTAGAGACCCCCAGTTCTAACAGTTAGTAAGTGTAATTTTTAAATGTTGGGGAGTTTGTATTCTGTCTTATGTTCTGGGAGCTCTTGGCGTTTCTCTAGTGATTCTCCTTGTTTACTTATTAGACTTTTTAGTTTTTCTATGGCAAGGAGTTACCCATTCGCTTTTTTAAGGAACTTGGGGAAATCATACTGTTTAGTATAATCCCTCTGGACAGGTCATGTAGGAATTCCTAACTTCAGTATTGCTCACATTTAGGGGGTTGATTATGTTCCCTTACACTTTGAATTATATCTTCCTTGGTGGTGATTGTGCAATAGCAAGCACTGGAATAATGTTTAGTGTTTTTCAATACATCCTCTCACTAGAAGTGCTTTCTTTGCTATAGGAGTATCCCACATAAAAAATAGCAATTTCCCTTTATAATTTTATTCATGTTACAGTTTCCAACATTAAATCTGTGTATGATAGAATTATAAAAATATTTTATTTTTATGTATAATATATGTAATTTAAAACTAGAGTTTTATTTTTAAATCTGTTAAGG
The DNA here is from genome assembly GCA_963921515.1 of Calotriton arnoldi. NCBI lineage: Eukaryota > Metazoa > Chordata > Amphibia > Caudata > Salamandridae > Calotriton > Calotriton arnoldi. Next base: position 1,530,458 of record CAWUFW010002391.1, on the reverse strand, counting down.
TTTTCCATATTGGCACAGAGACTATGCTATTGGTTACTGTTGGAAGTGGGGGTCCTTATCCCTCACCGCTGCCACCAAATGCTGGAGGCGGGAGTCCCCGTCCCACACCGCTGTTGCCAGGTGCGAGATCCGGACCCCTCGTTTCAATGTTAGGCTAAGTAAGGACACCGTCTGAGATAGCCCTGCTCACTCCCTTAGTAGCTTGGCACGAGCAGCCAGGCTTATCTCCAAGGCACGAGTGTACAGTATGTGCAACCACACTCACAGCAACCCAATGATGTCACCACAAATAGACTCCACACGAGTTTTTATAAAACGAGTATAATCTTTATACAAGAAGATATACGATATGACCACACGATACAAAACCAAATATAATAATGGGTAGTATTTCTTCCGGTGGATTGGTAGGTTCTAATCCCAACCACCGCTTCTAACCAACAGTTAAGTTGACTTCTAACCGTTTTCAAAAGGTTAGGTAGGTCGTATTGCTAGAATCACACACGTTGCAAATGAAACGAAATACTGCAATGCGTAACGATATACTCCTGAACTGTGCAATAGAGAAACAATGCCATACGTAGCGCCACAGTCATGTACTTTGCAATAGAAGGAATAATGCAATGGGTATCACCACCAGCATGCCCTGTGCAAGGAAGAAATGAAGCAATGCGTCACGCTACAATCATGTACTGTGCACTGAAGAAATAATGCAATGCGCCACGTTATAATCAGGTACTGTGCGATGAAGAAATAATGCAATGCGCCACGCTTACAATCATGTACTCTGCAAGGGAAAATAACGCAGTGCGTAGCACACCCAACATGTAGTTCATCAGGCACAAATAGAGTCAGGCTTCATACGACAGCTCGATAGTTCGTTAGCAGCAATAATGCAAAGTGTAATACGACAGTCTAGGTGCTCCGTTAACAGTTGCCCCCGACATGGATCAATGATGACACAAAAGTACCGCTTCTCACTCCGGCCCCATTACTGCCCCTCCTTGGGCCAGCACAGGCCTCGATCCGAGCCGAAGCAACAGGCTCACGCAGCTGCCAGGAGCGAGAGGCCGAGAGAGTGTCCCTCCGAGCTTGCACCCCACCCCAGGTGGTGATCCACGTTACCTGGGGGGGCGCGACCCCACTCTCCTTCCATCCTTCAGCGACCTGGGCCTTGAAGCAGAACTCCGTCAATGGGCACGGCAAGCTCGGGCCGCCGACTCCGCTCCTCCAGGACTGCCGGTCTGGGCCGCTACTGCTGCACTCCGAGGGCCCAATGACCTGGCCCTCCTTCCGGTGGTCTCAGTAGACACCGAGACCCGCCCTCAGCACTTGTGGAGACTTACTTCAATTTCGGTGCACACGCTACCCAGGCACTCCTCACCAGCGCCTCTGGTTGCACCGTGACACGCACTCTGTGCGTCCGAGACTCGCCTCTTCTCTGGTGCACACGATGACCAGGCGATCAACACCACTCCTCGGCTTTCACCTCGACATGCACCCTGTGCGTCCGAGTCTCTCCTCTTCTCCCGGTGCACACAACGACCAGGCGCTCTTCACCAACGCCTCGGCTTGCACCACGACACACACCCTGTGCATCCAAGTCTCACCTCTTCTCTCGGTGCACACAATGACCAGGCGCTCTTCACCAACGCCTTGGCTTGCACCACGACACGCACCCTGCGCGTCTGAGACTCACTTCTTTTCCTGGTGCACACAACAACCAGGCGCTCCTCACCAACGCCTCGGCTTGCACCATGACACGCACCCTGTGCATCCGAGTCTCACCTCATCTCCTGGTGCACACAACGACCAGGTGCTCCTCACCAACACCTCGGCTTGCACCATGACATGCACCCTGCGCGTCCGAGACTCAGTTTACTCCTGCGTGCCCACGATCACAAGGCACAACTTCTGAGGGTCTCAAGCTGCAAAAGCATGTGCACACCGCGTTGCTTGGGACTTCTCCGGAAATTTTTATGTTCCTGTGTTTCCAAACAGGGAGCCAGCTCACCTCGGGCCCTTGGGGTTCAGGACACAGCACAAAGCACAGTCCTGTTCAAGAAGGGGGGGACACCACCCACTGCAATGTCCCTTCAGTCTCTTCCTTAGTAAAAGCTACAAACTGCAGGCCAGCCCCAGATCACGAAGCAAGGGTCAGTCCTATCCAGCAGTCTCTTCAGCAACCTCTTCCTTGGCAGAGGTTCTTCTTGACCACGAAAGAGGTCAAAGCCTTTGCAGACTCGACCTGTCCATTTCACCATTCAAAATTACACCAAATTCTAGGGGATCAGTTCTCTTAGTTATACCCCTTCATGTCTTTGAAGCTCGTTGTGCTCAGGGGTCCCTGACCCCTGCCTAAATCAGTTCTGGGTGTCTCCCTCCCAGTGTCACCTTTCTCCCTTTGATACTGGGGATCTGGATCCTTAATCACTCAGCAGGAGATGAGTCAATTGTTTTATAGCTGCAACCCAGGCCTCTTCACCTCCTGGGGCCTCTCCTCGCATACTCTCCAGATGCAGGTCAGCCAGGTGCCATCTCACCCCCTCCCATCTCAGATCCAGACAGTCAATCCACATTCAGCAGAGACACACAGAAATGCTTAAAGCACAAAACTCAGCCACTTTCTAAAAGAGTGGTTTCTGAACACACAGTGACAAAAACACTTTCATAGAAAGAGTGTTATAACACTGTGAGTTCATACATACTAAACTTCACCTCTCCATTATAAACTTATAGGAAACTAGGCCAACAAAACACCATACCCAGCCTCCCCCATTCTGTCCTATGGGCAGAATGGCCTTTCACCAGTGAAAACGAAAAGGACTGTTTTTTCACTGTCAGGACATGGCACACACCTCAGTATATGTCCTGCCTTTTACCTACACTGCCCCCTGCCCAGGGGTTACCCGGGACCTACCACAGGGGTGCCCAAAGTGTACGCAAAAGGGAAAGCAAGGCCTGACAAGTGGTTGCACTTGTCAGGACAACATGCTAACTTACACTGAAGGTCTGAGTTCCCTTCTCTGCGTGCCTTTGCATTACTATCCCTTGCACACACAGTGCACATCACTAGGGACTTTTACTAGTAAGGCAACCATACCAATCATGGCCAACCAATTACCATTGTACTTTACATAGGGAACTCTTGTACTTTGACACTGATCAGCAGTGGCAATGTACCCAAAGCATCTAAATTGGCAACTCTATGTCAGGAAAACGGTCTAGGGGGAAAGCAAGAAGTTTAGGGAACTTTAGCCACAATGGCCAAGTCCTACAGTTACCAACTTACATACATAGGGAGAAAACATAGGAAAATTACAACCATTTTGACAGTTGTGACATTAACGCTTGGAGGTGCGAAGTGGTGAATTAAAGTTAAAACCTTTGTTATCTTGATGGTCAGTGACATTGAGAGGGCTATAGCACAGGGAATAAAATGCTGCAGCACTAAACTGTTCCCATGAGGCACAGGGTCAGACTGATTTGCATATGGCCATGTCTGAACTGGGGTGGTGGAGTGAGCTAAAGAATGATGATGGATTAAACCCAGATCAGTTGACTGGGGGTGAGTGGTTGATTTGCTCAAGCGCTCCGTCCATCATCCCCTTTGGTATCGCAGCACTAAACACACCACAGCCCCTTACAACCAGCAAAGTTTGGCCTTCAACGACAGACAGTAAACAGACCTCAGTTGGACTGGGTGTTATGCAGGGTTGGGGCCATAGCATGAGAATCCTCATTGCCCCTTACCCTGCAGGCCATGTATTCAAGGAAGGCCCCCATATGTCCCTGGATCTTGCTCTAGGGACTTGTCAGGCAGCATATTTTTCTGTTCTCATTAAGGAACACAACATCCCAGATCCAGCCTTGGAGCTTGGGAAAGGGGCCTCTTAATCATATTAAAGCAACCCTGAACTGGGCCATATCCAACGGAAGTGCAACTAGTTTTCTGTTGGAGTGGGGGTCATCTACCACATAGCATGGGCGCCCGCAGAATTGTTTTCGGGGGCGGGGGGGCATAATATTAACATCCTCCAACCCTTTTTGACAATGTCAAAGGGCAGGTGCTTAGTCATTAAAGGGCAAGTGAAAAATCTAGGAGGGGGTGAGCACCCCCACTTGTCCCCCTGCGGATGCTCATGCTACATAGCCAAGTAGCAAGGGGAGCAGAGTGCATTTTTAGTGTGTGGAGGCTAGTTCTTAATTTCCATCTAAAAATTATATATGGGTGGACATTGCCATGCTAGGTGCTTGAAGTCTGCCAGGCCAGTTAAGCATGTGGACCAGGTCAAAGGGCGTGTGGAGTACATGTGATGGAGACTCAGTAGAGTGTAATATAATGTCATAAGAAAGTTGTAAGTATCAGTATATGTCTATGGTTCGCAGATATTTGTTTGTTCACAGAAATACCCTCAGGTTTGATTAGATAATTCAAAGCCCTGATCTGCTTCCCATTTAAGTTTAATGGGGGTGTTGGTAGGGGGGTGCATAGTCCTCTTATATACTCTTGTAAGCTAGCTCCTGGTATGATTGGTCAATGGTAGGAACTCCAGAGTTCCTGGGGAAAATCATGTGGCAGCAGCTCTCCGCAGTTTGTAATAGGCAAGGAGGTCCAGCATGTTAATTTCTCCCAGTTGTTAAACTGTTTAATGGTTAAGTATTCCCCCTCCACAAATACTCTTCCCATCTTTTGAAGGCCCGTTTTTGTTACTGTTTGCTGGACCAATTTATCTGCAACCGGGGACAAGGGTGTGTTGTGACTTATGGGCATATCTGGAGAGTACACAGTGGGATAACCTGCACAGTTTTCCAGATGTTACAATGCTCAATGAGTGCAGCAGACTGCCTCAATAAATGTGCCATGTCTGGGCATCCCAATAGAAAGAAAAATCAAGAGTGGCCTAGCTGATCGCCTTCAATGGGATATGTGGTGCTGCACAGAATCCGGTACTTCAAATCCACCCTTTCAATGTGATCACATGAGTTTGTTCCAGTTCAACTGTAGGGTCTTACCACCCCACATTAGTTTGAAGCTCAATTTGGCAAACAGCTGCCTGCCTGGTGGTTTGGATATCATAGCAAAGAGGTACAAAAGTTTAGGAGTGCCAACAATGTTATCAGTGCTATTCTGCCCACCTTTGAAAGAAGGAGCACAATCTAGTGGTGAATCTGTGCAGAAAACATACTAAGTACAGGGTCATAATGAACTTTTAGGATCTTTGTTGTATCTCTGTTTACTTGGATGCCAAGATAGCAGATCGATCCCTCCCTCCACTCCAAGGGAAATTCCAGGGTGACCCTCACAGTCTCGGCCATAAGTTGGGACATTTCAGACTTCCCCCCAGTTTGTTTGTAAGCCTGTATAAGTGCCAGGGGCGGCTGGTGTTCAAGGACTAAGGGGCCATGCACCTCCCCTTTTGGGCGCTCTCTAATGAAGCAGGTATTTAAATACATTTTGAAAATAAAACATGTTATTCATGTTATTTTCCATGATCCTTACTCAGAGTAACAGTCATGCACTTTCATAAGCCTCACTGCAGTATATGGCTGAAGCTGCACAGCAAGGCTGACAGGGCTTGCCCACGCACAGCCCTTATGTTTACTGATAATGCAGTGATGTCCTTGGCTTATCTCCTCCTCCACCAGGAATGTATTTCCATCTGGCTGGGCTTCTAAAGCCTGCATGCCACTCAGCTGATATTACTCCACCCTTTCTCATCTACTCAAATGGAGGGGTGTGATCAGCAAGCCTTCCTGACCACACCCAACACTATGACGAAATGGAAATGGGTGGGTTAAGAAGCATGTTACTGTAGGTCACATTTTATTAAGAGCTGTGGCTTTACTTGAAATTCCCTCTTCCCTGTGTTGCAAAAAAAGAGTCTTGGCAGAGGAATATAACTCAATAAATAACTTCATTCAGTGCATCCCTGGGAGACAAAAGTGGGTGACTGACGTGACCTCAAGCCATAAATATGCCAAGGACAAGGAGCACACATGAGTAAATTAGAACTCTATCTGTTTAGAAAAACTAAGAAAACATCTGTTCTCTCTGATTTACCATCCCTTTCCTGCCTCTCTAGATGCTAGTGTCTCTCGAAGGCAGCAATGGTTTCAGTAATTTATCATGGGTAGTAATCTTCATTTTATTTCTTATGCAGATCAATGACTGCATGTGATGTGTCAAATTAAACAGATGTAATCTGTAGGTCAAATAAGAAAGATTAACAAAACCTCTAAGTGTAGCTTTTATCACTGTGACTGCTGGATACTGGATAGGTGAGTGTGCGTTTGTGCGAATGGATGAGTCAGTGATTGCAGGGGTGGACTGAGTGGCTGAGTAAATGTGAGTGGCTGGGTATTGAGTTTAGTGAATGGCAGTGGATAGCTTAATCTGGATGAGTGAATGGGTAGGTGACCAAAGGCAGTGGGTGAACTGTTGAATGTAGGTGGGTGAGTAGGAAAATGGAAGTAAGTGGGTAGTGAGGCTTACTCTCACGATGCAATTCCATGTTTATATTTGTGCCCCATCACTATTTTCAATCACCAGTCACAACTGATAAATGCCATAACGAACAAGCAACAGGAAGATATCACTAGCATATAGAGAAAGCAAATATATGCATTGATGGAATATGATACCCCTCTGACTGTGCTATTCATTACGGTTCCTTTTTATAACATGTATTATAATATGTACTGATTTTTTGTACTTTTTTCAGGTTGTTTGCTTGTATATTAAAAGGGCTGTTCATTCTATCTTTTAATTTTACAGTTAAGAACTAAAATGTTTTAGCTAATGTTTTTTTTTTTATTTAGTTGCTTTTTACATTTTTTGTAGCTATTACTAAATCCACAAAAATCTGTTATACATTAATCTTAATTCTTGAATTTAATGTTTCTTTAAAATATCATACTTACATGTTTTGTCTTTCTTGTACTACAATTTGGCAATAGTTCCATGGCTTGTTTTTCTTTGTGCACTGTTTTCTGTCACTTTTTGACAGCCTTGGTAACTGTGTTTTAAAGATGTAGGGGCACATTATAATGGCGCATCGCCGAGGGATTGGAAAAAGGCAGCAGCACAAGCCACAGTAGAAAAAAGGCAATTTACAAACATTCATGCACCGTGTGTCAGACACTATGTGGTTCCTGGCACACGGTGCATGGATGTATGGGGTGCACCACATATGCTCCCCTGGCCCCTTAGCAGAGGCCCACGGGGGCAGGGCCATGCTTAGGGTCCCCAAAGTCCATTTCCATCTGCCTATTCATGGCAGTGGGACTGCCATGAAAAGGTATTCGGAAAGGGGCATTGTGATCCTGACGGTGGTGCCTAAGCAGGAACCGCCTCCATTCAGGATCATGATTGTGACAGCCGCCCCAACAGGATCAGTAGATCCTGTCAGAAACGGCAGTCCGTCCTCCCAGATGTAAGGGTCTGACCGCCTGCATTGAAGTGCAGTGGTCGGTCCAAAGGGCTGTATGACAGTGTGACCGCCCCACCAGCATTGTGATGATGTTCTTAATATTAAAATATTGTCTATTTCTTTCTGTATGTATTAAAATATGTAATTTTTTTTGTTGTTGTTAGGATTAAAGTATGTTTTAATTTGGTACTTTCTTTGTAAATGTAGGGGCTTTATTTTTGAAGAGTGATGCACCCTTTCAGGTTGAGATGTCATCAGTGATGTCTATAGTGATGTCACTGACCATGTCATGAGTGATGTAATATGTGACGTCATCAGCAGTGCATTGCAGGGGTGCGATAACGGCCAAATTTCTCTGGTTTTGTACAAGTGAAATGTCAGCCTAACTATAACGTCCCTAAAACCTATGGTTTTTTCAGTGAATTTCAAAGGTTTTTTAAATGCTAATTTCTAACTATAACCTCCCTGAAACCTATGATTTTTTCTGTGAATTTCTATGGTTTTTTAAATGCTAATTTCTAACTATAACATCCCTGAAACCTGTTTTGTTTTGTAAATATATATATATACATATACAAAAAAGAATTGTAAAATTAAAATCACTCTTTTAAAATACATATATCATACACTACTAAAAATGTATTCTGTTATTTATGTGAACAACTTAAATTTATATTTACTTGAAATAATGCTTTTAATACTGTGAAAGTTGTTTTATTGTGTTGTTATGCTTTCCTCTTTTTAAATTTTTTTTACAAAGGAGTCGCGCCCCCTACGCGAACCTACACGATGGGTGCGCGGATTCAGGGTGTGCGAACCCTGCTGGCACGTATTTCCGGAATCACGCAGGAGTCGCGACTCCGGCGTAATTTCTAAAGTATGAAATATCATTGTAGAAATTTTAAATATCAGTTTTGGTTAAAGAGTTTCACTAATATACGTTAGAAAACAATTTATAAACAGGAATTTATACTTTATAATTAACTGTACGAGATTTCACGAGTGCGCGACATATGCGCGTAAGGTGCGCGACCCTCGCCGGCACGTATTTCCAGGGTCGCGCAGGGCTCGCCACTCCGGCATAATTTTCGAAGTGTGAACTAGCACTGTACAAAGTTTAAAAATCAGTTTTGCTTAAACACTTTCACTAATATACTTTTTAAAATATTTTATAAACAGCTATTTATACTTTATAATTATGTATACGAAATTTTACGGGTGCGTGACTTGTACGCGACAGGTGTGCGCACCCTACGCGACTCCATGTGACCTGAAAAGAAAGCTTCTGATTGGTTTAAAACCTTTTCATTCTGTTAGAGGGAGGATCTAACACCTATTTTATTTCTCTTATTATTTGTCTGTCTTCCTGGCAAGACCTGTTTATTCTAGCTTCTTGCAATTTCTTTTTTTTGGGGACTTTTTTTGGGAAAAATGGCATCCAGTCATCCAGAAGAAGATCTCCTGGAAGAGTTAGATGGTGTGGAGGAGCCTGTGAAGAAAAGAAAGGAGAGTGTGGTTTGGGCTTTCTTTACAGTGCCAGAGGGTGAGAAAAAGGTGAACGCAAGGAAGGTTACTTGCAAGTTGTGGAAAAGAGTACTATCAAGAGGATCAGAAAAAAAGTACTCCTGCAGAACATCCTCTATGAAAAAACACTTGGAGACCATTCGCCCTGTGCATTTGGCTAAAGAAATCTCACAGAGAGAAAAAAATGAACAAGCTGCGCAGGTTGACCCAAATGCTCCATCTACATCATCAGCAGGAGTTCCACCTTCACCTCGGCCACACATTTTCCCTGAGCTTGTGGATGCTAGAATTAACTGTAAAAAGTGTGATGCAAAACTCTGCATTGGGGAGCAATGCATTGACGTTATAATCAATGCAATTAAAACACACAAACGTTAATTTTTTTTCATCTGCTCCCAAATCTTCTTTTCCTTTTTTTTCAAATAGTTATAATGGACTCTTGAATTTTGTTTTGTTTCAAAATAAGTCAAAAACACCCCAAAAAATTGTTCTGACGGAACCACATATACTAGTTAAAAATAAAAAAAATAGCCTGAGTGATTGCATGAGTGCAGGGATACTGCCTGAGTGATTGCAGGAGTACTTGAACAGTGCCTGGGTAATTGCATGAGTTCATGGGTAGTGCCTGGGTGATTGCAGGAGTACATGGCTACTGCCTGGGTGATTGGAGGAGTGCTTGTGTACTGTCTGACTGATTGCAAGAGTGCAGGGGTAGTGCCTGAGTGCATCGATGAATGCATGGATAGAGCCTGAGTGATTGCGTGAGTGCATGGGTAGTGCCTGAGTTATTGAAGGAGGGCATGGGTAGTGCCTGTGTGATTGCATGAGTGCAGTGGTAGCGCCTGAGGGCATGGATGAGTGCATGGGTAGTATTTGACAAAATGGATGAGTGCATGGGTAGTGCCTGGGTGATTGCATGAGTGCATGGCTACTGCCTGGGTAATTGAAGGAGTACATGTGTACTGCCTGAGTGATTGCAAGAGTGCAGGGGTAGTGCCTGAGTGCATGTCTGAGTACATAGGTAATGTCTGGTTGTTTGCATAAGTGCATGGGTAGTGCCTGGTTGATTGGAGGAGTGCTTGGGTAGTGCTTGGGTGATTGGAGGAGTGCATGGGTAGTGCTTGGGTGATTGGAGGAGTGCCTGGGTAGTATTTGACAGAATAGATGAATGCATGTATAGTGCCTGGGTGATTGCATGAGTGCATGGCTACTATCTGGGTGATTGGAGGAGTGCATGTGTGCTGCCTGAGTAAATGCAAGAGTGCACAGGTAGTACCTGAGTGCATGGATAAGTGCATGGGTAGTGCCCGGTTTATTGCATGACTACATGGGTAGTGCCTGAGCGATTGAACGAGGACTGCATGGGTATTGCCTGTGTGATTGCATCAGTGCAGGGGTAGCACCTGAGGGCATGGATGAGTGCATGGGTAGGATTTGACAGAATGGATGAGTGCATGGGTAGTGCCTGGGTGATTGTATGAGTGGATGGCTACTGCCTGAGGGAATGCAAGAGTGCACGGGTAGTACCTGAGTGCATGGATAAGTGCATGGGTAGTGCCTGGGTGATTGCATGAGTGCATGGGTAGTGTCTGGGCAATTGAAGGAGTGCATGGGTAGTGCCTGGGTGTTTGGAGGAGTGCATGTGTACTGCCTGAGTGATTGGAGGAGTGCATGGGTAGTTTCTGTGAGATTGCTTGAGTGCATGCATAGTACATGAGTGCATCGATGAGTGCATGGGTACTGCCTGGGTGATGGCATAAATGCATGCATAGTGCCTGGGTGATTGGATGAGTGCACGGGTAGTGCCTGGGTGATTGCATTAGTGCAGAGGTAGTGCCTGAATACATGGATAAGTACATGGATAGTGTGTGAGTGATTGCATAAGTGCATGGGTAGTGCCTGGGTGATTGTACCAGTACATGGGTAGTGCCTGGGTAAATTGAATGATTGTGGGAGTAGTGCCTGAGTGCATAGATGAGTGCATGGGTAGAGTTTAAGGGAATGGATGAGTACAATAAAAGTGGCTATAAACATTATTTCACATTATCATGCATATTAGAATATTTATTCTTACCTTTTTTACTAATGTAGATACAAAACTCAGTGGAACTATTTTACAGTAGTTTTGTTGTAAACTGAATTTAAAATCTTTTCAAAGTTCACCATTACCTTCTGTAAAAAAGAAGAAAAACTGTTATCCAATATAATATTATACTTTTAAGAACACAACATAATTTTAGAATTACATAACATTTTCAGTTTCCCTTTTTGCTGTTCTCAGATTCTACTGAATTTCACCACACACAGTGATTTCAATGTAGTATCATCATACAACAGCGGGGACAAAAAACAATCAACGAGATTGTTAAAAAAAAAAAAAATCAGCGTTGAGCATTATTTAGAACATGTGTAACTATGTGTTTACCTATCTACAGTTTCTTAATTACATTCTTCAGCTACATTAAGTCTTTTATTTCTCTCAAGTACATTTTGTAAAATGTACACTCTCATTTACATCTCGTATAATATAGACAACAAATATATAAACTATTTGTTTCTAAACACAATTTTCCAAATGCAATATGAATTAGCACAAACAATAATCCATACACTAATTGTTCACATCTTCCCAATATGCCGAATAATGTTTCCGAAACTTTTGCATTGAAAATATCCAAAATAAACTCGTTAATTCGTGTTCACATCTTCCCAATAGGCCGAATGATGTTTTCAAAACTTTGGCATCAAAAATATCAGATATGAATTTGGTAATTCGTAAGCCAACCTACATTTGAATTCCAAATGGGCATCATTGCAATGTGTCCATCCTGTATTGGACTTTGAATATACAGTATAGTGTCCAGATGTTGTAGTAGGTCCATCATGGAAAATAATAGCCACTGCTTTAACAGTTCTTCCTGAAAGTGATACTTGACTTGCCACAAAAAAATTTATTTTGTTTTCCAATTTTCTTCTATTTGCTCTACAACGTTGTAGCATTAAAATTACATATTTTCCAAATCTTTCTATATGTAATTTTGACAACATTTCTGATTTAAAATGAGAACATTTCATTTCTTGATTAGCTGTTTTTACTAATTGGTTAAAATATACTGATTTGCTATCAGGTATCGTCAAGTATATGAATCGTTCAGTGTCTATTTCAGTGGTAGAAGAAAATGAACACTCTTCACATTTATGATCCCATATGTAACTTAGTCCAAATACATTTTCCATTTCTATTCCTTCATCTTCCAATACACCAAGCATAAGTATTAGAAATTCTTGTGCATCTTGTTGTATATTGAGTGTAAATTTCAAAGAACCAGTACATATATCCAAAAGATGCCGAATGCAAGAAGCAGTATGGATTTTACTTCTGTCAGTTACCAACTTTTGAAAAATATAATGTAGTAAAGAACAGAATCTTTTTTCTCGAATTTCCATAATTTCATGATGACGATCTTCTAGATAAAACACAACATTCACAATTAAATTAGCATAGTAGTTGATACCTGAACTATTTTCTAACTGGTATCCTACATGATCATCAACAGTGTCCATTTTCATTTTCTTTGCACCTTTATGATTCTCTTGAATTGTTTTCTTTTTTTGAATCTCAGTAGAATGTTTGTCATATTTCTGTTTTGGACACACTACGGGCCTGATTCACAGAACTAACTTACGTCAAAAACGTAAAGTTAGTACTTTTTGGTATTCACAGAATACACTTACTCATTTTGGTATTCACAGAATGCACTTACTCATTTTGGTATTCACAGAATGCACTTACTCATTTTGGTATTCACAGAATGCACTTACTCATACTAACTTTATGTCCGCACTCGGGCCGGAGATTCCGGCCCGGTGGTGGAGATTCCGGCCCGGAGGTGGAGATTCCGGCCCGATGGTGGAGATTCCGGCCGGTTGTGGAGATTCCAGCCGGTGGCGGACATTGACCACTGATGTACATTCGAATAGGTTTAAATGATGTGCATTGGCATTCTTTTTTTTCATGCAGCAAACCTTGCTGTATCTGTCCTGTCACTTGCTGATATATTTCTTTTTGTTCAATATTTAGTTCTTCTTCCAAGTTTCCCAACTCAATAATATCCTGTTGTGCTTGTTGCATTGCCGTTTCTACTTCATTCATGGCTATTGCTGCTTCATTTTCAATAATTGGCTGTCCTAGTGGATCTAATTGACTTATTGGAGCAGAACTTTGACTATCTTGAGAGCTGTCTCTAGCTATTTCAGCTGCAATTGTAGTTTCTTGTTCAATCTCTTCATTTAACATTTGTAGATAAGTAGGGAAAACTGTGCATTGAATGTTAGCTTTACATGCATTAAAAGAATCTTCATAGCAGTCAAAATCTCCAAGTAATTCCATTTTGTTATATGGCCATTAGGATCATTCTCGACATTGCTAAGTTAGCATGAGCTTTGCAGCCATGATGCTGCTTTTGCGCACGTTACTACATGACTTTATTTTGCAAGACTCGATTTATGTCTTTCACATGAGAACTGTCTCTCCCATTCTCACTGTTTCAATTTAAATCTTGCATGCAACATTTTCCAATTGGCCGCTTTGAACCCCTGGGTAGTGCATTTTTGCATGAATTACGGTCCCTACCTTCACTTACAGATGTCAACGGGAGGATAAGAAGGTTTTCCTAACAGGGGAGGACTGCGATTCCACAGTAGGACATTCCCTAGTTTGTAAACACGTTAAATTGCAAGTCGCATGCAATGTATCAGCGCCTAATCTTGCTTGTTTTTTTAAAGGAACTCCCGTCCCATCGATAATTCCTGCTTTTACCCTGCTTATGAACGGCAGTTATCTTATTTTGAACAACCAAAACTGCTGTGGTTTACGGGCGGGAGTCCCGTATTCAGTAACTGTTTCCCAACGCGTGGCCGAAAACATTGAGGGTGCAGACGTTCTGGGAGTAAAGATTCTTTCCAAAGCATCTAGCCTAATTCTATTGGTGGTTTATCGCCCCCCTCGTACACCCCCAAATTCATTGAGCGCTTCACCGAGTTAGTCAGTGATCTCCGCTCCCGGTATCAGCGCATCCTGGTGATAGGAGACTTTAATTTTCACTGGGATCAAGTACCTATAGACAGTTATGCTAAACAACTGGAAGAGGCACTGACTACCTTGGATCTTAATCAACTTGTGAACATGCCCACCCATGACAAGGGACACACCCTTGACCTGGTCTGGACCACCCATCCCTCAGCAAGTGTGACAGATATCAGTCCGTGCACCTGGTCAGATCACTTCCTGATCAGGTGCCTGTTTCCGATCACGGGCCAAGCGGCCCCCGCTCCCCCAGAGTGGAAAGTGCTGCGCGGGTGGAAGAAAATAAAAGATTGCGACCTGGTAGAGACCCTGCGTAACTCAGCCCCAATATGGCCAGTACAGGGAAACCTTGACCAGGAAAGCGAGTCCCTCTCACTCAGGTTGAAGAAAGCCCCCGCTCGTAGGGAAAGAGTGAGGAATAAAGGCAAAGGGGCTCCCTGGTTCATTGAGGCTTTAAGAGGAAAGAAACAAACACTACGCCAATTCGAGAGAGCATGGCGTAAAGCATACGATCCAGGTGCTCTCTCTGAATACAAAGCCATGTTTGCAACCTACAAAAAAGCCATTATAACCAGGAAGGCGGAATATTACGAATCTAGGATCCTGGCCGCCGACAACAAACAAAAGGAAACTTTCCGGATCCTAATGGAGATGAGACAGTCACAAGCACAGAAACCCCTGGGTTGCCCCGATGACTGCAACAAGTTCCAATCCTACTTTCTGCACAAAGTCAATGACCTCTTGTCGGTCATCCACCACGCCTCCACAGTCGTCCACTTTCCCCCAGTGACCGACTCCACACCACCTGCCTACAACAAACCCCTCACCACCTTCCCTAAGCTAAACCAGGAATCCCTGAGCCTCCTAATGGGCCGCATCAAATCAGGGTCACCAGCGGATCCCTGCCCCCCTAGGGTGTTCCGAATGGCACTCCCTGGGGTGGAGAGTGTGATCCTTAACCTGCTAAATCGATCTCTGGAAATCGGCCAGGTCCCGACCAACTTTAAAGAAGCTAGAATCATACCCTTGCTGAAAAAACCAGGGGCAGACACAACGAATCTTAAAAACTTTAGGCCAATTTCCCAGCTTCCTTTCCTGGCAAAGGTGCTGGAACAACATGTGCTGAAAACCCTATCCCACCACATAGAGAGAAACCAGCTATTCCAAATGAAACAGGCAGGATTCCGGGCTCACCACAGCACTGAACTGGTAATGCTGGCAGTGTTGGACGAACTCAGACTGATGGCCGATAATAAGAAGCCATGCGCCCTGGTCCTGCTAGACCTGTCCGCGGCATTCGACACGGTCAGCCATGACCAACTCCTGTCGCGGATCAAGGAGCTAGGCATCCAGGGGTTAGCATTTCAATGGCTTGCGTCCTTCCTATCAGGCCGATCTCAAAGGATCCAACTGGCCGACCAGGTGTCGGATTTGGGCGAAATAACATGCGGCGTCCCTCAAGGCTCGGCGCTGTCCCCCCTTCTTTTCAATGCCTATCTCCAGCCCTTGGTGGCCGCCTTAACCGATATGGAGTGTCAAGTCTTTAACTATGCAGACGACACTCAAATCATCATCCAGATCGACAACTCTCCCACGGCCCATGTACGGATGCAGAATATTATGAAGTACACAGTCAACTGGATGACGGCCAATTCTCTCAAAATCAGCCCCGACAAAACCGAGGTGTTGGCCATTACCACGGACATCAACCCGTGGAGTGACCTCTTTTGGCCACAAGCGCTTGGTCCTACCCCCAAACCAGCCCCAGTTGTAAAGAGTCTAGGCATAAAAATTGACGCCAAGCTCTCCATGTCCCAACAGGTTTCTACCGTGATGGGAACATGCGTGGGCTTGCTGAGACAGCTACGGAGACTTGCCCCCCTTCTCTCTTCTACGGCACTCCGTATGGTAGTGTCAGCAACGATCATTGCACGCCTAGATTATGGGAATTCTCTGTACATTGGCCTCCAGGAGAACCTGCTAACAAAGCTCCAGGTAATCATGAACGATGCTGCAAGACTGATTTTCAGGCTCCCGAGGTGAGCTCATGCCAACCCCCTACTGCAGCAGCTTTACTGGCTCCCGATCAAGCTGAGAACCAGATTCAAGGGTCTATGCATTGCCCACAAAGCCATCCACGGTCTGGCCCCAGCATATATTAAGGAACGCCTGGTAAATTATGTGCCAGGGCGCTCCCTCCGGTCCTCGGATGCGGGTTTGCTGACCTGCCCCCGCTTCAACTTCACCTCCAAAGGGGGCAGAGCCTTCTCTACAACCATTCCTCAACTTTGGAATAAGCTGCCGCCAGACCTTCGTAAAGAACCAGTCCTCCTCACATTCAGGAAGAAACTAAAAACACTCCTTTTTGCTGAAGCTTGGGGCACATATTAGGCCAAGTTGGACGCACACTCTTGCAGATATGCCGAGGTTGGGCTCTCTCTCACAGCGCTTAGAGACCAGTAGGTGATTACGCGCTCTAGAAATCCCAATTAACAATAACAATAACAATAACTTGTTGTAGCAATGTGGTTTTTCCGCCCCCGCATGGGAATGTAGATAGTTCCATTTGGCCTTCCATTCCGAATTTGAAAACAGATTTCAACAAATTGAGCAGGCTCAAAGCGTTATTGTTCCAACAAGAAGTGGCTCTCACTTCAGCTCGAGAGACCTTCGAGTTACAGGTGGCTAGAACATCTAGTGAGATTCAGTCACTTCTGAACACGAACCTCCCACTCCACTTTGGGGAGCTTATACACCAAATATTTAATGCGTCTGACACTAAGGGCCTTGCACATTTCTTAAACAAGTGGGTGCCGGCCTTGTGACTTCTTTTCAGACGATATTTGGATTGATACCGGCCTTTATTCATTCTCTTTTTCCAGCGTCTTCGGAGGATTCCCTTTATTGCTAGCGTTAGCTGGTGGAATCCTGCTTCTTCTGTTGCTGCTGCGCAATGGCTGCTCGTCATGTGATAATGCACAGACCAGGCCGATTGCAACTGTACCGTGATCGAATGCAACAGGTTTTTGGATGCCTGCCATTAGCAACGCTTGGCGTGAGTTATGGATTAACTTTTCGCTTTGCCTACTTTACTTGCGTGCAACCAGTCTTCTACTGTCGACGGTGGCCCTTCTATTGGGCTATGGATTTATGCCTCTCCAATACGTCATGTCCAGTCCCGGATTTTGTCCAGTTAATGGGTCCCTTAGAGGCTCAAGACCAGGCTTGTTCTGGGGATGGCTGTATGGCGCGTGCAGCAGCACTTGGAGTATTGGCTGAAAGGGATATCTGTGCTGCTGCACAGAACCTCTTGCATCAGAGGTTCATCGAATATCACGCAAGTTGTCCGGTTATGCTTTTGGAAGCATCAGATTACGAAGAGCACGTTTGTTCCTTCGACCTACTTGATTGGATGGCATCCCTTTTATCTACTAACGATAGAGATGCTCTTTTGGAGGGAATTGCATTCTTTAGTTCACGTACTTTGATGAATTTACCACCTCCTTCATCATAACATTTTCCCGGAGACGCCACACCTTATCTTTTCAACTATAAATGAAGATAAAAATATTTTATTTTTTGTTTTTTCCAATTTGGTTTTATTTTCAGACGCCTTTGAACTCTGCTTGGCCTTTTACCTCTGTTTTGATCCTTTGTCTATGTCCTATGACCTTACCAGGGGGAGGGTGTTATATGGCTATTTGGGTCATTCTCAACATTGCTAAGTTAGCATGAGCTTTGCTGCCATGATGCTGCTTTTGCGCATGTTACTACATGACTTTATTTTGCATGACTCTATTTATGCCTTTCACATGAGAACTGTCTGCTTTTCGCGTTCTCTGCTAAGTTCCTGGAGTTTAGTCTGAACACGATGTGCAAGGTCGATAAACAATGCCCGTTGTTATTCTGTTCTGGTCAGTCCCTAGCACCTAGACATAACATGCTAAACACAGCTGCACTGCTGGAGACTCGTGCTTTGATATTACGGGGATGCATGTTGTTTTAACACACACTTGGAGAGAGCGCTTTCCATGGAGAAGAGCTATGCTGTTCCTATGATGTAAACCTTGTGTCTAGGCTTTAAGGTATGGGGTCTGCTGACAAAGCCCAGAGATCTTCTTTTATATAATAAACTTCTTCCAGCCAAGGGGAGGGTGGTTATGCCTTATAGTCCTTTTTCCACTGTCTTTATATAATGACATCCCCCTTTGTACTCTATGGAATTGTAACAATGCTAATTGTTCTGAGTTTATGCATTTTGCTGCTGGTAGTGGCTCGTATACTGTATTACAGAGCACAATAGTTAAAATAAACATTTTGAACTATTACAGTGACTCTGCTAATTCTTATCTGTGGACAAGTACGAGTGAGCGAGCGAAAGGGTATGTCTTGCCACCGCGATTCCTGAGAGAGTCGGGAGTGTTATGTTCTGGGTTGTCTAATCATTTGTGGCTTCTTGATTTTGGAGGAGAACGAATGAGACACTATAGCTAGTTGGTTTTGGGATTTTGGGCACTAAGGTGGTAGGTTGGTACACCCCTATACACTGAGGTCCTGTTTTCCTGCACATAGTTCTGTGTAGGTGCAGAATCCCCGCAACAATTTCACTACGCCAAGGCTTGAAGAGTTGCAGAAGTGCTAAATAGAAAAATTCCCTTTTATCTGGAGTTTCGCAACTGAGTTTTCTGTGGTTAATAAGATTTCCTTTGGCATGGTTTACCAAACATCCATCACATCCAATTACTGCATATTTTTCTTCATTTATATTTCATGTAACTTTTCTCTTAAAGCTGTAATGTTGCAGTACTTCATAGAGACATAGGTTTTCCAGATGTGGACTCCTTTTGGGATAGTATGTATCCAACATATTATTTTTAACAATATCTGTACTTTCTGGTTCATTCAATGCTAAATATTCAATTTCTTGTAGAGATTTCAATACTCTATTTCGTGTGGCGGCAAGACCTAGACTTACCCAAATGATTCCTCTTGACTTTGAATATAAACTGGCAGAGCTCAACCGATCCGATCATTCATAGGATCCAATCTCTCGATGGGAAAGCATTTTCAAGCTAAAGCTGTACAATTTGTTACTAAGACTCTTCTCTAGTGAAATTTCTTGCCACATTTCTTTCAACTCTGTCTTTTCAGATTTGGTTATATATGACATAACATAGCGAGCAACAGCAATTGAATTATCTGCAACATACTTGATATCCATGTTTGCATTCCACATTGTCAAAATCAGCGGATTGTAGTCATTAATATACTTTGAATCTTCAGTTCTTTTTATGTTGTATGTATTCTTCGGAGATTTTCGAGTTATAGTATACGTCTTACTGCTGACATAAAACTATTGACTCTTCCTTTTGAAATTATTGGATGTGGGAATCCAAAACGACATTTTGTATAAAATTTTCCCTTTGGCTTGTATTTTCGTCGACAATATTTTCCACATAGATGACTTTGAAAACGTAAAACTTGTTGTCTCAAGCTCTTTTCTCCTCCTTTTTTTGGAATGGCACAGGTAACATACTCTTCGATGAAAGACAAAACACTTTCATCAGTATCAGTTCCAAATTTTGGTGCATTCTTGATCCATAATAGCATGCGTATATGAGGAGCACCTCTGGCTTGGTACTCCTTTCTCCAAAAGAAATCAGTAACTTCTCCAAGAGGTGGATTATTTTTATTGCAGATAAAAGACATCATAGCTTGAAACCTATGATTAAAATATCTGCACACATTCACAGGATCCAAGGAACACAGTTCTCCAGTTGTCTTCAATTCAATGTATTTTTACATTTGAATTTGCTTCTCGTAGAAATTCAAGTAA
The DNA here is from genome assembly GCA_963921515.1 of Calotriton arnoldi. Lineage (NCBI taxonomy): Eukaryota > Metazoa > Chordata > Amphibia > Caudata > Salamandridae > Calotriton > Calotriton arnoldi. Next base: position 1,510,579 of record CAWUFW010002391.1, on the reverse strand, counting down.
ATCTTCCCACGCATATTCAGCACAGCTAAGTGTTAGAAACCACGTAGGGGTATCTAAGTTTCTTAACATACATTTAAGTTCGCCGTGACGACGATACCAATACTCATTAATACCACGTTGACACACCATCAAATTAATTAACTGAGATTCTAAATGATCGTCCCTTTGTTGAACTTTGTCCATAAATTCCTTTGCAGAAACATGTGTAAGATGAACTCCTGTTTTTAATATGTGGTTCACTGCATATGAAAGTCCAGATAAGTCACTTTCAAATAGAAGATGAAATATATGTGGAATGCACTGTCGAAATCTTGAATCTTCTGAGTACAATCTTGTGGAGCGGTATTCTGAAGCTGGAATCTGTACTGCTCGTTCATCATATTGTCCACCTTCTCCAGTGGGGAACAGCTGTGGAAAACAACGAGCTTCTAAACTTTTTTCCCGTACACTCATGGGAGTTCCCCTTGCTTTCTTCATTTGAAATAATTCAATAGTGTTTCCAATCACTTCTTTTGAATATATACGATGTATACTGTAATGTTCGTAAATGTCTTCACTCCTGGACTTATCTTTATATTTGGCCAGTTGAAATTTCTGTATCATCTTCTAAACATATTTCCTGTTCTTCCACATCTACAGTTTTATAATAAATATTGTTCTGTACAAGATATAATGTAGCCTTTTGAAGTTTGGTGATATCTACTAACTCTTGCCATATTTTTCGACTCTTTGTTGGTACACCATTAACTAGAATAATTACAGGATCACTTTCCTATCTCTCTATACCAACAGTTTCAATATTTTTCTTAAAATCTAAAAGTAAGTACACAACTCTTCCTTTCAGATCTCTTTGTAAATCTGTTGGAGGCTGCTTACCTGTTTTAGGCTCTATACGAACTATAGCCTGAAACGGGTACACAGATTGAATAAGAATGGACTCATATGTATTTAAATCTGCCAGTTCCGGAGAAATAGCTACCAACTCTAAGTTGTTATGTACTGCTCTAGCTGGCATTTTGTTCTCTTCTAATTTGTTGTAACAATATTAAAAATACGTTGATCAGTGCCTAACTCAAAACGACCTTCCACCAACAAATAAACACCAAATTGCTCCCACTTATCATTGTTTTCCTTTTCACTTTTTAAATACACATCAACATGTTTAGTTTGACTTCTATAGTGAGTACGTCGACAACAAATACAAACATAGTTTGGTTTTTCACATGAAAGTATCTTAAACTTTGTAATTTCTTCTGCAAACTTCTCAGTACTAATATCTTCCACCTGTTCTTCAACAACTACACTTATCAAGCTCTCACTTTCTCTACACTCCTCTTGTGAACCAAAGAAATGAAACTGTATATCATCACAAACTTTTTTTACATCCGATACTGAACCATGCAAAAGAGCTTTGTTCATTTCACTTAAAGATAATGCAGGACTTTTTCTGTAGTACAATCTCCTTACTAACTTCCGCATTTCTGAGTGATGTACTGCTAAGATTCATAAATGATGAAAAGTACTTTTACACACTTTTCTAGAAAGACAAGCCAGAGAATGACCAAGCAAATTAGTATATTTTCTTACTTTACATGGATCTAGTCCTTGCAACATTTTAATCTTCTGTTTAACACTTTTTTTGGCATATTGTCGTAAGCAAACTCATAATTTATCAATAGATTCCTATCGAATACTACAAATACTACTACAATCCCACTTATACACTGGAGCTTGTGCAGGTCTCCCTTGAACTTCTTCAGCTATTACTTCTTCCACATTTCTAGGAACCATCTTTTCTTTTTCAATTGGACAACCATCTTTTATCTCATAACAACGACCATTGGAATCGACTGCATGAACTAATGTATTTTGTTGAAAATAGCTTTCTTCATGAGAAAAAGGCTCAGTACTAGAAGTATGCTTCCATTCACCAGAAAAAGCTTTGCAAAAGTTACTTCTATTAACCAGTCTTTTTCTTTTCCTTTTCTCCTTCATAAAGTGAATTGTTTTATTCAATGTTTCCATTCTCTTCAATACCAATATAAATAATTTTCGTTTCAATTCAAAAGCAGTATCTACTACACTTTCAATCTGTTGCTTCTTCTTTTATGCTGCTGATTTTTTTTTATACTTTTTACAATCTTTTAATACATTTTGAATTACTCTATTACGAAACATACGTACACGTATGTCTTTAAATTGTTTCTGTCTTTTTGTCACGTGTTTCTTTTCCATTGTGTTTCTTTATTTGCTTCTCCTTTGTTCTAAAAATTTCTTTTATCCTTCGATTAGTATTTTGATCGTTCAATCTCTCCACAACTTTTTTAATAAATTGTTTAGTTCTCTTACCAGAAGACACTTTATCCTCAGCATCCTTTTGGTGTTTTTCTACTCCACTCTTTTTAGTTTTCATTAAGTATTTCGGTTTCCTTTGTTCTCTTCTCTTTTCATGTTTTCTTGCCATCTTTTATTAATAATCCAATCACAATATCTTCCTAAAACACAAATAATAGTTTAATTATTTTGGTACATCAATTAAAATTTTAAAATTAATAAAATTTCAATTTTTAAAATAACAACTGAGCACAAAATTACAATTAAATTCCTATTGCATTTATAACACATTAAAAGAGAAAAGTATAAAAACGAGCAAAAGAACTGCAAAAACAAAAGAAAAAGTGGTCACACAGTAAAAAGGAGAAAGGAAAAAAAAGAAAGGTTTACAAACAGCAAAATGAAATACTCAAACAACACAGCTACTGAAAAATGTAAGAAATGCAGAAAGAAGCAACAGATGTACAGAAAGAGGCAAGAGAGGTGCAGAAAGAGCCAAAGAAGTGCAGAAAGAGGAAAAAGTTGTAGAAAAACGCAAGTAAGGTACAGAAACAAATAAAAAGGGTGCAGAAAGAGGCAAAAGGAGTTGAAAAAGAATTACGAGAGGTACAGAAAGAAGGAAGAGAAGTGCAGAAAGAAGCAACAGAGGTGCAGAAAGAGGCAAGAGAAGCGCAGAAAGAGGCAAAGAGGTACAGAAAGAGACAACAGAGGTGCACAAAGAGACAAGAGAGGTGCAGAAAGAGGGAAGACGAGTGCAGAAAGAGGCAACAGGGGAGCAGAAAGAAGCAAGAGAGGAGTAGAAAGAAGCAAGAGAAGTGCAGAAAGAAGCAACAGAGGTGCAGAAAGAGGCAAGATGGTTGCAGAAAGAGGGAAGAGAAGTCCAGAAAGAAGCAAGAGAAATGTAGAAAGAGGCAAGAGAAGTGCAGAAACAGGCAAGAGAAGTGCAAAAAGAAGCAAGAAAAGCGCAGAAAGAGGCAAGAGAAGTGCAGAAAGAGGCATGAGAAGTGCAGAAAGAGGCAAGAGATGTGCAAAAAAAGGCAAGACAGGTGCAGAAAGTGGCAAAAGAGGTGCAGAAAGAGGGAACAGGGATGCAGAAAGAGGGAAGAGAGGTGCAGAAAGAGGGAAGAGGGGTGCAGAAACAGGCAAGAGTGGTGCAGAAAGAGGCAAGAGGGGTGCAGAAAAAAGCAAGTGAGGTACAGAAAGAAGCAAGAGAAGTGCAGAAAGAAGCAACAGACATGCATGATGAGGCAAGAGGGGTGCAGAAAGAGGCAAGAGAAGTACAGAAAGAAGCAACAGAGGTGCAGAAAGAGGCAAGAGAGGTGCAGAAACAGGCAGGAGAGGTGCAGAAAGAGGGAACAGGGGTGCAGAAAGAGGCAAGAGAACTGCAGAAAGAGGCAAGAGAGGTGCAGAAACAAGCAGGAGAGGTGCAGAAAGAGGCAAGAGAGGTGCAGAAAGAGGCAAGTAAGGTGCAGAAAGAGGCAAGAGAGTTGCAGAAAGAGGAAAGAGAGGTGCAGAAAGAGGCAAGTGAGGTGCAAAAACATGTAATAGGGCTGCAGAAAGAGGCAAGATAAGTGCAGAAAGAAGCAACAGAGGTGCAGAAAGAGGCAAGAGAGGTGCAGAAAGAGGAAAACGGAGTGCAGAAAGAGTGAAAAGGAGTGCAGAAAGAAGCAAGAGAAGTGCAGAAAGAAGCAACAGAGGTGCAGAAAGAGGTAAGAGAACTGCAGAAAGAGGCAGGAGAGGTGCAGAAAGAGGCAGGAGAGGTGCAGAAAGAGGCAGGAGAGGTGCATAAAGAGGGAACGGGGTGCAGAAAGAGGCAAGAGGGGTGCAGAAAGAGGGAGGAAGGGTGCGGAAAGAAACAAGAGAAGTGCAGAAAGAAACATCAGAGATGCAGAAAGAGGTACGAGAACTGCAGAAAGAGGCAAGAGAGTTGCAGAAACAGACAACTGAGGTGCAGAAAGACGGAAGAGGGGTGCAGAAAGAGGCAAGAGAGGTACAGAAAGAGGGAAGAGGGGTGTAGAAAGAGGCAAGAGGGGTGCAGAAAGAAGCAAGTGAGGTGCAAAAAGAGCAAGAGAGGTACAGAAACAGGCAAGAGAAGTGCAGAAAGAAGCAACAGAAGTGCTTAAAGAGGCAAGAGAAGTGCATAAAGAGGCAAAAGAGGTATAGAAAGAGGCAAGAGAAGTGCAGTAAGAGGCAAGAGAGGTGCTGAAAGAGGGAAGAGGGGTAGTATGTGCATAGGTAGTTTCTCCTTAACTGTATGACTGCATGGTAGTGCCTGGGTAAAAGGATGAATGTAAGAGTAATGGTAGGATCATTGGATGAATGCATATGTAGTGCCTAACAAAATGGATCACTAAATGGCTACTGCCTAAGTCAATAATTCAGTGCTGGAGTAGTGCCTGGATAATTGAATGAGAGCAGTGATACTGCCTGGGTGATTGCATCAGTGCATGAAAACTACCTGAGAGAAACTATGAGTACAAGGCTAAAGCATGGTTTATTGCATGAGTGTATGGGTAGAGCTTGAGATAATGGATGAGTGCACGGATACTGCCTGTGTGATTCTATCACTGCAGAGGTAGTACATGGATGAATGTATGGGAAATACCTCTGAGAAGGTCTGAGTATTAAGGTAATGCTTGGACCATTGCATAAGTGCATCAGTAGTGTCTCAGTGAATACATGAGTGCATAGGTAATAGCTGAGTAAATGTTTGAGTGGAATAGTAGTGTCTAGGTGATTATATGAATGTATGGTTAATGTCTAATTGATTAAAACCGTGTATAGGTAGTGCCTCCTTGATTGCATAACTGAATAAGAATGCCTAAGTGAATTCATGAGTCAAAGAGTGATATGAGCCTCTTTTCATCAGTGCACACCTAGTGCTAGAGCATATATATGTAATTCTCAATACATTCCTAAAAACAAGCATGCATATGTATGTACCTTTTCCTAGTGGCATCTTATGTAAAAGAAACATACAAATACATATATACCCGTGTTTTATAGCTCTACCATCCCTATAGAAAGAACACATGTGAGAATACTTGTGCAAGCAGACACATACTTGAGTCATAAGACTGCAAAGTCCCTTAACCTTGACAGACTGCACTTTCCATTTTAAAAAGACACCTAAAATTATGCGGCATATTTGAAGTATGCATTTCCATTGACCAATACGAACTAACCTAATCACTAATCCTTCTATCAACAAGTCTTAAACCTCACTTTAGGGCTGCAGCTTCACTATTCAGCAACTACTCAGAGTGTTGGGCCTAGCCAAATACAAAGCAGCAACTTTTTCAATGTGTCTGTTAAAAGTCTCACCTTATTCCCGACAGCATGCATGCATGTGTCTGTACCTTTTAAAAGTGGCATCATATATCAAAGAAACATACAAACAGATGGGTAGTGTGAAGTGCCTGAGAGAATGGATGACAGGATGGGTAGCGCCTGAGTGAATAGTTCAGTGCAAGAGTACTGCCTGGGTGATTGCATGAGAGCAGTAGTACTGAGTGGGTGATTAGATCAGTGCAGGGGAAATACCTTAGACAAACCATGAGTGCAAGGCTAACGCATGGTTGAAGACAAGAGTGTATGAGTAGTACTTGAAAGAATAAAAAGTGCATGGGTACTGTCTGAGTGATTCTAGGACTGCAGTGGTAGTAACTAGATGATTGTATGACTGATTGAGAAGTACATGAGATAAAATATGAGTGTAAGGGTAATGCTTGGGACATTCTATCAGTGCACCAGTACTACCTGAGTGAGTTGATGAGAGCATGGGTAGTGCCTGACTGAATCTTTGAGTGGGATAGTAGTGCCTGCATGATTGCACGAATCTATGGTTAATGTCTGAGGGATTACATAGCATGCATGTGTCTGTGCCATTTCCTAGTGGCATCATATGTAAAAGAAACATACAGATATATGTGTACCAGAGTTTTACACCTCTACCATCTGTTTCACATAACACATCAGAGAATACATATGCACGCAGACAAATACCTCAGTCATAAGACTAAAAAGTCCCTTAAACTTGAGAGACTCCACTTCCCATTTTAAAAAGATACCTAAAATTATGCGGCATACTTGAAGTGTACATCTCCATAGACCAAGACAAGCTACCCTAATTAGTAATCCCTCTGCCAACATATCTTAAACCACACTTTTGGGCTGCACCTTCACTATGCAGCAACTACTCAGAGTGTTGGGCCTAGCCAAATACAAAGCAGCCACGTTTCCAATGTGTCATCTCATCATATATCAAAGAAACATACAAATAGATGGGTAGTGGGTCGTGCCTGAGAGAATGGATGACAGGATGGGTAGCGCCTGAGTGAATAGTTCAGTGCAAGAGTACTGCCTGGGTGATTGCATGAGAGCAGCAGTACTGAATGGGTGATTAGGTCAGTGCAGGGGAAATACCTTAGACAAACCATGAGTGCAAGTCTAAAGCATAGTTAAAGACAAGAGTGTATGAGCAGTGCTTGAAAGAATAATAAAGTGCATGGGTACTGCCTGAGTGATTCTATGACTGCAGTAGTAGTAACTGGATGATTGTATAACTGTATGGGAAGCACCTGAGAGAAAATATGAGTGCAAGGGTAATGCTTGGGGCATTCTATAAGTGCATCAGTAGTACCAGAGTGAGTAGATAAGAGCATGGGTAGTGCCTCACTGAATCTTTCAGTGGGATAGTAGTGCCTGGGTGGTTGCACAAATCTATGGTTAATGTCTGAGGGATTATATGGCATGCATGTGTCTGTGCCTTTTCCTAGTGGCATCATATATAAATGAAGCATACAGATACATGTATACCAAAGTTATATACCTCTACCATCTGTTTAGACATAACACGTGAGAGAATACATGTGCACGCAGACACATACCTCACTCATAAACTAAAAAGTCTCTTAAACGTGACAGACAGCACTTCCCATTTTAAAGAGACACCTAAAACTACGCGGCATACTTGAAGTATACATCTCCACAGACCAATACGAGCTAACCTAATCACTAATCCCTCTGCCAACATGTCTTAAACCTCACTTTTGGGCTGCAGCTTCACTATTCAGCAACTCTTCAGAGTGTTGGGCCTAGTCAAATACAAAGCAGCAACTTTTTCAATCTATCTGTTAAAAGTCTCACAATATTCCAGAGAGCATGCATGCATGTGTCTGTAACTTTTAAAAGTAGCATCATATATCTAAGCAACATACAAATAGATGGGTAGCGGGTAGTGCCTGAGAGAATGCATGACTGGATGAGTAGTGCCTCAGTGAAAAGTTCAGTACAAGAGTACTGCCTGGGTGATTGCATGAGAGTAGCAGTACTGAATGGGTGATTAGATCAGTGCAGAGGAAATACCTTAGACAAATCATGAGTGCAAGGCTAACGCATGGTTGAAGACATGAGTGTATGAGTAGTTCTTGAAAGAATAAAACAGTGCATGGGTACTGCCTAAGTGATTCTATGACATTTTAAAGAGAAATGTTGGGCTAATTTGCTGGAAACAATCGAAGCAAAAAACATACGTAAGTTCTCGAAACTGATACAGGAAGCATCTGGACAGTTCCTGGGGGCTATGTCCTGTGCAGTAGAAGAATCAGCATGGGAAGAGTACCTATGCGAACTATACGGGACAAGTGTAGTGGCTGTTGGAAGTAATACTCAACTCTGGGGAGGGGCTGTGGAAGACTTAAAAACTCTCTTTACAGTAGAAAAGGTAAAAGACACTGGGCCAGATGTATCAACGCATTTTGCGTTCGCAAACGGGATGATTCTGCGAATCGCCCCGTTTGCGAACGCAAAAATGCGTTTTGCAATGTATCAACATTTTTTAATTCGCAATATGGGTAATCGCAATTATTTGCGATTACCTAAATTGCGAATGCAGCTAGGGAATTGCAATTTGCGATTCCCTAAATGCAATTCTTGTAGCTATCGCAAACTGCGAATTAGCATTAAGGTATCGCAAATTACCACCAACTTCTAGTTGGTGGTAATTTGCAAATTCCTAGAAAAATGCACTGTTTTGCATTTTTCTAGGTGCCATGTGGCGTACATACATGCCCTTAGGGCATGTATGTGCGCCACATGTGCACACATGCTTATTTCAGGGGTGCAACAGGGTGTCCTTTTGGCCCCCTTGCACCCTTGAAATTGCATGCGCAATTTGCGAGTACCTATTGGGTACTCACAAATTGCGTATGCAATTCCCATTCATTCCTATTGGCCTCTAGGCCCATAGAAATGAATGGGAAGCCATTCCTTATTTGCGACTCGCAATTTGCGAGTCGCAAATAAGGAATGCGTAGGAATCGCAATTTTATTTGCGAAACCTACATACATTGCATTATGCGTGTCCATAATAGCGAATCGGTAAAATTCGCTATTAAGGACTCGCAAAATACAATGTTGCTACATCTGGCCCACTATAAGAAACTTAACTTTAACCCGTGCAGCGGGACCTGACAACCTCCCGGCCATTATAATAAAATGTCAGCTAAATTGTTGGGCGGAATTCCTATCCTATATGGTCTTGGCCATACTGGCCTCCGGCCAAATCCCTGAGAAGTGGAGGGGGGCAGTAATTAGACCTATCCACAAGAAGGGAGATAGGAAAGCCCCAAAGAATTACAGATTGATCAATCTACTGGATATCAGGGAAAAAGGTTTCGCCAAAATAATCTTGGGCAGCCTGAAGGATTGGGTGGAACAGCCGTCGATCGTGCCGGTGGAACAAGGGGGTTTTAAGGAGGGACACCCTACTGTTGACCACTGTTTCACCCAATGGGTGGTGGCGCGGAAGTCTATGGAGCAGCGAGGAAAGTTGTGCTGCTGCTTTGTCGACTTCCGCGCGGCATTCGACTTGGTGGACAGGCGATGCCTCTGGGAGACCCTAAGGAAATACAATATCCCAGAGGGGCTCCTGGCTGTCATCCAGGAGTTACACAGTCATAACTGGGCCAAAGTTATTAAGGATACAGCCAGGGCCTGACACCTAAAATAACGATTAACAATGGTCTAAGGCAGGGTTGTGTATTGGCCCCCTACTCTTCACCATATACTTGGCTGATTTGCCAACTATCTTGGCGGTGGATAGAAGTGCTAGCCCAAAAATGAATGGGAAACAACTTTCCTGCTTAATGTATGCCGACGATTTGGTAATCCTCGACCAGACAGAGATGGGCCTACAGAGGAAGTTAATTGCTTTTAATGAATATTGTGTGGCTAAGCAACTAACTGTAGATATGGAGAAAACCAAAATCATGTGTTTTGGAAAGAGAGACCAGAGGTTTATTTGGTACCTGGGCCCAACCAAATTGGAAAATGTGAACAAGTATAAATATCTCAGTGTCTGGTTTGACAAGTCTCTATAATGGGACACGCATTTGGAGGCCCAGAAAGCTAAAGCTCTTACATCAGTGTATGGGTTGAGAAAATTTAATAGCAACTATGGGGATATGTCCCACAGACCATTGTTGAAAGCGTATAATGCAATGATACCCCCGCAATTACAATACGGAGCAGAAGTCCTGTGCTTAAGTGGGAGAACTAGTTGGGACATCGAGGAAGGGAAATGTTTAAAACCCCTAATGTCATTACCGGGCTCCTCTATGATTCAGGCAATCAGATTGGAGCTGGGTATGACTTCATGGAATGTACAGGTGCAAGTGGCCCTCTTAAGATTCTGGAAAAGATTGGGTACAGGAGAAGACATGAAAGTATCACAATGGTGTAAGAATGAGTCCCAGCATAGTGACCTAAAATGGGCCAAAGAGGTCAGAAAGAAACTGCTCTCTGTTTGTGAAAATCTAAAAGGGAGAATCGGTCAGCAGACTCTTCTATTTGAAGCAACAAAGGGTGAACTTAGAACACTAGGGAAGGAAGCATCTAGGCTAGAAGATATGGGGTACCTGAGAAAGAAATAATCTGTGAAATTTATGATGAACAGTTGGGAGAAAGAAATCTGGTACCCCTATCTGGATACACTACCCAACCAATGCCTTAGAGCTGAAGTTCTAAGATGGAGAATAGGCATCAATCATTGTGTATTGAATGGGGTTTAAAATTAGTAATGCTACGACCAGACAGTAAATGCTCATGTAGGTTGGGCACAAAATGTGATAATTTACATATTATAATGGACTGTCAACATTTTCTACAACTGCGGAAATTGTTTTTACGCCCCATCTTTTTAAAATATGGTGTCGCCTCCCCTCCCCAAACGATTGAACTTCTTACTGATATCCCAAATCTCGATATAGCAATAGCCATTGCAAAGTATATGAAGGCAGTAAAAAGGTCTTTCTTGCAAAAAGAAATTAATGGTTGAAAGATAGGCCAGAAGTTAGGATGGTTATTGATCTTAAATAATTTTTATTTGAAATATTAATTTTAAGAAATACAGCTTAGAATAGATTCTTATCGATTTTAGAATATTATGGGTATTTTTTATATATGATGTATTGTGTAAGTTGAAAGGATGTAGGCGGGAATCAGTCTATTACAATGGTGCTGTTGAAGATTTGTATTGCAATGATTTTAAAATATTTATTGTGCCACATTCTTATGCTGTTTAAAGACCTAGGGGCCGATTCACAGAACTAATCTGAGACAAAATCCTAAACTTACTACTTCTGGTATTCACAGAAGGCACTTATGATTTTTAGTATTCACAGAAATCACTTACGACTCCTGGGCCCGATTCACAAAAGTGATCAATCAATCAATCAATCAGGGGTTTGTTAAAGCGCGACTACTCACCCGTAAGGGTCTCAAGGCGCTAGGGGTGCGGGGGGTGCAGGTTCCATCCATCAAGGAGGGGGTCTGTCGAAGAGCCAGGTTTTGAGGTTTCTTGCGAAGATGGGGAGCGATGTTGTCTGTCTGAGGTGGAGCGGAAGGGCGTTCCATGCTTTGGCCGCGAGGAAGGAGAAGGAGCGGCCTCCCGATCTGGTCTTTCTGGTGCGGGGGACCACGGCGTAGGAGAGCTGAGCTGATCGTAGGGTCCTTTGGGGTGCGTGGAATTTGAGTCGGCTGTTCAGGTATGCTGGTCCGGTGCCGTGGAGGGCCTTGTGTGCGTGGGTGAGCATCTTGAAGGTGATTCTTGCCTCGACAGGGAGCCAGTGGAGTGTGCGCAGGTGCTGGGAGATGTGGCAGTGTTTTGGCAGGTTGAGGACCAGTCTTGCGGCGGTGTTCTGGATGTTCTGTAGCTTGCGGGTGAGGTTTTTGTTTATTCCGGCGTAGAGTGCATTGCCGTAGTCGAGTCTGCTGGTGACCAGGGCGTGAGTGACGGTCTTTCGGTGTTCGAGGGGGATCCATTTGAAGGTCTTACGAAGGAGGCGGAGGGTGTGGAAGCAGGAAGACGAGACAGAGTTGATCTGGCGGTCCATTTTGAGCTCGGAGTCCAGGATGATTCCCAGGTTGCGTGCATGGTCCGTGGGGGATGGCGGGTTTCCGAGGGCAGGGGGCCACCAGGTGTCGCTCCAGGCATCGGGGTTTGGGCCCATGATGAGTACTTCTGTTTTGTTGGTGTTTAGTTGTAGGCAGCTGTTTTTCATCCATTTGGCGACGGCTTCCATGCCTTCTCGAAAGTTGCGTCTGGCGGTGTTGGGCTCGTTGGATAGGGAGAGGATGAGCTGGGTGTCGTCTGCGTATGACACGATGTTGAGTCCGTAGGTTCTGACGATGGGGGCGAGTGGAGCCATGTAGACGTTGAAGAGCGTCGGGCTGAGGGAGGAGCCCTAGGGGACTCCGCAGGTGGTAGGTGTGGGGTCCGAGAGGAAAGGAGGGAGTCTGACCCGCTGCGTCCTGCCAGAGAGGACGGAGCGGATCCAGTCGAGGGCCTTGTCCTGGATTCCTGCATCGTAGAGTCTGCGTATTAGGGTGCGGTGGGAGACTGTGTCGAACGCCGCTGATAGGTCGAGGAGGATGAGGGCTACTGTTTCTCCTTTGTCCAGTAGGGTGCGGATGTCGTCTGTTGCAGCGAGGAGGGCGGTTTCCGTACTGTGGTTTTTTCTGAAGCCGGATTGGGAGGAGTCGAGGATGTTGTGTTCTTCAATGAATGTGGCGAGTTGGCTGTTGATGGCTTTCTCGATGACTTTCGCTGGGAACGGGAGCAGGGAGATGGGTCTGTAGTTTTTGAGGTCGGTGGGGTCTGCTGAGGGTTTCTTTAGGAGGGGGTTGACCTCGGCGTGTTTCCAGTCGTCGGGGAACGAGGCGGTCGCCAGGGAGCGGTTGAGGGTGTGGCGGAGCATGGGTGCGATGGTGTCGGCGGCTCTGTTGAAGATGTGGTGGGGGCAGGGGTCCGTGGGGGCCCCTGAGTGGATTGACTTCTGTGACTTTTGTGATCCGAGACAAAATCCTAACTTTACGACTTTCGATATTCACAGAAGGCATTTAGGAGTACTAAAGTTAGGATTCCTAACTTTACTACTCCTAAACTGAGAAAAATCCTAACTTTACGACTTTCGGTATTCACAGAAGGCATTTAGGAGTACTAAAGTTAGGATTTAGTATCAAATCGCATTGCTTCCATCATTATTTCAAATTGTAAAACACATTTCTATTGGTTAGACATATTAACCCTTTCTAACTGTCTTCAAATGGTGCCCAAACTGGTTCTGTAATTTTCTGGAGTCGCGATTCCACCGCGGTGGAGGCGCGAATCCACACGGGAGTTCAAAAACCTATTTTTAATAATTCTAGTATAGTTTTTCAACAAAACACTACTTCTACACATACTACTGTCTTAGAAAACCTTAATTTAGTAACTTTTCACTTATATTTACGTATCCATTTCACATTTTTCTGGAGTCGCGATTCCACCGCGGTGGAGGCGCGAATCCACATGGGAGTTCAAAAACCTATTTTTAATAATTCTAGTATAGTTTTTCAACAAAACACTACTTCTACACATACTACTGTCTTAGAAAACCTTAATTTAGTAACTTTTCACTTATATTTACGTATCCATTTCACATTTTAAATCCACAGTTAAGTTTCAATCCTTCCCCCATTCTACTTAATGCCAGTTTCCCTAGTAACAGTTCATGGAACATTCAACTGTACTGGCAGGTCACAAGTTCACAAGGTCACAAGTTCACTGGCAGGGCACAAGTTCACCCGAGTTTCAAGTTCAGCACACAAGCTTACTAATCCAAACAGCAGGTGTGGTTGACTTTTACAAAATATTACCTTATGGTATCTACTGTACCTTTAAAACATTTTCTAATAACAAATCACAAACATGATATCTCAGCAAACTAACATGCATCCTATTTTTGAGTGCACAATCTTGATGAATAGCCAATCACTTATCAGCTTTCTAAAAAACAACATGTTCTCCACCATTTTAGATACCTCTCATTCTACCAACTGACTACCTCAGCTACAGACATCTTTTCATTCCTTCCAGACATTCCTTCAAGATGCTCACAATGTGGATTGTAGGGCACAGCTATGTTTTCTGGTGCGAAAGGTATGCTGAACAGAGAGGTATTGACAAAAACCTAGGTTTGCAAAATGTGGACATTAGATGGATTGCACAGAGAGGATTAAAGTGGCACCAATTGTTGCGTTTGGTTAAAACCTTTTTGCATCTCCAACCCCCTGACCTCATGATTGTGCACTGTGGTGGCAATGACCTTGGCACATTGACTAGGGTAGGTCTGGAAATGCTAATGAAGGATACCTTTGCAGAATTGATGTTGCGTTTGACTCAAACTGTCTTTGTATTCTCTAATATATGTCAAAGACAGAAATGGAAGTGGTCAAATCAATTCTGTCCACAGTTTGAGAAAGCGAGGAAGAATGTCAATAAAGCTCTTTATGCCTACCTCAGAGATCATAGAATGGGCTCCATTTATAACAACAATCTACGTTTTGATATGGACGACATCTACAGAAGTGATGGAGTTCACTTCACAGAACAAGGAAACAGAGTCTTCCTCAATAACCTAAAGCTGTGCATCCGCACTTACATGTAGCTACAACAAACTCATAATGAAAACAAGGGCTCTTTTTAGAGCCACCCTATAACCCAACAGTCAATCTTACTTTTTAAAAAACATACATACTCTTTTTTAATTTTGCCTGGAGTCGCGAATCCATCGCAGTTACACGCGGGGGCCACGCTGAGAGCCGCGATGGAGTCGCAACTCCAAGCACGCGAGAAAAAAAAAATGCCCCCATTCTCATTACTCAAACTCTGCCTCAGGAACCCCATAACCTGAGGCCCAGCCATTTTGTACGAAAGGAAAAAAAAAAAAATCCCCCCTAAGGGCTTTTTTTTTGCCCCGGGGACCCCATCCACCGGGGCATGCCCTCACTTTGGGGACCGCGGCGGGAGCCCCAATGCCCCTGCAGTCCCAGCTTGTTCCCCGCCTCCTGAGGGAGCCGGCATTGCTTTTGGACAAGGGGAGCTGCTGACATGCAGCTCCTCTTGTCCAAAAGCAATACTGCTTCGCTTCATGGAAGCAAGAGCAGGTTTCCTGCTCTCGCTTCCATGAAGTGAAGCACAAGTTTGCAATGACAGGGCAGGAGCCGTGCTCCCGCCCTGTCATTGCAAACTGCAATGTCCCAGGGGTGGGCACCCTGGAACATTGCTGGAGCCGGCCCTGGGGGGTGGAGGTCCCCAGGGCCATCTAGGCTCCAGGAGGGGGGCCGCGTGGTCCCCTCCCAAAAAATTGAAAGCTCCGGGGAGGTGGTGGTCCCCGGGGCCGGGGTCCGCAACGGACACCCGCATTTCAATAATGGGGCTTGGTGGGGCCCATGAGGCCCCCTGCGAATAATTTAGTAAAGCCCCGGGGAGGTGGCAGTCCCCGGGGCTTGGGGGGGCCCACGAGGCCCCCCTTCCATAATTAATAAAGACCCAGGGAGGTGGCCGTGCCCGGGGCTGGGGGGGCCCACGCAGCCCCCGCATATATATTTTGTATATTGTCCCCGGGACCTGGCTCACCAGGGGGCTCATTAAAACCCAGCGCAAATCCCGATGAATTTGTTTTAAAAAAATGCTTTTTTTGGCCCTGGGGTCCCTGTAGGACCCCCTGACAAGCCTAGGGGGTCAGGGTGTTTCTACCCTGCCCCCTTTTCTTTTTTTTAATCATTTTATTCCCTTTTTTTTTGTGACTCGGTTTTACCGAATCACAAGATGGCTGCCAACACTTCTTGGTTTGGAGTGTTGACAGTGAATCAAAATTAAGCTTGTGATCGGGAGGGTTTGCGGATCCACTGCGGTCACCAGATATTGATATTTTTTATTTTTAAATTTCTTAGGAACTACTGAACGGATTTACAACATTTAAAGCAAAGAGTGCACTCTGGACCAAGAGCTATCTCTCTCCTAAATTTGGTGTAATTCCATTCAGCAGTTCGGGCTGTAGCCGCGACAAAACGTCCTATGGAAATTAACATGGAGAAAAAGCGTTTTGGGACCCCCTTTTTGTCTCGGCCCCCGCTTGACGAATCACCCTGAAACTTTCAAGACAGGAGCTGACCGTAGCGGGCCATTAGTTTTGAAAATTTTGCGAAGATTCGTCAAACGGTGCCAAAGATATTGGCTAATCAAAAAAACGCTTTTCCTATGGAAACTAGGTCCTAACTATAACTACCTACTGGCGACCGCCAGTAGGTAACACACATATATATGTGATATATGTCTATATATATATATATATATGCCACAACACGCTAAGGGAACCCGTCCCAAGGAGTCCAGTATCGAGTGGCATATGGTGTGACAATGTTCGAGGGATCGAATGAATCTGGACCGCTGCGGACCCGGGAGGGCAGACGTTTGGCCGGAAATAGGGCCATGACTACATGGTGAGTCGCGGTGTACTCACACGGCGCCTCCCAAACATGCCCATCTTAGGAATCTGCAGAGGGTGTAGGTTATGCACAGATGGGCTTATGGAGTCTCAAAGGTAAAGACTCTGGTGACTGGCAGCAACCTGAAGTGTCCATCGAATGGGATGCTGGGACTTGCAGTTTCTGGTTTCCTCCAATGGGAGAGATGCATGAAGCATTTAAATTGGGAACTGTGATTGAGCGCCAGTATAGTATGTTTGGCATCTGAGGAAGGCATTAGCTGAAACGCGTCATGCCAAAGACGAAATAAAACCTACCTGTGCAAGAGCCGCTGTGTTCCCTGTTGTTTTAGAAAGGAAGCAACTCTGGTGGATATATATATATATATATATTTTTTTTTTTAAACAAAGGACTTCGCACTCTGGAATCTTGAATTTAAAGTTTTAATCACAGAGCCAGTCTGTCACACCGACGCGTTTCGGCCAACACGGCCTTTCTCACGGTAGGGGGCACTACTCTTACATCTGTTTATATATCATTTCCTTAAAATTACATTCCCATTGCATGCTGGGATTTGTAGTTCAACACGTATCTTTACAGATAACCTCGTGACAGATTTAGTAGTTTTTGAACTTAAGGCATTAGCGCTATGCATTTTTACCGGTATCTGCAATTACCAATTGGTAATGTATTTCATTTGTATCACAACCTTGAGATAGATTCAATTAAACAATTATCAACATTTTTTGCATTAAGATCTTATTACCTAGAGTCAACCAAAAGTTACAATGGGTATACTACCCCATTATGCAATTATTGACATGATTAGTACATTAAGATCTTGTGTTCTAGAAGCACCAACGGTCAATTTTGAAGCGATATAGTACCGCAACATATTGAACTTAGACCTTCATTATCTAGTATCATGGTGCTGATAAATGCTTGGAACTTTTATTGTAATGCTCCACTCATAGTGTTCAAGAGTTGGTTTTTCGAGTTCTTCATATTCCAAGTTCTCCTATAGATGAACGTAAAGTTCTTCATCAAAGTTCATCCCTTTCGGAAATTTGGTTTGTAGTCGGATGATATACTTGTATTCCAACTGTCTCAGTTTCTTTTCCTATCTCCCAATCTCTCCTTTTGTTCAACCATGTCAAGTCCAAAGAAACTCATATTTCGCCATTCACCTTTTTGACAGGCCAGCATATGTTTGGCAGTGGTGTTGTTTCATCTTTGTTCTTTTCAGCCCTTATATGTTCTAGGATCCGTTTTTTAGGCTACAAATAGTGCTGCCTATGTACATCAAACCACAGTTGCATTGAATGACATAGACCATATACTGTGATAAACATGTTATTCGTTGGTTGATGTAAATAATTCTTCCTTCAGGGTCTCTTATTTCTTTTTTATTAATCCCAATCTTACAGGCTTTACAATTGTTACATCTTCTGAAGCCGCTTTGTTGCTGTTCAAGCCAGTTTTTTCTTGTTGTTTTTGATTGGAAATGGCTTCGTACTATCGTGTCTTTAAGAGATGGAACTTTTCTGAAGGTGATTTGTGGTACGTCTCCAATGATGGTTTTGAGATCTTGATCTTGTTTTAATACTGGCCAGTATTTTTGGATGCTTTGTCTGATTTTATATGCTTCACGGTAGGGGGCACTACTCTTACATCTGTTTATATATAATTTCCTTAAAATTACATTCCCATTGCATGCTGGGATTTGTAGTTCAACACGTATCTTTACAGATAACCTCGTGACAGATTTAGTAGTTTTTGAACTTAAGGCATTAGCGCTATGCATTTTTACCGGTATCTGCAATTACCAATTGGTAATGTATTTCATTTGTATCACAACCTTGAGATAGATTCAATTAAACAATTATCAAAATTTTTTGCATTAAGATCTTATTACCTAGAGTCAACCAAAAGTTACAATGGGTATAGTACCGCATTATGGTATGGAATGGAAGCAAGGAAGAGTTTATGAAATACTTTGAAACACTGAACAAGAACAACATTGGACTTTCATTCACCTGTACCATTAGCCGTCACAAAGTTGATTTCTTGGATACGAGTGTTTATATTGATAACGGACAAATACAGACAACCTTATTCAGAAAGAAAACTGCTACAAATAGTATTCTCCGTGCGGACAGTTTTCATCCAACACCGCTACTTAAAAGCATTCCATTTGGAGAATTTATTAGGATGCGACGCAACTGCTCAAAAGATGAGGAAGCTGAAAAGGAAATCCTGAACAGTGCAACAAGACTTAAAAAGAGAGGATAGAGAGAGAGAGACCTAAAAAAGAGCATGAAGAGAGCTAAGGAAATCACTGGTACCGAAACTCTCGTAAAAAACAGTGAAAAGAGGAAAATTACAAATGAGGACACCAAACAAACAGCCCCAAGACTCCTAGGGCCTGATTCACAGAACTAACTTACGTCAAAAACGTAAAGGTAAACGTAAACGTAAACGTAAAGTTAGTACTTTTTCGGTATTCACAGAATACACTTACTCATTTTGGTATTCACAGAATGAACTTACTCATTTTGGTATTCACAGAAGTTAGTAGTCCTAACTTTAGGACTACTAACTTCTGTGAATACCGAAATGAGTAAGTTCATTCTGTGAATACCAAAATGAGTAAGTGTATTCTGTGAATACCGAAAAGTACTAACTTTACGTTTACGTTTACGTTTACGTTTACGTTTTGACGTAAGTTAGTTCTGTGAATCAGGCCCCTACTGACATATAGCAAGGAAGCATATAAAATCAGACAAAGCATCCAAAAATACTGGCCAGTATTAAAACAAGATCAAGATCTCAAAACCATCATTGGAGACGGACCACAAATCACCTTCAGAAAAGTTCCATCTCTTAAAGACACGATAGTACGAAGCCATTTCCAATCACAAACAACAAGAAAAAACTGGCTTGAACAGCAACAAAGCGGCTTCAGAAGATGTAACAATTGTAAAGCCTGTAAGATTGGGATCAATAAAAAAGAAATAAGAGACCCTGAAGGAAGAATTATTTACATCAACCAACGAATAACATGTTTATCGCAGTATGTGGTCTATGTCATTCAATGCAACTGTGGTTTGATGTACATAGGCAGCACTATTTGTAGCCTAAAAAAACGGATCCTAGAACATATAAGGGCTGTAAAGAACAAAGATGAAACATACACCACTGCCAAACATATGCTGGCCTGTCAAAAGGTGACTGGAGAAATATGAGTTTCTTTGGACTTGACATGGTTGAACAAAATGAGAGATTGGGAGATAGGAAAAAGAAACTGAGACAGTTGGAATCCAAGTATATCATCCGACTATGAACCAAATTTCCGAAAGGGATGAACTTTGATGAAGAACTTTACGTTCATCTATAGGAGAACTTGGAATATGAAGAACTCGAAAAACCAACTCTTGAACACTATGAGTGGAGCATTACAATAAAAGTTCCAAGCATTTATCAGCACCATGATACTAGATAATGAAGGTCTAAGTTCAATACGATGAGGTACTATATCGCTTCAAAATTGACCGTTGGTGCTTCTAGAACACAAGATCTTAATGTACTAATCATGTCAATAATTGCATAATGGGGTACTATACCCATTGTAACTTTTGGTTGACTCTAGGTAATAAGATCTTAATGCAAAAAATGTTGATAATTGTTTAATTGAATATATCTCAAGGTTGTGATACAAATGAAATACATTACCAATTGGTAATTGCAGATACCGGTAAAAATGCATAGCACTAATGCCTTAAGTTCAAAAACTACTAAATCTGTCACGAGGTTATCTGTAAAGATATGTGTTGAACTACAAATCCCAGCATGCAATGGGAATGTAATTTTAAGGAAATGATATATAAACAGATGTAAGAGTAGTGCCCCCTACCGTGAGAAAGGCTGTGTTGGCCGAAACGCGTCGGTGTGACAGACTGGCTCTGTGATTAAAACTTTAAATTCAAGATTCCAGAGTGCAACGTCCTTTGTTTAAAAAAACTAATCCGGCCATTAGTTCGGCCCAACGTCTGCACCCACTGCTGAGTGCTCCGGTTAGAACTACATTGAAGCAAAAAAAAAAAAAAAAATATATATATATATATATATATATATATATATATACATACACACACACACACATATATATGATCAAAACCATAAAAACAGAAATATTGTTAAAAACAATACTGTTAAAAATAATGTAAATATACATCTGGGCATCTGAGCGAGAACACTTGGATGTCCTGGACCTGGAAACTGACACGAGAAGTAGGTGCAATTTTAAACCAAATTCCAGATTTAATCCCAACACCCCCCATGACAACATTGATTCCTTCCATGAGGCAGTGGTACGGGACATGCTTAAACTTAAAACTGGGAGCAACAATGGGGTCATGACTAACTTAACCAAAGGCCAACAAGCGGCACTGGAGTCCCTGAAGCAAGCTACCACCTTTGTTATCAAGCCTTTTGACAAAGGGGGAAATGTGTTGCTATGGGATGTTAAAAAGTACATGGCCGAAGCCAAGAGACTGCTAGATTTCTCTGGCAGCTACACCAAAACTACTGCTGGCCAATATGTTTCCACCATTGGTTGTTTCTACAAATTGCTTTCCAAATGGCACACCCTTGGGCTTCTGAGTAATGATAAGCTTCTGTTTTTAACAGTTAAAAAACCTGCCTCTCCATGCTTTTATATGTTACCAAAAGTCCATAAACACAGCATCAACCCACCAGGTAGGCCCATCATTTCGGCCAATGATAGTCACCTTGAGAACACTTCCATTTTTCTAGATCACTTTTTATTCCCCTATGTTTGTAGCCTGCCCTTGTACTGTCGTAACAGTATGGATTTTATATCCAAGGTCACGGACATCCCATGGCAATAGAGCTACATCATGGCTACAGTGGATGTAGTATCACTGTACACTTGTATTCATCATGACCTTGGCATCACTGCGTGCAAACACTTTTTCAGGGATAGACCCATAGCCACCTATGAACATACCAACATGTTGCTCGATATGCTCCAGTTCTCTCTGAAAAAAAACTACTTCTTACACGGCAAGCAGTGGTACAGGCAGCTGTCCGGGACTGCCATGGGCAGTTGCTTCGCGCCGAGCTACGCCTGTATTTTTATGGGGTGGTGGGAATCTGAATGTGTTTGGGCTGAAAGCCTTGCAGAATACACCAAATATCTGGTCCTTTGGACCAGATATATTGATGACATCTTCCTAATTTGGGATGGTCCCCAGTCTGTTTTGGAGGAGGTTTTATTGGCTATTCCTGACAATGAGATGAACCTGAAGTTTACCAGTACCACCAGTAAGAACAGGGTGGACTTCCTTGATGTCACAGTAGAAGCACTTAATGACACAGTACAGACAGTCCTGCACAGGAAGGAGACAGTGGGAAACAGCATCCTCCATGCCAAAAGCCACCATCCTCCCAAGCTTAAGAATAGTATCCCATATGGGGAACTTCTCAGAGCTAGGAGAAATTGTAGCACACCTGAGGCTTACACACGAGAGGAAGGCAGAATGGTAGGAAGATTCCTACAAAGAGGGTACACACGTAAAGTAGTGGAGGAGGCCAGACAGAAAGTGAGTGGAGTGGAGAGGGAAACCTTACTTAAACCTAAGCCTAGGAAAGACATCAAACCAGAAATCAGACTCATCACCACATATAATTCCGATTGCTCTAGGGTACAGGCGATAATCAGAAAACATTGGCATTTGGTCAAACTGGACCCCATTATTGGCAAACTACCTAGCGCCAATATCACATACCGCAGGAGCATCTCACTAAGGGATGCTTAGTGAGATGCACTAAGCATCTTAGTGCATCTCACTAAGCCTGACGAGAGCGATTTGCACTGCCTTGCGTTAATCTAGATTTCTAAGCCACGCAAGGTGGCTTTGTGTGGCTTAGTAGCTCCCATTTAAGGGCTTGTGTTGCCTTGCATCGTCTTGCTTGACGCAAGGGCAATGCAAGCCCTTAGTAACTATGCCCCTAAGTGCGTAGTAGTAAGAATCCTTGTGTGATGAAAGTCTTAGTGCACTGACCAGTGGGATGCATTTTGCTTGACGTGCTGGAGATGAATACACCTTCCCTACAGAGTGGTAGTGCATTGACTGCATCCCTGTGGATAGAGGGTGGAGACCCAGAACTGAAGTGAGGGAGAATGGAAAAAAGGCTACCCAAAAAAGTCTGGGAGGTCTTTTTTTAGCAAAGGGCTGAGTGATGATATAGGGTCGATGGTAGAAGCAAGGGGTAGGTCATAGGTTTATCTTTTGTCTTTGACTGATGACTACTCAGAAAGGCTGATGACAGCAAGGTGCTGAGTTCTCTTGCTTCATTGTATCCTTGTTTTGGATACTTCTGCTTGGAGCCACCACTATTGCGGCTGCTGTAGGAGCCATCAACTAGCACAAAGACTATGTCTAAGCGATAGGCAGAAAATGATAGTGGAGCTGCATCCCCTGCCTGGAGAATAAATATTAAAGTGGAACTGTTAACTTACTGGTCAATAGGTCACAAGAATGGAGATAACTAAATGTCTCTGTTTATTTAGTGTCTTATTTCTTACAATATTTGTAATAAAGTCAATGAATAAAAATCTCTGTGAGTTTCCTTTCTTATGTGTCTTTGATGCCTATATGTCTTTATCTGATTTAAAGGGAACATTCATTCATATTCCAATGACATTCAGTTCAGTTAATTAAAGTACTGACTGCTACGGAAAGAAAAAGATGCTGTTAAACAAACACAAATGGGAAGCTAACAGATCTGTGGAGGACGATCACTGGGCAAAATTACACGCCGACACCAAACAGAGTAATAGGTCTAGATTCTGGAAAACTACAAATCAATGTATCCGTCCCTCACATGAGGGAATTTCTTCTAACATCTCAGAAGAAGTATGGGCAAACTACCTCAGAATCATTTTAACCAAG
Organism: Calotriton arnoldi; assembly: GCA_963921515.1. Taxonomy (NCBI): domain Eukaryota; kingdom Metazoa; phylum Chordata; class Amphibia; order Caudata; family Salamandridae; genus Calotriton; species Calotriton arnoldi. Next base: position 1,487,456 of record CAWUFW010002391.1, on the reverse strand, counting down.
ATATTGAACTCATGACTTTGGAGCTAAGTACCAAAAATGCATCAGGAAGCGCAACACCTAATACAGCCTGGGCAGTAAGCGACCACAAAGCCCCTAGTAAACAAGAGGGTAAATTACCAACAGATGACACTCTAAAGAATAAAATCAACACTATCAAGCAGCAAATAGGAAAAGGAAGGAGCGAGGGGGCTCCAAGTCCTAATACAATTCCACCCGTCCTTTACAAACAAGATGCAAATGAATGGGCCGTAGCACTGGAACCACTTTTCACGGAAATAAGGCTCCTAAATGTACTGCTTTGCTCCTGTAGAGGATCAATTATTTCTCCAATTTTCTAGTCAGGGGAAAAGTCTTTACTACAGAACTATCGGCTAGTTGTGCTTATGGATAATGAGGCAAAGTTTTTTGCAGGAACAGTTCTAGAGGAGCTCCAGGCTTGGGCCAAAGAGAAATCAGTAATTCTACCTAATCAGACTGGGTTTGCTAAAACAGTTGGAACAACTACAAATATTGTAACCATGGCAGTGCTAATAGACAAGGCGGAATCAACAAAAATGCCACTACATCTATGTTTCATAGATTACAAGGCCGCCTTCGACCCATAAATGGTAATACCTTTTGGTCCAAACTGAGTAGCTGGGGGATCCCACAGCCTCTGTTAAACCTGCTGATCAATCTGCATATGGACACATGGGTTCAGATAAAGCTGGGTGATGGGGCACACCTGTCAAGACGCATACCAACTAAAAAAGGGCTCAAACAGGGATGCGTTTTAGCACCCACACTGTTAAACTTGTTTCTAGCAGACCTTGTCCCGATATTAAACAGCTGTAATTCACACGCTCCAAGATTAGGAGGGTTAACACTACCATGCCTCCTTTATGTGGACGATATAGTCCTGATCAGGCACACACAAGTAGGCTTACAACACCTTCTGAACGTCACGCAGGATTATTCCAAAGTAAACGAACTAACTGTAAACTTTGTTAAAACAAGGACCACGACACTCAGCAAAAACAGAAAAAAACTCAGCAGTTTGGTTCTGGGGCAGGACCAATATTAAGGACACGTCGGAGTATAAATATCTTGGTGTGAAGATACATGAAGGTGGCCACTTCATTGCACAGAAAACCAGCATCAGAGGTAAAGGACTTTCTTTGGCAATCTCTTTAAAAGCGCTAAACAGCAAACTAAATGGCCCGTTGCTCTAAGGCTTTTGGCACAAGTGACAATTGCCAAACTTTTGCCAACAATTGCCTATGGCAGTGAAGCACAGAGAGGAAGAGGCGCAAAAACACTTGACAACACTGTTATAGCTTCATACAGGGTTATTTTTGGACTGCCCAAACAAACCTCACCAGTGCAAATCAGGTTAGAGTTTGGAATTCAGAAACAGTCCTTGGCAAGACACGGGGCATACATTATCACCTGGGACAAAGTGTGGAAATGCGAGCAAGGAACCCTAAATGAATATCTGTGGAAGTAGCTACAACAACAAGCTGCCTCACCCGCTGCCAAATACCTCAAAAGTAGCCTGGCCAATATTGGGCTAAACCAGTTCTGGGACACTCCTACAAACAACATTACATTTAAAAAATTGGTCTGGAAAACTGTCAAATATCTCTCGTGGATCGAGGACAAGGCATCTCTCTCGAAAAGGTCACATGGGTGGATGACCCTGAACACCTACTTAGCGCCAGCAGCTCAGAAATATTTTGACTTGGGTTATGCCAAAAACACTAAAATTTAGTTTTTGAAGTACAGACTTGGCCTACTACCCTGCATGCAGCATTTCCCGCGTTGGCTGAAGGATAAAGCGGGCTCTTCCTGCCGCTTATGCAGCGCAGCGCCAGAAGACCTGCTGCACCTGTTAAGTACATGTAAAGAACTGTTGGAAGAACAAAAACAACTGCTAAAATGCCACTTCAATCAGCGAGGGGTACGCTCTAGAAGACAAGCAGTGTGGGCCTGTTTTGCACCTAATGAACCACAGTTGAACTGCTGCCTGGTGAAATTCCTGAGGTTGGTGGAAAAGAAAATGCCAGCACTATAGCCATAACCCAATCTCAGAATGCATCCAGGTACAACTGCAATCCTATCAAGGGGGCTTAGAGAGGGCAGGTTTCCATTTATTCATACTGGTCTTGGGTAATTGCACTTTATCAAAATACTCAAGCACTTTTTGCACTTAGATGCACTTTATTTAGAACTCAGGCATAAGAAGCGACGGGATGTAGTGGACTCTAATCAAGTACCCTTGAGCTCTAACAGCATGTGCTGAACCAAAAAACATCTTGGTCAGGAGAATCTCTTCTCAGCCGCAATGCCGGTTTTAAAAAACATGTAAAATATGAAACTCTGGAATGTGCTCAGAGATCTGGGGATTCCATCCTACCTTCTTAACATTATAGAGAGGCTCCATACAGAAAACTTTGCACAAGTGAGATACAGAAAACACGGTGAACTCACTTCTCGCTTCCCTGTCAACAAAGGGGTACGACAGGGTTGTGTCCTAGCTCCCACCTTATTTTGTCTATTTATCAATGGGCTCATTGACCAGCTTAGAAAAATCAAGGATAATGACGCCCCCAAGTTAGCTTCTGGGAAGGTCCCTGCTTTGATGTTCGCTGATGATACACTTTTACTTTAAAAATCACCAATGGGAATTCAGCGCATCCTTGATGGCTTCGCTAACTTCTGTAAGTTTCGGGGGTTGGAGATCAATACTTCAAAGACCAAATATATGGTCTTCAACCTTCCCAATACGACCCGCCAAAATCCATCTTTACATGGCACCCCCCTTGAAAGAGTGACGGTATTTGACTACTTGGGTGTCACTTTGACAGAGCATTTGGAATGGGAGCCACAGATGGCCAAAGCAAGTCTTAGGCTAACTCAGACAGTGGGTGGGCTTATGAAACTACATAGAACCTCCTTATTTAAACCAGCTGGCCCAGTAGTGGAAATTTATAAATCACAAGCGCGGGATGCCACATTGTATGGGGCGGAATTGTGGGGGCACTGCTCTACCTCTAGTTTGATCAAGGTGGAGAATAACTTTATGAGGCAGTTACTAGGTCTTCCCCTCAATACCCCTCTCACTCCCCTTCGCATGGATCTGGGTATCAGGCCCATTGATGAAGAGATTGCCCTTAGACCCGTGACTTTTTGGCGCCGGCTTTGGGTGACCCCGGAATTGGCCATCTATAGGGCTGAGCTCAAAGAGCTCTTGTCTACCCATGTCATTATGAAAATACCCTGGTTTTGCCACATAAGGGATCTCTGCTCAAAACTAGGTAAGCTGGACCTATGGAGGACACCTGAGCTATCATGTCCCACGATCCCCAGGTTGGAACTGGTAAGACACTATAGATCACACAATCTATTGGTTAGCCAGGAAAGTTCCTCCTGTGGTCGATTGACAGCAGAGTTTTTTCAAGGCAAAGATGAATACAGTAGGGAACATTTTTTGGACAATATCCAACCTACTTTGGCCAGGAAATTGTATGTACAGCTTAGACTAGGGACTCTACCGCTTTTTGCTCATATTAACAAGTGGGCCAAAACGCATACTGGTGAATGTCCTGCTTGTAACTACAAGGAAGAGACTGAATTACATGTTCTGCTTCTCTGTCCCGCCTACACATTACCGCGTAAGCACTGGCTCATCCAATTATGTAAGAATTTAGGTTTTGTGCACTGTGCAGAGGCATACAGAGTCTTAAAATATGACACTCATGCACCCATTGTCTTTGCCATATCTCGTTTCTTAAATTCTATATGGCATATCCGGCGGGCTTTCCTAAAGTAGTATTTGTATTGATAATGTATTTGTTTAACCTGCATATGGCCATATTTGTCTATTTTACCTTGGTTTTATTGTCGTATTCCACTTATTTTTATACCAGTAAATTTTAGATTTCGACTTCTTTAATAGATGATTGTTTTTATTGTACTCTAAATCGGCCCAGGCTCTTGTATTAATTCTAAAACTACATTGTATCAGAGTCCTTAACAGTTTGTTTGTTAACTCTGCCAACTTTGTATATGAAGCTAGTTTTAGGTTGTGTAATTTATAGTTGAAATTGTACATATTTTAATGTGTCTTTTTTTGCAATGCACTTTTATGGTCTGTCTGGCCGAAATTAATTTATTGAATGGAATGGAAATATTTTTTACTATTATATGCAGAATCGTTTTAAATTGATGTTTTTGTATTGCAACAGTTTTTATTAACAATGCAAATAAAAATAAACTCAAACACACAGCTGTGCCTGCTCAAGACACAGCTGTGATTACCAATGAACCTTACTTATGAGGAATACCACACAACTCCCTCCTCTGATAACCAACAAAACAAAAAAACAACAGAATATCAATGAAGAGAATAGTACATGTGGAAAAGACACCCACGAAGTAAATCAAACAAAATCTTCCAAATGCTTTGGTTTTTTAACCAACCTGCCAGACTTCCTGGTGACAACAACACCCTCTGACTCAGATGAGTCTCTGACATTACCACCAGCATCTTTATGTACAACAATTCTGTTCATATTCCAAATGCGATGATCTTGCGTATGTACTGCATTGTTAAATGTCTTGACAACAAGAATTGGTTTGGAAAATTTCATAACACCACCCAATCCTGGTCGTTTGATCGCGACCAAATCCCCAACCTGTACATTGAGTTTCTTCACAGAATGTTTATCATCAAAATATTTCTTCCTCTGCATAACCTTCTTCACTTCTCTCAAGCGCTAATTGTCATTATCACATTTTTTGCCAACTTCTCCTTCAAATTCATTGACCCAGGGAGGTTCCACAAACGTGTTTGGTAACCTACCTCTAAAGAGCTGAAAAGGCATTTTCCCCGTGGTGCAATGAGGAGTGAACCTATACATTTCAACCTGCTTAAACAATTCCTCTTTCCAGTTAAGAGAATTAGATTCAGCTAACGCAATAGTTTCCTTAAGAACCCTGTTTAGCCTCTCCACCATCCCATTGGTCTCTGGATGATAGAGTGATCACTCCTTGAGGTTAATTGATCTATCAGACAGAAACTCATTCATCTCTGTAGAGACTAACTGCACACCATTGTCAGTGAGAATAGTGCGAGGGAACCCTTCACGACCAAAAAGAATATCCAAGAATTTGATCACATCTTTGCTCTCAGTGGAATTAGAAATACAAACTTCTAGCCACCTGGAGAACATGTCGAAGACCACAAAGACAAATCTTTGCACGCCTTCACCATGAATAAGTCCCAGGATGTCTAATGCAATGTCACACCAGGGTCCCTCTGGTAATTTCCTAATTTCCATGGGTTGAACCCTAGTTTGTTTGGTCTTGTCACTGAATACACACAACAAACATTCCCTGATCAGTATCTCAACCATCTTATCCATCCCAGGCCACCAGTAGGAACAACAAAGCCTTTCCTTGCGTTTAGACATTCCCAGATGAGAGCCATGAACAAGTTCAACTAGCTCTCCCCTCAGTTTCTCTGGAGGAATCAATTTAGTCCACCTGAAAAACAGACCCTTATTGACACTCAACTCATCCTTAACCTTCCAAAAGGACTCAAATCCAGAGGTACAGGTTTTCTTGGCATTCCAACCACACTCCAACAAAGGCATTACTTCCTTGAGAGTGCTATCCAAGGAAAGCGCATTGCACCACATATCCTCAGAAATGGTTTTGCAATCAACCAGGCACACAAAGTTAGCATCTTCGTCAGGACACTCATAATCATCAGACGAAACATCCTCAACAGAGACCAACCTAGAGAGGGTATCCGCAACTGTGTTCCTCACCCCTGGAAGGTATTCCAGGTGAAAGTTGTACTCTTGAAGCGCAATTACCCACTTGGTAATCCTACTGGAAACCTGGTCCAAGCCCTTCTTTGCAAACACCTCAACAAGGAGTTTATGATCCGATCGTACCACAAACTTTGAACCCCACAAGAACTTCTTAAGCTTCGTGACAGCCCAATGCACAGCCAAGGCCTCCCTCTCAATCACAGAGTACCGTGTTTCCGCATCTTTCAAACCAAGGGAGTTAAACATAATAGTATTAACAACGTTTTCTCCCTTCCGTTGCAAAACTGAACCAAGACCTTTGAGGCTGCATCAGTAGTGACAAAAGATTGCTTCTTGGGATCAAAACTTTTTAGTTTAGGGGCAGCACTCAGAAACTTTTTGAGATTAATAAATTCCTCTTCACACGCTCCATCCCAAGTAAAAACAACACCTTGCCTTAATTGGCACCTCATATTGACACTCATGTCAGCATATTTTTGAGAAACTTGCCATAAAACTCCACCATGCCTAGAAATTTCATGAATTCCTCACGTGATGTTGGCGAAACCATTCTAGAAATGGTATCAACTAACTCTGCTTTGGGAAATACCCCATCACCAGATATGGTATGCCCCAAGTAGTCAACCATCCTCGTGCCAAACTTACATTTTTCTGCTTTTATGGTGAGATTAGCCTTGGAAAGCCTACCCAACACTTCTCTTAACCCTTTGGGTGCTCATGATGGAATGGTTCCGTCATGAGCACCAGTGCTCCTGTGCTCATGACGGAACCATTCCGTCATGAGCACATGCTCAGAAAATCCCTCTGCTGCAGACAGCAGAGGGATTTCCCATTTTTTTTTTTTTACCTGGGGAGGTGGGGAAGAACTTCCCCAACCTCCCCAGGCCTATTTTGGGATTTTTTTGCAATGACGATCGCGTGCATGGCGCGATATCGTCATTGCAATGAAAACGAAACTGAAACTTAGTTTCAGTTTCACAGTTTCGGTGCTTGTGGGGCTATCTCAGCCCCCTGAGCACCGAAACAGATGGGAGGGGTATCGTTGGAAAGGGGAGAATCTCCCCTTTCCAATGGTACCCTTCCCTAGTGGATCCCTGCTTGGGGATCACCCCAGGAGGGCGATCCCCAAGCAGGGATCCACCCACTAGACACCAGGGAGGGGGGAGCGGCCCCTTGGGCAAGGGCCTTTGCTCCCCCCCATTATTTGTTGGCCATAACAGTCTTTCTGCCCCCCCCTGGTGTGCATATGGGGCAGTAGCCATCAATCTGCCCCCCAGAGGGGGCAGAAAGCCCACTAGAAACCAGGGATTTTTTTTTTATTGAGGTTGGGGTGGGGGCTGCGCAAAATGGGCATGACAATGCCCCCACCCCCCAAAAAAAATGCAACAGTCTTTCTGCTTCCCCCGGGGCAGATGTGGGCAGTGGCCCCTGATCAGCCCCACAAACCCTTTGTTGATACCATTTGCGGGGAAAAAACCAAACGCTTTCATTTGCAGCACTTTTTCCCCCCCCCAAAAAAACTTTGCTTTATTTTGGCTAATTTCTGGGTCCCCTCGAGGGTAATCCACAAACCCTGGGTAGCTTTAGAATCCCCATGATGTTGGAAGAAAAGGACACAAATTTGGCGTGGATACCTTATGTGGTCAAAAAGTTACAGGGGCCTAAGCACGAACTACCCCAAATAGTCAAAAAAAGGCTTAGCACGGGAGGAAAAGGCCTAGCAGCGAAAGGGTTATACATCTCTTATGATCAGCCACGGCTTTACCAAAGACCAAGATGTCATCCTGGTATACACAGACACCACGAATGCCTTTTAAAACTCTTTCCATCACCCTTTGAAAAACAGAAGCAGCCGAAAACAGGCCAAAGGGAAGTCTGACAAATCTGAAGTTGCCAAAGGGATTCACAAAAGCTGTCAAACCCATTGACTACTCTTTCAATTTGATCTGATGATATGCCGAGGTGAGATCAATGGTGCTAAACAGACAAATAAAGTTGTTATTAGCAGGAATAGCAGTCATGAAGTCATGAAGAGAGAAAAAAAATATTAATGTCCCTTCCTTTTAAACTGATGGGAGAGTAGAAGTTTGAAGTCCAATATCAAATACAGCTGACAGTAGAGGGAGAAGAAATAATGAAACAATATCAACCAGGGTTGTTTCTTGGTGTTGGGATCTTCTTGGACTGCTGACTACGCCACTGGGGCAATTCGAGCTATCTCTTAGCCATGAGCAGATGTAGTACAAAGAGTCAGGAGAGGAGTTAAAGGTTCAGGTTTCTTTATTCACAGAAGATCCCAGCCATCCATCAGCAGGACTCCTTCCAACTGACAGATACATTCAAGTCATCACAGTCCGTCACCCTGGAGACCCATAGCATGTGACATCATAGTGACCCCCCAACAGCTTTGTCTGCTCAAGACATTGCTGTGATTACCAATGAACCATACTTATGAGGAATACCACATTATGTGTGCAGGTTTTCCACACCTGGAAATTCCACAGTCGAATAGAAAATGACTAATTTAATAATGAAAAAACACACAACCATAATCACAAAAAATCAGGAAAAAAAATCAAATACGACACGCGCTACAAACCTAAACCGACAAAACATAAAGAACACACATTTGAAAACACAAATGCATTTCCAAAGGCTGGACAATATCTATGAAACACAAATTAGCACCTTTTTAGGCACAAAGAACATTAAAGTACCAGTAGGAAATGGAGAAGGCAATGTTAATTCATTCTTGGATGCTAAACCTATCCTCATAGAATGCTAAGCTCTTTTTGGCATTTGGTGGAGTTCTGTCTTAAGCCTTCATAACTTTTTCTAGAAAATATATCCTGGCCAAATCTGTTTCCTTTCCTCATATGTCTGGGGGATGGCAAAATATTTTATTAGTATCAAATTTTTGCAAATTCGACTGGAGAGAACTTAGCCATACTGTGGCATTGTTTTTTTTGTTTTAAAGAAAAGTAAAAAAGTGCTGAATGAGAAAGCATTAATTTTTTCTAAAAATTAAACCAACCAAGAGTTGGCTGAACTAAGGTTTCCCTCTACCCAAATTTCAGACACAGAAATCTTTTTTCACCATAATTTATGCAATCCAAGAGGTCGTCATTATTTTCTATTTTCTGGATTCTAACTACGCGCATTTAATGGGAGAAAGAGATGTGAAACCTCGTGGTCTACCCGGCAATCTATACTTTTTTAAAAGAAGACAAAATTAGAATTCAGCAAGCAGTCATTTGTGTTGATTGTTTATGGTTTTCCCAAGAAAACTATGGGACTGATTACGATGGCGGTTGGACCAGCTTCCGATCCCCATCGTTGAGGGAACGGGAACGGCCAACAGGTAATCTGTGGTCCTGCCCGCCAAATTACGAATCGACCACTGTGTAGGCGGTCGGAACCATGCCCTTTACCATTGAGGCTTGTGCTGCAGCCTGGAAAAGGGCCACAGCACAAGCCCCAAAGGTAAAAGGCATATTTAAAAACATCCCTGCACCGTGCACCAGGCTCCACATGGAGTCTGGCACACAGGGCATGGATGTTTGGGGGGCACTACAGGGGCCTCCTTGGCCTCATAGCGGAGGCCCAGGTTGGATGGGGGCCCTGCTACGGACCCTTTAAAGTCCCTTTCCAACAGCTTTTCTATGGCGGCGGACCGTCATGGAAAGGCTGTCGGAAAGGGACATCGTAACCCCTATGGCGGTGCCTGAGCAGGGAACACCACTACTGTAGGGACTACGATCCAAGCGACGGTCTGACGGGCTCCTTGATCCCATCGGAAGCATTGGTCGGTCCCTCTGACCGATGCGGTCCAACCGACCGCATCATAATGTGGTGGTCAGACCGCTCAGCTGAAAATCCGTGGGACCGCCATTGATGGCCTGTCGATGGTGTCCCACCGACATCCTAATCAGCCCCTAATTTTTGAAATCAAAAATAGTAAAAGTAAGGCTGGGAAAATTGAAACCAGCAACAAGTTAATCTGTAACTTTTTGCACTGAAGGTAGATCTACAATAGTAAAATACTGATACGTCCATCAAACACTTCAGGTTACAAAGCGGTATAGTGTTTGTCAGTTATCCAAAAACATGAGCTACATAAACCATTACCAGAAATGTGGCAAACAAATATTTTAAATTGTGTTTCAATCTTACATTCATTCATAAATTAAATTCTAAATAATGAAAAATGGGCATCAAATAGTGGTACACATTTTTTAAATGTACCCACAAGTCTGAGGTGAGCAATTGAGATTATTCATACCGCTCTGAATATCTGGTTCTTTGAGGGCTTTTCCAAAATGTGTTTTTTGCTCAATCTGACTAAAATTTGGAAGTCAAGAATGTTGAGAAATTCAAAAGATGAGAACAAATGTTAAAGGGATTTGTATCGTGCCTGGCTACCCCCTGAATAGCTTCCCAGTGTGCAAGCTACTCACACAGTGACATTGATGCCAACACTGCAATCTGAACAACTAAGTTTTCTAAATGTTTGTGAACAGTTAGTAGGTGAGGACTAGAGTGTATGTTAAGTGAAACACTATTCCAAAGCATATGGCCAAGAATCCGAAAGGACTGATCTCTTCGTCTAAACTATTCGAACCTTGATACAATAGCTAAGTTAAGAGCTGAATATCTTAGTGGTCTAGATGAACAGTATGTCTGCTAAAGGCTTTTGAGGCATGCAGGGCCATTGCTGTTCAGAAAGTGATGAATGACACAAAGTGCCTTAAATCAAACCTGCTTCTCTATGCAGAGGCAATGAAGGTTTTGGAGCTGACTAGATATTGAATGAGTTTTGGGAAGGTGTCCCACCTGACATTTTTATTTTTTACAAATTTTTATTGATATAGAAAAACAAAGCAGCACTTTAAAGTGTACGATGTGCATCAATGCTCTTACATCATATGGCGTTCAAACATTCACTGTGGGGAATGCCAAAAGCCAATAATGTAAAACATAATAGAAATCACCATTGTAAGTCGAAATGCATATATATCAACTAAAGGTTTGGTGCTCAATAACTTGCTGCATGCCAGGAGAGATATATGAGGCATAGAAAAGTAAACAAATAAAAAGTGAGCAAACAAACATCCATCCCTACCTCCCCTCACCCGTGGCATGTCTCCCTCCCTCCCCCCCCCCCCAATGATAGGAGAAGGAATCAGGTGATGGCAATAAAAGGAGGTATGTCACATGGAGCACATCATGTAAGGAGCGGAGACCAATGAGGGACCCTTCTAGTAAATCAGGAGAGCCTCAAACATAACTGGGGCTCAAATACCATGTCATAGAGCAGCTAACAGGAGGAGCGTGCCTAAGGAAACATTTAACTGGAGGTCTCATCTGCACTTTCAGCCTTGTTTTCCTGGAAATTCACTAGAATTACATGCCTAGCTCTCACCGGTTCTAGGGTGTGCCGGCCCTGGTGTACCTCGTGCAGCAGTGTGTTTCCCTCCCAGGTTGCCCATCGTATCACGTCTGCTTGCAAACTTTCAAGCCATGGATCCTCAGTATTCTTCCATAGCATGGTGATTTTACACTTAGCCAACACCAAGGCTAGGTCAATGAAGCGGTTATTGACTATGCATTTAGCAAGGTGAGGGTAAAGTCCCAGAAGACAAAACAGGGAGAAGGAGTCAGACCATGGTCAGTGGCCTCTGCTAAGAAGTGCACCACCTCTGACCAGAAGAAGGTTAAGTGGGAGCATTCCCATAACATATGGAGGATGTCTCCCGAGGTGACGTGGCAGCTTAGGCACTCAGACAATGTCAGGTGAAAATATATACTAAGTTTCAAAGGTGTTAGGTATGCCCAATGGAGCATATATATGTGGATTAATTTAAAGTGAACATTGCGGGAAATTTTGGGAGCCGCTTTCCACATATTGGCCCAATCTCCATCCAAAATGGGGGCTACTAGATCTTCTTCCCAATGATACTGCAGTATCGCAAGGGGAGCAGCAGGTATTGTCTCGTAGGGCCACAGAGAGATCCAAAATCAGGTGACGGACGTTGGAGGTGTCTCAAAGGAAGCAACTACTAGGGAGGGGTTTGAGTTCTAACCTGTGCAGGCTCCAAATTGTATGTATAGGTGCCGTTAGTGTGCCATTTAGCAGAAATTGTCCCGCAGATACATCATCGTCCGCGCATAGATCATCAAATGACTGCAGCATGCCATCAGCATACAACGTGCCCACCATCTCTAACCCCACTACTTCCCATCCCACCTTCTTCAATACCATGCAACTGTGTAAGCAACACCCGCAGGGGCAAATTCGTGGAATATGGTGATCGCACATGCACCCTAGCAAGAACGCGTATCCAGCATGTCCGGAAGTCATGGCGATCTTTATGGATGGCATGTTTCGGGTTAAGCATTGGGTTAAGGGGTTCTCATAATCACAAGAGACCCGTGGCATCTCGTACGGGCACACCACTGCAGTTGGGCTGCTAGATAGTACAGATCAAAGTTAGGGACATTCATCCCTTCATCTATCGTTGCGCGCTGCAATTAAGTTAGGGCCATATGTCACAGATTCTTATTCCAAATAAGGTCAATAAGGATAGAGTCTAACCCCTGGAACGTGGCCGCAGACTCCCCAGAGGGAGCACCAATAAAAGAAATACAGGAGACGGGACAGAGCCACCATCTTAGCCACCGCAATGCGGCCTGCCACAGATAGGGGCAATGTTTTCCAGAATCCCACACTCTGATACACTGCGGTGACTGCTGCAACTATGTTACCCTACAGGAGATTAGGAAGAGATCAGTATACTTGTAGCCTAAATAATGCACCGCAGTGCATGCCCCCCAGTTGCAGGGATCTTCCTTGTCTTCATGCATTGTAAATAGGTTGGTATTCAGCCAATTCACCTTGAGCCCGGAGGCCTCGCCAAAGGCAAAGGGAAAGCAGGCTGCCCTGGCTGGTTCCGTACACAAATCATGAAGGAAGAGCACCATATCATCTGCGTAGGGGGAGATATAATCAATTCTTCAAAAAGGGTAGGCCACTGAGTGCCCTGCATTCTAACATCTCCACAGCAAGGACAAAACGTGATGGGGAAGGTGGACAGCCTTGTTGGGTACCCCGGCCCCCCATGCATTTGTCAGAGATCATGCCTCTAGTGCGTATCCTGGCCACAGGGTCCATTTATATTAAAAAGGTCCAGGCCACAAACCGAGGCCCAAACCCTGTCCGAAGCATGACCAAACAGAGATAGCCCCAATCTAAGCTATCAAAGTCCTTCTCTATGTCAACAAACATGCACCCCACCCATCACAGGAGTTTTGTGTCTTCTCAGAAAACTCCCAGAAGCCATCTGATATTGAGGGCCATATAACAGTCAGGTATAAACCCAGATTGATTAGGGTGTATTAACCCAGCCATGTGAGAAAGCAGGTGGCGTGTGAACACACCACTAAGAATGTTATGGTCCATGTTTAGCATGGGCAAGGGCCAATAAGCGGACACATCAGTGGTAGGTTTCCCTTGCTTAGGAAGAGGGACAATAAGGGCCTCGTGTAACATGGAGTAAAGCCCCGTTAGTGAGTGCAGGTGTGTGTAAGTCTGCTAGGAGGGAGGCAAGAATGTCAGTGTAGGTGGCATAAAATTCCACTGGTAGGCCATCTGTTCCTGGAACCTTCCCACAGGCATTGCATAAGATCTCAGCCCTGATCCCCTCCTCAGTGATATCCTCCCACAATGCCTCCACTTTCTCCTAGGCCAGTTTCCCTCTTGGAAGAGTGTAAAGCCATTAAGTAGTAGTGAAATCTCGAAAAGTAGGGCGAGCAGCATAAAGACAGGAGTAGAAGTCTGTAAAAGAGCCATTAATGTCACGTTGGGGGTGTAGGCGAATATAATTTGGGGTGAGCAATTCCAGAATCTGCAATCCATGATGGGAGGGGTTGGCCAACCAGGCCAGCAGAGGGATAGATTTGTCCCCATAAATGTGCACGCTGATCATGTAAGCCTTCTGATCGAAGCAGTGGAGGTATTCCACATGCACTGCCACCCTCTCCTTCCTTAGCATCCAGCAAAACCTGCTCCTGGTCCAGGTGGTCAGGGTGAGTGTGTTACAGGTCCCCAGAAGTCTGTTCATAGACTACAATATCCTGCAAGAGGGACTTGTGGATTCCTGCAGATTCAGACAAGCACGGCCCACTGATGACCACCTTAAAGGCTTCCCATTCTTCAAGTGGGGAGGTAGAAGTACCAGCATTCTCATCAAAGTAGTTTTGAGCACTCTCACAGATCGGATTACGGAACATGGGGTCCTCCAAGCTCGCTGCCTTCAGTTGCCAGCTAGCAATACAGGTACGCATCCCTCCCCGTCGGAGTGACATTAATAGGGGGTTGTAATCAGAGATAGTGCGTAGAGATATTCAATGGAGGATATAGTCCAGAGTATGTCTGCGGAGCAAAGAAAGGAATCTAAGCATACATTTAGGGCATGTACGGTCAAATGAAGGGAGTAATCTCGCTCCAGCAGGTGGCGGTGTCGCCAATAGGATATTGGGGCCCAGTGGGACTGCTAGGTAGCAAAATTCCAGGCTAATCAGCCCACAGGAGAGTGACAAAGGGGGAAGTGGGCGATCCAAATCAACATTAACAACACAATTGAAGTCTCCTCCAACAATAAGTGCCCATGGAAGTAAAGTGGCCAGCACTCGTGACAAGCTTTCTAGAAATAGCACCTGATCTGCGTTAGGGGCATAAAGATTAACAAGGGAAATGTCTTGGTCATCCAAACGGCCCATTAAAACCAAATAGCGCCTCTCCATATAAACCAAGCTATTGGTAAGCTGAAATGGGAAACCCTGTTTCACCCATATCAATGCCCTGCATGCAAAAGCAGAGTAGTTGGTATGCATGCCTATACCTCTCCATCTTTTACTGATTGCAGCACCCTCCTGAACATTCAAATGAGTTTCCTGCAGGAAGGCCACATGCATTCCCCTGCGCTTCAAGTATGCTAATACCTTATAACACTTAGCCATACTATGCAGGTTCCTGACATTCCAGGTAAGGAATTTGTAAGTATGACAATTATCCCCCATCAAGAAATAACAAATGGCTTTATGCTCTCATAAGAGTAGCGAGCACTGTCAAAGTGTTGCGTAGTCGTGACCAAGCCGGAGGAGTGGGAGGGATCAGCCGCCAGTGCCCAAAAATATAAAGAAACATTTCAAACAACCCAGAACCCTGACTCCAGGACAGTAAAGCAACAACTCCTCATCCAAACTAAAAGTAGCAACAATTAACTAAACATGTCTGTAAGACAGAAGTAGACCTATGAACTGAATTAAAGGGTGGTAGAAGTGAGACACAGCATCCCCGAGAGGGGAAAAGAGCCCCAAAAAGAGCCCCAAAATGGCACCCCCACTTGACTCTAAGTGAAGAAAGTAATTATAACCCAGACGTGCTTTGTAGACGGTATAGTGGGAGAAGTCCCCCTAGACTCACCACAAATATATAGAACAATATTCAAAATAAACAAGACAAGCAGCCAAAAAGCAAAAAAGAAAGAGAGCAGGAGAAGAGATAAAATATGAAAGCATAAAGGTTACTGGTAAACATAATGCTGGAGGCCCAAAATATCAGTGGATGATTTCTGCAGTCTGTGGTATGACCTCAGGCAAGTTCCAGCTCCGGTGAGAGTTCAACATGGAATCGGATTCTGACACTGTATCAGGACCATTGAATATGGTCCGCTCATCCGATGAGTGATGGTCAGGGCTGGAGACTGCAAGTTTGGCAGCAGTCTCTACGGCACTCTGCTGATCTTTGCGCAACTGATCAGAAGAGTGAATTCCACTCCTTCCCTGTCTGTTCCGGGGTCTATTCCGAAGACGTCGCTGCGACCTCTTGTCCCCAGGTGTAAGTCAAGCCAGGTCCACACTTCTTCTGGCTCCAAGAGGAACTTTGTGCCCTGATTGGTGATAGGCCACAGCGTCGTGGGGTAGAGAATAGCATACTGGATACCAAGGTCTCTTAGCTTGCATTTCACTTCCAAGAAAGAGTGTCTTTGCTTCTGGGCAGTGACAGTAAAGTCAGGGAACAGGAGCACCGGGCTGATATCCAATGTCAGTTTCCCAATTGTTCTGGTGCACTAAAGAAGGTGGTCGCTATCCCTGAAGTGAAGGAGATGTGCTACCATAGGTCTCGGCGACTTGCTAGGAGTCATTGGGTGGGCCAACACCCTGTGGGCTCTTTCAAATGCGAAGATGGAGGACAAGCCCTCTGGTGCCACTTTTTCCAGTGGCCATGTCTCCAGGAAGGCCACAGACTCATCACCCACCATCTTTTCAGGTATGCCCACCACTCGTATGTTGTTTCTATGGGCGCAACCTTTGGAGTCCTCGGCCTGGTCCTCAAGGATGCGCACACGCCCCATCACATCCTCCAGTTGTGTGGCTAGATCTGTGGTTTTGGGGACATGTTCCTGCAGGGTGAGTTCAGTGGCAGCAATCATTTCCCCCAATTTACTATGGTCAGTCTGGAGTAGGCTGAAGTCCACCACCACCATGCCCATTTTATGTTCAAGGGTGTCCTGTAAGCAGTCCCGGCTCCTGGAGGGAGTTCCGCCGGGCAGTGATGTGCGGCGGGGGAGGGGCAGGGTGGGGGGTAGTAAAAACCGGAATCCGGCCGAATCCAGGTAAGTTAGCAAATAAATAAATAAAACGAATTTCGTAGCGCGCGCTACGAAATTCGTTTTATTTATTTATTTGCTAACTTACCTGGATTCGGCCGGATTCCGGTTTTTACTACCCCCCACCCTGCCCCTCCCCTGCCGCACGTCACCGCCCGGCGGAACTCCCTCCAGGAGCCGGGACTGCCTGTAAGTCTTTGATAGCTAGGAGAATAGAATCCAATTTATCTTGTGAGACCATAACTGGGTCATTACGTGAGCTAGTGTTCTCTGGGGAAACAGGGGACTTTTCAAAGCCCGGTCCTTGAGTATCTTTTCCCCGAGCAGGACACGCCATGTTGAGAGGTAGGACAAAGGAAGTGTAAGGAGAGGGTCAGGAGAAGGAGCCAATAAGAGTCCAGACGGGTGAGCCCCACGATGCACTCCAACCTCCGAGTGAAACTGTCCCCAACTAAGTACTCATATGTGACAATACATGGAAGGGGGAAAGGACCCGTCCAAGGGACGCATAATGAGGCTTCCAAGCCTAGGTCAATGCGGCAATCCCCAGTTCTGGGAGTGCAGGGCAAGTCTTATGCTGGGGACGGGCCGTTGTGGTACCTTCTGTCCTTGCCTCACGATGATACAGGGAAGTAGCAGAATCTCCCCAACTCAAAAGTCAAAAATGCCCACTCACCAAGTGATCCGGGGGATTAGGAATGTGGAGGCGGGGCACGAAGCAGGCTGCCTAGGACCGGTAGGCAAAGCAGGCCCTTCAGCGGCAATGGGAGTCACAGCGCATTCTGGTGGGGGGCCCGCAGTTGCCAAAGGGCTGCACCCACCATACATCAGTAATGCTTGCTGTACAGGCTGCAACAGTGAAAGTGCGGAATGTAGCGTTGCTTTTGTTCAAACAAAGTCCCATTAATCTGGTGTATCAATCTTAACTGTCCAGACTGTTGAACCTTTAACTTAACTGACAAAACACATTAAAAGCACTCCCTCCTTTTCATCCACTCTCTTTCTCTGACACGAATCTACAGACAAACACACACACCACTCCTGCCGACGGATATTTCTTTACCACTTTCATGCTCACCAAGCAGCCATCATAAACACAGCTCGCCCCTTCCCTTTCTTTCGCACAAAGAACGTATGCGCTTGTCTTTCACCCACCCTTTTGATCCAGAACTTAAGGGCTTTTTTGCACTCAAACAGGCTTTTATGGAGTTATATTGCCTGTTAGTCAAGTGCATTCTACCTGCGGCTCCTGCAAAGGTGAACCTCACAACTTTTTTGAAATATAAGCAAAACACACCATCTATTTGAACCCCGCCTCACCGTTTATGTGCATCCCCACATACTCCGTGCACATCCACACCCTCTGTACCTCCATGCCGCCTCCCACTACCCATATCACCTTCAGTATATTTCCCTATCTACTGCGTGTACCTCTGGACATCACGTTTGTACATCTACACCCTCTCTATCTCCATGCAGCTTTCCCAGTGCAGTTGTTAATTGTCACTCTACTTTTCCCCTCTCCTGTGACCTCTGCGCTTATTCCCTTCTCACACCCTCAATGTACCAGCCACATCCTACTTGATCTCGGCACACTTACCTCCCCATACTCATAGCTGCCAAGGTTTCAGATTGCTTAAGTGCGTGACATTTTCATATTTTCAGTGCACTTATCAATGACTTTCAACGACTATGAGTGGCACTTTCTCATGAACAAAATCAACTGCTGTGACTCAGACTCTTCTTAAACTTAAATAAATGAGCAGTCTCTTCTGTTTTGTGCTCTTACTTCAGTGCATGTCGGACTTTGGAATTTCAGTAGACTGGCTGTCTTTGGTTCTTCTCCCACCATGCCTCATGTCAGGGATTTAAGTGGGCCATGTCCTGCCGGTGCTAAAAGTAGGTGCTGAGACGGGTCCCTTTCTGGCTCTCCATTTTTGCCCTCACCCTTGGGGTAAAAAAAAGATCTTAACTCTGCAGCAGTACCACTGCTCAAAGCCTTTCATGTAACTTCGAAAAGACTTGATATAGTTCTTTCACAGTCTCATCATTTCAGAACTGAAGCATTTTGAATATTCTACACAATGAAGCCATAGTTGCTGCTTATTTATCTTATGAAACTAACAGCCATTGGCAAAGAAAATAGTCCTGGCTTGTTGCAAGTGTAATGCTACTTCTTGTATCTGGATGCAATGACAAAGCAGCAAAATACAAATCGGTCTACACACTATGCTAAGCATGGGCTTTCAGTTTATGTTTTTTTAAGCCACGCCGTTAATTACATTGACCACACCCCCCACCAGTTTTTTCATTCCACTTAAAGCCCTGCCTCCCATATAGTGACCTCCTGCTGTAGAGGGAGAATAAGTTTACTCAGGCCATCATTCCTGCCAACCTGAACAACAAGCATTGGCAAAGCCAATAGGTTTCCCCTATGTGGCTTTGGCAAAGTTTTTTTACATATTGCATAGCAGTTGAGTTTCTGTTAAACATGGCTTAGTGTAAAAAAAAGTGCTATGATGCAGCTCAATTGCTGTGTAATATGTAAAACAATTGACAGAGCCAATAGATTTTGTAAAGGCGAAACCTGCTGGGTTTGCCATTGCTTGTTGTGGATGGTCGGAAGTGAGCTAAAGTGCCTTGAGCAGCATGGTCAGGACACGGCTGCAGCTCATTCAAAACAAGCATTTGCAATGCAGTAGGTCTCGCATTACTGAAAGTTTGAACTATAGGCGTTGCCTTATTATTTGCAATGCCAATAGCTCAAACGTTCAGTAATGCGAGACCTATTGCATTGCAAATGCTTGTTTTGTCTTGGTGTTTACATTTCCTGCCCATTGTAGGCAAGGAAACCTTTTGCGATAAACATAAGCCATGTCTTGCTCTGGTTTTAGAAATTCCCACTTCGGTAGGGTTCCTTATGTTTTGGCCAAATTGGCGAACAATTACAGCAGTCATACTATATGGAAAATGAGATTTTTTTTTAAAGTCTAGGTTTGATGTTTGAATTGCATTCTGGGAGGAAAACTTGCTCACACCGCTCAAATAACACCCCTCTGAATTACCCTGGGAAACTAAATTTCAGAAATGCTCAAAGTTGTGCCACATCCAGGGACACCTATCATCCTCATAATACTCTGAAAGCATCAAACTTTGCTGAAAACTGTAGATTTTCTGTGAGAAAAACTTCCAGAATTTGAAGGGAATGGCAAATGCCTTCTACACAGCATTGTCACACCTTTCCTAATAAAAATGTTGGGTAAGCAAACTGTCCTGGCCAGGAAAGCCCATAAAGTGTGATCATGAAATGGCCTCAAATGTATCTTTGACAAAGCCAATGAGGCTATAGAAGAGGTGATCCATGATGTAATATGTGGGCAATTAGCTGTGCATGGCGAGGGTGCGAGTTATAGTTACCTTAGGGCACAAGTTATAGTTACTTGAAATAACTCTAACTCTAACAGCTGAATTTCTATGGTTGTGTAAATTCAGAACCTAACTATAACATTTCTGTAGCCTTTGTTTTTTTTGTGACTTTCTAAGGTTTTTTAAATGCCAATTTTAACTATAACAGCCCTGTAACCTCTGGGTTTTTTTTCAGTAAATTTCTATGGTTTTTTTAATGCGAGGTTTGCCCGTAGGGCCTGGCCTGCGGACAGGCCCTGAGGACAACACCCCACATGCTGCCAATCCCACTCTGCATACTGCCTTCGGGTGTGCACAGCTTGGTGTTGGCCACAGGGCCTAGCTTGCAGCCAGGCCCTGCAGCCAGCCCCCGCATGCATATAGCCCCACACCACACATGGCCTTTGTGTCTGAGTGACTCTGTGTGTGGGTTCCTGAGTGGGTGGGTGGGTGAGTGGGTGCATGAGTCTCTGAGCATGTTTGTGAGTGAGTGCGTGAGTGTCTGAGTGGGTCTCTGTGTGAGTGTGTGAGTAGGTGTTTGAAAGCTGTGTGGTTTGTGAGTGGGTGTGTGAGTGACTGCATGGGAGTGTGAGTGAGTGTGTGTGAAAGCTGTGGGGGTCTGTGAGTAGGTGTTAAGAACATCCGTGGGGGCCAATTACCCCTCCTGTTACCTCCAGTAGGTCCCACACATCAGGATTGCTGAGAGGTTGTGGGAGTCCACACCCCCTTTCTCCACCACTCTGCAAACGTGCCTCCTGGTGTACTAATAGTAGGGAGATGAAGTCCCCTTGGCTATTAACGGTCCTTGGGGGCCAACTAGCCCTCCTGGCACCTCCTGTAAGACCCACACAGCTGGATTACTGAGAGGTCATCAGAGGCCACGCCCCCTTTCTCCAACTCTCTGCAAACAAGCGTCCTGGTGCACTGTTGCTTGGGAGAAGAAGTCCACTTTCCTCCTGATGCCCTCAGGAGGCAAAGGGACATCCTCCCCCCACTGGCAGTGAGCCGGAGGGTGCGTTTGCAGAGTGATGGAGAAAGGGGGCGGGGCCCCCAAACCACCCCTCAGCAATCCCACTGTGTGGGACTTACTAGAGTTCTCAGGAGGTCTTGTTGGCCCCTAAGGGCCCTCAGCAGCCAAGGGGGATTCATCCCCTAACCAGCAGTATGCCAGGAGGCAGGTTTGCAGGGTGGTGGAGAAAGAGGATGGGCTTCCAGTGAGTTGCCAGGCTTTTATTCTTTTTTTGTTTCTAAGGGAAGGGGGGGCTGCATTGCCCCCCCTCCCTGGGTTAATTTAGGCCCCGGGGACCCTATCCCCGGGGCCTGACCTTTCTTTCTTTTTAAATAATGGAAAGGGGGCACGTGCCCCTCTTTCCTGGGCCAATTTTGGCCCTGGGGACCCCATCCCCGGGACCTGTCCTTTATTTTCAGTTTTTCAGGTTTTTTTAACATGGGAGGGCGTCTGCGCAGCCCCCCTCCCGAAGCCGATTTTGGCACCAGGTACCCCATCCCCTAGGGCCTGGCATCAATCCTGGGTGACCTGGTCCCACCCAGGGCACCCATTATTTTCACATTGGGGATCGCGGGGGTCTGAAGGCCCCCGCGGTCCTTGCCGGCTCTCTGCTTTTTGCGGGAGTCAGCATTGCTTTTGGACAGAGGGAGCTGATAACATGCAGTTCCCTCTGTCTAAAAGCAATTCTGCTCTGCTTCGTGCAAGCGAGAGTATTTTACATGCTCTCGCTTCCACAAAGCGGAGCAGTGTTTGCTATGGCTTGGCATGAGCAGTGCTCCCGTGAAGCCATGTCCTGAGGGTGGGCACCCCGGGACATTGAGGGAGCCATCCCTGAGGGGTGGTGGTCCCCAGAGCCATCTAGGGCTCCACGAGGGGGGCCACATGGCCTTCTGCAATGTTAATTAATCCCTGGGGAGATGGTGGTCCTCCGGGCTGTGTGGGGGGGCTGGAGCCCCCCAAGCAATAATATTTCTTTCAGCCCTCAGGAGGTGGAGGTCCCCAGGGCTGCGTGGGGGGGCAGCCCCCAATGAATGAATATTTCATTTAGCCCCAGGGTAGTGGGGGTCATGTGGCCCTCCTTCATTTGTCACATTTTAGCCCTAGGGAGGTGGTGGTCTCTCGGGCTGCAGGTGATGTCATAAGGACCTCCCCGCATTCATTTTATTCAATAGCCCTAAGGATGTGGGGGTCCCCGGGGCTGCGGGGGTCCCTACAGGCCCCCCACATCAGTTTTCATATCTTTGCCCCAGGGAGGGGGCATTCCTGGGGGCACGGGGTGCCACATGGGTACCCCTCGCATTACTATAAAAACTGCCCGCGGGACCTGGCCCACCCAGGGGCCTATATTTAATGAAGCTTGCACTTGGTTTTTGTAAAAACATTTGCTGAAGTCGCAGATCCAGCTCAGCTCCAGCTGAAAATAAAAAAAATATGCTTTACCCCCCAAGAGGCCTAGGGGGTCAGGGTATTTGTACCCTGCCCCCTTTTCTTTTTTTAAATCTTTTTTTGTTTCTCAGTTCTACTGAGTCCAAAGATGGCTGCCAACACTTCCTGGTTTGAAGTGTTGGCAGCCATGGCATCCCTATATATATGCAACTGGGAATGTCTTTAAATTTATCCGCAATTACTTAACGGATTTACACCAAATCACAAAAAGGCACATCCCTGAACCAATATCTACCTTCCTGCCAAATTTGGTGTAATTCGGTTCAGCAGTTCGGGCTGTAGCCGTGTCTAAATGTCCTACGGAAATTAACATGGGGGAAACCTGCTTTTAAGCACATCCTGGTTCTCTGCCCCGCTTGACAGATCACCCCAAAACTTTAAAGCAGCTGAAGTGAGCATCATATTACTCTTGAAAATGTTGTGAAGATTCGTCAAACAGCGCCAAAGTTATTAGCAAAACAAAAAATGCTTTTCCTAGGGAAACTATGTCCTAACTATAACTACCTACTGGCGACCGCCATATATAGTTAGGACCAAGGCACAATTCCGGGGTAGACACAGGTGGATTGCGTCCACCCACTATTTTCACTGGGTGGATGCAGTCCAGCCTGCCAAGAAGTTCGGCCCCACTGAAAAATGTGCTAAACTCACCCCGGTGTAGTTTTCAAACACCGGTACACATTCAACAGTACCTGCACATTGTCTGCTTTTGTTCTGAGCAGCAACGTGCAGGCGGGGAGGGGGCCTTTGTTATTTCAGACTCCAGCTGGGCGATAACAAAGGCCACATTTAAGGGGTCATCAGGCCTCCTTTTGTTCAAGTCTCCTGGCTAGGAGCAATCAGGAGCCTCATATCTAGATGCAAAAGCTGCAGAGGGGAAAGAAAGGCTCACACCTTGTTATCACTTCACACATTCTTAAGAGAGGCAGCTAGATTGTCACTTTCTTCAGTACCTGTTTAACAGATATACATGCACTGTAAGAATGTCAGATGTGTTGGTCTTTTCCAGAATATACACAAAATAAATTGCTTTTATATAGTGCTTGCTACCCCTGAGGAGGCGTTGAAATGATTTAAATACCACTATTTCTTCCTGTATAGCACTTCTCATCCTCTTGCAGAGTGTCAGAATGCTTTACATCAAACGTACATATTGTATATACAATAAACCATACAAGTTTGTAAATCAATGTACAGGATGTGTTACATAAAACAGTGGGGGGTTACTAGGTGTAGAAGTCACATATCATCTTTCATTGCTAACTGTGCTATATTAGAAGGATTGCAATGCAAATGCAAGTTAACTTAAGGATCTCTTTCTTCAAAGGAGTAACCCACTTACCTCTCTACATAAAATAACATCTGTCATTTGCATGTTACATGATGTGCTTTGTAGGAGGTACATTAACCTTCTATGCTACTTTGTCAAAACTGAGGCTAGTCAAAAAAAAAATCTTTCCAGCAAGTGCATTAACCTCCAGAGTTATCTTACCATTATTATTCACTCAGAATTACTGGGAACACCCAGATCTCTGCAGCAGGTGCCTTAAACCCATAAGATATTTTAAATACAGTCTTTGCAATCAATTAAGCAGAAAAGATTTACTTTCAGTTTTCTCCTTGCTGCCACTTTGTTTGTGGCAGAGTAAAGAAAAAAAAATTATAAAGTGAGGGCCAGACTTTAAGTCATGGTTGAGTCACTTTTCAAGCACAACCCTGATGTAAAATCTATTTTGGGATTTATAGTACCACACAAGTACCATTTGTGTGGGTTTCTTAAAAAAACAAAAAACTACTGCATGGCAGCACATTGCCCTGCCTTGCGTTACCTTATGTCAGGTAGACATTACATGGGTGGTACTAGGGCGTTCCTGTGCATCCATTGATGTATTTTGATGCAAACCCACTTTTACAAAGGCTTGTAAACATAGGTTTGCACCAAACTGGTGAGTCTACCTGTGGGTGGCGTAACGAGGAGAAATATATCAATTTCTCCTCGCTATTTCCTCTTTTCATGTATGCTGCATTCTGCAGCAGACATACAAAGAGGAAATAGCCTCATAGGATAGTTTTTTCATGGCTTTGGGAAAAAAAGTAAAAAAATATGCAAGGCAGCCCATTGCGCTGCCTTGCATTACCATGCGTCTAGTAGGTTTTACATGGGTGGTGTATGGGTGTGCCCGTACATCCACCTATGTATATTCTGTGTATAATATACATAGGGGCATATTCTCAAGGACCTATCGCTGAGTTATCGGCATTTTATCGTAGCCAAAGTGGCGATATATTCATCGCACCATTCACAAGCTGGTGCTAACAGCCCATAACACCAGTTTACCTGCGATAGCAGTCACAAAAAACATCGCCACAGAGGAGCCCGGCAACTAACGCTAATGATATGCAGAGTAGGCGTTCCCGTGCAAAAAACCGCGACAACACCACTCCACAACATTCTCAACGACCAGCCAGATCGGCGATAAGATCACAAAACATGCGCTAAGCCGCGTTAGCAGCAGGAAACTAACACCTGCTCCTACCTGGTGTAAAGTCGAACGACAACCGGCACCAGACAAGGGAGCACAGCCCAAAGCCACACATGAAGAACAACAGATGCCCTGGAGCAACCCATCAAGCAGGCCTGAGCCCCAATAGGCCAGCAACACCCACCACCCCCAGGACCACCCCCCCCCCCCAGGGCCCCCACACCCCTCCCTATGGACAAAGATAGTGCACATCAACTCCACGAAACATGAACCAAACAAATCGCCTGAAGTCGCACAATCACAACACCCAACATACATGTGTGGCCAGAAAAAGGGAAATCATACACCCATATCAAAATATCCAAACAATACGTTTATTACAGAACAAACCAAAAAAAGCAATTCTGAAGAGGCATGGCGGGTCGTCTCAGGACATCCTGTAAGTCACAGCCTGCAAAACAGAAATCTGGATCAGAAGGTGTGCCATGCGCCCATCAAAGTACAGAGAGAGAGAGCGAAAGAGAGAAAGAGAGAGGGAGAGAAAGAGAGGGAGAGAGAAAGAGAGAGAGAGGGATAGAGGGCCGACACTGCGGACCTAGGCCTCACTGCTCACCTGCTGCCACCGGTGTGTCTCCAACCACGTGCCGGTATTCACAGCAGTCTCCCAGGTCCCTCATCTGAAACAGTTTCCAGAGACATGAATGGCAGAGCCCATACAGCTGCACACGCCATCATCGCTTGCCCGCCCCTGCGCACACAGACTGCTGCACCCCAGCCCCTCCTGCCGCCCAGCGGTCATTGCCCACCCCTGCGCAACCAGGCCTCACTGCTCACCTTCCGCCACCGGCGTGTCTCCAAGAGGGCCCACCACATTCCAGAGGGGTCTCCAAGCCCGGTGCCTGCGACCACGGCACCCTCCACATCATGCAGCCCCGCACCTTGGGCCACCAGGTCACACACCTGACTCTGGGTCTTGATTACGCAATGGCAGAGACCACATCAGTGCACACGGCATCATCGCAGGCTGCACACCCGCTCAGCGTTTGAGGTGCCACTAACTCTGTGAAGTGCGACGCAATGCCACATGGCGGGAGGGCCGCACTGCCCGCTGGCCCAGGCCTACACTGCGGCCCAGCAGGGCTCACACTAATCCTTGACAGTCCGGACCGCCAGGACGGCGCATCATCGCAGGCTGCACACCCGCTCAGCACTTTAGGTGCCCCTATCTCACTGCACCGCAAGACACCGTCCGGTGGCGTGGTGCCTGTGCCTGCCGCAGTGTATCCAGTGCCCCCAAGTCTGTGCCCCGCTAGCCATGGACCCTTAATGATTGAGTCCCGTTGTTCGGACACCATCATGTCACCCCTGGCACTGGGCAATGTGAGGCGGCAGGGCCCTAGGCCCTCATGCACACATGAGAACTACATGGAGACACCCAGTCAGAGAGAGTGGAAATGGCATCCATCCAGCACATGCGCCAGGCCATTTTTATTGCCAGGGTCACATGTCCTGTGACGCCAGTGCTGGATGGGTGTGGTGTGGGTGTACACCAGCCGTGAGGGAGTGGCTGTGGTATGCTGACAACTAGACCTGTGAGCTGCAGATCCCCAGAGTGAAGACCTAGGACATGTAGCGCTGTTGTCCCCCCCGTGTGCGTAATCGGAGTGGGCTGTCCTGGCGTATGCCAGTCCAGCGTAAGGGTGCGAACAATGACCCCGGGGCTCTGGGCGTGGTTCCGTCCTGGGCTGGACAAGGAAGTGACTAATGGATGTGTCTCCGTTGTAGTGTTGGCGCCACCCGGACCGGAATCGGCAATCTGCCACCCTGTGACAATAGTCCCACAACATGGGCAACATGGATGTATGGGGGAATCACTGACCCTACATTCATCCATACTTCCACACTTGAAAGATCATAGACATGACACATCTGTGTGGATATGAATGTTTATTACACATTCAAGGGAGTGTTGCAGCTGGAGCAATACAGGGCCATGCCAACCCCACTTCACATTGTCGGCCCGTGGAGGGCCAGCCAGAGTCCTTCAGGGAATGACAGGTACACCAGGAGAGGAGGAGTTCAGTCCGCAGTCTGATAGCTGTGTCATTGGTGACCAAACAGAATATGGCAGTCCATGTCGAGGTGCGAGGTGAGTGTCGCAGAGTGCATCGGGGGACAGTGGAAGGTGATGATGCAGAGGGCAAAACCAAGCAGAAACAGGCCACATGGTGGAGATGAATGCTACTGCGTCCTCCTGACCACGAGGATGGGTTCATCCACATCTTCGTCCTCTGCTGTTGCATGTGCCTCACATGTGGGTGGTGGTGTACTGTCCCCAGCACTGTGTGGCACAGACACATCAGGGGC
This sequence comes from Calotriton arnoldi, assembly GCA_963921515.1. NCBI lineage: Eukaryota > Metazoa > Chordata > Amphibia > Caudata > Salamandridae > Calotriton > Calotriton arnoldi. The sequence goes on along the minus strand of CAWUFW010002391.1, from coordinate 1,460,257 downwards.
CGGAGATGTGGATGGGGTGGTAGCAGCAGCATGCATCAGCGCCAGGCCTGTGGCAGCAATGCCATGAGGAAGGTCTTTAGGGCATTGAGGGACCCAGCTACCTCTCGCTGGTGTGTGGTCGTGGCAGCCGCTCTTTCCGCCTGCGTCCGCTCCATGTTCTCCATGATCCTCCGCATGTGTCCCAACTCCCGTGCAAGATCGCTGGAGGAACTCTGGCTAGACAGTCGTTCTTGTCGCAGAGTCAGGACTCTGGCGATGTCAGCCATGGTCCGTTGGAGGGCATGGAGCGGACTGTGGGCCTCCGTTAGGGACTGTGAGTGGTCCCTGATGGGACTTAGACACCCACGTATGGCGTCTAGTTTGGCTGCCATGGGGTTGAACCCCACCTGCACTTGTTCAGCCAGCTTCTCCTGGCACTCCAACACATGGCATTGGAAGGCCATGTGTTCGTCGTGGGGGTCCTGGGAGGCAGCTGTGGTGGTGGGCGCTGCCTGCTGTGTGTACTGTGCAGGGTGGGCTCCTTGTGGCAGCTGGGTTGCCCTGATCCTGGAAGTGGGCTGCGGAGGCTCTCCACAAGCTGTTCGAGGGCGTCTGAGTCGAAGGTGTGGTGGTCCTCTTCGTCATCAGAGAAGAGAGTTTTGGACTGCTCTACAGAAGGTGTTGGATTTCCCCCTGTAGTGTGAAGGGGAGATGCAGTTTGACATCGTGTACACATGTATGTTGACGCATTGTACATGTCTGCATTCAGACTGCATGATAGTGTACATTGTGACTGTTTGGGGGGAGCTGCCTATTTGATGCGGGACAGTGGACATTCCGACTACATCACCGATGTGGGTTTGTACTTGTACATTGTCAACTCACATTTCCCTGCAGTGCCATATACGATTGGCCAGTTTCTACGCACATGCGGCACCTGTTGTGTCCTCTGTTCTGTTGTGGACGTGTTGCGGTTTGTACCACCTAGTTGTCAATGTTGATGTGCTCTGCATGTTATGTGTGTGTGCCGAATTTTGGGGGAGTCGCCCCTGCAGCTCTGATTTAGCTGCCATCCTCCCTTCCATGCAGTGTGCCTCTGGGTTCTGTGCTTCTGCAGTGCTGAGATGTTGCATACCTGTGTGCATTGGTCTCTTGGTGGGAGTTGTGGGTCTGGGGCATGTTTTGTCCGGTATTCACAGCAGTCTCCCAGGTCCCTCATCTGAAACAGTTTCCAGAGACATGATTGGCAGAGCCCATACAGCTGCACACGCCATCATCGCTTGCCCGCCCCTGCGCACACAGACTGCTGCACACCAGCCCCTCCCGCCGCCCAGCGGTCATTGCCCACCCCTGCGCAACCAGGCCTCACTGCTCACCTTCCGCCACCGGTGTGTCTCCAAGAGGGCCCACCACATTCCAGAGGGATCTCCAAGCCCGGTGCCTGCGACCACGGCACCCTCCACATCATGCAGCCCTGCACCGCGGGCCACCAGGTCACACACCTGACTCTGGGTCTTGATTACGCAATGGCAGAGACCACATCAGTGCACACGGCATCATCGCAGGCTGCACACCCGCTCAGCGTTTGAGGTGCCACTAACTCTGTGAAGTGCAACGCAATGCCACATGGCGGGAGGGCCGCACTGCCTGCTGGCCAGGCCTACACTGCGGCCCAGCAGGGCTCACACTAATCCTTGACAGTCCGGACCGCCAGGACGGCGCATCATCGCAGGCTGCACACCCGCTCAGCACTTTAGGTGCCCCTATCTCACTGCACCGCAAGACACCGTCCCGTGGCGTGGTGCCTGTGCCTGCCGCAGTGTATCCGGTGCCACCAAGTCTGTGCCCCGCTAGCCATGGACCCTTAATGATTGAGTCCCGTTGTTCGGACACCATCATGTCACCCCTGGCACTGGGCAATGTGAAGCGGCAGGGCCCTAGGCCCTCATGCACACATGAGAACTACATGGAGACACCCAGTCAGAGAGAGTGGAAATGGCATCCATCAAGCACATGCGCCAGGCCATTTTTATTGCCAGGGTCACATGTCCTGTGACGCCAGTGCTGGATGGGTGTGGTGTGGGTGTACACCAGCCGTGAGGGAGTGGCTGTGGTATGCTGACAACTAGACCTGTGAGCTGCAGATCCCCACAGTGAAGACCTAGGACATGAAGCGCTGTTGTCCCCCCCGTGTGAGTAATCGGAGTGGGCTGTCCTGGCGTATGCCAGTCCAGCGTAAGGGTGCGAACAATGACCCCGGGGCTCTGGGCGTGGTTCCGTCCTGGGCTGGACAAGGAAGTGACTAATGGATGTGTCTCCGTTGTAGTGTTGGCGCCACCCGGACCTGAATCGGCAATCTGCCACCCTGTGACAATAGTCCCACAACATGGGCAACATGGATGTATGGGGGAATCACTGACCCTACATTCATCCATACTTCCACACTTGAAATATCATAGACATGACACATCTGTGTGGATATGAATGTTTATTACACATTCAAGGGAGTGTTGCAGCTGGAGCAATACAGGGCCATGCCAACCCCACTTCACATTGTCGGCCAGTGGAGGGCCAGCCAGAGTCCTTCAGGGAATGACAGGTACATCAGGAGAGGAGGAGTTCAGTCCGCAGTCTGATAGCAGTGTCATTGGTGACCAAACAGAATATGGCAGTCCATGTCGAGGTGCGAGGTGAGTGTCGCAGAGTGCATCGGGGGTAACCCTGGGCGAAGTACTACGCTACGCTCGCGTAGTTTGCGAAGTTTGCGCTACTTCGCACAACGCGAATTGCACGTAGCACAGTGCAAACACGCGTAGCGCAGCGTAGCGTAGTGCAGCGGTCATTTTTTGCTTGCTCGCGGTCCTCAACATCAAGTTGGCGACCGCGAGCAAGCAAAATGACATCCCGGCGAGACTTTTCCTCGTTCGCGATCAGCAACATCAAGTTGCCGATCGCGAGCGTGGAAAATAAACCTCCCGGCGAGATTCTCAACGCGGGGAGGTCAGGTTTCTCACTGCGAGTGGTCGCGTATGCTCGCGACCGCTCGCGATGAGAAACTACCAGTCCGCGTTGAGAAAGCTGCAGCTCGAGTAAAAATCTACTCGAGCGGCAGTAAAAGACAGCTCGCACTGTGCAAGATGCCGTTTTCAATGATTGCACAGTGCGGACAAGCATCCGGCACTGTGCAATCATTGCGAACAGCACACTACGCAGTTCGCGTAGTGCTATGCGTAGCTCGCGTAGTGCGAACTGCACTTCACGTAGCTTCGCGTAGCGCTACTTCGCGAACTACGCCCAGGCTTAATCGGGGGACAGTGGAAGGTGATGATGCAGAGGGCAAAACCAAGCAGAAACAGGCCACATGGTGGAGATGAATGCTACTGCGTCCTCCTGACCACGAGGGTGGGTTCATCCGCATCTTCGTCCTCTGCTGTTGCATGTGCCTCACATGTGGGTGGTGGTGTACTGTCCCCAGCACTGTGTGGCACAGACACATCAGGGGCCGGAGATGTGGATTGGGTGGTAGCAGCAGCATGCATCAGCGCCAGGCCTGTGGCAGCAATGCCATGAGGAAGGTCTTTAGGGCATTGAGGGACCCAGCTACCTCTCGCTGGTGTGCAGCCGTGGCAGCCGCTCTTTCCGCCTGCGTCCGCTCCATGTTCTCCATGATCCTCCGCATGTGTCCCAACTCCCGTGCAAGATTGCTGGAGGAGCTCTGGCTAGACAGTCGTTCTTGTCGCAGAGTCAGGACTCTGGCGATGTCAGCCATGGTCCGTTGGAGGGCATGGAGCGGACTGTGGGCCTCCGTTAGGGACTGTGAGTGGTCCCTGATGGGACTTAGACACCCACGTATGGCGTCTAGTTTGGCTGCCATGCGGTCGAACCCCACCTGCACTTGTTCAGCCAGCTTCTCCTGGCACCCCAACACATGGCGTTGGAAGGCCATGTGTTCGTCGTGGGGGTCCTGGGAGGCAGCTGTGGTGGTGGGTGCTGCCTGCTGTGTGTACTGTGCAGGGGGGGCTCCTTGTGGCAGCTGGGTTGCCTTGATCCTGGAAGTGGGCTGCGGAGGCTCTCCACAAGCTGTTCGAGGGCGTCTGAGTCGAAGGTGTGGTGGTCCTCTTCGTCATCAGAGAAGAGAGTTTTGGACTGCTCTGCAGGAGGTGTTGGATTACCCCCTGTAGTGTGAAGGGGAGATGCAGTTTGACATCGTGTACACATGTATGTTGACGCATTGTACATGTCTGCATTCAGACTGCATGATAGTGTACATTGTGACTGTTTGGGGGGAGCTGCCTATTTGATGCGGGACAGTGGACATTCCGACTACATCACGGATGTGGGTTTGTACTTGTACATTGTCAACTCATATTTCCCTGCAGTGCCATATGTGATTGGCCAGTTTCTACGCACATGCGGCACCTGTTGTGTCCTCTGTTCTGTTGTGGACGTGTTGCGGTTTGTACCATCTAGTTGTCAATGTTGATGTGCTCTGCATGTTAAGTGTGTGTGCCGAATTTTGGGGGAGTCGCCCCTGCAGCTCTGATTTAGCTGCCATCCTCCCTTCCATGCGGTGTGCCTCTGGGTTCTGTGCTTCTGCAGTGCTGAGATGTTGCATACCTGTGTGCATTGGTCTCTTGGTGGGAGTTGTGGGTCTGGGGCATGTTTTGTCCGGTATTCACAGCAGTCTCCCAGGTCCCTCATCTGAAACAGTTTCCAGAGACATGATTGGCAGAGCCCATACATCTGCACACGCCATCATCGCTTGCCCGCCCTTGCGCACAGAGACTGCTGCACACCAGCCCCTCCCGCCGCCCAGCGGTCATTGCCCACCCCTGCGCAACCAGGCCTCACTGCTCACCTTCCACCACTGGTGTGTCTCCAAGAGGGCCCACCACATTCCAGAGGGATCTCCAAGCCCGGTGCCTGCGACCACGGCACCCTCCACATCATGCAGCCCCGCACCGCGGGCCACCAGGTCACACACCTGACTCTGGGTCTTGATTACGCAATGGCAGAGACCACATCAGTGCACACGGCATCATCGCAGGCTGCACACCCGCTCAGCGTTTGAGGTGCCACTAACTCTGTGAAGTGCGATGCAATGCCACATGGCGGGAGGGCCGCACTGCCCGCTGGCCCAGGCCTACACTGCGGCCCAGCAGGGCTCACACTAATCCTTGACAGTCCGGACCGCCAGGACGGCGCATCATCGCAGGCTGCACACCCGCTCAGCACTTTAGGTGCCCCTATCTCACTGCACCGCAAGACACCGTCCCGTGGCGTGGTGCCTGTGCCTGCCGCAGTGTATCCGGTGCCACCAAGTCTGTGCCCCGCTAGCCATGGACCCTTAATGATTGAGTCCCGTTGTTCGGACACCATCATGTCACCCCTGGCACTGGGCAATGTGAAGCGGCAGGGCCCTAGGCCCTCATGCACACATGAGAACTACATGGAGACACCCAGTCAGAGAGAGTGGAAATGGCATCCATCAAGCACATGCGCCAGGCCATTTTTATTGCCAGGGTCACATGTCCTGTGACGCCAGTGCTGGATGGGTGTGGTGTGGGTGTACACCAGCCGTGAGGGAGTGGCTGTGGTATGCTGACAACTAGACCTGTGAGCTGCAGATCCCCAAAGTGAAGACCTAGGACATGTAGCGCTGTTGTCCCCCCGTGTGAGTAATCGGAGTGGGCTGTCCTGGCGTATGCCAGTCCAGCGTAAGGGTGCGAACAATGACCCCGTGGCTCTGGGCTTGGTTCCGTCCTGGGCTGGACAAGGAAGTGACTAATGGATGTGTCTCCGTTGTAGTGTTGGCGCCACCCGGACCGGAATCGGCAATCTGCCACCCTGTGACAATAGTCCCACAACATGGGCAACATGGATGTATGGGGGAATCACTGACCCTACATTCATCCATACTTCCACACTTGAAAGATCATAGACATGACACATCTGTGTGGATATGAATGTTTATTACACATTCAAGGGAGTGTTACAGCTGGAGCAATACAGGGCCATGCCAACCCCACTTCACATTGTCGGCCCGTGGAGGGCCAGCCAGAGTCCTTCAGGGAATGAAAGGTACATCAGGAGAGGAGGAGTTCAGTCCGCAGTCTGATAGCTGTGTCATTGGTGACCAAACAGAATATGGCAGTCCATGTCGAGGTGCGAGGTGAGTGTCGCAGAGTGCATCGGGGGACAGTGGAAGGTGATGATGCTGAGGGCAAAACCAAGCAGAAACAGGCCACATGGTGGAGATGAATGCTACTGCGTCCTCCTGACCACGAGGGTGGGTTCATCCGCATCTTCGTCCTCTGCTGTTGCATGTGCCTCACATGTGGGTGGTGGTGTACTGTCCCCAGCACTGTGTGGCACAGACACATCAGGGGCCGGAGATGTGGATGGGGTGGTAGCAGCAGCATGCATCAGCGCCAGGCCTGTGGCAGCAATGCCATGAGGAAGGTCTTTAGGGCATTGAGGGACCCAGCTACCTCTCGCTGGTGTGCGGCCGTGGCAGCCGCTCTTTCCGCCTGCGTCCGCTCCATGTTCTCCATGATCCTCCGCATGTGTCCCAACTCCCGTGCAAGATTGCTGGAGGAGCTCTGACTAGACAGTCATTCTTGTCGCAGAGTCAGGACTCTGGCGATGTCAGCCATGGTCCGTTGGAGGGCATGGAGCGGACTGTGGGCCTCCGTTAGGGACTGTGAGTGGTCCCTGATGGGACTTAGACACCCACGTATGGCGTCTAGTTTGGCTGCCATGCGGTCGAACCCCACCTGCACTTGTTCAGCCAGCTTCTCCTGGCACCCCAACACATGGTGTTGGAAGGCCATGTGTTCGTCGTGGGGGTCCTGGGAGGCAGCTGTGGTGGTGGGTGCTGCCTGCTTTGTGTACTGTGCAGGGGGGGCTCCTTGTGGCAGCTGGGTTGCCCTGATCCTGGAAGTGGGCTGCGGAGGCTCTCCACAAGCTGTTCGAGGGCGTCTGAGTCGAAGGTGTGGTGGTCCTCTTCATCATCAGAGAAGAGAGTTTTGGACTGCTCTGCAGGAGGTGTTGGATTTCCCCCTGTAGTGTGAAGGGGAGATGCAGTTTGACATTGTGTACACATGTATGTTGACGCATTGTACATGTCTGCATTCAGACTGCATGATAGTGTACATTGTGACTGTTTGGGGGGAGCTGCCTATTTGATGCGGGACAGTGGACATTCCGACTACATCACGGATGTGGGTTTGTACTTGTACATTGTCAACTCATATTTCCCTGCAGTGCCATATGTGATTGGCCAGTTTCTACGCACATGCGGCACCTGTTGTGTCCTCTGTTCTGTTGTGGACGTGTTGCGGTTTGTACCACCTAGTTGTCAATGTTGATGTGCTCTGCATGTTATGTGTGTGTGCCGCATTTTGGGGGGAGTCGCCCCTGCAGCTCTGATTTAGCTGCCATCCTCCCTTCCATGCGGTGTGCCTCTGGGTTCTGTGCTTCTGCAGTGCTGAGATGTTGCATACCTGTGTGCATTGGTCTCTTGGTGGGAGTTGTGGGTCTGGGGCATGTTTTGTCCGCAGATGTGCTATGCTTAATTGTGCATGTGTGCCATTGTGCCCATCTCCCCCCAGTCCCAGGTGGTTACTCACCCTGTTGCTGTTGTGTCTGGTCATGTTGAGCAGTATCCGGTCCCTCGACTCCTGCCACCGTCTCCCCACTGATGTGGAGACCATTTCCTCCATCTCGTCCAGCTCCTCCTGTGGCGCTGGACTCCCACCTCCAGTCTGCATTGCTGCCTTCCGGTTGTTTGCGAGTTTCAGCTTGGTTTTGCGCTTCACATCATTCCAGCACCTCTTGACCTCGTCCATTGTCCTCTTCAGCACTCCGACTGCATTCACCTTGTCCATGATGGTCTGCCATATTCCATTTTTTGTTGCCAGTGACACGGTGGAGGTGACGAACAGTGATTGATGGTGTTCTATCATCTCCGTCATCAGGATCCTGTTTTCCTGCGGACTGAACTTTGTCTTCCTCTTCTTCTTGTCCTTGCCCTTCCCTGACCCGAGGTCCCAAGCTGGTCCTCCGTGGGGCTTGTGAGGTTCTGGTTATCCTCTGTACTTGCCCCGGCTGCCTCCATTGTGCTTCGCTGTTGTTTGGCTTTTGTTGGTATGTTTTTTTCTACTTTTATGGTGCATTTTCCCGCATGACGCGTGGGAATTGCAGGCCTGTGGCTGGTTTTCGTAGATTTTTGTAACGCGATTGGCGTCATCGCTACTATTTTCGCGTTGGGGTTTCGCGTTTTTGCGGCGTTGTGTTGTTTCTAACGTGTTCATTTGACGCGTTGTCCTGTGACTATCGCATGGTACTGCCGTGTTGTGAATACCACGTTAACACGGAGTTGTTTTCCTGCGATGGACTGCAATGTGTAGGATTGCGTTAAGCTACACTTGCAGTAGTTATCACACGTTCTTGAGAATATGCCCCATAGTCTTCTAAAGGCATGCACACTAGCTTTTCTTGGATCAGCTCTCGATTTCCAATTCCCTGTAAAAGGATTGAGGTTATTCCTATTTATGTGAGGCAGCATTCCAGCTAGGCCCCACTAGTGAGTTCAAGTCTTAGAAGTTCTATGATGGCTTTGAGAAAGTCAAAGTGTCTCCATGCTGTAATGTGTCAGTCAGAGCAAGCCCAATATTGGTGGTCCAGTATTCAGTCTTACCCGCTTTCGCAGGAGTGGGGGGTTGGAATTCCCTGTCACACGTCTGCGGCCCGGTGGTGAGCAGAAGACTGGATGCTATGGCTTTGGTAGAGGCTGCAGGCGTCCACACGCTCCTCCGTCTATGTGGTAGGCCTGCCTGAATCCAGCGGCAGGTTTTGGGTCCTCCTGGATTGCTGGGTAGTTGAATCATTGCTCTTCCTCCGTGAGTAATAGCTTGCTTCTCCTTCAAAGCTGCATGCTGCTCCAGAGCTACAAACCTCTCACTTCACCACGGTCCCCCTCCTGGCATGTAGGGTTTGTGACAGCTCACACAGGAAAATGTCCACTTCAGGTCACAGCATAGCAAATTGCGACTGCTCTGATCTCGATAGAGCAATGCACCAAGACAGCCCTCAATCATCACCGGAGCCCCCATCTGGCATATGGAGGTCATGGGCAGCACACAGGTTTTCTGCATTTACTTTGTGCAATTCACCTTCTAAACAGACATCTCTTTATTTTTCCTATTTCACATCAAAGGTCAATGTTTTGTCTTTAATTCTTGGTGCATGAGGTTAGAGTGTGGCTGGCAGGTAGAGTTCACATGAAAGTCAAGTGTCAAATGCATTATAAATGTGGCTTAGATTCTTATTACTATATTGCAAGAAGGAGTGAGTGAAAAGTGATACAGGGTTTGCTCACTTTCCCAAACACCTAACCATAGAAAAAGAATAGGAGCGAACCCCTACCATGCTTAGCTTATCTCTCCATAATAGCCCAAGAGGATCATCCTATGGTATTAAAAGGGCTCTGAAAAACTGGAATTCCAAGTGGCATGCTTCATCATAGAGTCCTCGTCCAGATACCTAATGTGCCTGGGCGGGCTCAACCTTGGTTGCCAAGGAAACTCTTTGGTTATTGGGTGGTATCCTAGATTTAAAATAGTCTAGGGTGTCCTGAGGGTTAATTTGATTTTCAAAAGGCACCCTGACAGAGTTAAAAATAGGTGGGGATGCACCAAGGAAACTAGTATCCTCTGTAACCTGGTCAAAATGTTTCAGCCATCATACCAATGCCTCACCGGGCTAGTCGGCTTTCATCAGGACCTTACAAGGAGCCCGTTAGTATCATATTTGTTTGCATTGAGTTGTGAAACTTCCATTCACCATACTCCTGCATGCCATACATACCAACCCATTTGGTCGCTATGTTAGTATTTCTTTAGTAGAGTCCTATTTGGAGCCCCATGAGGGTAAGGAGGTAGGTGGACCTTATAGACAAACTTTCATCAAACGTCTCTTTCTGGCCGTGAACCTATTTGGTTCCTTCTTTCCCCGCATCCTAGATTCTTATTATACATGGTACAACATTACAGCCTAGTAAATCAAACACAAGAGAGATTTGCCTCGAATCACAGAATTTGGTCAAGCTGGGTCATGGTCTGTTGGTGAAAAATCAGCCCCAATCTCCTAAAATGAGTCTAGGTGGATAAGGCTGAGTAAGAATACTTTGCAGAGGAGAGTGGTCTCACCTCTGGAGAGCGCAGGCAGCTAAAGCAATCGCATCTACATGGAAATGTGCTGCATATGGAATATTATGCCCGGCTAAGTAGGCTGGCGGTAGAGTTCGTTTGTTCAATTCTTGGGTAAAGAAAGCTTTACGCTGACAAAAGGCAACATTGTTTTATGTGTAGCTAGGCTATCTGGTTTTAGGTTTAAACCTATAATAACTGATAAAACCACACTGAAAGGAAAATGACCATCACCAGTGTAAACATATAAACACTGAAAAAACACCTTCACAACCACAAACTAAGTGCCATTCAAAGAAAGGAAAAGATGAGTGAAAGAGTCATTTTTATTTCTTCCTGAAGGGGCCAATACAATGCAACTTTGTTATACAAGGCAGCAGCAAGAAATACTGGGCTAACAATATTCTGCTTGAGTTTTGTTGTTTAGGGATGTCACTTAAATATTGTTTCTGCTTTTTTCAGTTTTGTGGTCTTTGGTCTAAAGATGCAGTGTTTAGAAGCATGTTTTAGGTCTTATTTAGTTATTTTATAAACTTTGGAGTATCAGGAAATTAAAACCATACTTGATATTTTGGCTACATTTGATTTTACTGATAGGCAAAACGGCTTGTTTCATAAGAATCTTTCCCAATATGTACCATCACATTTACCCACAGACAGAGAATGGGTGAAATCCTTTGATACATCAGCCCCCTTTTCTAGCGAGTCAGTATTGATTGTAGGTAAATTGCCAAACACCCCAGGCTTTAAACATTCAATTCAAGGTGTAGTGACAGGTATATGTGAAAAGAGTGTTGTCACCAAGAATCTGAGATAGTGGTGAAAACATGACACCAGACGTTTGGTACACATGACAGTGTCACTTGGAATGTTGCTGCAAAAATTCCTACCAAGTTCAATAAAGATTTGAGTGATATTGTTTGTATTTGCAGTATTTCAGCTACGTATATGAAAAAGTTGTATGATGACCTGTCAAAAACGATGCCTGAGCTGAAGTGCTTCCCTGTAAGAGATCCTTGTCACTTGCTAGATGGTATGCTGAAAGCATCTTTACAATCTTCAGAGTAAATGAAGAATGCTATTGACTTTGTAGTCCATTCTGGTGCACTGTTTCATTATGCCCAGGAACTAAAATGGAAATATTTCTCATTTTGTGCTTTGTGTGGCATCAAAGAATGACTCATCCTAACTGTGGCATTTAGCCATGGTTCTCAGTTCTAAAGGCTGTGAATGCTATATTATTCATGTGGCGACCATTTACAGAATTTTTGCTTAGTGATGATGCCAAAGGCAAGAAATGTACTGATCTTTGGTCACATATTGATAGTGATGTGAAAAAAGTACAGTCTAGTGCATGCTTAGGTTTTTACAGGAAAACATGACAGGACATAATCAAAATACTAGAGTCTGAAACACCCTTGTCTACCAAGTGTTCAGCGTAATTGGTGTAGATGTGAAACATCTCCTTGAGAGTAGGCTGGGTGGCACTTTTAGTCACTTTGGCACTGCAACATGCTCCATGTTAGAATTCTTGCCCCTTGGTAAGCAAAGAAATGTTAAGGAGCAATTCAAGAAACTTAATTTCACAGTCTATGGGAAATAGCTTGCAATGATGCATAGAAATGTTCCTTCACCAACCATGGCATTTCAAGTTAATGAAGCCTCACTGAGGTACTCTTCACAAGTTCTAGATGCATGTATACTCGAAATGCGCTCAAATGAACTCATGATAGACCTGTTAAACATATATGTGAGAGCTTAAGATCTGATCTCACTTCTTGTGATGCCACTTCCTGTGGTATAAATTACTGTTATGCCATGTGCTATGTCACATGCCGTGATGTCATGTGCTGTGATGTCACGCGACGTAATGTCACTTGCATACTGCCTAACTAGGTTAGTCCCCCCACTTCTTTTTTTAGGACTTGTGCCCTGGTTAGGACCATGCTTCTATAGAAAAAACATTTTTTGACTTGCCTATATCTTCGGATCCGTTTGACGAATCTTCATGACATTTCCCCCCAAAAAGTGTCATACTGAGTCTTGTTGTGCATGGAAAGTTTTGGGGTGATCCGTCAAGCGGGGGCCGAGAAAAAGGGGGATCGAAAAAATACAATTTCCCATATTAGTTCCAATAGGAGCTTTGAACACGGTCACAGCCTGAAGCACTGGACGGAATTGCAACAAATTTGGCAGGAAGGTAGATTTTGGTTCGCAGATAACGCTTTCAATTATCGGGTGTAAATCTGTTCAGTAGATTGGCTGCCAACACTTCAACCAGGAAGTGCTAACAGCCATCTTGGGATGTGGCTTCAGCCGAGTCCAACAAACAACATTTAAATAAAGAAAAAGGGGCAGGGTAGGAATACCCTGATCCCCTAGGTGTGGTGGTGAGGGCCCCTTGTAATCCCGACAAGGCCAAAAATCACTTTAAAAAAAAGCCCCACCCCCTTTCTCAACCATTCTGAAAACACGCCTCCTGGTGCACTACTGGTTGGGGGATGAAGTCCCCTTGGCTGCTGAAGGTTGTTGGGGGCCAAGAACCCCAGTTGTTGCCACAAGTATGTCTCGCACAGTGTGATTGCTCAGACCTAATCGGAGGCCCTGTCCCCTTTCTCGACCACTCTCAAATGCACCTCCTGGTGCACTACTGTTTGGGGGGATGAAGTCCCCTTGGATGCTGAGGGTCATTGGAGGCCAAGAACACCTATTGTTGCCACAAGCAAGTCCCCCACAGTGGGATTGCTCAAGCCTCATTGGAGGCCCACCCCCTTTCTCAATCACTCTGCAAATGTGCCTCCTGGTGCACTACTGGTTGGGGGATTAAGTCCCCTTGACTGCTGAGGGTCGTTGGGGGCCAAGAAACCCTATTGTTGCCATAAGTAAGTCCTCCAAAGTGGGATTGCTTAGACCTCGTAGAGGCCGTCCCCCTTTTTCAATCACTCTGCAAATGTGCCTCCTGGTGCACTACTGGTTGGGGGATGAAGTCCCCTTGGCTGCTGAGAGTTGTTGGGGGACAAAAACCCCTATAGTTGCCACAAGTAAGCCCCCCACAGTGGGATCTTTCAGACCCCATCAGAGGCCCTGCTCCCTTTCTCAACCACTCTGCAAATGCGCTTCTTGGCATACTACTCTCGGGGAATGAAGTCTAGGTGTGAGTGCCCCGGCAAACTCCGCTCAGCTGATGGTTACCTGAGTTTTTGCCAAGCTCTGCGTTCCATGGGGAACGCAGAGTGGCAAAACTCTGCAAACTCTGCTGGCCGAGCAGAGTTTACTGCCCACCCCTGTCAGAGACTCACACATCCACTCACAGACCCACTCAGACACTTATATACCCACTTACAGTTCCCACTCATAATCTTTCACACCCACTTACAACCCTACTCAGACACTCATTCACCAACTAAGACACTCACACACCCCCTCACAGACCCACACAGACACTCATATACCCACTTACAGCCCCAATCATACTCTCACACCCACTTAAAAACCTAGTCAGACACTCCTACACCCACTGAGACACTCATGCACTCACTCACTCACTCAGTATCAAAGGTAAGTGGTTGAAGTTAGGAAATAAAATTTAAAAAACCTTGCAATTCTCTTAAAAAAACAAAGATTACATTGTGATGTAATTTGATATGACATCAGTGATGTCACTGACCATGTCATGAGTGATGTAATATGTGCGGCATTGTGGATACGCAATTTCGAGTTAGCTCAGGTAACTATAACTGCTGAATTTCAGTGGTTTTGTAAGGGTGAAATCTGAGCCTAACTATTACGTCTCTGTACCTTTAGTTTTTTTCAGTAAATTTCTACAGGTTTTTAAATTCTAAATCATAACTATAACGTCCTTGTAACATTTGCTTTTTTAAGTAAATGAATATATATACACACACACACACACACCAGGGCAGCGAGAAAAAGTCATACATTGTTGGAACAGAACAACAAGGAAAGTGTGGAAGAAAATATAATTAGATAGTTCTCCATTTAAAATAAACATGTAGCACTGTTGAAGGAAAAGAAACCCCTCTGCTCCAACTCTTCTCTTTACATGAACCCAGTCAGTTCACAACGTGGTGCGGAATACACTGTAGAATAGCATTTCCATGCTTGCTTTAACTGATTGTGCTCAGAATCTTTTAATTTTAATTTCCTTGGCTGAAGTAGCTGATTAAATTTAGAATTTTAAGCAAGCTCATTCTATGCAGGAATAGCAAGGTTGAAACTAATGGGTCAGAAGAAACTATGCCTGTAGCTGAAGGAAGCAGAATAGGCTTGAAAATAAGCATAGAACCCAAGAATGTAAGGCATGGCCAGTTCACACGAACAAGCTACAGGATTTGCTGATGAGCAGAGACAAGTCTTCCTGGCTTAGGATGCTCTCTGTTCGAAACAAATGACAAAGATAGGTGGATGAAATGGGGGCAAAGGTGAATTGGGAAATACCTCTGTTAGCACATGGTCTAACAATCATTGCAGCATGCAAAACCTTCAGAGGTCTGTTGGACCAGGACAGCTGCCCGTGATGGATCACTATCTGGCTGGGATTGCAGGAACTCCTAAAAATCCGTATTTGTAAAGCACAAACTACTCACCCTTACGGGTCTCAAGGCGCTGGGGGCCGTCGTGGAAATTAAGTGAGCTATTGACCAGAGTCACATGGTGCTGAGCTGAGCTGCCGCCGGAGCCGGGGATTGAACCATGAGCCCTGTGCTCTGAAGTCAGCTGCCCTGGCTGCTGCACCACACCTCTCCACTCCTAGCCATCCCCACAACTGTCATTCTATCATATATCAGAAAATTGATATGAAAACACATAAGATTGTGCTAGTGTTCCCCTATGACCAGAAACCAAACCAGATCACTACAAATTGTGGTAGACATCTGTTGAGGGTCACTAGTAACTGGAGCAGGTGATCGTATGCTTCTGCCTGCAGGCTCTGGCCTCCTAGAGGCTCCTGGCTTCCTAAAACCCAATCAACAACGTAATTGCTTTCAAGAACATTTGACAAGTTCTGAAAGTGATACAAAGTAAAAAGCAACATGGAAATAGAGAGTGATAGACGAGTTAGTAATTCAACATAATCAAACAAGAAACAAGAAATTACTTAGGACTTCACAGTGAAATAGTAAACTATCATAGAGCTTTACAAATGTACAACATGCTCCAGAAATATTGGTCATCCTGATTAGTTTTGTCTTACTTGGTTTCTAAATGACTTACTTGTTTGTAAGGTTTACAACAGTATTAAAATATTTCTAACATTTCTCAGATGCCTTTATCTTACGCATCCAAATACAGTTAACACATTCAAGAAAAGTGTACAACCACATGCTCTAACGTCACTGAGCCACTTTGTCCCAAATGCCATCTGTCCTCTTGTTCGCTATTGCTCACATTAAACATGTTTCAGAGCCATTTCGAATTCATGCATTGAGGAATAAAATGTTAGAATTAAAATATGGTGGTCAGAGGTTCATGGAAGAAAACAAGCGGAGCATCCTTCGCATGCTCCACAGGAGCTTCAGATGGATCCCAATAAACACCAGAATGACAGTCATGCAGGTCCTCGTCACCAGCTGCCTTGATTATGGCAACAATCTTTGCGCTGAAATCTCCACCCAGCTCCTCAAAAGACTCCAGACCATACAGAATACCACAGCCGGACTCATCCTGGACATCCCCAGATGGACTCACATCACCCCCACCTCAGAAACCTCCACTGGCTACCTATCCAGAAGAGATGCCAGTGCAAGATCCTCACACATGCATACAAGGCCATACACAACTAAGGAACATCCTACATCAACCATCGACTGAACTTCCACCTACCTGCAAGACACCTGCAATCTGCCTCTCTCGCCCTCACACACAACCCACATCCTTCACAGCTGCAGCAGGACAGCGCCTTCTCCTACAATGCTGTTAAGACCTGGAACGCCCTGCCCCTCCACCTCCATACAGCACCCTCCCTTGAAGACTTCAAAAAGAAGATGAATACCTGGCTTTTTGACTGAGATACAGCACCATCATCGCCCAGATACATCTAGCGGTGACAGTGTTGCGCTATACAAATGCTGACTGATTGATTGATTGATTAAATTAATTGAAACTTTACAACACAACTTAAGGGAATCTGCTCTATCACCCGATAGTCGCCTCTTTAGAAAACAATTATTTACAAAAAAAATGCTAAAAATACTATACTTTGCTTTCCCAAATCATTCAACATGATAACATCTGAGCTTGGGTTGTGGCATCACTTTATGTCATCATCAAAAACGAATGACAGAGTGCACTCCTCTTTCTTCATTTTATCCTTATTTTTCCATTTTTTAGCTTGTTTGTGTGCAAGCCCGGTGTCGTGCACTGCCCAATCACGTACTAGACAAATCATTCCAATCACAGGGGCGTGTTCGCGCCCCTATCCGGACGCACAGCATTGATTTGTGCATAACAATGATGCCAAGATTAGTCCATTTCATCAGGCAATTTTTATTCCAAATTAATCCACTTTTTTTGTTTTTAGTTCTTGTTAATCCGTCACATGTAAGACACTTATGAATACATAATTTCCTTTAAACGCTGTAGGTATGCACGTAGCCTTGTCCTAAAGCACGGAATGTAACATAAATATTCCTCTAAAGATAATCTTCATCACCCAAGGCATTTCGAGCCCCTCTCGGCTCTTCATCAGGGGTTTATCTGCAAGTTTTAAAACATATCTGTTAGACTATGCGTTCACAAATTGTTGCCAGTTAACTATTATCCAAAAATAAAACAAAGATAAAACAAATGCAATTAATATATACGTGCAACTTTCGTTCTTCCCACCTTCAACGTTTTGCCCACTGAATTCAATTACCACTGAATAAATGCTGGTTCCAACTTTTCCAGATTCCCTTAAGAGAATCTACTTCTAACCTCAAACACGAGCTTGTACCTTAAATAAAACGTTCTGGTTCCTGCTTTCCATCCTATCGAGACCCATACTGTGTTCATTGCTGTCTTACTCCATTTTAAACACCTGTGCGATGGTCCCACCCCTTTCATTTATACTTGCAATTACTTCCCACTGATGCATCAAACTACAGGTACCAGAATGCTTTGCAAAAAGCCATTTAGCTGGTCTCATATAAATATTTTTCCACCTGTTATTCAAACTGTGTGTTTCAAGTTGCTCAAAATCGTAACCACCCACCCAGACATTTAAACACTTTAACTTCGAACGTTGAATCCCCCGCCCACCCATAAATATCAAATAAAACGTTGATAGCACAGTATGTTAGTTGGTTTCTAAAAATCGCTTTCTTTGCTTGTGTATGTAGTACATCCTGACACAACATGTACTGCACAATATGTCCAACCAATGATGATCCTTATTTGCTTTAAACACATAGTTCGTCAGATCCACTTTCAAGAAACGATGTTGCAAAAGTCTGCCATGTAACGATGAGATTTATATGCTTTCATTCTTCATTATTCGTGGGTGCTACTCGTCGGGTAGGCAGTGAAGTAATACATCATCAAAAACGAATGACAGAGTGCACTCCTCTTTCTTCATTTTATCCTTATTTTTAAATTTTTTAGCTTGTTTGCATGCAAGCCCGGTGTCGTGCACTGCCCAATCACGTACTAGACAAATCATTCCAATCACAGGGGCGTGTTCGCGCCCCTATCCGGACAGTATGGGTCTCGATAGGATGGAGAGCAGGAACCAGAACGTTTTATTTAAGGTATGAGCTCGTGTTTGAGTTTAGAAGTAGATTCTCTTAAGGGAATCTGGAAAAGTTGGAACCAGCATTTATTCAGTGGTAATTGAATTCAGTGGGCAAAACGTTGAAGGTGGGAAGAACGAAAGTTGCACGTATATATTAATCGCATTTGTTTTATCTTTGATTTATCTTTGGATAATAGTTAACTAGCAACAATTTGTGAACGCATAGTCTAACAGATATGTTTTAAAACTTGCAGATAAACCCCTGACGAGGCTCGAAATGCATTGGGTGATAAAGATTATCTTTAGAGAAATATTTATGTTACATTCCGTGCTTTAGGACAAGGCTACGTGCATACCTACAGCGTTTAAAGGAAATTATGTATTCATAAGTGTCTTACATGTGACGGATTAACAAGAACTAAAAACAAAAAAAGTGTATTAATTTGGAATAAAAATTGTCTGATGAAATGGGCTAATCTTGGCATCATTGTTATGCACAAATCAATGC
Organism: Calotriton arnoldi; assembly: GCA_963921515.1. Taxonomy (NCBI): domain Eukaryota; kingdom Metazoa; phylum Chordata; class Amphibia; order Caudata; family Salamandridae; genus Calotriton; species Calotriton arnoldi. The sequence goes on along the minus strand of CAWUFW010002391.1, from coordinate 1,441,827 downwards.
TGTGCGTCCGGATAGGGGCGCGAACACGCCCCTGTGATTGGAATGTTTTGTCTAGTACGTGATTGGGCAGTGCACGACACCGGGCTTGCACGCAAACAAGCTAAAAAATGGAAAAATAAGGATAAAATGAAGAAAGAGGAGTGCACTCTGTCATTCGTTTTTGATGATGTATTACTTCACTGCCTACCCGACGAGTAGCACCCACGAATAATGAAGAATGAAAGCATATAAATCTCATCGTTACATGGCAGACTTTTGCAACATCGTTTCTCGAAAGTGGATCTGATGAACTATGTGTTTAAAGCAAATAAGGATCATCATTGGTTGGACATATTGTGCAGTACATGTTGTGTCAGGATGTACTACATACACAAGCAAAGAAAGCGATTTTTAGAAACCAACTAACATACTGCGCTATCAACGTTTTATTTGATATTTACGGGTGGGCGGGGGATTCAACGTTCGAAGTTAAAGTGTTTAAATGTCTGGGTGGGTGGTTACGATTTTGAGCAACTTGAAACACGCAGTTTGAATAACAGGTGGAAAAATATTTATATGAGACCAGCTAAATGGCTTTTTGCAAAGCATTCTGGTACCTGTAGTTTGATGCATCAGTGGGAAGTAATTGGAAGTATAAATGAAAGGGGTGGGACCATCGCACAGGTGTTTAAAATGGAGTAAGACAGCAATGAACACAGTATGGATCTCGATAGGATGGAGAGCAGGAACCAGAACGTTTTATTTAAGGTACGAGCTCGTGTTTGAGTTTAGAAGTAGATTCTCTTAAGGGAATCTGGAAAAGTTGGAACCAGCATTTATTCAGTGGTAATGGAATTCAGTGGGCAAAACGTTGAAGGTGGGAAGAACGAAAGTTGCACGTATATATTAATCGCATTTGTTTTATCTTTGTTTTATCTTTGGATAATAGTTAACTGGCAACAATTTGTGAACGCATAGTCTAACAGATATGTTTTAAAACTTGCAGATAAACCCCTGACGAAGAGCCGAGAGGGGCTCGAAATGCATTGGGTGATAAAGATTATCTTTAGAGGAATATTTATGTTACATTCCGTGCTTTAGGTCAAGGCTACGTGCATACCTACAGCGTTTAAAGGAAATTATGTATTCATAAGTGTCTTACATGTGACGGGTTAACAAGAACTAAAAGCAAAAAAAGTGGATTAATTTGGAATAAAAATTATCTGATGAAATGGACTAATCTTGGCATCATTGTTATGCACATATCAATGCTGTGCGTCCGGATAGGGGCGCGAACATGCCCCTGTGATTGGAATCACTTTATGTCATACCATTTGTTCAAAGTACATACAATTGTGATCCCATAAGGATGTGAAATCAAATTCTCTACATTTGGCACTTTTGTGAATTTATGCAACTTCATGCACTGCAAATTCACATGTGCAACCAGTGCAAACCCAAAAGATTTTACCAAAGGGGATTTTTATGAATTTTATGATTATACAACACAAATTTTCTGATCAAAATTGCAATATTGAACATTTTGCTTTTCTTGAAATTAAAACTAGTATGCTAGATTTATACTTAAATAAATGCTCAAATAAATAAGAAATACATAGTCAAAAAACATGGAACACATATTATGATACTTTTGGAAGGTAACTTATTGACCGTAGCCCAAAACTCAATAAGTTGTAAGGGGGAAAGGAATCATGGGCCCACCTAGTCAAGGCCACATATAAGGGGCATTGTCACATTTGCCACACAAACCAATATATACTGCATACACTTCTGATTTCAGGAAATGCAATCCCAAATCAGATGGACCAAGTGTTCAAAGGAACACCACATAGGAAATTAAATTGCAGCTCTCATCACTGTGCAGAAAGTACATACACTTCTGTAGAACTTTTAATTTTTCTATTCATATACTAATGTGATAGGTTGTTTACATTAGAGATGTATGTAATTTTGAAATGGACTGTTGTGGTTTCATGCTTCCTTATTATTCACAAATCAAATGAGAGCAGGATCGTTTTTGTGCTGGAAGGGTCAAATTCCTGCACAAAAACAATCCTTGAAGGCATTTCCCTTTTTCTATGTGTGATGCAGAAAGGAAAAAATAAGATATTTCTCCTCATTATGCCTGAGTCTGAGAGGTGTACCATTTTTAAGCATTCCCAGGTTTACAACTCCTTGTAAATCTGGGATTGTGTTAAAAGCCATGGCTGGATGTGTGTGAATGCCGAAACTGTCATGCAGGTAAGAGCGTTGGGGCTGGGTGGGGGGGATTTTGACAGACAACGATGAGGGAAAATTAAATAAATAATTCATTTTACCTCATCGTTGTCTGTCGAAATCCCCCCCAACACTGCCCCACAGCCCCACTGCTCTTACCTGCATGGGCCGTGGCTGCAAAGCAGCGAAATGCACTGCCTTGCGATACCTTAGATTTACTAACAGACACAGAGCCTCACACAGTGGTTTGGTGTGTCTTAGTAAATCCCAGTTAAGAGCTTGCATTGCATTGCATCACCTTGCGTGATGCAAGGGCAACCCAAGCCCTTAGTAAATATTTAACTGATCTAATACATCATTTTTATAGTATTCTTTTTATTATTATTTTTAATTTTTCCAATTAATTCTTTAAAAAAAAGATACATAGATATTCATACAGGCTTTCATCAAACCTCTTCATCCATTGGTCTATTGTAGTGTCATGCACAATTTAGTTGCACCCACCACATTCTACAGCATAGGGCAAAGGTACAGACTACATTTGCCACTGGCTTTCTTAGCAATGAGTGGCAGCATTTTGCCTGTGCACATGTGAATATCCACCTATCATGTAGTGCACTTCATCTTCACTTCTGTTGTGAATTTCATTTTCACTTATATCAGCAGCAGTTGGGGTCATGATTGTGCCCTGCCCCTTCTTTTCTTACCTGCATTTGGAGGCAGGGATCTTCAAGCACTGATCTATTGATAAGCACTGGTTTCTCTCTTCTCGGTCCCTAATCAGTGTTGCCACCTGGCTGCTATTTCCAGAGGATAAGGGGTACATTTCAGTTCAAGAGGAATTCCTGTAACACATCCCTTGGAATTACAATTCCCTGCATTTGCTTGTCTTGTCTGTGTTCGCTTGGGAAGAACTGCATTTCTACAGGGATCGTCCGACAGTGCTGAGCGGTAGCTTTCAAAACAGCAGCTAGCCGGCAACAGTTTGGGATGAGCACATACTACTCATGGCGCGGTCTGATTAATATTCACTTTCTGGCTGCTGCTCTAAGCCTTTTCTGAAATAAAAATCAGTCTTGCAAGATGACACTTGTATACAGTCAGTCTGGAGGTCAGCAGTGAGTCGGAAACTTTATCCTCATGTCAGTCTCATTCGAAGATGCTGGAGCGGGAATCAGTTTACAAATTTAAAAAATCACATTTCACCATCAAATAGTAATTCCCACTGATGTTTAATCATCGGCTTCTGAGTAATGGATCATTGCTGTTTTTTAGAGAGAAGAAGAGTGCAATGCATCATATAAAATATCATCACAATCAAAAGTTTGATTTTTAGTCAATAAAGAGATTTGATGAGAGTTTAAAGGGTTTTGTTAATCAAATCTTTTGGTAGATCATCTTTATTGCAAATCACAAGTTAAATTCAGATATATCTCAATATTCAATGTATGACAGAAATATAAAAAGCAATATTGGTCAATCAAATCATATAATAAATGCATTAAAATGTGTTTCATAAAGGAAAGAGTCACTATTCTAAGATTTAGGTGAAAATGGTGTTATCAGAACCCATAAAAAGTTCTAATCCAAGAGAGTGAGAGCAAAGCATAAAGCTTTAGCATTTACATCAGCTCAATTAGATCAGAAATATCAAAGCAAAGAACTTCCAATAAAGAAATGTTCAAGAAACTCAAAAAAATCTCAAAGCAAAATGTCGTAAGGTCTCTGTAAATTGGTGTAGAAAGTGAGCAAAAAGAAGTGTGGTCAAAAGTCTCTCAATAGGAATGGTAACCAACTCTATTATGGACTACACATTTCGTGGCTTTGCAACATGGGAACAGAATCACTGCCCATCTTCTCACACGAATACAATAGTCCTGAGACAGGAATGTTACGTTTACAACTATTTTATTACAACTATGGACTCACGTGAAGTTTGCCTCACTCAGACTTACTGTCCCACATATACTCTACATCTTTGACCTTCTAATATCACATTTTTAGCAATAGTCCATGTAGAAGTGGAAACTTCTACATTAACGAAAAAGAAAACATTTTGCAGTATCACCATTGAAAGGGAAAAACAAGTAGGTTAGAAAGTCAAGTCCACATTTTAGACTGTGTGTTTCAATAATTGAACTCATCATTACCCCATTGAATGACAAAAATTAGTCATGTGTAAATGGTGGTCTTTGTGTAAGTACGGAAATACTTGAAACTATATAAGCAACTTATTAATTATAATAAAAATCTTGTCCATGGAGAAGTCAAGAATCAAACGTTTTATGTGTATTCAGGATTTTCTATTCAAGCTTTTTAGGTCGAGCCTAGACAGAGTGCATGCGCTGTCTGCAAGACCTGCAGTAATCACTATACGGAGTGTAATCACTCCTCCTGCTTGCCGATGGTTCACTCCTGCATCGCTGTGATTTTCTGGGTCCGTATTGGTTGATGCTCCTGATACATCACTTCCCTTTTCAGTCCAGCAGCACCGACCAACTACTGTTTCCTTACACTGTAGGTGTTCATGTGTTTGTTAGGGGACTACTTATTTATTACCATGGTGACTACTTCAGGGGCCACCATGCACATAGGTTTTATGTACACGGGTGCCGTGCTTTCTTTCAGCACGGTGCCAGCTTTGAGGTTCGAAAAACAAAAACAAACATGTGCTTCTGAGCCAGGGCTACGTCGAACACATGGAAGATTAATTTTTTTTATTACGTAAGCACTGGTTTTGATTTCTGGTATAGGGAAATGCCTTCCTGCTCACATTTAACTTTAAACAGAGGCGCCAATACTCCTGCAAGCCCAAATACACTTCCGCGGCATGCAGGGGCCGCCATGCCCATAGGTTTTATGTACCCGGGCGCCGCACTTTCTATCAGCACGGCGCCAGCTTTCAGGTTAGAAAAACAAACATCACATGCTTATGAGCCGGGGCTCGGCTGAACACATGGAAGACTCATTTTTTTATTAGGTCAGCACAAGTTTTGGTTGTGGTTTCTGGCACAGGAAATGCCTCCCTGCTCACATTTAACTTTAAACAAAGGCGCCAATGCTCCTGCAAGCCCATACACACTCCCCAGGCACGCGAGTCTATAGGGTGAGACGCCCAAATGTAAACAAAAAACATGTACTGAACTGGATGAGCTGCCTGTGTGTACCTTGGAAACTTGAGAGCTTTGCATTGTTCAAGAATTGTCTCACAAATAATGACACTGAACGACATGTGAAGAAGTTTCGGATGTTTGCTTTTCTCATCTGTCATGCCTGACATGTCTACGCTGTCCTCCCCTCTCATCCCTCCGGAACCAGCCTCCCCATCTTAGCTAGTTTAATGGTATGCAATAAACGCCCTACCACCCCCACCCCCACCCCCACTGGTGTTGTGTATGTGCTACATTTCCTTTCAAACACGACAAAACTATCCTGGCACTTTTGCACAAAGTTTGGACCTGCAAAAAGCGCAGAGCATCCCCACATCTGAGTTAGCAGCCTCACAGGTACACATGTCAAACATACACATCTATAAGAGGCGCTCACAACATTAACCTTCTATACGGGACACATGCACCTGCCCTGTCACCCATGACATAGTGACTGCAGGTACTCTTCACACTGAAAACCACACAAGTGAACCAAACATGTTGACACTATAGAAACGAGAGGCGAGAAGCCAGCGTAGGAATGCTGTTGAACGATACACCTGCTCCTTTCACCGTCTCCATATACAAAGATAATGCACAGCTGCATACCAGCAATAAGCTGGCATCCCTCCTACCTTTAGTCTCACAGTGCCTATGTAGAATCGTTATGTTGGCCACAGCCCTCCAATACCATAACAAGGTAAAGCGAACAAGAACCCTCAAGGGGAAAAAAGAAATTAGCTCCCAGATAGGTCAGCACTGGTTTTGGTTTTGGTTTCTGGCAGAGGGAAAGCCTTCCTGCTCACATTTAACTTTAAACAAAGGCGCCTCTACTCCTACAAGCCCATAAACACTACCGTGGCACGAAAGGCTATAGGGCGGGACGCTGCATACTAAAGCTCACACCATCATAGCCACGCACTACAAGGTGTCTGTTTTTTTCCCTCTCTGCAGTCACTTGGAGGTAATCTCTTAATGCTTAAATCGATACAAAAAAACCAGCAAGGCATGTTTACTGTCGTTGCGTCGCTCTGTATGCTGACAAAAAACCATAATATCTTGCCAGTCATGTTGCAGCAGACAGCTCACGTGTGCTCTGCTGCGACCCCGCCCTAACCCCAGGGACTTAGAGCTGCAAAACATTCCTTCTCAGGTAAGCTTTCTGCCTTGCACAGGAGCAGAGTGATTCGGTTTTGCAAAAGGCTGAGAAAAGTCTATGTCTTCTCTAAAACAAACAGAACAAAACAATTCCTTTCTAGTTTTTTAAAGGCTGTAATATATCAAAGTTGGTCCCTGCCCAATGACACAAGGGACAATGGCTGCGGTGAAAGTATACTTTATTTTTCCCGAGAGAGGGAGGCACGTTCCACTTCTGCTGTGCTCGTCCTCTTGGTGCCTACTCGCCGCTATCCCATCAGGCACCACGTCAATCACGTGGGTGACTCACGACTAGACTGCTACACCACATATCTCCCCCCCTTTGCGACAACACCAAAAAGAAATACATAACACTGTAATTACTTTCGTACGTTCAAACAATCCGAACAAGGGTCGGAGGAACCAATACTGTAATGCCTGGTGAAGGAAGAGCAGGGGGAGAGAGAGAGAGAGAGTGAGAGAGAGAAAGAGAGAGAGAGAGATTGTCCCAGGGCATGGAAGGATATGTCCCATGGGGTTTACAATTCAAATTCGCAATATCTGCTGGGACACACAACTAATCTACCTGTGCGGGTACGTGTGTAGGAGGCCTGCTCCCCTTGTGTCCCCTGTGCCCGAGGCGTGGTCTGTGTGTTGCTTTCTGCTTGATTCTCATTATGTGTACTCAGTGCCCTGTGCCCCGTGCTTGGGCTACCAGCGTCAATGGTCTGTTGGGGTGGTGTGTGCTCGGTAGAATTTCCATTGTTACTTGGCCCTGTGCTACCCCTTGTCCCCTCCGAGGTGCAGGAGCTTCTGGAGGTCTCTGGTGGAGGAACAACATCGGCCTTCTCTTCTTCACCATCGTAGCCAGCCTTGGTGATACTGCTGTCCGCCGCCCACTGGAGGATTTTGTTGCACTTTGCCATGCGGCTGTGTGACCATACTTTTCCATCACTCAGGAGGGCAGAGCGTGAGTAGAGTTCTGTGATTTGTAGTGGTTTGCTGAATTTGCTATCCCTTTCTTGCTGAGGTGGCCTAGCTTCACCCTGAGCCAGTCTCCTATCGCCAGGGAGACTTGTCGTACGCCATGTCTCTTATCATAGTTGGCTTTGTAGATCTTCTGGGCCTTTTCAATGTTGTGTCTAACCACTGCCGGGGACCATTTGCTTTGTAGTGTCATGTTCATCCAAACGAGGTTCTCTGCCTCGTAGGATCTTGAATGTTCTGTACCCTGTCAGTGTAGGCGTTATGCGGTATGCCCAGATCATGTGTTTAAGTTCTGTCTCCCAATTCTTGCCCGCATTGATGGCAGCTTGGACTGAGCCCATGATGACACGGTTGAAGCGTTTGGCTAGGCCGTTGCCGGCAGGGTGATACACCGGGGTGTGTTGTGTCTTGATACTGTTTCTGCGGGTGAAGGCTGTCCATTTGTCGGAAGTGAACTGGGGTCCGTTATTGCAGGTGATGACTCTCGGGATGCCTTCCCTCAAAAACACACTGGTAAGAAACGCGATGATTGCATCCGTGTCCGCCTTCTCACAGACTTCCACTTCTGGCCATTTTGAGTACCTGTCAACAAGAACAATTACGTATGTGGGCACGCCCCACTCATCCAGGATGGGACCCAATATATCGATGGATAGCTCTTCCCAGGGGTTGTTGGGAGTGGCGAATTCACCCATCGGGGGCCGCAGTAGAGTAAGTGATTTGTCCGCAGTGTTGCAGTGCAGACACGCCCGCACATGTTTTTCCACATAGGAGTCGATGGCCGGCCACCAATATGACTGCTTAAGTCTCCTTTTGGATTTCACAATCCCTAAGTGGCCTTCATGCACTATGCATAGGATGCGGTCCAGTAACGACTTCGGGGGTACCACCTTGTCACCCCGGAGTAAAAAGACAGTGTCGTCGCTGAGGGATAATTCGTCCCGCACTTCCCAATACTTCCGGGTGTCATCTGTCACATGCTTCTTTTCCGGCCATCCCTGCGTGACGAATGTTCTCACACGGGCTAGAGTCTGGTCGTTGTCATAGGCGGATGCCCAGTCTTGTGCACTGATGGTGTTCTCGTGGTCTCCGGTGAACGCCACCTGGTACTCATCCCATTCACTGGGTGTGGGTGCTGCTTCCATGGCGGTGGAGCGGCTGAGGAAATCAGCGACTTTGTTCTTCTGGCCCGGTAAGTATTCCACGTCGTAGACGAAGTCGAGGAGCTTGAGGGACATTTTTGCGATGCGCGGGGTGGCTGTCGCGTGGCCACTGGATGTCAGGACTTTTATCAGCGGTTTGTGGTCTGTTCTGAGGTTGAAGCGGGAACCCCAGAGGTACTGTCGAAACTTGTCCATGGCCAAGATGGCGGCCAGCATTTCCTTTTCAATGACACTGAATTTTTCCTCGTTGGGGCGAGCGAGAGGCGAAGCCTATCGTGGTTTCCATGCCGTCGGCGGATCGTTGCGACAAAACCGCACCCAGTCCCTTCTCGCTGGCATCAGTGGTCAGGATTCTGGGGGCCGAGCAGTCAAACCCCTGGAGAGGAACAGCCTCGCAAATGTCCTTTTTAATAGTTTCGAACTCCAGAGTGGATTCCGGCGTCCGACAGAAACTGTTCTTGTCTTTCAAGAGTTGGCGCATGGAGTGGGTTTTTGTGGCGAAGTTGCGGACAAATTTACTATAAAATTCCGCCAAGCCTAAAAGGATCGGACTTCTTCTTTGGTACGAGGCTGGGGTGCGGCCTTGATGGCTTCCACGTTCGCCTGTTTGGGGAAAATCCCATGTTCACCGATCTCGTGCCCCAGGTACGTGACCGTGCGCAGTCCAAACTTGCATTTCTCTAATTCTGCCATGAGGCCGTTGTCTGACAGTGTCCGTAACACTTACCGGAGAGTGCCGTCATGTTCCTTTTTGGTTATCCCCATGATGAGAATGTCATCCTGGAAGTATAGGACGTTTTTTCTGTGCTTAAACAATCTGTGCATGAGTTTTTGGAATACAGCCGCCGCGGATGCCAGGCCAAATGGCATGCGACGGAATCTGTAGCAGCCAAACAGGGTGATGAACGAGGTAAGCGCTCTACATGAGGGGTGGAGCAGAATTTGGTGGTATGCGGCTGTGAGATCTATTGTCGAGAACCACTTAATGCCCTTGGTCTGAGCCAACAACTCATTAATGCGAGGTAATGGGAAATTGTCCACCAAGATGTTTTTGTTCAATTCTCTGAGGTCAATACATAACCTCACGTTCCCGTTGGGTTTTCGCGCCACGACCAGGGGTGCCAGCCATTTGGCGCTTTCGATGGGCTCTATGATGCCACCATCCTCAAGGCGTTGCAGTTCTAGCTGTACGGCTTCCCTGCAGTTGAAAGGGATATTGTGCACTTTGTGGCTAACCGGTACTGCTCCTTCCTTTAGGAATATCTTGTGCATGAATTTTGATAGTTGGCCTATGGTGCCACCAATACGTTCGGAAAGTCTTTCTTCAAATTGTCTAGATCAGGTGTGTGGGACTCGTCTGCCATGAGGGCTTGGATATCTCCACTGGGATTGATTTGTATGCCTAATGCACCTTGATCAGTCCAGCCAAGAACTGAAGGTCCTTTTTCTGCCACATACAGTTTTCCTGTCGTCACTCGACCTTTGAACTCGAATGTGAGTGGTCTGAACCCTACCATGGGGATCTTCTCCCCTGTGTATGTAACCGGGTGTACGTCTGTCGGGTGTAGTTGGCTCCCTACAGTGTTGGCAAACTCGCTGTCCCAAATGTCTCTTTGTATGATTGTGAACGGGGAGCCTGAGTCTGCTACCATGGAAATCTGGACCCCCCCGATGGTCAATAAACATGATGGTTTCTTCCTTGTATTACAATCTATGCCCCAAACTTGGCCATCAATGCACAAGATGCAATCTTAATCCCCGTCCCCCTCCCCCGTTTCGGGTTCTGAGTCATACAGGACGCACTTCACTGCAGCATTGTTGGGTCTCCGCCTGCATACTTTGCCAAAATGTCCCACCACCCCGCAGAAGGAGCATTTGACCTGATAAGCAGGGCATCGTTTGTCATTGGCCATGTGAGCGTGGCTGCCACACCTGTAGCAGGAGGCCTTCCTGTCTGGAGGAGGTTTGGTGGGACCAGGTGGGGTCCTAGCGGGCCGCCTGCTGTTTCTGTAACCTGTGGAGGCGGCGGATCTGTCACTGGTAACTTTGGTGTCACTCACTTTACAGACTGCGGGTTTTGTCTCTATGTCCTTCTTGGCCGCTACTGCACAACGTTTGGATAGTTCAGCTTTCTTGACGATTGCAATGATCTCGTGGAGGGGCGCGTCACCACTCACCCACAACTTTTCTTGAACACTGGTGTTGACTGTGTGCATTATGATTTGATCCCGCACTAAGTCGTCGTGTAGATGGCCAAATTTGCAGTTGACCACCAATTTCTTGAGTGCAGCAACGTAATCTTCTACAGTCTCTGTCTCACTTTGTTTCCGCTGGAAAAAATTGTATCTATCTATGGCCTTACATATGACCGGCTGGTAGTGGCTGTCTAAGTCTTCCAATGCATGCTGGAACACGTCTTCGTCCGTAGCAGCTCTCGGTTTCTTAACCATATTGTCGTAGACCCTCAACCCTTCAGGACCCAGGTTGTGCATTAGTATTTTCTTCCTGCGCTTGCTGGAGAACTGTTCTTCACCTTCATCCTCCAGGGCAGACAAGTAGTTGAGGAAGTACCCCTTCCAATCGGCCCACTTCATGGCCGGCTCCCCAGGTTTTGGGAGAAAGGGCACTGGATTCGTGAGGGAGAAGGTCTGGGCACACATCGTGATGGTGGAGGGTCACCTGTGAGATAGGAACTGCGCCCAAACCCAGCTCTTTGTCTGTTGCAAGCAGAATCGTAGTGCAGGTGGCACAGCTTCTGAATTTGGGGCTGAGCAGTAAGGCAGCGCTGGTTTCACATGCTTGGGCTGCTGGATTAATGCACTTGTAGTGTAGTGATGCGTGGCCGTTTACCACGCGCTGGGGCCCTTGAGCAAGTGGTAGTGAGTACGTGCACTGCCCGTTCGTGAGGAAGTTCAGGTGCAGGCTTAGACTGCATGCAGTAGGATGAAGGGCTGAATAGCACAGGGACAGCTGCTGTTGGGGTCCGAGTGCGTGCAAGGGACATGTGGCAATGCTCACTTCGGCTGGCGCAGACGGGACGTCATGCTGGGCACTTGCAAGCTCCTCGTGGGATGTGCAGCTGAGGTGAAGCAGATGCAGGAGCGTGCAGGAGCAGAAGCAAGGGTGCTCACCTCACATGTGCTGTGTTGTAGGCTGCTGGTGGAAACCAGGATGCGGCCGGATGCATGTGGGGCCGTCGATGCACTGACGCTGCTCTCCCTCTCTCGAGCGCCGTGCTGGAGGTGCGCTTCCCGCCGTAATCAGGAGCCGGGGCTACGTTGCTGTGTCGGGCGGCCGTGGCAGCAGGGTTCGCTTTCCGCTCGTCGCCAGTTGTAATATATCAAAGTTGGTCCCTGCCCAATGACACAAGGGACAATCGCTGCTGTGAAAGTATACTTTATTTTTCCCGAGAGAGGGAGGCGCGTTCCACCTCCGCTATGCTCGTCCACTTGGTGCCTACTCGCCGCTATCCCGTCAGGCACCACGTCAATCACGGAGGTGCCTGATGACTAGACTGCTACACCACAAAGGCACACCTATATCTTTAACTTCCATCACCTTCGTGGGCTTGGGAGGCTGGGCTTGCTTTGGGCTTCTTTCCATAGTACATGTACTTCTTTTCTGCTTCTTTCAGACAGTGGTGGGTGTTATTTTCAGATTTCAGTCCCGGGAAAGTCAACAGGACACAGAAGTGAGGCGGCAGGAAAGTACAGTTTGGCAGAGCATCTTTGATCCTCGGGGGCAGCAGCTCCTGTCAAAAGAGACACCGGGTCTGCAGAGGGGTCACCAGCATGTCACCTTGTAATGTTCCCTTGTCACTGCTTTGAGGACAGAGGCCAGAGGCCATAGCCTGCCCGGGCTTGCTTGAGCCCTTTTATTACCCATTCCTCTGGACCATGCCGGTGGCACCCCCTCCATCCTGTCCACGGGTAAGGGGTCATAGCCCCGGTGAGTGCTAGATTCCACGAGGCAATGCCAGACATAAATAATTTTAAATAAAACCTGCCTGCATTCTCTGCCCTACCCAAAACGTAAATCATAGACTTGCATTTGCTAGTTGCCTTGCAATTTATGCTGTGGTTGCTATAGGATTGCTTTTATGCCAAGCTGTTTTCAGCATAATGGGATACTTTAATTGTGCTCATCTGCTGTACTGCTCTATGCATAGACACCTTTGCACATTGTAATTTGAGCTTTCAACGTTGTTCATGACATGGCAACCACTACCAATCTCATAAATGAATAAGCGCCTTTCTGCTCTGAAATAACCAAGAAACCTTTCTGTCTCATTCATTTCGAGTTATTTCTAACTTCCGTGCACCATCCATGCAACTCAACATGTTGTTTGCATGCACATTGGTAGGCCAATCACCATAAAACATAGATTACGACTCATTTTAAATGTGCATTCCTACTGCATTTGGCAACCAGAAGTGCAAACATAAAATATATGTTTAAAGTGAAGTTTCTTATCCTCTTTGTTAGAAATGGGGGTCTCTAGTTGGCAATGGTTTGAACCTTTGTCCAAGTAGGGACCCTTCTTGCTAGTCAGGGTAAGGGGGATATACTTCTAATATAACCCCTGCTCACCCCCTTGGTAGCTTGGCACGAGCAGACAGGCTTATCTCAGAGGCAGCGTGTAAAGTATTTGTGCATGCATACAGTAATACAGTGAAAAACTACAAATGGACACCACACCACTTTAGACAAATAAGTCATTCTTTATCTAAACCAAACAAGACCAAAAACGACGAAAATCCACAATACAATACTGTAAAAATAGTTACTTTGCAAGATAACCTTTAATTGCCGAAATAGCTGAAAAACACAGGGCCCGATTCACAAAAAGTAATCTGAGACAAAATCCTAACTTTACGACTTTCGGTAGTCCCAAAACGCATTGAGGAGTAGTAAAGTTAGGATTTTGTCTTAAGTTTTGGTCTTAAGACAAAATCCTAACTTAAGTTAAACTTAAGTTAAATTTAAGTTAGGATTTTGTCTTAAGTTTGTCTTAAGTTTTGGTCTTAAGACAAAATCCTAACTTAAGTTTAACTTAAGTTTAACTTAAGTTAGGATTTTGTCTTAAGACCAAAACTTAAGACAAACTTAAGACAAAATCCTAACTTAAGTTTAACTTAAGTTAGGATTTTGTTGCCATGACCACCGAATAGCAGAGTGCACCTGAATGACAGCCTCCGCGTCATTCAGATGCATCAGCCGTCTGCTCCCAGCGTGGAGACAGTATCAGGTGTGCAGGCTTACGCAGCGGCCGTCCCGCTTAAACGACTTTCTGCCTGCCCCGCAGCCAATCAGTCTATTTGGGACGCACCGCGGGGAAGGGCTGATTATTTCCCTCTCCACCGTCAGAGAAAGTATGAGGAACGTGGTGTTTTTGGTAAATTATTTTTCAAATAATTATCTTTAGCATAATACTTGAATGTTACTATTTAATCACCCACTCCGTTTAATTTTATATGTCATAGAAATTACTTGGTTTTTGTAGCTCAAGAACCACTATATAGCGTTTATGGTGAACTCCAGCATCCACAAAGGATTGAATCGCGTGGTTTTCTTCTCAATTTGTACAAGATAACATATAATTAAGGTATGAGTGTTGTTAATTTGAGTACACTGCACGCTTGTCATTTTTCACTACATAAAATGTATCATTGATACCCTGCCCAACATTATTTTTCTTGGTACAGGTCAACAGTGAGGACCTCTCATTATACATATTCTTGGATACTTGTGATCCCTACTCTTCTACACCAAGTTTTTGGGATTGTGTTCTATGTAATGGACCGTGTATATGGCACTTATGTATGTAGCCTTGTATGTTATGTAACAGTCCTGTGTCTTCAAGATATGTTTATGTATTGTTCTGCACGACTTCTGAATACTAATATACTGTGCATAATTTAAATACTTAGGGTCAGTCTCATTATTATTGTCTTTGTGGGTACTGTTGTTTTTACACCTTTGATTGGGTCTCCTAGGTGACCGGGATACATCTAAACTCTTTAAAGAAAGTACACTCTTCTTGACAGAACACAATATGAGAAAATACTGGCATTCCTTTGGGGGCAGTTTCTTCTCACTTATAACATGAGGAAAACAACTTGCATTTGATAAAGAGAATTTTGGGAATTAACCAATTCCTCAAGGGAATCCTTCATGATATTATTAAAATAATGTAAAATGCGTGATAAATCAACCTTTGCATTTCGTTAAGAGTTGACAACATTTTCAGGATAATAAGTGACGTGATGTTGTGATAACCAATATTTATTCAGGGTCTATAACCTGTGAGATGAAGGGCAGTTTAGTGATGACATTTTCATGAAACTGTTAACTTGAAGTAAAAAAACAGGTAGAGGAGGTCTGACCAGGGGAACAGGTGATTTTAACAGCTAAAAGGCTGTTTATCAGATCAAAGTCAATATCAGATGAAGAGTTAGGGAACTTCATACCCTGCTGTAACTCAAATGCCCCTATATCATGCATGAAAAGATTTATGGCAGTGATAAGAAGGATCATTTGCCCAAATATTAGCATCATCTAGGATCAACAATTTCATTAACCCCTTAACTGCTGAGCCTCCCCCCTTCCGTGACAGAAAATGACCCAAAACGCAACATGGATCCATCAAATTTTTCCTCCTAAAACAGACCAGTTTTTTGCAAAGTGGGTAGTTGTGGATTTTGGGCCCTAGCTCAACCGACATCTAAGGAAGCCTAGCAAACCTTTACATTTTTTAAATCTAGGCATGTAGGGGAATCCAGGATGGGGTGACTTGCATGGCTCTCATCAGGTTGTTTTACCCAGAATTCCTTGCACACCTCAAACTTTGACTAAAAGAACACATTTTCCTCACATTTCATTGATGGATAGTTCTGTAATCTGTGAGGAGCCACAACTTCATTCCGCCCAGCATTTTCCTAAGTCTTTCAATAAAAATGGTACTACACTTGTGTGGGTAGGCCTAGTGCCCCTTTACAGGAAACGCTCAAAAATGCAACATGGATACATCATATTTTTCCACTCAAAACTGATAGTTTTTTGCAAAGTGGGTAGCTGTTGATTTTGGGCCCTGACTCAGCTGGCACCTAGGAAAACCTAGCAAGCCTGCACATTTTTGAAAACTAAACAACTAGGGGAGTCCAGGGTGGCATGCCTTGCGTGGATCCCATGAGGTGTTTTTACTCACAACACCATACAAGCCTTAAACTATGCCTGAAATCATGCATTTTGCTTACATTTCTGTTATGGAAACTTCCAGAATCCACAACAATCCTCAAAATACCTACCAACCGCATTTCCCCACTTGTGCTGATAAAAATGCTGTGCCACTTGTGTGGCTAGACCTAGTGCCTGCAACAGGAATGGATCAAACCAAGGCCAATGGTAACTGAGGTATGAGAATATTTAACATAATTGATATCAATATGATTGTGGTTACGTCTGTGAATTATTGAATTTATTGATATGCATCATCCTACACACTTTGCCAACAATGGAACTGTCCAAACTTTCCCGCTTACTGCTTTGAGGACAATGAAGACAGCGATAATGAAGTTGTGAAAACTAAAATATTGTACCTTTCTTCAGTTGAATTATTGTAAGAGGTTTTGCCTCCCAGCAAAGAAGTTGGGGCTGAGAAAGTTTAATCACATGTACCTGTTGCATTTAATACCATTGCTTTGTTACGCATGCATGCCTTGGCCTGCATTACTATATTTCTTAACCCAGTTTTAATATTGTTTTTATTTTGGAGTGTTTAAAATCCTTAATGTGCATGCTAATTCTCATGATTCTCCTAGGCCTAGAAGCCATTTTACTTAGTGTTGTACATTTGCACATTTTCTGCATCTTATAACAAAGAGTAGCCTTGCTTCTAAAGTTAGCTATCAAAAGCATGATTTTCAGAAAGTATTCTGTTCAGCTGTATGCCTATGTAGCAATATCTGTGTTTCAAGGACTCCTAACATTCTTCTGTGACATGATCCTACCTCCTGCTCATTAGTTAGTTTCGCTGAAGTGTCAGTTTCTATCACATGTCCATGTTCCAATTGACTTGTATTAAGATAAAGTCTATAAAAACAGATGTAATTTGAATGGAATTTAGCATGCTCCAACTGGACTTTGAGCAGATGCTCACGTCTGTTGAAATTACAATTTTCATTTGCTGTTTTTGTCTGTTTGATCTCCATTTTGGCATTCAACTTATTAGATATCGTGTCCCAGATGTCTTGATTTATTGTACACCACCCACCTAACTACATGGCAGAATTTCCCAGCAATTCTATGAAGTACTACGTTCGCTTTTGATTAACCACATGTGATTAGTGGTTATTGAAGGTTTTAATGATTGGGTTCATAATCTAAAGGCTGGATCGAAAGATTATACATTTATGGAGTTAAAGTCTTCATTAAATCTATTAAAAGCCATACACAGCCTTACTCATTCTAAATTATATATATTAAATCTTAGGTGGACTTAAATTTAAAAATAAAAGAAAAAATATACTTAGTTCCATGTATTTGGAATTTTCTAATTACATTTAGCTTTCCAGTTCTAGAACACAGGAATCACAGCCAGATGGAATTTAAAATAGTTTCTAAATGCTTCTAAACGTTTAAACAATCCCAGCGCAAATTAGGCACATGAGCA
Organism: Calotriton arnoldi; assembly: GCA_963921515.1. Classification (NCBI taxonomy): domain Eukaryota; kingdom Metazoa; phylum Chordata; class Amphibia; order Caudata; family Salamandridae; genus Calotriton; species Calotriton arnoldi. The sequence goes on along the minus strand of CAWUFW010002391.1, from coordinate 1,424,503 downwards.
GATAATGTTGAAAATCCTTTTAACCCAAAGTTAAACAAAGCATGTAATTGATATCCTCGAAATGTAAGAAGTTGTGTAACCAAACGAGGTTTACCAGCCCCCCTTTTCTCTCAGGAGTAAATTGAAGCTCAAACTGAACTAAGTTGTCTGAAACTATGATGAGGTAAATAAAGATACACTTAAACAACACATGAAAGATTCTAGCCAAAAACTACTGAACATCAAAGCAGCCTACTATACTAATAAGATAACGGATGGTTCTAAAAACCCACAAGGAAGACTTCAAAATTAGAAATGTCCTTTCATTATTAGATAGTGTATAGCCAAGATTTACTCCATCTCTTGAATTTTGTGAACAATTTTGTTGTAGAAAACATCTCTGTAATTAGAGTAAGTAGAGAAAGTATGAATAAAGAACAAAATAATATCGAACCAGTAAGCACAACCAGTGTGTAAAGATTCTTTAGCATCTGTGTGTCAGAATTCCATATGCTAGACATGAAAACTTTAAAAAGATGAAAGTAATGTCTGGATCTCACCTGAACCCCTCTTCCCTTGCAATTATGTAAAAATTTGAGTCAGTGATTATAGAAGCCCAGTTGACTGTTCTTAACACCTCACTCACTCACTGAATTGTTCCAAAATCATTAAACATGCTAAAACAATCCCACTCTTAAAAAAGAGGCTGAGGACTCATTTATCAAAAAGAACTACCTACCTATCTTTTTGCTAATTTACTGGCTAAAAATCTAGAAGTGCATGTTGCAAATAACATATATGGCCATCTTCAAGGATCTAACGATCTTTATTCCTTTCAAGCCATCATTCATACAAGTCACAATACACAGAGAGTTCTTTCTGTTCTGGATGACCTAGGAAAGTCCCCAGCTGTGGAGATATAGCAGTGATTGCTTTTGTGTGCAGACACCTCTGTAATGGAATTCTCTTTCTGACTATTTGACTCTTAACTTCACTCTTTCAGAAAGAACCTGAAGACTCTGTTCCTCAAGAAAACTTATAATTGTCAATTCTGATACACCGAGGACCAGATTTACTAAGGTTTTCCGTAGGGGTCACATCACTTTTTTGGCACAGCCGGACGCAAAATCTATTTTGAGATTTACAAAGCCACGCAAAGCCTGATTTTTGTGGCCTTGTATGACTTTGTAAAAAAAGAGTAATGTAACATACCGCATAGTGGAGCCTTGCCATACCTTGCCTTAGGTTACATGGGTGGTGGAGCATGGGCATTTCTGTGCATCCATCCAAGTATTCTGATGCAAACTCATATTTACAGAGACTTGTAAACATGGGTTTGCACCAGTTTGGTATGCCTTCCCGATAATAAAGATATTTCTTCTTGTTACTTCCTGTCTAAAGAGGAAAAAGCCTTCAAAGGATAGTTTTTGTGCAGGAAGTTCCCTGTTCCTGCACAAAAACGTTTCTGGCCTTAACACAGGCACCCTTGCACTATGGTGCAAGGCTGCATGCATTAGGCAATCCAAAGTGCATCATCGCAATAAGAGAACTAAACTGCGCCATATCTTTGTAAATATGATGTAGTTCAGCTCTCTTCCCATCGCCCATCGTAACACGACAACTTTCCTTGCTGCTCTGCATTGTGTGAAATCTTAGTAAATCCGAGCCCTGAACTATATATCTTTTCATCATTGCTGCTTCATATTTTCACACAGCTTTTCTATTCAGTGCAAAGAAGCCTCAGATGAATGTGTGCTATATTAAATTTTAAAAATAACATAACAACATAACATAACATAGCAACTATTGTGAGGCTGATATAAAAATATAGAAATATGCTTGTATAATTAATGGAAAATAGAGGCAAAGCTGCACCCTAAAGTGTTCACATGGTTAAAGTTTAATAAGAAGATCTTCTTGCAATATAATAACACCTCCCTCTTCCCTATCACCTCTATCCTGTTCCAATAGCTGATATTTTACTTGTATTCTGCTCTAGGTGAGCACTCTTCTATCCACCATGATTCACTGTTAGCCAGCATGTGAAATTTTCCATCCTCAAACAAAGTCCTAATGGTAGATCTATTTAATACTATAGGACACCCCATCAGAAGAGAACAAGACTTCATCACAAGAACAGTTCTCCACTGGACCCCAGAAGGCAAACAGAAGAGAGGCAAGCCAATGAACACCTTGAGGCGTTCAGTGGAAATAGAAATGAAGGCCCTGTACCACAGCTGGGGCACCATACAGAAACTTTCCCAAGACAGAAGTGGAAGTCCTTCGTTGCTGCCCTAAATGCCAGTCAGCATAACAGGCAGTAAGTAAGTCTTATACCGCTAAAGGAGTAGTGATAGCTTTAATGCTAAGATATGCTCCAGCTTTCATAAGGAGAAAAGCTAATTTAGCTACCGTTGTTGCTGCAAGTCCAGTGACACCCTGGAGAAGGTGTATGAGAGAACTACTATACCCCAGTTATGGTTGACATTTATTACAGAGCTGCTGTGAAGGAAGGTCATTTTCCATTGTTGCATTAGGACCCTTGGCATATTTGCTATGCCACTGCAATGTGCAGTCTGGCGTCAGCTGGATCCACTAACATGGAAAGCAACACCTACCTCAAGGCAGGTCAAGATATAAGTAGCAAAAAAGACTCCCAAGGCAAATAGTTCAAACAAACACACTCATCAACTGCAAATCATATTGCCTGTCATCAGTTCCTCCTGCAACAGCAGCTTATGTATTTCTCCAACAAAAAACAAAAGCATAGATCCACAAGGCAAGAATCCATCTAGCAAATTATTAGGTCTTCTGAAAAGATTAGCAGGGAAAATTGAATCAAGAGTAAACAAAGATATAAAGGCCAGAGCAATGCTTTGACATTCTCCCTTCAGAAAGATATGCTTACTGGATCTCAATGGGAAGGTTCGCCAATATGAACTATCCTACGTGTGGCAAGAAGTTGCAATAACCAAAGACACCCATGATATCAGAAATGCAAAACCTCCGACCACCCCTTACCATAGGTCGAATAAAACAAATCACGCCCTGAGACTAATTGACCACCTTGATTCAGAGTCTTGCCAAAAAACAGAAACACAGGCCACTTAAAATTATTAATAAAAAGGAACTGTTGCCACCTGCACATCTCTTTCCTTTTGCCTCACTCTGACACTACAAATGGAGGATAATGGCTAAAGATAGGGGGCCAGATTTATTAATATTTGGCCAACGCAGCGCAGTTGTACTGCGTGCACTGTGCTGCTTCAAATGGAGAGGGCAGGAATGTGCCATATTTACCAAGGTATGGCGTACTCTTGCTCTCTCACTGCGCTGGCCTTTTATGTTCTGCCTAGCACTAACACTAGCATGGTGCAAGGGTGCCTGCATTGCAAGCAGGATTGTTTTTGTTAATGAAGGGACACCTTCCTGCACAAAAACAATCCTTAGAGGCGTTTTCTTCTTTCTAAATATGGTGCAGAATACAACACACTTAGAAAAAGGAAACTACAAGAAGAAATAAAGGTATTTCTCCTTGTTGCACCTCTATCAGGAGGCATACAATTTTGATGCATTCCCAGGTTTACTAATCCTGATAAATCTGGGAATGCCTGACAATTTATGGGTGGATGCGTTGGGACACCCACACTCCACCCATGAAACGCCTTTCTGGTGTGGAGTGACTTGTTAATGTTAATGTTAAAAATGATTTATAAAGCGTGCGTACACCGGGTGGTTTCATGGCGCTGTAGAAGGATCTGTGTGCTATCGATGAAAACATTAATTGTAGGCTTGTGCAAATAGCCATGTTTTAAGGGACTTCCTAAATTGCAAGAGCAACTTGGAATGCCTTGCTCCAGATTTAGCAAGACATGCAGGGACACACAAAGTGGCTTTGCGTGGCTTGGTATATCTGACAAGGATTGCGTCTCCCTTGCGTCACCTTGTGTGACGCAAAGCAATGCAATCCTTTGATAATCCTGGACCACTATCTCTTTCTCCTGCTGTATTTCTAAATTGAACTGGAAAAAGAGACTGGTCATGGGAAGACCCAACAGCAAGTCATCTACCTTTATAATCCCTGGGTGCATATTCCATGTTGCCCACTATACTGCATGTGAACCCTCCTGGAGTGTCCCCTCAGGCTGTTGTTGGATTGCTGGTCTTTTGGCTATGACAGAAATGGAAAAACCTCACCTGCTGAGGGACTGAGGAAATCAATTCTGACACTGACACCAGAAAAGGCTCAGAAAAAAACAGAACAATTTTAATATGTGCAAACAATTCCGAAATCGGTTTCCTCATATTTCCGTGTCTTCTTTTTTTCATTCCAACTCTGACAGCAGCAGCAACCGCAGAGATATACCACCGATTTTAACATTGCTTCCCAAGAATTAAGGTATATCCCTCCCATTGTGAACCATGTGCCATCTATCGACAGATTCATTCACCCTATCATGTATACAGTTAAGACCGTCATTGTGCCATCTCCCCTACAACCCAAGTGCTAGAATTCCATAATGTGTCTACTCCAAGCCTTACAGACCAGTAGAGGTCCCATGTGAAGTAAACAGGAGCAACTGTCTTGTAGAAGAGGCGGAGAAAACAACTGATATTTTAAGTAATTCATTCCTCTCAAGACTGCAGTTGGCGGAGTCGGCGGCGCGCGCGAACCAAGATGGCCGCCGCGCCTTGAGCTCCGTTTTTTACCTGCATTAACGACGAAGTTTCAACGACGATAAGGGCTGCATCACGTCTTTTCTTTTAGCCCAGGGCTCCTTCATGCTTGCAGAGACTGTGGGCTGAAATTCGAAGGTCTGGTGCCTCCGCGAGAAGAGCGGTAGGCGTTTTCATTTTCTCCTCAGAGAGTGCTCCTGCTTCCCTCGGCTCTCTCTGTGGGCTCCACACACAGAGGAGGTGGGCTTGACTTGCTGGGCACTTCCTCTCTTCAAAAGCCTCTCCTTTCTTAAAGGGGTTTGTTCCTGCCTCTTGCTGGATACCACTTCTGTTTCTGCACAGGTTTAAAGGGATTTTGTCCTTTTTTATTCCCTATTAAGCTTTATTGAGACACTGATTTGAGACTTTCTGGAGGTGTTTTTTCCATATTAATCATATTTTTCTGTCAGAAAACCACTTTTCACTTCAATTCTTTGCTATTTGCGGCATAATTCATTTATTATTACTTGTTTGCTCTCTGTTTGTCAGTATGGATTCCAAAACAGTGTCAAATAAACGTAAACAAGCTGTTTCACCTCCTCCTACCAAATCCAAAGCCATTGACTCACAAGATAATTCATTGGCAAAACCTTTGGAGGAAATTCAAGCTATTCATATTAATACTGACACAATTTCTTCAGATATCAAAAATATTCAGAGAGATATGGCTTCACTATCGATGAGAGTTGCAGACAATGAGATTAAAATTTGTGATAATACTAAAGCAATCACGACTATGGCTCCACTTATTCCTCACGTTGCTTCTCTCCAACGTTCCTTACTGGATTTGGAAAATAGAAATAGACAATACAACTTACGCATATTTAATGTCCCGGAGGGAGTTGAGGGACAGAGTTGTCGTCTTTTCTCAGAAAACCTTCTACCTAAAATATTAAATATCAAATTTCCAGAACGTTTTGAGATTGATAAAGCTCACAGGATTCCCTCGATTCCTAAACCTCACCAGGTCAAATCAAGACAAATCATATTTAAAGTTCTCAGGCATCATCACCTCCTCCTCATACGAAAGGCTGTCCGTGAAATACCTTCTCTCCTAATTGAAGGAAATAAAGTCTTTATTCATCAAGACTTTGCACAGGAGACAGTTCAAATACGACGACAATTTTCAGAATTGAGGCCTCGTCTACGAGAAGCTGGTTACAAATATGGCCTTTTTGATCCTGCGATTATGCGGATCTGGAAAAATGATGTCTCCAAGTCTTTTTCAGCTCCTGCAGATTTAATCAGATTTTTGGATCAACATGATCCTATTCTCATGGACTCTCAGCCTTCTGGTTCTGCGGGATAACATTCTATAGTCCTTAATGTAGGTTGATATTCTTTCATTATGCAGGTGTATATGTGGGTGGTTTTCTTGCTTTGCACCTCTGTCTCCAATGTTCTATTGGTATGAGGTCTTCAAGACTGACCTCTCTGTATGTTGTTCGTCTTGTTTTGTCTTTTTTATATGGGCTGATATTCTTTTTCTTTCACTCTCTTCTATTACTTATAGGATAATATGTCTAGGCACGAAAGTTAGTTGTTGCTTCCTTAAATGTGAAAGGTCTGAGACACCCAGTTAAAAGACGTAAAATTTTAGAATATCTCAAAAAGTCTAATGTAGATATCTGTTTTGTACAAGAAACCCATGTGGATGATAAGACATTACATACTATGTCTAAAGGTTGGGTAGGGCTTATAGTTTCGTCTCCTGCTGCAAAACGTAAAAATGGTGTAGCTATATTTTTTCATACAGAGCTCAGGTACAACTATTGTCTCATCATCATGACGCAGATGGTAGATTTGTTCATGCTAAAGTTCAGATTGACAAACTCATTTTAAATTTGGTCAATATATATGCTCCTACATCTGATGATCCTGCCTTCTGGTCTTATGTTTCTGCTGAAGTACTTAAAATTGGTAATATGTCCCTTATACTTGGTGGTGATTTTAATCTTATCAGGGATCCTTTGTTGGACCGGTCTTCTGCTTTTAAATTCCAGCCTAACAAAGCATTTTTTGCTTTGAAATCCTTCCTTTCTGTTACCAAATTGGTTGACTTTTGGAGATTGGAACATCCGACAGATAAAGAATTTACCTTTTATTCCAATGCTCACTGCTCTTTTTCTAGAATTGATTACTTATTAACTTCACGTAATCTATGTCATATGATTAGTGAGGCGGTTATACATCCTATTACGGTTTCAGACCATGCTTTGATTTCCTTCTCTCTATGTATTTCTGACCCCCAAATTCCTAATAAAAAATGGAGAATGAACTCGGACATAGTTCTTAATCCAACTAACTCTAAAAAAAAGGCCTTAGCTATTAGTGATTATTTTTTTAATAATAACTCACGTGACACTTCCAAAATTATACATTGGGATGCTTTTCAAGCTTACATTCGTGGAGTTTCAATTTCTATTATGGCACATGAAAATAAATCTTTTTACTCCCACCTCACCAAATTAGAGAAACAGATTGCATCTGTGGAAAGATTTTTTATTACATCTAGAGATCCACAATATAAATCCCAACTTCAGAAATATAGATATGAATATAATTGTATGCTTAGTAAAAGAGCAGGTTTACTTATCTCAAAAGAAAAATCCAATTTTTATTTTAATTCCAATAAATCTGGTCGATTGTTAGCTAATTAAATATGCCTCAAGCGTGACAGGATTCAAATTCCAGCCATCAAAACGAATAATGGTACATTGGTGACAGATATTGAGGATATACTGAAAGAGTTCCTTTCCTTTTACTCTTCCTTATATCACGAACCTCTCGCACCTAATAACAGTGGTATTAGTGATTTCCTTAATTCTTGTCGATTGCCTCAGATTTCTGCTACTGATAGATTAACCTTAGATAATCCCATTGATGTTAAAGAAATTGTTGCAGCAATTAATGCATTGAATTCCAAAAACTCCTGGTCCAGATGGTATTCCGGCCGAATTCTATAAATGTTATCAGGACCAATTATCCCCTTTTTACTTTCCCTTTTTACAGATTTTCAGTGCACTTTCATGATGGGGGATCTTTTACTGAAGCCACTATAATTGTTCTTCCTAAACCTAATAAAGACCATACCCTAGTATCAAATTTTCGTCCTATCTTTTTAATTAATCAGGACTGTAAAATATATGCAGGGTACAAAAAGAGGAGGGGGGGTAGCGATCATTTTAAGGGACTCCTGGGACATTGAGTCCTCAGTGATGCCAAAAATGGATGTAATGGAAGGTCTTAACTTCTGTATCAAAATCAGCCCTTCAACCTCTTTTTCAGGACTCCTGATTTACAGACCGCCAGAATGTGCGTTAAGCGCTAATCTAGATGTTTGTGATTATATTGCGCAGAAATCCCTTTTGTATTCGAGCTACACGGTGCTAGGGGATTTCAACCTACACGTGAACGACCCCAGCTGTGTTCATGCAGCTCAGTTTGAATCCACCCTTGCAGGGGTTAATCTGGTCCAGCAGGTGAAACTCCCCACCCACATAGCAGGGCACACCCTGGACCTGGTGTTTTATAATATTCTATCCCTGAATATGAAGGACCCGTGTCCAGTGGTCTGGACGGACCACCATTTGATCCCTTTTTCATTTAGTTTGGAAAAATTGAGTCAGCAGGCTGGCTCCCGCAATTTCCTAAAAATAAACTGGAAGAAGCTGGCAGCAGAAAGTTTAGGACCTGCCTTGCAGGAGAGTCAACCTCTACTTTCAAAAGATCCTAATGCAGATGCATTTGCATTTCGTAACTGGATTTCTATGGGCGTAGAAGCTACTGCTCCGGCTTGACTCACTAAAACACGGAGGCAATCTCCCTCGGCCCCATGGTTTTCAGAGACTCTCAGAATTTAAAAAAGCAGTTGCAAATGCCTAGAACATCAGTGGCAAGCGAACTACTGCGGTATAGCTAAAACTGCTTACAAGAAAGCACTTAAAGAGCTACATAAATTGATGAGAGCGGCAAGAAGAGATTACGTGGCAAGGTGCATTAAGGAGGCAGAGAACTCAAGCAAAGAACTATTTAAGGTTGTGAATTCTTTCCTCAAGCCGAAAGAATTAGAAATTGAAGCACAATCCTCCTACTCACTATGTGAGAGCATCGCTGACTTCTTCGATAATAAAATTAGGAAAATCCAAAACTCATTCACAGCAAGAGTTGAGACGGTTAAATCCGATGTGAAGGAGAGCAGCCAGCCACAGTACTCGTTTATGGAATTTCCCCCGATCACGCAGCAGGAAGGTCTGGCTCAGATCCTTAGCTGTAAATCAGGCTCCCCGGAGGACCCTTGCCCCCCTAAATTATGGAAAGTAGTAGCTCCTTCGATCATCAAGGTGTTTATCCATATCTGGAATACTTCCCTTGCATCTGGCACTTTCCCTGATATGTGGAAACATGCTATTGTCCTCCCCCTCAGGAAAAAACCCAATGGAGTGCTAGGAGATTTTAGCAATTATCGCCCAATCTCATTACTACCAGCCCCCGCGAAAATGCTGGAAAAATGGGTAGAGAGACAACTGCCCAACTTCATTGAGGTACATAGCATTCTACATGACACCCAATCCGGTTTCAGACCGGGTTTCAGTACTGAGACGGCCCTCTTGGAGGTGGCAGAATCGGTAAGAATGTCAGTGGACTCAGGGGCATCAGCAATGCTGGTGCTCCTAGATCTATCCGCGGCATTCGATACTGTAGATCACTCAAGATTGTTGCAAAGACTAGAGGACATCGGCTTAGGGGGGGCAGTTTTGGCTTGGCTGAAGTTGTTCCTTTCTAATCGCACGCAACAAATTGCCTTACAACCCCACAAGTCTAAACCCAAGAAGATTTGGTGTGGAGTCTCGCAGGGGTCAGCACTAAGTCCGCTTCTGTTCAACATATATTTGGCCCCGTTGTTTTCTCTCATTTCCAACTGGGGTGTGAAGGCGATATCATACGCCGATGACACCCAGTTGGTGTTCTTGTTTAAAGAGCAATCGGACGACGCTTTTAAGTGCTGCAGGGGTTGTCTAAAAGACATCTCCTTGTGGATGAACAATAACAAACTGAAACTCAATGCTGAGAAAACGGAGGTGCTGTTCTTTGGAAAAAATCCTCCGCCACCAGCAGACCTATGGTGGCTGCTGGAAATGGGTCCCCCCCCCCACCCCTGCAGCGATGGCCAAAAATCCTGGGGGTAAAGTGGGAGACTGATCTCTCTTTTCTGGCCCAGATCCGGCAAGTGACATCAGCCTGCTTTGGCAAATTGAGAAGCCTGCGTAAGTTCCTCCATCTGTTGCCTGAGGACTGCCGCCGAGTCATAATACATGCCACGGTGACAGCTAGAATGGACTATGCGAATGGCCTCTATGTAGGTCTGCCTGCCTACCTGATTAGAAGATTACAGATGGTGCAAAATGCTGCTGCGAGATTGATTAGACGAGTACCATTCCGTCATCGTATCTCTCCGCACATCAAGGAGCTTCACTGGCTGCCTGTGGCCAGAAGAATCAAATTCAAGGCTTTGACATTTGCATTCCGTTCAATCCATGGTAAATGCCCGAGTTACTTGAAACAACGTCTCTGCAGTTACAAGCAGAATTGACTACTGAGATCAAATACACAAAACTTATTGTGTACCCCACGGTTTAGGAAAGCACGATGGGAGGCAGATCCTTCACGGTCAAGGCGGCCAAGCTATGGAACTCCTTGCCAAATAACCTGCAACACGTTGACTCAGAGCCACTTTTCAGGAGAGCAGTGAAAACGTGGCTATTTAGCTTAGATCAACAGGCCTAGGTCACTTGCTGAGCGGGCTTTCTGCCTGCTACTGTATCGCTATAGCGCCGGGACACCTCTGTTTGAGGTAGCTGTTCGCGCTCTACAAATGTCGATATTATTATTATTATTATATGCCAAAATTTTAGCGACTAGATTATCACCCTTACTATCCAATATTATACAAACTGATCAAACTGGCTTTATGAAAGGTAGATTATCCGCTCACAATACCAGACTGCTTTGTCATGTATTATCCCTTGCCAAAGAATCCAGCTGTCCAATTGGTGCAATGGCCTTAGATGTGGAAAAGGCATTTGATAAGGTTAATTGGCAATTTGTATTTAAAACTCTAAAAATGTTCCATTTTGGTCCTATTTTTAATAATATGATTAAAGCATTCTATTCAGCCCCCTCAGCTTCCATTTTTGTCAATGGTGTATGCTCTTCCTCATTTCGCTTACATAGAGGCACTCGGCAAGGATGTCCTCTTTCTCCTTTACTTTTTCTTATTGCAATTGTACCCCTTTTATGTTCTCTCCGCATTAGTAATACATATTCAGGTTTCGTTTTGAAAAATACTACCATTAAACTTTCTGAATACGCTGATGATGTGTTATTATATGTTAATGATCCCCTTACTTCTATACCTATTATTCTTGATATTATTCATAAGTATGCTGATGTTTCTGGTTATTCTCTGAATACTAATAAGACAGAATTTTTTCCATTAAATGTTTTTTGTAATTCTACATTGCTGGCAAATACTGATATAATTTGGTCTCCAAAAAAACTCAAATATTTAGGTATAACTTTTACTGATTCGATTAAAGATACAGTTGAAACCAATTGTTCCACAATTTTAACTAATCCCAAAGAGAAACTGGATAGATGGTCTAATCTTCATCTAAATTGGTGGGGACGTATTGAAGCAAATAAAATGTCTATAACCCCACAAATTCTATATTTATTGTCTATGTTACCCTTCTCTTTCCCGTCCACTTTTTCTGCTAAATTATATGTTATTTACTAAGTTCATCTGGAATAATAAACCTGCACCAATCAGTCATAAGACTTTACAACTGCCCAAATGTGAAGATGGGGTTGGTCTTCCAGATTTAAAAAAATACCATTTTGCATTCCTTGTGGCACAATGTTCCTTATGGTTCCATAGTATTCCCCCCTTTAATGCACCTAAATGGCTTATCCTGGAAAAAAATATTTTGGCCCCGTATTCATTAACTGCGTTTCTTACCATGGCAAATGGTTCTTTTGGTAAACATTCCCCCATTATAGCCAACTCTAAAATTGCCCTTTTATCATTTGATAGTAGCTTTTCTATTACTCTGTCTTCCACTAAAAAAGTTTCTCTTTGGTTCAATCCTAAACTCCAATATCATAAGCATATTTCTTTTTGGAACGTATGGATTACTGCTGGTATTTTCTTTGTTGCTGACATCTGTCATTATGATATGTTTTACACATTTGATGTGATTCAAACTAAATACAACCTACCTTTGTCTGAATTACCCAAATATACATTACTGTGTAATATGGTTCTTACTGCTTACCCGCAATTACTTTCTATGTCTCAGTCCTCTGGTATAGAGTTTTGTATTTCTGTGTTCAGCCGCGGCGCTCAGGACATATAGCCTCTAAAGTGTACAAAAAACTTACTACTTCTAATTCCTCCTTCTCACATTTTAATCAAAAATGGTCACCACACATAAATCTTCAATCCCCTAAAATATCCTGGAAGGATATTTGGAAATCTAACACAGCTAATTATCTTCCGGCTACTCTTATACAAACTATTGATTATCTACTTTACCAATGCTTCTGGACTCCAGACAAATTATTTAAAGCTAAAATTCTAGATACTCCAAAATGTTGGCAGTGTAAGTCTGCAACTGGTGACCTACGTCATTCATTTTTCAATTGTTCTATTATTCATCAGTTTTTATTAGACATATGGAATATTATAACCCGGATCCTTAAGATCCGAACAACTTTATCTTTTCATATTCTAATCCTCAAATCTTCTCTTTTTGAATCTACATTATACCCTATGGACTGTAAATTGTTTGACTTTCTTATTTCTACTGCAATCAAATCTATTACCTGTAATTGGAAAAACGCTACCTTACTTTCAGTTAATGCATGGTGGGAATAGATTATTTTTCATAGACGTGGGCAATGCTCTTTTCCACGCTCTCCTAATGATTCCTCTCCTTCTAGATCTAATATGTGGTCAAGTTTGGACTCCTTTATCGTTGCATGTTCTTCAATTTAAAATGCTTCTTTGAATTTTTATCAATCAATTTATGTTCAATGTAGCCCTTTTTTGTTTATATTATCTTTTTTTTATATCTACTATGTAATTATTAATGCTGGTATAGATTTTCTATTTCATTATTACTGGCTGTCTATATTTCCTATGTTATAATATGTACCTATACCATATTGTTTTGTAATATTCTTTGTATTGTGTTTGAATACTTATGAAAAATTCATCTAATAAAACTTTTTGAACTTAAAAAAAAGACTGCACTTGGCACACTCAGAAAGGAGGTGAACATTTTGTAAAGCAACTCGAGTTCCAATATCAGAAGTGGAATTCATCTCACTTTGCGAGGACTAGAAAGTGACACCTGAGTGTAACGGTGTGTCAACAGACCAATCTTTATCATTTCAGATGTTTTGCCTTTATTAAAATGTGTGGTTTATTGCGTTTTAAGACAATGTCTCTTTGAAAAATCGAGGCGATTAATTGTATTATAATAATTTTCAATGTGTTTTCTTACTTTCTGTCAAATACACAGTGTGGTGGCCAAAGTGCGGCATGACATTACCATTGACATCCATCAGTGAAAAAAGATATATTTTTGTTCAATACTTTTTCTCTGTAACACTTAGCTAAAAACTGTGGTGTCATAAAACAATATTCAAGCAATATTTAGTTTACATGTGATCCACAGTATGTTGCTAACAGCTGGCGATTTGCACGTCTTTAATTTCATTTTAAATATTTATTGAAGCGAATATTCATTATCTATAACTTAATTAGCACATAAATGGTTTGGTTTTATTTGTTCTCATCTTGCGAGGTATCAAAATTCATGCGTCTGTAATGTAGATCGGCATTATCAAAGACTGTTCGTTTCTTGAAGTGGTGTCTGATTTTCTTACCCAAATTGAATGAATTATTCAGGCTGTTCAAGGGATACACCAAGAAATAGCATGCATCTAGTTGTTTATTTTATTAGCAAGGTTACATTTAAAGAACACACGTTATCATTTCATGCAAAACTTTGAGCAAGCAGCTGCCAGATTGTTTTTTAAAAGGCACACTTATTCCAAAAAGTCTGTTGTCAATCACTATACATATTTTAACTCATATTGAAAAACTCAACATAATTATATGTTCAACTTATTGTGAGCATTTTCCCTGCTTAAGCTTTCTGCATTTTGGAATCTGCTTTTAATTTCTGAAATATCAGGAGACGTGCACTCTTGAAAATCCATTGCAGTAATAATGGTGCAACCTAAAAATTAGCATTTACATTCTAATTTTCTCCAAAAACTTTACATGCTAGAACATTCTTCAGCATGCACTGACATCCTGGGCATGTCACAATGGAATTTAACATTATACTTTTTATTGATGTGCATGCAAGGCCCAACAGCAGTTATCTTTATGAGGGAAATTTGTTATGTTATGTTATGTGTATTTGTAAAGTTCACTGTCACCAGTAAGAGTTTCCTGGTGCTGAGCAGGTGTGTGTGTCTAGTCCTAATTGAAAGCGAGGTCTTCAGCTTCTTGTGGAATTCAAGAAAAAAGGAGGAGGTTCTGATTTGAAGTGGGAGGCCGTTCCATGCTTTAGGAGCAATATAAGTAAACACCAATTCTCCTGATCTGGTTCTCTGTATGCTTGGGATGTGTGTGAGATTGAGTTCTGCAGAGCGAAGATGTCTGGGTGGTCAGTTGAAGGAGCAGGGATTGTTCAGGTAGGTGGGGCCTAAGTTGTGTAGTGCCTTGAATGTGTGTGTGTGTGAGGAGTTTGAAATTAGCTCATATGTGAATCAGGAGCCAGTGGAGTTCCATGAGGTGTGGTGTGTTGTGAGTTCTGTGTGGGAGGTTGAGGTTGAAGATGAATGAGTCTTGCTGACGAGGTCTGGATGGCTTGTAGTCTTCTAGTGAGTTGCTTGGTTATCCTGCATAGAGAGTTTTCCATAGCCCAACTTGTTGGTAACTAGGGAATGAGTGACAGTTTTCCTAGAGTCTCTTGGGAGCCAATTGAAGATCTTCCCCAGCTTCTTCAGAGTGTGGAAGCAGGAGACAGTGAAGGCTTTGACTTGTGCAGTCAATTCCAGTATGGTGTTGATGACTGTTTCGAGGCTCCAGGTGTGAGTGCTGGGTGTGGGTCCGAGTTTGGCCTGCCACCAGTTGGAGTCCCGTTGTGAGGTATTCTTGCTAAAGATCACTACTTTTATCTTGTCAGTGTTGAGTTTGAGACAGTTGGATTTAATTCAGTTAGTGACTTCAGTCATGCAGGGGGTGGAATTGCTTCTTGTGCTGGGGTACTGTTTGAGAGAGTATGAGTTGTGTGTCGTCAGCATCGGAGAGGATGTTGAAGTTCTGTGCATAATGACGTTGGCCAGTGGGATCATGTATGTGTTGAAGAGGGAGGGCTTGAAGGATGAACCTTGAGGCACTCCGCAGATGAGTTCGAGGGGTTTAGAGCAGTAAGGTGCCAGACTGAAAGATTGTGTTCTGTCCATTAAGAACTTGCAGATTCAGCAGAGAGTGGGTCCTTGGATGCCAATCATGTGCTGGTGCCTGATGAGGATGGGGTGTAAGACTGCGTCAAATGCTGGGGAGAGGTCCAGGAGGATGAGGATTATTGTGTCAAGGATCATTCAGATGTCACCTGCAGTGGCGATGAGTGCTGTTTCTGTACTGTGGTTGGGCCTGATTCCAGACTGCATGGTGTTGAGGAGCTGGTGGTTCCTGAGGTGGTTAGTGATGCGTTAGTTGATTCATTTCTCTATGTCCTTTGCTGGGTATGGTAGGAGGGAGATGGGTCTGTAGTTGGAAAGCGTAGCTGGATCGGTGGATGGCTTCTTGAGAAGGGGCTTGGTGGTGGCATGTTTCCAGGTATCCGGGAATGTAGCTGAGTTGATGCAGGAATTGAGGAGGGGTGTTAGTGCTTTGCTGATCGGTAGGAGTCGTTTGGTGTAGATGTGATGAGATGCGGCCCTGGAGTGGATGATAACCGCAGGCCACGAGGTCATGGTTCGCTTTTCGGCTGTGGTGGGAAGTTGAGTTTCAATGGAGATGTGGTCTGATTAAGGGTCAAAGTTGTTGTAGATAGAGATGATTTTGTTACAAAAGAATTCAGAGAGCTTGTTGCAAAGGTATTGCGAGGGGGTGATGTTGCTGGAGGTGGCAGGAGGTGTGGTAAAAACTTTAATATTGGTGAAGATTTCCTTGCTACTGTTAGTGTCGGTGCTGCTGCGATCTGCAAGAGCTGTGTTCCATATCTGCTGGTGGTAGCATCTTAGGGCTGATTTGAAGAGGTTTTTATCTGTGGTCCCATGACCTGTTCTCCATTTGCGCTCCAGTTGCTTGCAGTGGTGTTTCATCAGCTTCAGTTCCTCTGTGTACCAAATGGCCTGTGGTTGGACTCTTGTCATTGGGTTGCGCTTGAAGGGAGCCAGTGAGTCAGAGCATGCAGTGATCCACCTGTTGACTTTCTTGATAGCTGGTGGAAATGCTGAATCTTCTTCATGGTGATTGGATCAATGTGGTTGCTGCAATGTAAGGTTAAAAGTGCTTCCAAACACTGAGTGACTGCTTTTTAAAAAGTAATGCATGATTTCAGAGGCCTGTGATATGTTGTGAATGGTTTGTGACTTGGGGTACTCTGAATGCCAACCAGCAATTGCCATTCTATGATAATCCCATTGAAACCTGCCTTTGGAATATCTTTGCACTCATTCAAATGACCCTAATCCTTAATTGGCAGCACATTTAATCAACATATATTTGAAATGTGGGGGGCGCTAGAGGGCACCAAGCAAGATGGCCGCACTCCTGTGAGGCTCTTGCTGCTCGGGCGAGCATCCGATGAAAATCCTGTTCATCTCCCGAGAAATTCGAGAATGAAAGGCTCCGCGTGAAAGCAGACACCGCAGAGCACTTGCTACATTGCCTCGCCATATACTTCGCTGCCCGGAACTGATGGTAAACGACTTCTCCCTCCGCCGGTCGGAGTACACAACATGGCGGCCGAGCCATCCCGGTGCTCGGATTGAGGCGCTGCCGGACCCCGGAGCGGAACATCGTCGCTCCCGCAGTTGAGGCGATCGCTGACCCTCCCATCAATGACCTTGTACTGCACCTGCTCCCGCCGTCTCTGTTTTGCTGCGGGCTGGGAGGACGCCATTGTATCCTGTGGGGGCTGGGCCCTGCGGCTCCTGGCGGTGCTTGGCGGCCTGCCGCGTGTGGCTGGGGCGGCGGAGCCCGGAGGGCCGGCGGACTGCAGATGCGACTGAGGCGACCTGTGCTGAGAGCGGAGGAGGAGTGACCTGCGGGCCTCTGCCGCTGACCACACGGCTGCTGGGGGCTCTGCGTGGCTGCGGTGCCTGGACTGCCCGATCCGGCCTTGCGTGGGCCACGGGGCGCTGCTGCCCCGGGAGTGACCATCTGTGGCTGGACGGACGGCAGGGGGAGGCCCGTAGGAACGCGGGCATCGCATGCGGAGTCCTACCCGCCGCCTCAGAGGTAAGAGAGGCCCACACAAGCACCCCAAAGGCCCGACCGCTGTGTCTCGGACACGCTGGACCCCTGCGCCCTCCCCCCCCTGCTGCCACTGGAGGGGAGGCCTGACTTGCTGCCGCTGCACGGGACGACGTGCGCTATCAGGCCAAACACTGATTTGCAGCCCCGCCGCGCATAGCCACCTAAACAACGGTCAGGGGTCCTCGTGCAGGCTCTAGGTCCACCCCTGAACACCGCGATCTGCAGAGGACAGGGACACAAACACTTTATAGATCCCCTGGATCTACTGGAATCCTGCAGGCGCCAGCGAGATCCCCCACTGCGGTTGCACGGGCAGGCCTGGCACCAGATGCTCGACCAGTCGGAGGACCCATAGTTTGGCGCCCAAGCTGCACAAGTGATGGGAGGGGAGACGCGCCACTTATCCGGACTCCTATACCAGCGCTTGGACCTACACTCTTGGCGCTGACCTGGCCCTTGAGCGATTCCGGACCCCATCGCCTTACACGTGTACTAATCACCTCCCATCAGATAAAACAAGTGGCGCGGGGGGGCCGGCTCGACGCTGCGGCCCGGGAGAGAGGCTGCCGCCCTTGGATCTCGCCTCCGCACCTCTACGGACGCAGCAGTCGGCATAGAGGCGCGTTTACCGGGCGTTGCGGGACCCCGCTGCCGCGGGCTCTCCACAAGCTGTGATCGCCCTTTACGTCGAGGATCCCGAGGCGCATACAATAAAGCCTTATTGCGTGCCTTCCCCGGCCGCGGCCACATACCTGCCCTCCCCAACCTGCAAACATGGGAAAACCGGATGGGCGACAACCAAAGCTCAACTTTGACACCTGCAAATCGGCTCGATCCCAGGCGGAACCGGATGACGACCAACCAGAAGCGCCGACTACCTCCACTGCGGACCTGAAGGAACTTCTGCTGGCGATGCTGTCGAGCCTGACATCCATCGAATCAAAAATGGACTCCATGAACGCCAGGCTAGATGGCCTCATGCACAGGGTGGAGAAACATGAAGACCGCCTTGTGGAAGCCGAGCGCCAAATCTCCAACCTGGAGGATACATCCAATGCCACCACAAGCCGCACTCTTGAGATGGAGAAGGTCCTGAAAGTGATTGCTGCCAAAAACGAGGAGTTGGAATCCCGCTCGAGGAGGAACAACCTTCGAATCCTCGGCGTGCCGGAATCGGCAGCCACCGGCAAGATGGAGGACTATGTGGAGTGACTCCTCATCACACTATTCGGAAGGGAGGCTTTTTCACCGGTACTCGTTGTCGAACGAGCACACCGATCACTGGCAAACTGACCAGCCCCGGGGACCCCTCCCCGGCCCATAATAGCCAAACTACTCAATTACCGTGATAGAGACACCGCCCTCCACCTCTTGAGGGAAAAAGGACAGCTTAAACACGAGGGAATGGAGATATCAATCTATCCCGATTTCACCATGGCCGTCCAAGACCAAAGACGCAAGTTCCTCCAAGTGAAGAAAAAGCTACAACAACTACACATTCCCTATGCTATGCTGTTCCCGGCCCGCCTCAAGGTAACACATCAGGGGAAACATCACTTCTTTACGAACCCGCAGCACGCCCAGGACTTCCTCAAAACCCTGCCCAAAATGCCTGCAGGCCAATCATCCCCTACACACCAACCTGAAGAAAGCAGCAATATGTCAGATATTGAATAAACCACAAGAAGTGCAACCCGGAGACTTCATGACATACAGTAAGATCTGGCACACGCGCTCATCCCCCCTGGTATACAGCGGATGGAAAACTGACCCGAAATACTCAGCCTCTATGGCATAGTCTGGAGACCACACAGAGATCAACACACACACCTAATAGAAAACCTGAGAGGGAACTATTTACTACGCATATTAAACTAAGACACGAACAGCCCTGTTCACTAATATCCCATTAATATGCCCCAAGGCACTCTCACTACCTTCCAGATAAGCTCAAGGCCAGCGGCAGAGGAGTGCCCGACCTCTGTAACTGTTTTCAGACCACCTATCCTGTAGCTGTACTACCTGACTGCAACAATACGTTGGCTACACAGCACGTTGCCGGGCAAAGTTGTTAAATACGGAACCGAACTTTCCACCACGACGAGATGAAACTACACCATACCACCCGAGCGCCCTCGCCTAGACGAGGAGAGACTGGTCGCCCTCTAGACACTACCCAGCAGTTGAACCCTAAATATAGTACACCATAAATGGTTAACTTGTTGCACCCACTGCCCCCTGTTGGGAAGGTGGAAATTGGGCATTATTGGGAGGGGGAGGGTTGGGACACGGCGAGTTTGGGTTGCTGTTGTGGGTGGGGGGAGGGATTGGGGAAAGTTTTGATGTCGTTTACTATTGCACTACTTCGCACAGATATACCGCTGCCGACAATTCATATTACACACTAGACACTCTTCATCCACAAAAGTCACATGAAGGAAATGGAGTCACTACCCGCCCCCCTTAAATATAACTTTCTGTCCTGGAACGTACGAGGGTTGGGGAACCCCCGCAAACGACGCCATATCCTTTCCTGCTTAGATCGTCATCACATTCACTGCACCATGCTTCAAGAAACACACCTTGCTCCCACCCCATCCCCCACATATGCAGCCCGCTGGGCAACCAGCAAATGCTTCTCGTCCTATTCCTCATATGCCCGGGGAACCCTCATCTTGGTAAAACGCACGCTCCTCTACACCCCCATCGGCTCTTATGGGGACCCACAAGGCCTCTACAGCATTCTCTGGGGCAGGTTATCCGCACAATCCGTTACATTTGTCTCCTGCTATGGGCCCAATACCGACGATCCGGAATTTTTCCGCATCCTCTGGGGCAAAATAATGGACATAGGCTCTACGCATCTGATGTGGGGAGGAGACCTCAATGTAACCATAGATCCAGCCTTAGACAGGTCGCATCCACAGACCCATCACTATTCTAATGCACAGGCGGCCCTCAAGCACATTATGGAGGATTATGACCTCATAGACGCCTGGAGGACTCTTCATCCACACACCCGAGAGGGGACTTGTTACTCCACTGCACACTCCTCCTGGTCCAGGATAGACAGCTGGCTAATCGACAAAGGATTGGCCACTTGGCTGATGCATGCATCTCACCTCCCCGCACGTATTCGGATCACTCGCCTGTACTCCTTTCGCTCACACCACCTCATGAGGACTCACCCTACAATTCCTGGCGCCTCAATCCACAATCATTGCTAGATCCTGTCTTCAAAGACGAACTCGAGCAAGAAATATCAGATTTCTTTCCTCGAAACGATAGCTCGGTCCCACACTACTCTACAGTATGGGAGGCCTTTAAGGTCACCGTACGAGGCATCTGTACAGCTAAAAGCGGGGGGGTCCTAAAGGATATCCGAAATACGCTGCGTAAGTTGGAACTCGATATTAAGCAAATAGAGCTGTCTCTTCAGACCTCACCCACACCTACATTGAAGGCGCAATTGCGCGACCTCCTCACTGAGTACCAAGACACAGCTGAAAGAGAATGTAAGTTTAGAGGAAAATACCATCAGGCGTGTCGGTATGGTGAGGGAGAAAGGCCGGGACGGGCACTAGCCTCTGTGATTCGCCCTCCCCGCTTTGCTAATACTATACTAGAGATTGAAGATGAAGACGGCCAGCTGCAAAGAAACACTTCTGACATCTTTCACAGATTTTATAAACAACTATATAAAACACATAGGAAAGAATCAGTAGATTTTACCCCATTCTTTGAAGATACTGCTATTGCTTGGCTGGGAGATGGGCAGAGGGAGTTCCTTCTGACGCACCACGAGGATGAGGAAATCATCTCCGCTATCATGCAATTGCAATCTGGCAGGGCCCCGGGACCTGATGGCCTTCCGGCAGAATTTTATAAAGTATTCCGGCACCTCCTCATTCCTGCACTGCGACATGTGCTCGAAGAAGCACGAGAGTCGGGCATCCTGCCTAAATCAATGCGTGAAGCCTTAATCATTTCATTACCTAAACCGGGAAAATCACCACGCAAGCTAATTCGTATAGGCCCCTGTCCCTTATTAATGTGGACGCTAAGATCTTAGCTAAGTTAATCGCAAACCGCATCAGTCCCCTCATGCCTGTCCTGGTCCTTCCCGACCAGTCAGGTTTTGTGCCAACCAGGGGCACCTCCCATAATTTGCGCACCCTCTTTGCGATCCTACATGACATAGATCCCGACATGAACACTGCCGCCATTTTTTCAGACGCCACTAAGGCGTTCGACTCCCTGGAATGGGACTATTTAGCCTTTACACTGCGCCGCATGGGATTCCCTCTCCCATTCCTAGCTTGGATAAACCTACTATACACAG
The DNA here is from genome assembly GCA_963921515.1 of Calotriton arnoldi. NCBI lineage: Eukaryota > Metazoa > Chordata > Amphibia > Caudata > Salamandridae > Calotriton > Calotriton arnoldi. Next base: position 1,402,895 of record CAWUFW010002391.1, on the reverse strand, counting down.
ACCTGCACGCTACAGTATTGGTCAATGGCAAGCGATCACCCCCCTTCACCATAGCACGGGGTACCAGACAGGGTTGCCACCTATCTCCCCTCTTGTTTGCCCTAGCTATCGAGCCCCTGGCCGCCAAAATCCACCAACACTTCCGGGATCACGCCTTCATCTACCCAGAAAGGCAAATATTAATTTCTTTATATGCAGATGACCTCACCCTATATCTACGGAACCCGGAAGAGAGCCTGAATCCCATCCTTAGACTTTTCATCCTCTTTGGACGGCTCTCCGGAGTCAATCTCAACTGGGGAAAATCCCAAATCTATCCCCTCACACACTCCACTCCCAGATTTGTACCGGACTATCCCCTAAAATGGTGCGAAGATACACTCACTTACCTCGGAATAATAATATCCCGTAGCAGAGAGGAACTAATGAGGGCCAATTATGGATGCACACTGAACTCACTGACTGACAAAATCACACGTTGGATTGCGTTACCACTATCCATGGCGGGTAGAGCCGCCCTTATAAAAATGGTCATACTGCCCAAATTATTGTATTTGTTCGTCAATATTGCTTATGCCCCCAGCCGACATTTTTTCTCGTCCATCAAGAGCCAACTAATTAGACTCACTTGGGGAGGTAAGCAAGCCAGACTACGCTGGGACACCCTAACGCGTATCTTCAGTGAGGGCGGATTCGAAATACCAGATCTAGAACTATACTTTAGCTGCGCCCAAGCCCACTTCGCTTCATATTGGATAAACCCCCCCCCATATGCTGCACCTCACAATTGAAGATGGATACATGGCCCCTATCCCAAGCGCTGCCTACCTTAGCTCCCCCACGGTCCCGCGACGCCTTGCCTCCACCACTGTCCAATGCACCACCAGTGCATGGCGCGACTTAGCGAACATTACACAATGCGCCCTGATGTACTCCCCCCCTTCTACCCCTACCCGGCAGACAGGATATCCCGGTCACACAGGAGGGCGGCTGCCGAAGACTCCTACGCAAATTGTCCATACAAACCTGGGGCAACTATATGCTAAGGGTAAATTTCGCACGAGCGAGGAATTTTTGGGCTCCACAACCCCCTCCCCTCTAGAGCGTTTCTATTACATTAGGCTGGGCCAAGCCGTGAAAGCACTCACTCCTTGCTTACCTCAGGAGCCCTCCATTATGTCCCCCCTGCACGCCCTTCTACAACAAGCCGCCCCTTCCCATGTGATATCACAATTATATCGCACAGTCCAAAAAGACAGAGAATACGAACCCCCCTTAGCTAGGGCCAGATGGGAAGGGGAGCTGGGACACCCCTTAACTGACGAGCAGTGGTCCTTCTGCTGCAGACAAACGGGAGACATCTCCTCTAATAGCAAATTTCGAATCATTCATTACAAATTTGTCCACCGTCTTTACTACACACCAGCACGACTGCACCGTCTGCGACTCCGAGACAATGACAGATGTGCACGATACGGCAGCGAAGGGGCCGATTTCCAACACACAGCCTAGGACTGCCCGCAAGTCCGCCACTTCTGGACGACTGTACTTACGGCTTTGGACCATATGACAGGACTGCACATTCCGGACGACCCTCTGACCGCACTTTTAGGCTACACCAAACCCCTAGATGCCAAAATCCGCAGATACACATCCCTTGCACTTCTCCTAGCCAAAAGTAGGGTCGCTTGCAGGTGGGGAAGAGGGAGAGCACCGAAATTCAAGGACTGGCTTCAGGACCTTATTTATTGCCAAGAACAATTGCACACTTACGCGGAACTTCTGCCCTCTTCCTCCCGTCCACAGGATATATGGGCACCTCTGCAAACATACCTATTGAAACACACTGATAGCGCAGGCTCCGTGACTCCCCCCAATACTACTCCAATGGCGTGAAACGAACCACATGGAAAAGAGCCCTCACCCAGTATGACACATGCTGCGCTTAGGGGATGATGAGTTACTCAGACACATTACTCCATACTCATATGAACAGGATACAACAAACAAAAGTTGGTTCAGACACACACACCGCGATAGCGGAAATATTGTTTTTAATAGGATGTTGGGTACAAACACATGCTTACAGTACAGTATATGATCCCTAAATGCTTATTGCCCCCACTGACGCGGCCGGCCCGATGCGGTTGTAGGCAGCTTGCTGTGTTCTCCTTTCCTGATTTTCGCAACTCTTCGCATATTGTACTGCTATGCCGGCCCTATCAGGGATGTAGGCATTATGCTGTGAACGACATTTTATATTTTTATTAAAGGTTTTTCAAAACTTTAAAAAAAAAAAAAAAAACATATATTTGAAATGTGTAGTCAAGATGGCATTACACTTGATTGTGAAATACTTATTTGTAGAACAGAAGGCACCTGGAGTGCAGAGGATAGTCACAAGGGTGGGTGGGCAGTGCGGAAGGGTAATCGTTTAGGGAAGCACAGTGGACAGTGGATGTTTCTCATGGTTCTTTGGGCATTTAATGTCACAGAAGGGCGGGCTGTTAGTAAGTGAGTATTAGTCTCCACTGGCAACCATTATTACAGTACCTTGCAAAACGTTTTAGTGGAAATTTGGTAGGTCTCTCATGTACCTTTATTTGCACAGAGCTATGTTCCACTTTCTCTCATTCTACTGATAAAAAGTGGCTTTCTTCACAACTCCCTTGACACTCTGTAAACACAGTAGGACATTTATGTAAATTTAAATAGTTTAAAATAATGTTGAATCTCTATCAGTTAACTGATATTAGTATTATTAATATACATTTACATCAAAACTACATTCATCTCTCTACAGTAGTTGTTAAAAAGGTATTTTCAGAATGCGCTGCATAACTATTAAAAGTCATCAACAAATGATAAATCCATATTTTGTGCTACTATATAATGGAAGCTTGGCAATTGGAATTGTCTATCCAGCGCTGCATGAATGAGCGCAATGTAAGATGAATGCCATACGTGATCATGTTGTGTTAAGATGTCAGAATACCGCAATCGAGCATGCCAGAAGTGTGACTTTATGACACCCACCAGCATCCAGTGCCTTTTTTTTAAACTTACATTGTGCACCCAGTATTATGGATGCCATACTCATTAAAATGGAATGTACAGAAGAGCAACAACTGACAAGAAATGATGAGTGTCAAGGAGGAAGTGGAGGAGAGGAATTATGGGCCAGATTTCTAGTCTGGCAGACGGCCCGTTTATTTGGCAAGGTGATGGAGTAAATTACTCAGCTGCCCTGATAGAGGTACCGTCTGCCAAATTTAGAAATGACCTCCATGCAGGTGGTCATTTCTTAAAGCATTGTCAGGCACCACCGGCACAGAGGTTCTCGTCAATGCTTTTTGCAGTTCGGTGTAGGGCACCATCAACACAGCGGGTAAGAGCGGTGGGACAGTGGGGCTGTCTGGGGGGGGCTTTTGACGGACGATGACAAGGGAAAATTAAATAAATAATTAATTTTCCCTTGTCATCTTCCGTCGGGATCCCCCCCACCAGCCGGCCCCACCGCTCTTACCTGCATGGGCTGCGGCTGCATCAACATGACGGAGACCTGCACCAAACTGTTTTCCTTTTTATTTTCAAAAAGAATATCCCAAAGCGTGATTTTCTTTTTGAAAAGAAAAAAGAAAATGCCCCCTCATCATGAGAGCCCTTTTTCATTGCAAAGGGAGCATTTAGCAGTTTTCACTGCCCTTTACCACCGTGGTTTTCTGGTGATGTCAGGCAGTGAAAAGATGTCTGCCTTTGATGGCCCTCACTCCACAGGGCTGTCTAAGGGGTTTAATCACAGCGGGATGGAGTGGCCTACATAGTGATTAAACCAAAGTCTGCCTTCATCTAATTTCGGTGGACAGACATGTTGCTGGTAGGCATGCTCTGTTGCAACAGAGTACACTTACCACCAACAAATAAATCGGGCCCTAAATCTGATATTTCGATAGTTTGCGATCAGTGTCAGGCAGTTAAAAAGGTGATTCACAGAATGAATGATGCTGTAGTTTTGTGGCATTGGTTGTAATATTGACATGCGAAGACTGCCTTCAAAGGAATTGCTAATTTGTGAGTTTCTGGAGTCATCCTAGGGCCAGCTCTAAAACAGGTAACCTTCAGTATGGGTATGTGTTTAGACTGTGTTAGGACTGCATGCAGGCTTATCTAGGGGTACTAAGCAGGTTATCTACCTTTTTTCAACAGTCTGTTGCAGTGGGGGGCAATAAGAGCAGTGGGGCATTTGGTATTATGCACAGAAGTGGCTGACACATTGGTTAGGTGCAATGCTGGGAAACTGATGGTATGCAACTGATACATTGGGAACAATCATGATCTTCCCTGAGTTGCATCCCATTTTTGTAGCATTGATGTAAGGAGTGAGCTATTACTGAACTAGAAAATTTGTTGTTTGATCTGACAGGCAGTGACTATGATTGATACTGTTTAAGCACGCTTCTACTGATCTTCAACTGATTCAAGCTGAACATGAATTAAATTCCAAACTGTTTGTGCACAGTTGTACTAAGTTGTAAGAATGAGGCTGCTGATTCCCTAGTAGGATATTCTTTGGAAGCTGGTGCCAAAAGAGAACCACATTCTAGCAAGACCAATGGAATTTTGGGCTCCCAGACTGAAAAATACGGCACAGAAATACATCATGTCCCAGATAAATGGATGATTAAAGAGAATTTTATGTTCTAATACTAGAACACACACACACACACATTCCTAGATTCCCGATGAAAGTCATAAGTTTGAGTACGACTTGTAGGAGTCTATTCCTATAGGAAAGTACTGTGGGCAGTGGATGTTTCTCCTGCTTCTCTGGGGTGCAATGACTGGGAAGGGCAGGGCTGTTAATACATGACTATAAGTCTCAACGGGCAATGGGCAGCCCTTCTTTTAGGGTTTCTTCAGCCCTGAGGCTGTAGCATTATGAAGAATGTCAGTAGATATGTAATTGTGAATCGTGGAATGTTTGTCTATTTAATGGCATGCTAGAAAATTAAGAGGAGAAGCACAATGGAATACATAGTGCAATCCCCACTTACTCATGGCCGGCACAAAACAGAGCATTTAGTGAACTATTATGCCTATTGGTTGGCACAAAGACAAAACTCAACATGTTGCTTTAGACATGGTGTGCTTGTTGTTCCTCTGCAATGACAGCCGCCCTCCATTTTGCACTCTACATTCTAAATGAAGAGATGTTTAGGGAAGGCTTCATTTTTAATATAATGAGACTGGTGGCCAAAGCTCTGCTCAGAATGCCCACAGCTGGTGCTATTAAATGTCAGTGTGAATTAAGTGCATTTTTGAATTCACTGTATGCCTCTTTAATCCACTACCAGACAGGCATTGCCCCTCTATTTCTCTTTTGCAGATTCCTTCTTTCTCCTTTTGTAATGTTTTTCCCATCTTTCTCTTTCTTCTTCTTTCACCTGTGTTTGTTTTTCGCTCTCTTGCTCACCATCAATCTCTGATAAGGAAAACCAAGTGCCAGTCCCCAAAAATGAGTGCCAGTGGGCTTCACCAGCAACCAACATAGGCTCAGATAGGTGTAACCATAACAACATGTGCACATGCCGGTAATTGACATAAATTTGCTGTCTGCACTCATTCCAATGCTTGTGATCATCATTGGAAAACCAATACACACAATATTCACAATTAATCACAACAATTGAAAAAGGAGAAATATGAAGAGGCTCCATTTGCCACAGATAATTGAACTTAATTTATATGAGGATGCCAGTTGAAATAACCCTGTATAGAGATACTGCTTGCAAAATAACAACAAATTGCAAGCATCCAGTCAGCACCTAGACAAAGTGGTAGGGAGGTGTTCCCCTCTCCAGAATAATACATGTGTAGACCAACTGAGGGTCTCCCAATCTTAGGGTAGGCAAAGTTTGTCATTTTTCAGCACTAGAGCTGCATTTTGGGGAGGGGCTTTGGGATTAGGGCCCTTCGAATTGTGCCAAAAAAAAGGAAAATACAGGGTACCCACATAGACAAATGAACCAGCTGCAAGTACTTTCAACTTTGCGTTTTCAAATTGTGGTTAAATTATCACATACGAAGTAGTAGGAGACACTATAGGAGTTCAAGTTTACCAGTTCTATTTGGTCCAAATTTGGTTCTGACAGTAATTTCAACGTGCATTGCTGTTGTCACTGACCATCTGAAGAGGGTATCTCTATCTACTCATTCTTGGATGACTGTCTGTGAAGGTCAGACGCCTACGAAAGAGGAAGTATGACTCATATGGATAGCTGAGCTACTCCCTCAGTTAGCACTTTGAGTAACTTGAAAGGAAATATTTATTTTGTTGTTCAATCCCAGCCAAGAAAGTATAGACGTTGATCAGTCAGTCAAAGACTTTATTTCGGTCATTGCGACCATAAAAGTGCAAGTGCATACACTACTAAGATTCTATGTTACATGCATAACGATAATTCATTGTGTACATGTAAACAACTGTTAATTACATTTGCGCCTGCTAGTTAAACAAGTTTAAGACAACAGTAAAAAGAATAAAATAAGCCCGGTGTCAATGGGTTGGGCCCCAGTTATTTTGCACAAAAAGACCCTCTTTACAATCACAATGTTAGAAATTCCACAGGATACTAAAATATACGACATAAAATTGTTGATTAAGAGCAGATTTAAAAGAAGAAGATAAAAAATCAAGGGGAGCGCCTTGTCACTTCTTTATGGCATACCTTCTAATGATCCACATTTTCCCAAGAAACTTAGCCAGTGCGCAAACCACTAGAGGCCTAGAGTCTGATTTTAGAATGTGCAGCGCTTCTTGATGGCAGCAAGTTCCCAACAGCCTGCAGACAGGGGCAAGCCATTTGTTTCTCGGGGATTTGTACAACGGACATGCGAAGAGAATGTGGCCGATTGACTCGACAGAGCCGGGACAACCTGGGCAATGCTTTATTGTGTGGGAAGACGTTGATCAATTATAGACACAAAAAACAGAAAAGCATTTCATTTGAATGAGATAGTCTCCGCACTTTAGAGGAGTCACTTGTTTAACAAGAATCATAGTCTAAAAGGGTGAGAAATAGTAATTATTAGACATGGTGGCTTCGTGTATCTTCCAGATCACCCCCTGGGGAGGATTCAAAAGAAATCAGTACAAGAATGCCCCAATGACCAGTGACATGAAGCCGAGGGCAACTGAGAGGACAAAACACTCATTACGATGGTGGAACAACAGATGCAATGTCGTGAAAGGAATTAGCTTCCTGGAGTATTTCTTCTGCAGCAGCCCATCTAAAAATCATGTGGTCAACAGCTTAATAGACAAGCTTCATAGATATACCAGACTCCACAGATAAGCAATTTGAAACGCAGAGCAGCCTATCTTGCTTTAATATCATTCTTACCAATGACAGTTAATAAATTAGTCCTAATTTAAACAAACAGTACAGCACTGATGTATAAAGCAGAGAAGCAAGAAAAAATTAGGTAAAAACATCGGAGACGTTCTCTGAAATAAAATATTTTACTGACCACGACCCATTAATCAGTAAAAAAGACTGCAGTAAATGCTGTGAACACAATCTTCTCGGAAGGGCATGATTAGTTAGGTTCTAAAGACAAATACTACCGGGATCTTGGAAGCTTGTAATTGCCAACGATTGCCTTGCTTGCTGTATCAGTCATGACAAAATATGATTTTTTCCAGAACTGAAATCACTGGAGAATACCTCACTAACATCTTCTTCATCTAAGCTTTCAATTTTAGGGGATCAGCTGAAAAAGGTAGTTATTGTCTTTTGGGTTCTATGAACCTGTGTAATTTGAAACAATGGATATCTGGCCCCATCATTGTTAGCAACCACATACGTGTTAATCTTTGGGCACAACAAATTTTCATTCAAAATCTTTCTAGTTACCTGGTGATCTGGTCTAAATGTGGCACCAAAAGGATTATGGGTGCGAAATTCCCCACATATCTTCCTAACTGACAAGGTTTTTAGAAAAGACTGGGCCTCCCTATCCTGGAGGTGCACCAGGGACTGGCTGGTCTTGATAATAAAAACAGCCACAGGACTATCCGAGGAATTAACTATCAAGATTCAAATCAGCGAAACAAAACTAAAAAGCATGGTGCATATCACAGTCTACAAAAAGAGACTTGAAGAGATCAATAAAGATATGTCAGAAATTAAGGATTTCTTAACACAAAGTAAAATACAAAAACTAGGAAAGGATTTAAAAAATGTCTCCCAAGAGAAAGTCTACCCTTACTCTAAAGGATGATTTTAAACCACCAGAGGAAGGAGAAAGAGACACCACAGACTATGACTCCTGAGGAGGAAGCTCCACAGACTCTAGCAATTGGACCACCAAAGAGGACAATAAGGGGAGACGTAGGTTTAGAGGCAGGAACTGGGGAAGGGGACGGGGATGGCAACAACATTGGCAAACACCTTTCAAACCCAACCCTTTTTTCCAACCTTTTGTCTCTCAATTTGGTGGTTGGATGAATCCCTACTTAGGAAACCCACAACCAAAATTCCCTCACAATTTCCCCCCCTTACAAAGACCACCTTTTTTAGGGAGGGGCCAACAACAGCAGCGAGGAAGAAGAAAAGAAGTCAGGTGGGAGGAGACAAATACAGGGATGTCAACAAGGAGCAAGACCAGAGAACAGAATCCGGGAACAAGCAACAGCACTCCTTAATATTTAATCTAACTGAGAAGATACTGACAGACACCCAAATTTCTGTCCTAAACAAAGAATTGGGGTTTGTCCCTACACCGAAATTCGATAAATTTCGTCTACAAGGTGAAATGGTGGAATTTATGTGCAAAATGAAACTAAAAGCCTTCTTTTCTAATAGGGAGGGGCCCTCAGACGATGAAGACACTAATCTGAGAGTGAAGGCCCCCAAATTCCACAATACCAATACAAATTCAGACTTTTGAGCAAGCCATCTTTAAGGAAATTGAAAACATAGACACATCCTCAATGAGACCATTTAACAACATGACTACAGCAGAAAGAAAGGCCCTGACAGTTCTTACCTAAGGTGAGAGTATTATAATAAAACCAGCAGACAAAGGTGGTGGAATAGTCTTATTGAAGAAAACAGAGTAGGACAAACAATGCACGGACCGTCTCAGTGACACAAGCCACTATAGAATCAACAAAGAAGACCCGGCAGACCGACTTAGGAAAACCATCAGCATCATAGTAGAAGAAGCTGAACTGATGAGCTGGTTATCTAAAAAAGAGGCAGAGTTCTTGTGAATAAAAGAACCACACACACCATACTTTTACTCCCTCCCACAAATGCACAAGAACAGAGATCCCCCATCAGGTCACCCGATCGTCTCAGGTATTAGCTCCATTTTGGAGCCACTTTCACAGTTCCCAGACCATTTTCTCAGGCCAGTAGTCCAAAAGACACCCACATATCTAAAAGATACTTCAGATGTCCTGAGGATACTACAAGTCTTCCTTTTGACCCAGAGATGAATTTACTTATCGGACTTGACATTGAAAGCTTGTATACCAGCTTGCCACAGAGTACCACAGTAGAGACCATAGAGCAAATACTCTAATAAACAGAATGGCAATACAGAACTCCAAGACATTTTGTCTTGGAATGCTGTAGACTGGCATTAACTGAAAACTACTTTGACTTCGAAAACACACTGTACCTTCAGGTAGCCTGGCTGAATACATGCGACAGGTATTTAAAGGTCACTAGCCAGATAAGCAAAACCACTCTTCCGTTCCTAGACATCACCCTCTTTGCAGAGAATCACCAGATTGGCACCAGGACATATTACAAGCCAACAAATAAGAACACCCTGTTATTATACAACAGTTTTCACCCTCGGTCTTTAAAAGAAAACCTGCCTTACAGCCAATACCTCCGTCTGATAAGTAACTCTACTAAGAAGGTAGATTTTGAAAGCCAAGCGGAGGCCCCAACTAAAAAACTAGAATCTAGAAACTATCCTAAACCGATCCTAACAAAAAGTTATAAAAAGGCAAAGAACCAACATAGAGAGGTACTCCTGCAAAATAAAGAAAGATCTCAAGAACAGGAAACACTGACATGTGTAACAACCTTTAATGCAGCATCTAATCTCTTAAAAAACCTAGTACGTAAGAACTGGAGACTAGTAAATTCAGGAAGTTTGGATTGGCCTATACTACGCTTTGCCCATAAAAGACAAAAGAACTTTAGGGATCATCTAATTCACACTAAGCCCAGGCGGAGACCTCCGCTCCACCCGCGGAGTGTGTGGAGATTTGCCTCCTCTGCGTTCCGCGGAGAACGCGGAGAAGGCGGATCTCCGCACACTCCGCAGCGGAGCGGAGTTGGCCAGCCCCCGCCTCCACCCCCCCTATATTAACAAGTAATTCTACATAACTTAAAAGTAAAAACCACTTACCTGTACTGCGGTGCCCCCGGGCTGCCCTCCTCCTCTTCCTCGCCGTCTGGGTAATCCTTGAGAAAACTGCGCATGCGTGCGCCCCCGCGCAATTCTCGCAAGAAATGAACATGGGCGGGTGCGCGCACATGCACAGTTTTCTCAAGGAGGAGGGCAGCCCGGGGACGCCGCAGTACAGGTAAGTGGTTTTAATTTACTTTTAAGTAATCGAATTACATGTTAATATAGGGGGGGTGGAGGCGGGTGGCGTAGCGTAGCGGAGTTTGTTCACAACTCCATGGACCTCCGCGTAGCCCCACTATGTCCACTACGCCCAGGGTTAGTTCACACCCAACCAAAGAAGAAAGTTGTAAGGCAGGAAACAATTCCAACAATGCTAGGACTTCCTCCCATTACAGGACACTATCCATGTGTCTCCTGACCAGTTTGCCCTCTAATAACAACTACAAAAGTACCACAGCTCACACCAAATTTCATATGGACTTTGAAGAGACACACAAATTGTAATACACCACATGCTATCTACATGATCACCTGCCCTTGCGGCTTAATATATATAGGCATGACATATAGAAAAGTCAAGATACGCATTTGTGAGCACAGAAGCAACATAAGGTGCAACAGAGTGGCAACAAAAATGAGCAACCATTTCATCACTGCAAAGCACTCAACTGAGGATTTGAGGTGGGTGATTTTGGAAACCCTAGATGATGTAGACACAAATGCTGAAAGAAACTTACTACAGAAAGAACAGCGTTGTGTCTACCGTCTAGGCACAGCCCACAGAGGACTCAATGACAATATGCCTTGGGCATTAGTAATTTCGAATGGGCGCCCATCTAGATTACATACTTCCCTGGGAATTTATAAGTGAATAGACAACAAGAGTCTCAAAAAATGTATCTCTCTCCCAAGAAAACACTGTTTTACAACATTAAGAGCACATCGCATATATTACGATTAGTGACACCTACATTCAACCACCATTTAATTTGTGATCACCCTTTAAGATCAAAAGGTTCCATTACACCTTTAGAACCAAATGATTACACAGAAGTACAATCCTAATGATTTTAAAATAGTACATGAGTTAGTCGCTGATACTGATTCCCCAGGGGTACCAGTGAGTATGAACCTTAGTTATTAGATCGGATAACATCATTCTAAGTCCCCGGGGGCATGACAAAACTGCTTTAAGTCCCCCAGGGTCATGATTAAAAACCGCACTTATCTTTCTGCTTTTTGATCTCGATAAATGATACCTGCATTCAACCACCATTGAATTCATGATTATTCTATAAGGTAAAAAGGTTCCATTATACCTGCAGAACTGAATGTTTAGAAAAAAGTACAATCTTAATGACTTTCGAATAGTACAATTAGTGGTCGCTATTGTAGATACCCCAGGGTCACCAGCAAACATCAACCTCTGTTTCAAGATCAGATAACGTCATTCTAAGTCCCCCAGGGGCATGACAAAACCACTCTAAGTCCCCTGGGGTCATGATTAAAAAAACACTCCCATCTTCCTGTTTTATCGATTGGGAACACCTGGCAAGGAACACTGCTATAAAACCTGGCCGCTTCCCCCACTTGCTTTAAGATGCAGGCTGGAGAGGATGTGTCCTGGAGTGTACACTGAAGGACTAAGGTAAAGGGGAAACTACAGCTGTAGGTTGACTCTCTAAACGTCTCCACAATAGGTGGAGTAATTTCTAAACCCCTTTCACTCCTTTATCTATTTATAACCCTCCAATCTCCATTTTTATAGCTTCTCTTCTCTAATGAAAGGAATAGTAATACCGCCCCTCTGCCCAGACCTATGAAGACCTTCTAAAACAGAAACTAAGGTACGCCCCAGAAGCCTTATAAGACAGTTTTCTACCAGTTTCTAAAGGGGCACCAATTGGAACTTTTTTACTACTTCACTCCCTTACAAAATAATGTGCGTAACATTGCAGTCATAGATTCCTTTACCCTTACTGTTCATTTTGAAAGCAATGTCTATGTTTACATCTACCTAGACTCAAACTCCTTATCATTTCAAAATACAGTGAGATCTACACAGCATAAGTTGTCCAAAATTCGCATAGAGGAGGCTTTGATAATAGAGCCCCCCCAAATTAAGATCCATTCTAGTATGGAACACATGAGCAATTATTACATTTGCTCACATAGATGAACAACCCCAAAATGATGTTCGCATTTAATGGAGCAAAAATACGCATTTATAGAAATCATTGGGTGCATGCATTATTAGAAATATGAAGTACTAGATTCTAATACATAATACATTGTTCTCCATGTCTTTTTGCCTCCTTCTAGAACTGCACAAAGAGTCCCATATGACCAAAAAAGAAGAAAAAAACTTCAATAGTTGGAGGGAAAGTGTCCCATTTGATTTGATTTAATTTTACTTCAGGAAGGGATCCTATAAAACAACCTTTCGGTCCTGACGAAAGCCATCGACCCATAGGGTGCAAAGTTGGCAGAAACATGTTGACCTGGTTCTACCAGAGAGAGATGTGAAAGACACCTAATACCTCTCTTTTCACATCTCACATTTTTTAATCATATCACTACCTTTGATCTTCTTAATAAAATGTGTCCTTTCTAAAGGTAGGAGGTATTTTTAAACTTTTTTTTCCTCACATGGTGGATCCCATATGGTCTCAGATTCAAGAGACAATCCCTCCTGGTGGAGGAAAAGACCTAATGATGTAACGAACAGTGGCTAAGTACGACAACGGGAGACATGCCTTTGGCGGAACAACACTGCTGAGGGTCTCACAACAATTTTGTGGTGTCTCCCCCCCCCGTCTCAACACAACTCTTTCATTTCTTTTGATTTTACATGTTCATTTAAGGGAAGTTGAGTGGAACTTTAACTTCTCCCTCCCTCTTTTGATTCTTGAGATCTGGTCTAACCACCTTGTTATTAGTGTTGATAGTGGTCTTCTGATCTTGACTAGAAGACATAACAAAATATTTTGGGGAGAGGATGTATCCTTACGGCTAGAGCGGTCGACCTCGAAGCTGGGGAACTGGGTTCGAGTCTCGGCGACGACGCTCAACATCCTGTGACTGTGGGCAAATCACTTAATCTCCCCGTGCCTAACAAAAATGAATGTGTCCATCTGTAACGAAACTGGTGCTCATATAAAGCGCTCTGATACTCGATGTCTCTGGTCTAGTTCATGCTATATAAAACTCTAAAAAAATAAAAATGAACAGGTCTATTGTTTCTCCCTATTTTCATAATAATGTCCTATGTAAATCTTTGCTCAACAGACTCAGTAACTGATCTTTATTCATCCTACTGCAAAACGTGACTGAGGTATCTAAAATATTTACATCATAAATAAACGTTGGGTTCCTCAAATGAAATCTGAACCATGGCTTAATAAATCTCTAGTTGCCTTGAAATTAGTTTAGTCAAGCAAAACACGTATGGCAAAGTTCCTATGACACCCTTTCCTCCTGTGTCGAGACCCTTGCCCAGTAGACATCTTGAAACAAATTTGTTCTGAAGGTTTGGAACCACTGAGTGACCTCCTTAATCTCTGGTTAAGGGACTGGTACTCGACCGTTGTAAACTTATAAAGGTAATCCAGTCATGAAAAAATGAATCCACAGTTATCCAGTGGCGGCCCGTGCAGGAAGGCGCGGTGGGGCGGGGTCACGGGGGTGGAAGTCAACATATGATGGGATACTGAAAATAAAATAAATAAATAAAACTACTTACCTTGAGCTCGCCACATTGCTGAGTCGGCGATGCGGCGGGCGCAAGGTAAGTGTTTTTATTTATTTATTTTATTTTCACTATCCCGACATGTGTTGACTTACCACCCCGCCCCACCGGCCTACCGCGCTTACCTGCACGGGCCGTGACTGCAGTTATCCACAGGTTGTCCGTAATTATCTGGGGTTTCGAGAAAGCCACATATTCATTACACCTCTTGCAGCTGCTAAGATCATTGGTTGGCATGCTGCATAGCTCCTATTCAGCTTCTTTGCGCTTCTAATGCCTAGGCAGGATTTTGTCAAGAATATACTACCAAGTCAGCTCTTCTTGCCAATTCAACAAAGGTGCTAATTAAAGTTGCTCGGGAGCCTCTTTTACTGGGAAATTACTGGCTAGCAGTAATACGCCTTTGCCCCATCAGTAAATTCAGTTAGCAACCTGGGCGTCCAATTCTATTTAGAGCTCTCTATAAACCCTCAAATCTCCAGTTGAACTTATTTCCAGCATCTGAGGAAGATTATTCAAGTGCTGCAAATGAGAACGCAGATCATCTAGCCATCTCTACTATCACTGGACTCTGGATCTAGGGTGGACTATGCCAATTCTGTACACTTAGGTCTCCCACACTACATGACTCTCGCCTGCAGTTTATTTAAATTCAAGGTGCTCAGTTGGTCCTGGGGGCTTTATGCTTCTGCTACACTCGCTCACTCCGCATTGTATTCTTTTTTCATGGCCATGTTCATTTTAAGCTTCTGCATTCCTTGTATTGACACTCACCAGCTTGTCTTCACAAAAATGTACCAGCTGAATATTTTAGATCCTCTTCTTTGTTTTTACTGGTCTAATCTAAATTCCTGAGATTATGCTTAGGCAGATACATTGTTACTGTTCTTGGCCCCACCATCAAGCATGCTCTTCCTCTTGCTTTGAGCTCCAATTAATCCCTACTGACTTTCTGCTGCGCCCTCAAAATCTCGTTCTTCAAGAAATAAGACTAAAAGCTCCATGAAGCCTGTCAGGCCTATCATCACTAACAAGTATCCTATAATAACATAACATAAGATAACATAACATAAGATAACATAACATAGCAATTGTAAAGACATTGGCTGCTTTCCAAATGTGAAAAGTACTTCACAGTGTTTACCATCTCCAGCACAACAGCCAGTAAAATGGAGGAACAGGTACAAGTCTTCCCGCAATTAGGCAGTGGTAACTGATGGAATGTTCTTCAAACATGAAGAGTTTAATATAAATGCATTTTTGTGCCGGCCAACGGAAGGTACTAGATTATTTTCCACTTTAAGCACCTAAAGAGACATACTGGAGCTAAACAAGTACCACTCATTATGATGTGTAACTAAGAGCTGTAAATGAAGACATTGCATTTACAGTAGGAATCACGCTTCCATTGAATCTCCATAGATCTATGAAACCAAGTTACACATTTTTACTCTTATTATTAGGTTGTATTTAACAGTTTGTGATGTTACAGAAAGCATTTTTCTTGCATACAGTGTTGGGGGAGTTACAAAAGCATGTGCAGGAAGTTGAAAGAGAGAATTTGTCTTAGATAGGCTGATCCAAAAGTGATGTGATATTAAACGGTAGAAGTGATAACTAATATATGCATTTGAGAAATAAGATATTTACAGGAATCGACATGAGACATTTGCAAATAAGGTTAGACATAGATTTTTTCCAAAAGTGGTATTATACAGATATGACAGTGGAAAGGTAGCATAATATGCTGAAGGTGTCGAGTGATCATCAAAACATTCAAGGTTCCTCTAAAGTGAGGACAAGCTATTTATGGTGCAGTAGGTGTTCTCTCATGGTAGTTTTGCACATCAGCTGGAATGGTGCTGGTCATACATCAGTGTGGAGGCATTGCAGATTCTTGGGACAGTGTTTAAAAGGAAAGCTGTTCTTAAGAGTAGGTGTCTTCCTGAAGCAAGAGGGCATGAGACTTGCAGACATTGACCTCTCAGAACTCTGTTTTTCCAGCCTATTTGAGTTTCTGTGTCAGGTAGGCAGAGGACTTCTGGTAAATATTCTTATTACTGATATATGCTGTCTTGTACATAGAGAAGAGTTTCTAATGTAGTTATTTGAGCATATCAAGAGCAGGGGAATTGTTTCCGTATTTTCTAAAGCTAGGAACATTAGCAGAGTTGAGGGTTGCCTTGATGTACTGGCATCATGTCCATCTCTGCTCATTTGTGTAGGCATTCAGGGATGGCAGTGGTTTTCAGTGGGTCTGCATCCACGGAGCCTAATATAAATACACAATGCCAAAATCACAAGTCAAAGCCTGACAGGTTATGGCTGAGTTGATACTAACTATTTTTCATATTAGACAGTTGTTAGAAATGGGGGTCTCTAGTTGGCAAGGGTTTTCACCTTTGTCCAAGTAGGGACCCTTCTTCCTAGTCAGGGTAAGGGGGAGACACTTCTAAAATAACCCCTGCTCATCCCCTTGGTAGCTTGGCACCAGCAGACAGGCTTATCTCAGAGGCAGTGTGTAAAGCATTTGTGCACACATACAGTAATACAGTGAAAACACTACAAATGGACAATATACCATTTTAGAAAAATAAGTAATCTGTATTTAAACCAAACAAGACCAAATACAACATAAATCCACAATACAATACTGTAAAAATAGTTACTTTTGCAAGACAACCTTTAAATTGCAGAAATAGCTGAAAAACACAGTTCTTCCGAGTCGGTAGATCCGTCCGGGGCTACCACAATGCTGAAACAACAAAGTCTAACAGTTCCGGCCGACCGCGTCGGTACGGGCCAGCTAAAGCGTTGACAGACTCGTGAACAGCACCTTTCTCATTGCGGCCGACGCATTGGTGCGAGTCGGTCGAGGGCAACCGTCGCTGTTGCGTTGCAAATAAATGGAAGCGGTGCAGAGTGTGGTGCCCTCATGATGAGGTGCAGTCAGGGTTTGGTGATTGTCCTCCACATGGCGTCAGTGAGCCCAAGGCTTACGGTGCGGGGTGTGGCGGTGCTCAATGTGGTGCTAGCAGGTTGCGGTGCAGGCGACGGAGCCGATCGATGTGGGTCGGGCAGCAACGGTGTCGGTGATGTCCAGGCATGGTGAGATGAA
Organism: Calotriton arnoldi; assembly: GCA_963921515.1. Classification (NCBI taxonomy): domain Eukaryota; kingdom Metazoa; phylum Chordata; class Amphibia; order Caudata; family Salamandridae; genus Calotriton; species Calotriton arnoldi. The sequence continues at coordinate 1,385,592 of CAWUFW010002391.1, read as the reverse complement.
GCGGTGCAGAGTGCGGTGCCCACAGGACGCGGTGCAAGCAACGGCTTGGTGACGATCGTCCAGACTTCGTCGGTGAGACCAGGGATGTGGTGCGAAGTGCGGCGATGCCTTCTGCGGGGCCTTCAGGACAGGGAATCATGCAACGGACTCGGTGACATAGTCGGTTGCCCTTTTCTTCTGTGGTGACTGAAACCAGCGGTTCCAGAGACGGTGCCCAGAAGGATGGTGAGGTCTTTGCTGTTCCTGTGACCTCTTGAACAGGGGACAACCTCCACTTCCAAGCCCTTGGAGATACTTTCACAAGCAGGATACACACACAGTTCCTCTCCTTGGCAGAAACAGCTACTGCAGGCCAACCCCAGACAGCACACAGCAAAGGGGCAGTACTCCTCCTCCAGTTTCTTCCAGCTCTTCTCCTTGGCAGAGGTTCCTCTTGAAGTCCAAAAGTGATCTAAAAGTCTGGGTTCTGGGCCCCTCTTTTTATAATAGAAAATTCTTTGTTCTCTGGTGGCAGAGAAGCCCTGTGCTCAGTCAAAAACAGTTCTGTCCTCTCTGGTGCAGCTTCCTGGCAGGAGGTGGAGACAGCATTATGTAAGGCAGACCAGGCCCATTCAGGTGAAAGGAAATCTCCTCCCCCTACTCTAAATGCAGCCCAGGTCTATTCAGCTCAGCACTGACTAACCCTGGAAAGGCAGGACACACCTAATCCCCTAAGTGGCTGTCTGAACAGAATGCACATCCCCAGCCCCTGTCACTCCAAAGCCAGACAGTCACTACACAACCTAGGAGAGGCACACTGGATAGCTAAGCAAGAAAATACCTACTTTCTAAAAGTGGTATTTTCAAACACACAATATAAAAATCATCTTTCAGGCATACTAAACTTTACTTCCTATCGTGTCCCAATGGTAAGTTATATTTATAAGGTGATATAAATAGACTCCCATTCTGTCCTGTGGGACAGATAGCCTTTCAATTGTGAAAAACGAAATTGGCAGTATTTCACTATCAGGACATGCCACACACATCAGGGCATGTCCTACCTTTCACATACACTGCACCCTGTCCACAGGGGTACCTTGGGCCTACCTTAGGGGTGACTCTCATGTAAGAAAAGGGAAGGTTAGGGCCTGGCAAGTGGGTGCACTTGCCAAGTCGACATGTCAGAACCAAACTGCGCACAGACACTGCAGTGGCAGGTCTGAGTTACATTTACAGGCTGCTTATGTGGGTGGCACAATCAGTGCTGCAGGCCCACTAGCAGCATTTGATATACAGGCCCTGGGCGCCCACAGTGCACTGTACTAGGGACTGACTAGTAAATCAAATATGCCAATCATGGAATCACAAATCCATAACAACAATTTACAGGGAGCACTTGCACTTTGGCACTGAACAGCAGTGGCAAAGTGCCCAAAGCATCTAGACCAGCAACAACGAAGTCCAACACACAGCAAAATAACAGGAGGCAAAGGAAAAAATGCAGGGGAAACCCACGCCAATGATGCCAGGTCTAACAACAGTCATTAAAAATAAAGGTGTTTCCCCCACCAAATTTACCAGTTCTCTAAATTAAGTAATTTGTATATATGAGACAAGAACAGGCCGAAGAGTGGTTGTGTTTGAAGGGGAGAACCAGGTTTCTCATAGTGTGAAAAAGTCCAGATCATAATCCATTATCAGTGCAAAATCCCACTTACTTCAAAAGATGTATGAGTTTATAATTTAATTTGGTGGGTGTATAGTATTTACCACCCTGATCGTCTGATATTCAGGATACTACAATTCCCTTTTACTTTGACATGCATACTCTTATTATGTTCATGGCATCCGGCGTGGGGGTTCAGTTTAATAATTGAACGTTCAGTTAATATGCATGTTTATATAATTTGAACAGGTTAGACCAGCAGTCCGTTAGTGAGTCTTCTCCCTGCTCTCAGCAGGTGTCCATTACCTTCAAGTCGATGGCTAAGTGTCAGATTCACTCAATAGCCTCCCCCTAGTTCTGCTCAACTTTCTTTCCCTTCTCTCCGCAATTGTCAACCATTGTGCACACCTTCTGACTGCAGTCTACAGATGGGTCCACTCCGCTGCGGGAACTTGTCCATTGGCTCAGCTCTGTCCCAGGTCCAGGTGCTCCTTATCCCCAGTGTTACCCGAAGCGTCAAAGCAGCCACGGTCTGATTGCTCAGACCACCTCTGACTCTTCTGCTACATAGAGGTTTAAAAAAAAGAGCAAAATGGGCAACTACCCAGGCCCCCAGCTTCCAAGACCCCCATGGGAACATCATTTCTCTCTTCGTGAGTCCTCTATTTCTCTATCTGAACTTCTTTGCCTCACTCTGCCTAAGTCTATCCCAGACTCTGTCTCACTCCACCCAGTGTCATGTTAAGGATTTTGGGACTCAAGACATATTTTGGCAATATTTTGTACCCCCCCAACCCCTCCCCCTCCTTTTTCTGGAAACGTAACATATGATTCAGTATTGTCAATCAATCACGGCATTTATAGAGCGCGCTACTCACCCGGGAGGGTCTCAAGGCGCTGGGGGAGGGGGTAAGTTACTGCTCGAACAGCCAGGTCTTGAGCTGCTTCCTGAAGGAGAGATGGTCCTGGGTTCGCCGAAGGTGAGTGGGGAGGAGTTCCAGGACTTGGCTGCCAGGTAGGAGAAGGATCTTCCTCCGGCGGTGGTTCTGCGGATGCGTGGTACGGTGGCGAGGGCGTGGCTGGTTGATCGTAGCTGGCGTGTGGGCGTGTAGAAGGTCACGCGGTCGTTGAGGTACTTTGGGCCCAGGTCGTGGAGGGCCTTGTGTGCGTGGGTGAGGAGTCTGAACGTGATTCTCTTGCTGACGGGGAGCCAGTGCAGGTCTTTCAGGTGTCCGGTGATGTGGCTGTGTCGGGGGATGTCCAGGATGAGTCGTGCGGAGGCGTTCTGGATGCGCTGGAGTCTTTTTGAAGTTTGGCTGTGGTTCCGGCGTAGAGGGTGTTCCCATAGTCCAGTCGGCTGGTGACGAGTGCCTGGGTGACGGTCTTCCTGGTTTCAGTGGGGATCCATCTGAAGATCTTGCGGAGCATGCGCAGGGTGTTGAAGCATGAAGATGAGACGGCGTTGACTTGTCTGGTCATCGACAGGGAGGAGTCCAGGATGAAGCCCAGGTTGCGTGCGTGGTCCGTTGGCTTGGGCGCGGTGCCCAGGGCCGGGGGCCACCAGGAGTCGTCCCAGGCGGAGGGTGATGAGCCCAGGATGAGGACTTCCGTCTTGTCTGAGTTCAGTTTAAGGCGGCTGTTCCTCATCCAGTCGGCGACATCTCTCATCCCGTCGTGTAGGTTGGCTCTGGCGGTGGTGGGGTCGTTGGTGAGGGAGAGGATCAGCTGGGTGTTGTCGGCGTAGGAGATGATGTTGAGGTTGTGTTGGCGTGCGATGGCTGCGAGGGGGCTCATGTAGACGTTGAAGAGGGTTGGGCTGAGTGAAGATCCTTGTGGAACGCCGCAGATGACTTCGGTGGCTTCGGATCTGAACGGGGGGAGGCGGACTCTCTGGGTTCTACCGGCGAGGAACGAGATGATCCATTCCAGTGCTTTCTCTCGGATTCCGATGTTGCTGAGGCGCTTCACTAGGGTGCGGTGGTATTGTGTGGCGTGATACATGCTGGAAATAGCTTAAAATAGTAAAAAAAAAGTATTTGCAAACCGGGGCCCCGAAAACCCCCCAAATTCTGAAGATGACGCTGTTGTGCTCTGCGCTGGCCCAACTCACACCCTTCCAGGGTCCGCCATTTCCAAACCATTGTACACTGGACATTAATATTCACTACCTGAGCAAGAATCATTGCGTAGGTTATGAGACATAATGGAGATATATGATTGAGAGGACGAAATGACAAGCGAAAAATGTACCCCTGAGGAATACTGCTTCGGGGTATTGAGGTCAGTCGGAGAAAAGCCTCATGGGAGCTGAGGTACCACTCACCCATGAAAACAATCATTGTCACGTGACCCTGCACTGTAAGCATGCCCTCCAGAGAGGGAGTTGTTTAACCTCGTAGTGCATAAACGGTGAACTCGGATCATTAGGGGCGTTCCCTTCCTAATAGCGAGCGCAAGCCTATGTACCAATGTTTTGCAACCGCAATTGCGGTTGCAAAACACTTGCAAATTACCACCCTCTTCAAGAGGATGGTAATGTACTCGCCTAAGGGAAGGGATCCCCAGGGGACCCCTTCCCCTTTGCAAATGCAGGGGGAAATATTTTTTAAGGGCAGGCAGTGGTCCCAGGGACCACTACCTGCCCTTAAAAAATGAAACGAAAACGTTTCATTTTTTTCTTTTTTAAATGCATCCCGTTTTCCTTTAAGGAAAACGGGCTGCATTAAAAAAAAAACTGCTTTATTTAAAAGCAGTCCCAGAATGGTGGTCTGCTGAGCCCAGCAGGCCACCATATCTGGGAGGGCCTGCCATTCCCAATGGGGTCACAAATTGCGAGAGGCTCATTAATATTCATGAGCCTCTCAATTTGCGACCCCATTGGGAATCGCAAACAGTGTGATACACACTGTTGTACATCCAAAAAAGCGCCTCGCAAATTGCGAGTCGCAAAAAACTCGCAATTTGCAAAGTGCTATTTTGCGCGTCGTACATCTGGCCCCAAATGCACTCCATGACTTGGGGGTAAGTTAAGCACCACGTGTGTCCAATCACTGCTACTGCAACACACTGTGATAGAAACCAATGGAGAAAAGGAATAACACTAACAACACATAGGAAAATAGGAAATTAAAGGAAAAATATTTTAACTGGTTTTACCTTGTTTAATACATTACTAAATTTCTAATTTTTACATATTTTTAGGATAACTTTCATTTACAATGAACCTTAAGAAATATTAAAACAAGGCTCACATGACATGCAACGCACTTGCTAATGCAAGGGGGTAAGGTGTGAACAGTCAAGGCCTTGCCGCCAGTCTACAGGTGAAACAAATTCCAACAGCGACCAGTCACCTACAGGTTGACCACATAAGAAAAGAAGTTGTAGGCCAAAAACGTTTTTAGTCCACTATGTCGGTGAATGTCTATGCAATTTTGCCACTCATTCTGAGGAAAATAATATTTCAGGAAGATAGAGGATTTACAGGCAAAGGATCAATATATTTTGCATGGCCATGGTAGGTCTCATTGCCTAAAGTGATCCTTGACATGGTTGCAGATTGGGAGCAGGAAGTTCAATCACCTACAGCCCACTCTCCAATGTCAAAACACTGGCTGCACTGGCTACTGGTCTTTCCAGATGGTCACTGGCAGCAGTGTGCTCATCTCACAGGCAAGCCAATATCACTCCAGGTGTCAGGTACTGAGCTGCATCACCAGCCTAGTGCGAAGTTTATTGCCATTCCACAATCACTAATAGAAAGGCAATGAATGGAAAGGGAATCCTATGGCATTGCCCACTGCCTTTGGATATAAGGGTTCATTGGTTGCACCCATGTGGTCTACAGTCACCCCACCAAAGGGAACATAAATTCCGTAACAGACACCTTTGGCACTCCATCAATATGCAAGCCATCTGAGATGCCAGGGACTGCTTTAGTGATGTGTCTGCCGCCATACCAGGGAGCACATAAAACAGCTACATGTTCTGGCAGACAGCTGTTAGTTGATCGAGATTTAGTTGATATATGGGTAATTGATGTCATAATAACTCACACTGGGTCTTCATGTGCATCTGTTGATGACATTGCAGTCACCCATTACCTTACTACATCATAATAGACACACATGTCCATAAGAGTGACTGCATGTATGTGTAGATGATGTTGTGCATTTAGTTTAGTTGCACAATGTAATCAATAGCACATGTCTTTGTTACAGGTGATGCCAGGTATGCCCTCTCTCACAATTTCCTCACTTCCTTCTGATGTCAAACCACAAATCCTCAACAAAGGTATACAATACAGCACACATAGAAATATGAGTTATCACCGAACACACATTGTTAGAAATTGGGTTACTAGTTGACTGGGACATGAGCCCTGGTCAAGCAGCAATCATAATCCCTGACAGGGTAAGAGGCGAGCAAACCGTAAATTAACCTGTGCTCACCCTCTTGTAGCTTGGCACAGAGCAGTCAAGCTAAACTTAGAGGCAGTGTGTAAAGTATTCGTGCAACACTTCAAACAGTAAAACAGTGACAACACCACACAAAAAGATCCCACACCACTTTAGAAAAATACATTGTAATGAATAAAAGAAGACCAAAACTACAAAAATCCAATCAGGTAAAAGGAGATATTGAATTTGAAAGACTGAAGTTAAAATAGTACCAAAAAGCACAAATCATCAACAAGGGATATCTGGTTGAGCCGGACTGCGACAAAGTCACAAGTTCAAGCTGATTGCAATGAAGCATGGGTCAGCTACAGGGAACAAATTAGGTCCGCTGAACAAGGTACCATATATCTTGGTTTCCAAGCGTTGCATCGATCTGAGACAAGAAGGTTCTCACAGTCGAATTGATCTGTCAGTTCTGAGATGCGGTGAGACTGCAGTGCGAGGTTCTGCGCGTCATCGTTGAGGATCCCGACAATGGGGACTTGCAATGTGAAGTTGATCGTCGAGGATGCGGTGTGCAGCTGGGGTGATGTGTCCATTCTGATGAGCTGCAGAGCTGCGATGCGGAAGCCTACATCGTCGTTGAGCTGCCATCGACAAGGGATGCAAGGACCTGGGCTGGAGATACGCCACTGGCGATGCATCAGTTCCGAAGATGCAAAGGGCGCTGTGGAGCTTCTGCGGCTGGCCCAATCCACGCAACAGCAGTGATGCATCAGTTCTGCTGGAGGATGCACCGCTCAGCAGAGAAGATGCATTGGTTCTGCTGGTACCACCTTAGGCCTACTTCCAAGGGTCCAGGACTGAGGTGGCACCACTTGACAGGGTAGACTCACAGATGGCAAAGTCCAGGTACCGATTCAAGGTTGTTGGATGCCTGTTATGTCCCTGAGGGTTCAGATCAGTAGGCCAGCCAACTATCCCTTGGAGTCTCTCTGCGTTCTGGGTTCAAATGATGTAGGTCTAGTCCTTCTCATCCAGGCAAGGAGGGCAGCAGGCAGCAGGTCAGCAGAGCAGGGTAGCAGTTCTTCCGGAGCAGTAGTCCAGCAGAGTGGCAGTCCTTCAGCAGCACAGCAGTTCTCCCTGGCAGAGTATCCACAGGTCCAGAAGTGTACTCAAGTGGTGGTGTCTGAGGTCCAGTATTTATATCCAGTTGTGCCTTTGAAGGGGGCGAGACTTCAAAGACAAGCCTTTGAAGTGCACAGAGGTCCTCCCTTCCTGCCCTGGCTCAAGAATCACTACGGGCAGGTATGCAGCACTTTGTGTGGGGACAGGACACAGCCTAATCAGGTGTAAGTGAGGCTGAGTTCAGCTCCTCCCTCCCATCCTGCCAGGATGGCCCATCAAGTCACACCCAAACTCCCATTGTGTGTGGCTGTCTAGGGGAAATACACAAAGCTCAGCTGTCAAACACCCCAGATATGTGATCAGAGACAGGCAGCAGGCACCAAAAGGCTAAAGCAAGAAAATGGCATCTTTCTATAAGTGCCATTATCAGAATTGCAATTTAAAATTCAACTTCACCATAAGTTAGGATTTTAAATTGCGATTCCAGAGACTCCAAACTTGAAGGGGTCATCACTTCCCATTTGGAAATGACACTTATAAAATGTAATAGGTCAACTCCAATGTACTTCAATGGGAGAAAATGGCTTTGCAGTATTAAAAAACACATTTTTCAATTAAAAATAGGTTTTCACTACCAGGACATGTAAAACGTAAAAGTACAAGTCCTGCTTTGTAAATACATTGCACCCTTCCCTCTGGGCTGTCCAGGCCCTAACCTAAGGGTGACCTATATGTATTAGGAAGGAAGGTTTGGGCCAGGCAAGAGACTTAACTTGACAGGTCGACATGGCAGCTTGAAACTGCACACACAGGCTCTGCAATGGCAGGCCTGAGGCATGTTTACAGGGCTTCTCAAGTGGGTGGCACAATCAGTGCTGCAGGCCCATTAGTATCATTCAATTTACAGGCCCTGGGCAGAGGTAGTGCACATTACAAGGGACTTATAAAAAAACATGCCAATTGTGGATATCCCAACCAAGCCATGTTTAGGGGAGTGAGCACAAGCACTTTAGCACTGATTAGCTAAAGTCAGTTGTGTAAAGTGCACAGAGTCTTAAGGCCAGCAGAAGCAAAAATTCAGCAAAATTGAAGGCAAGGAGGCAAAGGGTTTAGGGGAAGACCACCTTAAGGCTGTCAGGTCTAACACACAGCCTTAAGTCAGAATTCAGATGTCTTGATCTGTATTTACAAGAAGCTGTGCGCAAGCTATTAGTAGCCTACTACGTGTTGCACAACCATGTGACGTGGCTTACATATAGACATATACATAATCTATGGTTACATCCATGTTCCCGAGGTGGACCACAAAATGGAGGTCAAGGCGTGCACATGTGTGATCGGCTGTGACCTTATTTTGACACTTGAACTGTTAGTTAGGTTTCTACATCATTGTGGTTAACAGTGTCATGTCAATAAGGATATTCATACACATTCTTGAGACAATACTGTTGCACTACCTTTATGTTACAAACATGCTATTCTAAATTTATTAATGCACTCATACCTCATTTTCTCATTCTTTCATACTTCTCCCTCTCTCCCTCTCCAGCTGGGTAAAAAAAATATGTAAAATGCCGCTCAAATAAAAAAATTACACAAATGGTACTTCTTGTGCTAAAATTGCTTCCCAAAATTACACAATGTGATGTAATCTCTGTAATTTTGTGTATTTGTTATACATCGCAAAATTTCCAAAATTATGTTAATTAAGCTGATGTAATAAAAATTCTGCCCAGGCCTTCTTATAACCTCCTCCCTTATGTTTATGATCCTATGAGGGGCAGAGACCTCTGCACCGAAGATGAAGACCTCTGTATGCAGGGTGCTGGCCTCCATAACCGGTGAAGAGAAGTTCGTTTTTGGAGTTGAGATTTCCATCCTAGTACTACAGACAGGAAATGACATACATGAACCAGAAGACATCAATTTTCTGAGTCATTCGGATCTATCCTATCACCAAAACAGCATACAACTTCATCCTGCTGCTCCTTTGCTTATCAAAACCCAAAAAAGGATGAGGGGCATGAAGAGCAAGTCCCCAGCTTTATTGATGAAGAGTCAGAAATAATTTTGAGAGGGTAGTCCAGCAGTACCCTCAACTCTAGGGGGGTCCATAGTTCAACATGAGCAATGCACTGTGAGCCCAAATTTGGAGGAACATTGCCATGTGCAATGGATTGGGTGTACACACAGGGAAGGAGTGCCACAAACCCTGGATGGATCTCTGCCTCTGTGCAAGTGTCAAGATACAGAATATGCAGAGGTGTTCTCCCATTCTGCCTCTGGGCAAGTGTGAAGGTAAAGAATGTGCAGAGGTGTTCTCATAGCCACATTCACTGCACCCCCTATTCAAACAACAGCATTGGACAGTCCTTATATTAGTCTGGCTGACTGCTGTCTCAGCAGGAAGGATTTGAGCAGCAGGAATCCAGTAAGTCTAAAATGTGTCTGATAACAAAAGTAAGTTTATGTTTTGAACAAGTTGTTCTGTCATATCTTCTGTTTACTGGCTTTGTAATGAGTCCTTGTTGCCAGTTTCATATGTTGTCCTGTCATAAGAATGGATAAAAGGATGATATCATTGTTGCTTGTAATGTAAAAATGAAAAAGATTCAAAAGTAATGTTATGTTGTCACAATGGAATGTACAATGATATGACACAAATATTTATTGTAAAAAACCTTTTCATTCTCAGAATTTTTTTCTCATCAACTTAAATGAACTCTATCATTCTTATGTAATTTTACCTTAACATCCGTGTACATTAAGTAATGGAATCAGGAGTTCTTACATGTTGTAGTACATGTTTCTCTGTCCTGTTGACATAGTGTGATACTTGAGATGGTCATAAATTACATAACTTACAATGGCCACTCAAATTACAGAACCGTTATGGGCCTGAATCACAAAGTTGAATTATACTTTTGGAGTAATTTACACTTTCAAATACGTTTAATACTTTTTGATTATTTACAAGATCAGAATGTAAGTTGTTGAAAAAAACAGTAGTAAGTTGAGCACCACATATGGCCACTCACTAGTACTGCAACCCCCACCCCCAGAGTAAATAATGATGTTGGGGAATTAAAACAAAACCCCATAAGAGATAATGGTAAATTAAATTAGATTATTTAATTAGTTATTGAGAAACAGTACATGTTTATTATTTAATCATAAAATACCTAATACCCTATTTTGAATTTAAACATGAATGTAACAATAGTTTGTATTGCAACATAAATACATCAATTTTAACAAATTTTATATATCACTCTTAATAATGATTAATGCATCATATGTTGTTTCCTTTTGGGTGGAAATGTATTACTTTCTTTAAACTTAAGAAAAATAATTTTACTTTAATATCATATTTAAATGAATTCGAGAAAAAATACAAATTAAAAAAAAGTTAATTTACATTCATATTTAGCATGAAAATATTTGTATATTTTCTTCATTTTCCCTATGAGTTTTTTTGGGGGGGGAGTTTTATATAGTGCAAACTCGACCCAAAGGTATCAGAGTGCTTTACATGAATACCAGTTGGACACATTTGTTTTATTAGGCACGGGGAGATTAAGTGATCTGCACAGAATCACAGAATGTTGAGCATCCCTGCCGAGACTCAAACCGGGTTCCCCCGCTTCAAGGTCGACCGCTCTAGTCGTTATGCCACATCCTCTCCCCTATACTTTGCCAGAAGGGTGATAAGATGCATTGGCAGAGATCTCCATTTAGTAAAGTATAGGCAAGGTAAAGAGCAGTTGCATGTTTTAAAAGAATAAAATTTGTCTTCTCGGAAAGATATTTTATGCACAATTAAATTTGCACTAATGCACTTATCATTTGTTTATTTTGTTTACATTAGGTTTCAGCAGGCAGAGCTGACCAAACATCCCTAAAGCAGTACCTGTGCCAAAGACAGATAAAACCCTTGGTTGCACCTGAATTTTCCAATTGAGGAGGAGGCTCCTTCCACTAGCAGTAATCTAGTGCCAGAAAAGTAACTTTTCTCTGCAGCAAAAAGATTCTGAATAGAGGTTGTAAAGCCTGCTTGAGAGATGGAAGAAAATGATACCATATGCCAGAAGAAGATAAACATTGCAACTGCTCCTGGCCAAGAGGAAGAATAATGATGTCCCAGGAGCAAGCCTCACCCTCCTCTGGGCCTGCTGTTACCCCCTCCATCGCGCCAGAGACTCCTATATCAAAACAGTTTCCAGTTGCAACTTCTTCTCTATCTCATCCTCCTCTACCAAGTGCCCAACATGTACACCAGCAGTCGAGGAAGGCATTCACCCCAGACTGCCCTGAGCTCTGATATGTTTAACCCACCTAACCCAGACCTCCTCAATATCCCCTCAATAAATTACAATGACTACTCTCAAGGAGTCCGTGAGTAGCACAGTTAAGAGTTAGATAACACTTCCACAGGATGTGAAGTAGGTGACTTGTAAAATTAGAACCATCAAAGAGATGCAACCTGATTGTTTCCCCCACTACCGAAGTGTATTTAATTTCTCATGGGGTGTCCTCTAATGCCTCAGCCAGCCCCATTTGTTTGTGTCTGAGGAAATAATCAAGGTGTTGTGGTTAAATCATACCCCAAGGATGGAATGTAACACCCCCAAAACACAACACAAACTCTGACACTCAATCTGGGTTAGAGCACTACCTGTCCTGCTTCTGATGGGCATTGACATGTAAGGATAAAAGTAATGAAAGAAAAAAACAATGGTTTTGTGAGTTTTTGTTTGTCTGTATTGATGTATCAAAAGTTTTCTACATGTATCACTAGCATGACTAGCATACGCAATGTGTATTTTCACATGCTGATGAAAACAAATATCTTTATGCACACTTTTGTTGTGTCCTCTTGACTACCCTCATCCCATGTCATGACCTAAACTCCCCAATCCAGGCCTGTGACATCATCTAGTCCAGGGGGCTCCTACATATTCTGTGATGTGACCTACTTCTGATCAGTACAAAAGATTGTGAACTATTGAAGGTTGAAAATAATTACTTATGGCAGAGTGAAACTGAGTAATGTAATGGGCCTGCAGTTTGGACATGACACACTTTGAATTGGGAGTAAAATTAAATGAAGTGTTAGCTCAAGAAGTTAGGTAGCTCTCCTTTTCAACAGTCATCCATTTAAAAGCATTCAGGGGCATATTTTTATGCACACCTCAAAATTTGACCTGGCAAGAATATATGTTTTTGACAGATACACCTTGGTGCTTCTGTTGTTTGTCCCTGTGACTCAGTCCCAGCCTGGCCCATGAATCTGACTGAGCACTGCTCATTGTCAGGCCTTGTTATCAGCAGCTTGATAATTATGATGTCACATGAACACAGCCATCCCTTAACTTTTACATGGAAAAATGGCCTTGTGCCCATCTAATAAATTACCTCAAGGTTGTGTGGTACTCTGAAGGGATATGGAAGCTACTGTCAGCTCCCATACAACTGTTTGGAGAGCCCTGATCTAGCCTGAGTGATTTGTGGGACCATACACATAGCTAACATAATTTTCATTTGGTTTGTACAGAAAACATTTTTATGTACAATTGTAGAGAGTATATAATGTGTTGTCTAATTTCCATTATATGAGATTTCAATGTAGCACATGTAATTCATACATATACATTGATATATTTCTACATGCACACCAATTACAATCTAGGGCTTTAAACACAAAACACATACTAATGTTCTTGCTTTTTCACATTGTAAAGTGCTTAGAAATCCCCAACATCATTGTCCTCTGTAAGGAACAAAATTATATGACACTTCACATCACTAACTACACTTCACTCAACCAAAGTGACATTGTAGCCTTTGTTAATGGAAAAATACCAGTTAGACAGATTCACATGTACATTTCAGACATAAACCTGTTCCTCTGGTGAGCCATAGAGCTGGCCATGCAGGGAGAGGACCTCCTGTGCCAGCAAGTCCAGCTCCTCTGGTGAAAAGGCAGGGGCTCTCTTAATTTTGCGGCCAGCCATTGTTGCTCCCAGAGGTAAGTGACAGTAGCAAAAGTGGAGTAGGTCTTGATGGCAGCAGTGTTAGGAGGCAAGTGAGCTCTTTTTCCAACCGTCGCATACATGTACATGACATACGCAATCGTCATCGGAGATGGACACAGCAATTGGCATTCGTATGCTACTTTCACCAACATTAGCCTATGGCTGTGTCCGTCGTGGAGTTTACTGCCCACTATGCGGTCAACGTCTGCCATGGGCGTCTGATTCCAAATGTCCTATCGGCGAGGTCAGGCACCCGCCATTTTAGAAGTTCAAAATAGTGTGTTTGTGACTGTTAAGTGTGTCACCACCACTCAAAATGGGGGCTAGTTTGTTTATATATTCAAACTTTGATGGACACTCATTCTTTTAACTACTTTACCGCGGCGAACATTCCACGCCGGTGCGGCACTTCAAAGGAGTGGGCGGGACCGTGTCGGCCAACGGACGTGCGCAGCACTACCGAGGTAGTGCTCGCGACGGCCGTTGGCCGACGAACGCAGCGAAGGGGTTAAAAATAAACATTTATATGTATTGCATTACTGTGTTTATAAGTGATATTAGCACAGGGTTGTGTACACCTCAGTTGACAGTATTTTGTAGGAAAAAAACATAAATATGTAAATAACAATTTTGAAACGTATTATTTCCCAAATTTTTGTTTTAAAATTTATTTGAGGCTATATACGTAATTTGAGAAGAATAAACTACAAAAGCAAATGTTTTATGAAAATATGTAGCAAAACCATATATATTTTGAACAATTACATGATTAATGTTAAATATCAAATATGTTGCTGTGGAAAAATGTGAAAAATGTTCAAATGTTTTACCAATGCAGACGTATGAACCCTGGGAGAGTGAGGAGACGACAGACTCAGGTGTACCACCCATTTCCAGACCTTGTCACCATGGAAGAAAGGGATATAATCAAGAAGTTCAGATTGAATCAGCAAACTACAGTGGCGTAACGAAAGTTGAAGGGCCCCCCTGCAAGGTACACAGAGGGGCCCCACTCTGGATTTAATCTAGAGCTTTCAGGCCTGAGTGCAGTGCTGAGAATGCCCCCTGCAGCCCGGGCCCCCCCGCACCGCGGGGGCTGCGGGGGCCTGTGTTACGCCAGTGGCAAACTATACTGGATTTATGTCATCAGCTGATGCCAAATCTTCAGCCTCACAACAGAAATCCCACATCTATTACACCAATTGTCAAACTTATGGCAGTACTTCATTTTATGGCCACAGGATCCTTCCAATATACTGTGACAGTATCTGGTGAAATGCCACAACCAACTTTCAGTGGTGTGCTTTAAGAAGTTATATCTTCAATGATGAGACACATCAACAGCTTCAACCAGTTTTCACTGCAGCAGGATTTTGCCAATGTAAAGGGGGACTTTTATGGTTTGGGTCTCCTACCACATGTGGTTGGAGAAATTGATCGCACACATATTGCCTTAGTGCTACCACACACCAGAGAACAGGTCTACCAGAATCGAAAACACTTCCATTCAATCAACATGCAAGTTGTCTGCTTACCGACTTTGTACATCACAAGCATCTGTGCGTTTTTCCCCGGCTCTGCCCATGATCCCTTTGTACTACGGAACAGCTCCATGCCCCTGCAAATGTCACAACTTGGACCTGAGAGGGCCTAACTTGTTTGTTAGTACAATCTTTCATAATATTGTTTGGGGAATTTCTAGTTGAATAATGTGCAATTGTGTTACACGTTTTGGCACTTTTTTTGTCTTCCATCTAGGAGACTCAGCTTATCCTAACCAACCATGGTTGTTGGCACCGCTGAGGAATCCAACAATGCCAGGGTAAATCTGCTTCAAAGAGGCCCATGGAAGAACACCGCGGCCAGTGGAGTGGGCTTTCAGGCTCCTAATAGCAAGAGTTAGTTGTGTGGACAAAACTGATGTAGCCCTCCTCTACTCACTCAATAAGGTGTACAAAATTCACTGTGGCCGGCTGCATGCTCCACAACATTGCCTTGCGACAGAACATCCCTTACATCGCAGAGGATGGAGACAATGAAGAGCTACCAGGTGAGGATCCTGAAGCTCCAAGTAAAGATGATAGTGGTGAAGAGGAAGGAGTTGACTTACGTCAAGATGTCATTGACAACGTCTTCTCATGAGTGTAAGTATATGTTTACATGTGATCACTTTCACCTTTACACCAGCTATTGATGTGATGCTGAGAGAAGTATGTGATGGTAATTTGTTAGCAAGGGCAAGTTCAGAGAAACCCAGGCCAAACGTGTTTGTGATCAAAGTTTTGACACATTGACTACTGTGTTCAGTTAGATTGTTTATCTCTGATTGTTTTGTGAAACAGTGTCCTCCAAAAGCTGATTTTGGCACGTGTCTTTCATGTCATGTTTGTTTGATAATCTTTTTGTTTCGATCTGTTTTATGTTCCTTCACCATGTCATCTTCATTTGGCCATTTCAGAGTTGTGACATTTGCATGTATATGGTGCTGTTTCGAAGTACAAAGAGAACATAGGCTGATCCTGGGAAAGACAGACACAGATTTTGGGTGTACGAATCTTGTACCAAGGCAACTTGCACTGTGATTGAATGGAAGATTTGAAGATTACATTGGACTTGTTCTCTGTAATGTGCTGGCACTAAAGCAATATGTGTGCCAACATTAGCTCAAACCACATGTGGTGATGGAGCCAAATCCTGCTAATCTTCCTTCACATTGGTAAAATCCTCATTGTGTGTAAAGTGTATGTAGCTGTTGATGTGTCTCATCATTGTAGGACATACTTCTGGTGGAACACCAATGAAACTGGGTTGTGATATTCCACCAGATACTGGAAAAGCGGATTTGAATGATCCTGTGTCTACAAAATATAGTACTGCCATGTTTTTGTTTATTGCCATTATCGATGTGGGATTTGTTATGTTAATTGAACTCCCTTTGCAACTGCTTCATCTTCTAGAGCTCGGTGAGTACCTGGCCCATCATGTCTTCGGACTGATGATAGACTCCCAAGACTTGGTCAATGGTGGTCTGGGTGAGAGTGACCTTAGTGGCCTCACTATGCTGGCCCACAGAATCCCTCCCATGACCCCTAGCCCCACTGCCCTGTGCCCTTGGTCCAGTGTACCCCATCCAACTGGATCATGGGTAAGTTGGTGGTGCTGTGGTGTCAACATTACCCAGGCCTGGGGGCACACGATCTGTGTTAACAGTGGTAGGAACACAGGAAGTGGAGCCTTCAGTTAGCTGAGGTGTACATCTGTGGTGGGAGGTGTCGGTGTGGGCCCAATAAAGCTCAATTGAGCCGTCTGCTCATGCTGACCAGACGGAGCAGGATCCTCATCATCATCCAGATTACCAGGAGAGTTGTCCTCATTAAAGGCTTGATCCTGGGCTGCGGTGGAGGTATTTTTAGTGGCAGATTCCT
The DNA here is from genome assembly GCA_963921515.1 of Calotriton arnoldi. Lineage (NCBI taxonomy): Eukaryota > Metazoa > Chordata > Amphibia > Caudata > Salamandridae > Calotriton > Calotriton arnoldi. Next base: position 1,368,956 of record CAWUFW010002391.1, on the reverse strand, counting down.
GGCCACGTGCTCTGGCTGTTGGACCTATTGAGAAATCGAGAAAATATTTATTAGTAAAAGTGTGTATTATACTTCCAAAACTTTGAGACAAACAATGTAGAAGTAAAAAGAGGTTATAACCCTATTTTTAGCAATTTCAAACAGTACAACTACAAATAAGCAGGTAATAAGATGTCCTGAAATGTTTATGAAGTGATTAGTAAGTATAGCTAATATCTCCAAATCAATCAACCCAACATAGCGGAGAGGTGACATGTGTAATTTAAAAGTCCTGTCATGTCCTTTAGTATAGTCCTGTCCTGTATACCCCATTTTACATACATTGTCCCATCCACACGACAATAGCGATTCTAAATAGGTGACCTTTTACCTAGTAGCTTGCCCCTGTCTCTTCGACACCAGGCTCTCGGTATTGTATCATAAACCCTGTACCTGATGTACATAAACATGTCCTCAGGCACGGTATAATTATTCTATATAAGGGTCAACACATTTTTCATCCTTGGCCAGCAGCCAACTGTTCATGATCGCATTTTTGGGGAAAAACATTCATGATTGTTTCCAAAACATTTATGGTTGTTTTCAAAACATATCGATTCTAGAAGAAGCCCTGGAGTGACCACTTTAGTATAAAAGACGCTTACTCCCCCTACAAATTAGAGGAGAATTCCTTCCAAGCTGATACGGGGTCCTGCATGCTGAATCTTCGACATGCAGTGGTCTGACATCCCTTGCGGGGTGTCATCCTCGAAGCCGAGACCGGGTCATTCGTTCTGAACCATCAGGTGAGGGGGCTGGTTCTTCCCTAGGGGTCTCTTGGCTACAGGTACACATAGCTACACGCATATACATGCTACACATACAGATCTAGGTTAGGTACATTTAGGCAAAAATATTAGGGCGCGCATTTTAGGAATATGCAAGTGCTACAGTTTTTATCTGAACTGCTTCTGTTCATCTTATTAACACTATGGTAGAAATGTATCTACTATTTACTATATTGGTACTAGCAATCTCTTTCGTATGTTTCTGTCCCCTAATTGTCGCAGCACATATGTTTTACACAAGGCTGTCGCTGGACCAATAAATACTTATTGAAACGTCCTAATCGCCATCCTGTGTATTTTCTGAGAGTAAGCAAGCACAAGTGTCTGAGCGAAATGTACAGTACTGTTTTCCACAATCCCAGAGGAATCAGGGTTGCCATGTTCAGTGGTTGCCAGAAACTACCTACACCACTGTACAATGTGTCCAGAAGTGATTGGGACACCAATCCCTCAGTTTAGGTCATCCAAAACTCGCAGGTCCTGGGGGACTCCTAGGAACTACACGACACTCCAAGGTCTAGCTGACTTCAAAACGGATATTTACACAACTTGAATGGATGTCTGGAATTAGTCGTCATGTGAACAGTGCAGAGTCGATTTTGGCAATTAGCGCTTATATTCAGCATAATAATTTTCATACTTTACAATTATTTGGTCAACACAGTTTGATTTGTAAAACTCATTGTTAGAAATGGGGGTCTCTAGTTGGCAATGGTTTGCACCGTTGTCCAAGTAGGGATCCTTCTTCCTAGTCAGGGTAAGGGTGATACACGTCTAAAATAACCCCTGCTCACCCCCCTTGTCAGCTTGGCACGAGCACACAGGCTTATCTCAGAGGCATTGTGTAAAGCATTTGTGAACAAATACAGTAATTCAGTGAAAACACTACAAATGGACACCACACCACTTTAGAAAAATAAGTAATCTTTATCTAAACCAAAACAAGACCAAAGCGACAAAAATCCACAATACAGTACTAATATGATTCTTGAAAGTTAGAAACAGTTCTGTTCCAAGAAAACGTGGGATGCAACACTTTTACACAAAGTGCCTTGGATGCTCTAAAAAAATGCAAGCAAAAAGGGTCGCAGGGAAGGTGATGCGTTGGTTCCTTACACTCAGGGAAGTTGATGTGTCCGTTCCTTGCTCCGGGGGAGGTGATGCATCGGTTCCTTACTGCTGCGCAGGGGAGGTGATGCATCAATTCCTTACCGGAGAGGAGGTGATGCATCAGTTTCTTACTGTGCGGGTAGGTGCTGTGTTGGTTTCTTACTGTGTCCCCCAATGAAGCGACAGACTTGCCGCTTTGATGCGATGCATGATGATCCAGTACGATGCGATGCGTGAAGACCCGGGATGCACTGCGATGATTTCAGGCGCGTCCCATCGATGCGTCAGTTCCTCCACAACAGGGCTTGCGTCAGAATCGGTGCGGAGATCTCGGATGTCTGAGATCGGTGCACGGGATTCGTCGCACAGCACAAGCAGGCACTGCGCCGATTCTTCGGCGGCAGCAATGCATCGGAAAATTCTTCTTGCACCGCAGCGAAGCGTCAGAAACAGGCGATGCGTCAATTTTCACAGTTCCTGCAGCTTCCAGCCCCAAAACAACCTCCAGAGGTCCAGAACACTGGCGGCACCTCTCAGCAGGTCAGAACTCCAAGCACAGGAGTTCAGGGGGGACTGGGGGTGAAGTCTTTGTGTCCGTGAGCCTTCAGAACAGGACGCAAGCTCTATTTCAAGCCCTTGGAGATCTTCCTCAAGCAGGGGACACAGCACACAGCAAAGTCCTTCTCCTTTCCTTGGCAGAAAGTAGCCACTGCAGGCCAACCCCAGACAGCAAACAGCACAGGGGCAGTATTCCTCCTCAGTTTCTCCAGCTCTTCTCCTTGGCAAATGTTCCTCTTGATTCCCAGAAGTGATCTAAAAGTCTGGGGTCTAGGCCCCTCTTTTTATAATACAAAATCCTTTGTTCTCTGTGACAGAGAAGCTCTTTGCCCAGCCAAAACCTGTTCTGTCCTCTCTGGTGCAGCTTCCAGGCAGGAGGTGGAGACAGCATTGTCTAAGGCAGACCAAGCCCATTCAGGTGTGAAAAAAGTCTCCTCCCTCTACTCTGAATGCAGCCCAGGTGCATTCAGCCTGCCCTGACCCACCCTGGAAAGGCAGGATACATCTAACCCTCCAAGTGGCTGTCTGAACAGAATGCACATCCCCAGCCCCTGTCACTCCAAAGCCAGACAGTCAATACACAACCTCTCAGAGGCACACTGGATGGTTAGGCAAGAAAATACCTACTTTCTAAAAGCGGTATTTTCAAACCCAGAATGTATAAAATACCCTCACTGAAATATGCATCCTAATGTTCTGAGTTCAGGCATATCAAACTTTATTTTCCCATCTTGTTCTCATGGGCAGTTATGCTTATAAGCGAACTCCCCATTCTATCCTATGGGACAGATAGCCTTTCAATAGTGAAAAAAGAAATTGGCAGTAGTTCACTATCAGGACATGCCACACATATCAGGGCATGTCCTACCTTTCACATACACTGCACCCTGCCCACAGGGGTACCTTGGGCCTACTTTAAGGGTGACTAAAATGTAAGAAAAGGGAAGGTTAGGGCCCGGCAAGTGGGTGCACTTGCCAGGTCAACATGGCAGTACCAACTGTGCACAGACACTTCAGTGGCAGGTCTGAGTTACATTTACAGGCTGCTTATGTGAGTGGCACAATCAGTGCTGCAGGCTCACTAGCAGCATTTAATTTACAGGCCCTGGGTACCCATTTTGCACTGTACTAGGGCCTGACTAGTAAATCAAATATGCCAATCATGCAATCACCAATCTATAACAACAATTTACAAGGAGCACTTGCACTTTGGCACTGAACAGCAGTGACAAAGTGCCCAAAGCATCTAGACCAGCAAAAACGAAGTCCAACACACAGCAACATAACAGGAGGTAAAGGCAAAAATACAGGGGAAACCCACACCAATGATGCCAGGTCTAACACTCATGACATCAATTCAACTGGTTGAGAGGAACAGAACAACATTCAGAAAACAACAACCATTTTCAGAAGAGAGCATTGAATAGGGATTGATCTTTACATGACACTTTACCATATGTTGAAGTCTGTAAGACAAGAGAGAATAAGCATGATGACATAGCATTATTCTTTTGACAAAACAGAAACAGGGCATCATGGTAGCTGTAGTCATTTCAAAGACAATTTGCCAACACTTGCAATATGGTTAGTAGAACATACCTGTGGAAATTATGCAGTTGACTCTTATACTATGACGCACATATGTGTAATGGGTGATTTGGTGTTGTAACGCTTTCAGGCACCATACCATCATGTGACATGTAATTGAGATTGACTTCTGTATTCTTAGGTGCAACACAATACATTCACAAAAGCAAACCATATTATCTGATACTGATAGCTTGATAATTCTCTGTTATGAAAATATGTGCAGTACACATTGCCAACAGCTGAGGTGAGACTTTGTAAGGAGCAAATTACCAGACTCCACTCCACCTGCTATTCCTGTCATGACTTCAGGATGTAGGATCTGCAAGACCTTCTCCTTCCAGAGCATGAGGTGTAAGTGGGGCCTGGGAGAACCACCACTAGACCTTTGGGGCTCCATGAGATGCTTGGAGGCCAGGGCAAGCACCCACCCCCACAGGTCGTTCCACCTCTCCCTAATTTCCTCCTGTGTGCACAGGTTGTTAGCTATAGCATTCACTCTGTTGAATATTCTGGCACACATTTGCCTTTTCTGAGATAGGGGTGTATTTTGGACTTTAGCTCCAAACAATTGTGGCTATACTCTAATGATTTCATCCACCAAGACTGACAATTCTCCCTCAGTAAAAGGAGATTTTTGGGGCCTGGCATTGTGCAAAGAAATATGAATTAAAAAAAAATTAAACACAAGGTAATATATGGAAAAAGATAAAGGGACAAGAAACAGGGAAAAGGAACCAAATAACCTCACTTAACTGGCAAAAGCTCTGCTAGAAAATGTTGTGGTGCAGTGCAATGGCAAAGGATCATGGTCAGAGTGTGTTTTATTGTGTGGTATGCAGGTGTTTCCATTTGCTCAATGGACATCAGATTTGTTCTACTAGCATCCAGATGGTGCATTGTTGAGTGCGTACCACCACGGACTCGCTCTGTCAGGGAACCATCCCTAGAAGACTGTCAGCACAACTGTGAAATCTAAATCTACCCTGACGGTGATGGAGTACTATTTGCCAGCACTGGAGTCCACTGCGACAGCAGCGATGTGCTGCGACAGCGGCTGGAAACACTCTTTCGACACGGAAGGCGAGTCAGCCTATATGCATCTAAATACGGCAAGCGAAAGACCGTTGACTTGGCAGAGTAATTGGGACCGCCGCCTTGGCTGGACGGCGGTAAGACCGTCAAGATCTAAGGGCCAGATGTACAACTGTTTTTTGCGGTCGCAAATGGGAAATCGGCCCGTTTGCGACCGCAAAAAAGGGTCCTGGCATATACAAATGCTATTTTGCGCGTCGGTGACTCGCAAAATAGCGTTTGCGACTCTCGTTATTAGGAAGGGGCATCCCTTCCTAATAGCAAGTCACAATGGAATGTACCATTGTTTTGTGACCGCATTTGCAGTCTCAAAACACTCGCAGTTTACCACCTACTTCAAGTAGGTGGTAAGCCACTCGCAAATGGGAAGGGGTCCACAGGGGACCCCTTCTGCTTTGTGAGTGTGTGCAAAAATATTTTTGAAGAGCAGGAAGTGGTCCCAGGGACACTGCCTGCTCTTAAAAAATGAAACAGAAACGGGCTGCATTTAAAAAAAAAAAATGCTTTATTAAAAAAGCAGTCACAGACATGGTCTGCTGACCCCAGTAGGCCACCATCCCTGTGAGTGCTGGCCATTCCTAATGGGGTCGCAAATAGCACCTGCCTCATGAATATTAATGAGGCAGGCAATTTGCGACCCCATTAGAAATCGCTAACAGTGTCTGAGACACTGTTGTAAATTGCATTTTGCAAGTTGCAAATTGTCGCAAAGTGATGCAATTTGCGAGCCGCAAAATGTAACGGTCATACATCTGGCACTAAATACGGCTCTGAGACCCTGTGTCCTGCAATGGCAACTGCAACATATCTGATCAAGTTGCGGGCAGCCAATCAGAACGCTCTGGCCTTCGGGACCGGTACCAGTCCTGTGGGACTGAGATGACCAATGGGAAAAAAGCTCCCCTGGCCAATGAGGTCACTCTGATTTTTTGCAATTTATGGTACAGTGGGAATCCTTCAGGACCAGCCATCTAGATACACCAATTTTCAAAAACATTTTCAAGCCCACCTAATCATCTCTTAATATCCAAATTTCTCAAAAATGGCCTAATTAACTTACTGCCAAATTTGGTGAAATTGTGTTTACACATATTTTTTGTTTTGCTGTCGAAATAGTCCAATGAAAATCAACATTAGAAATCAATCATTTTTCTCAGCAACCACTTGGCGGATCACTCCAAAACATTCAAGGAGGTGTCATAAGTCCCGTGAAGGCCCATTGTCGTTATCCCTATGTTAGCATGAGCATGTTGCAGACTGCCCTCTGCCTTGCGCACGTTACTATACAAACATATTTTGCTTTGTGCTATACTGTACTTTCACACAGAACCTGCCATTGTTTTTGTGTTCTGTTCTTTCCTGGGATTTAGTCTGCACACCGTAGACAAGGTCAAACAACAATGCCCCTTGTTATTTTGTTCTGGTCAGGCCTCAGCACCTAGACAAAACACACAAATGGAGCTGTTGTTTTGGAACACATACCTTGTCACATATTTATGTACAGAATAGGTAACAACACACTTAGAGAGGGATCCTTCCAGGGAAGAGATCGTGACAGCACCTGAGATGTAGGACTTCCATCTATGCATCATAAGGTACGGGGTCTGCTGCCAATACACAGAGAACTTCTGATATATAATCACTTTGCTTCTGTAGAAGGGGAAGGGGTTCGGCTACCCTGTCTTATATAATGACAGCTCCTTTTATGAATTATGGACTACTAACTATGCTAACCGTATTTGTGTGAGGCATTTCTTACTCATTGTGGCACGTATACTGCATGCTAGAGCACGATAGTTAAAATAAACATTTCCTGCACTTTACCCCTGCTGAAGGGGACTCCAGGCCCCACAAACCACCGGACACCAGTCTCCCTGGAGGGAGGAGCCGCCACAGCACTTAAAAGCGCCATCGTCATCCCGCGGTGCGGAACGCTGCATTTCCTGCACTTTACCGCTGCTGAAGGGGACACCAGGCCCCACAAACCACCGGACACCAGTCTCCCTGGAGGGAGGACTCGCCGCAGCGCTTAAAAGCACCATCGTCATCCCGCGGCGCTGGCCACGCCCGGGCGAAGTCCGGGCCAAGGGCGGGCCCGTCCTTGCCCGTCATTGCCAGGAAGAGGCAGGGCAGGGCCATCCCCCTTGGTTTGCCGAGCAAGGTTATATCTGGGACTTAAAGGACAGCCTTCTTTGCTAAAGATTTATCTTGTAAGTGCCGGACATTCTCCTCTTATCTTTTTCTTTTTGCTTATAATCCTCTTGAGTTAAGCACCTTGTGCGTCTTCTCTTTAGCAAGTGCCTACTATATTATCAGATAGCTGTTTTTAAGTTTATAATATTTTATCTACACTGTTGTAAACAGGATGGGGAAATGCAAGAATAATGAGGGGGTCAGGAAGACAGTTGGGACTCGTCTGAGAGCTACCAAAGTTAGCCAGCAAAACTAATACAGTCCGCAGACCTACAGCTAATAACTCCATTTTAGATCGCATAGATGATCTATTGATAGAGTGCCAAGATATTCTACATCCTCACTCTAATTTAATCACTGGAGACAATTTACCTACCCCGCTAGAGATTCAATCCCCCTAGCCTATTTCCCACAACTGCTAAACAAATTACTTCCATCTTTACCAAATGCATTACAAGGAGCACAAAGGATAAGCCCCCCAGCCAAAGCCACTCCCCGCAAACTATTGGATTAAATGAGATTGCTACCGAAGGAAGCGATAACTCCATATCGGCAGAAGTAGAGTCTAATTTAATAGGAAGGGACAATGTAGATACTATGAGTACTGCTGATCCTAGAGACACTATTATCCCTGTGGCAAATAGATTCTTACCATTACAGGATCTTATAGATTATTCTCCTGAAGGGGTACCAGAAGAATAGATGGTATCGTCATTGTCAAACATAGATGCCATCCAGGGGAAACAAGATCTAGCAAAGGAAAGGGTAGGAGGTTGCCCAGCAAAGCCCATTATATCTGAGCTGGAAACGATAACAACTATTAATGAGCTAAGGTCTGAAGTCACCACCTTCAAGACACTTATCCTTGTGCTTACTGATCAAGTTAAACTCCTTCTGGATAGAGATCCCACAATAATACGCACCCCCTTATTGAAAGAGGGTGCTACAACGAACATTACACACAATCGAAAAGCGTAAGAGCTCCTAAATCTTTGACTAACATAATCCCTTTAATGTCCATCCCCACTTGCTCCTCAGTTAAACCTCCTGTATCGATGGCACATGCATTAATAGCAAAAATTATGAGTAGAAACAACCCGTATATTACCGTCAACGAACGACACCCAAGTAATAGGTGTGAGTTGACTCATGGCCCTACTAAGAGTATTTTCATGATAAACGTGCCCAAAATCCAAATGCGTGCCAAGTATGAAGATAACAACTCTCTAATAAATAAATCAATACATTGGATCCGGAAGGTTAGGGGGTGCAGATCAGTCATTAGAGATGATATCCTCTGGGCAAAAAGGATAACCCACTGCTCCTCTGATTCTATCAAACTACAACTCAAGGATGAAAATATGGTACATAGTCTAATAGCTCTTGAAGCACGGACATGTTCGCCTCTCTTCGACCAGAATCCAGTTGAAATACAATCCGACTGGTGCACTGCAGATCCAATCCAGTAATAGGTATGGTACTTCGCTGGATACAGTTTCAACTCTAGCTAACATTGACTGACTGGCACCCCAAGTATCACTAAGTCACTTGACATCCCATCTCCCTGACCCAACCGCCTATCTAGCCCCTAAGGACAAGCCAAAGGAATATCAACCACAAGCTGATGTTTATCAGTCTCACAGTTCTGAGGGCCCCCTTTGAACACAGCCTTCAAAGAGCAACCATTGGACATGTCCTACTTACCAAGTTCCAACTATGAGCTTATTGCCAAGATGTACAATAGATGAACACCATCCTGCGGGCTCCGACAATGAAGGGCTAATTAACAAACTACGCGTACTATCTTGGAATGTGGCCGGGTTAAAAAACAAGGTAGCACTCCCACATTGGGTTAAATATATTGAGCTTTTTGACATCTGTATACTACAGGAAACATGGGCCACAGCACCAATTTTCATCCCTGGATACATCACCATTTGTCACCCAGCAGTTGCTAATAGACCAGGACAACCGGCCAGAGGGCTTCTGATATGGATTAGAATTGATTTACAATGTTCCACAAAAGAAATTAAGAGTAATAGCCCCAATATTCTTGCAGTTGACCTTAGGGGAAGGAATGGCAAATCCGTGGCCATATTTAATGTTTATGCTCGAGGCACTAAAGAGGGTTGTAGTTCTCCAACACTCTAAGCGCTGGAAGATTGTCTTGAGAAAAGAGAGCCAACTTCGCCCTTAATAATAGCTGGAGATTTTAACGTGACTTTTGAACCTCTCGATTCTGAAGATCTAACTAATACTGATCAGATAGACGAGCTGTGGTCTATTCCGCCGCTTGACATACCGCCAATTAAAAAATGGACACGACCAGCTTTGCAGCTTCAAGCGATTACACTCGAGCATGGCCTAAGGGCAGCCAATGGAAGTACTAAGTCTGATAGGATAGGGGCAAACACGTTCAATAGAACTGTGAACATGAGTCGCATCGACTATCTCTTGATTGATGTAAGATTATGGCCCGGAGTGATGGCTATGCTAGTTGGGACGACCATCGATAGTGACCATAACCCGCTCGAGCTCGACATGACATCACCCTGGACAAGATATTGTAGCCTATCCGGCACCATGTTATCAACAAAAATGATTTGTCCCTCAAACGATAATAGAAGAATGAAGTGGGCCCGGGTTGCAATAGATATCTCTAAAGGTGATGCAATAAAGAAATTATTACACAAAGCTATCGGAAATTCCCACAACTTGAGCGAACAATGGGAGGGACTTCTAAAGTTAACAGATAGGCATATATCTCTTTTTGAGCAGATATCCTCGATATTCTCACCACCGAGTCGGAATCAATGCAAAAGACAGTCTATTCGACCACAATCCTCCTGGTTTAATAAAGATTGTAAGAATCTGAGGGCTGCCCTAGTTGCCGCAGTCAGAACAAACAATGTACCAGAAATAAGAGAGGCCAGGAAGACCTATAAGGCAGCCCTAGTAAAAGCAAAAAAAGACTGGGCTGAAAATCACTGGGGACAAATTCGTGATGCCTGCCAGAAGAAAGATTCCCAACAATTTTGGTTGCTGGTCACACGGGGAGAGGTCGACAGATCAAGGCTGCCTGATAGCAACATCTCTGTAGCTGCCTGGGTTGATCACTTCTCTGGGTCAGCAGAATTGGATATTGAAGTTCCTCCATGTGAATATTCTGGTCATCGATCCAGTGAGCTGTTCTCAATAACCGAAATTACTCAAAGCATAACATCGACAGCCAAGAACAAAGCCCCAGGACCAGATGGTGTACCTGGAGACGTCTTTCACAATGATATCGCCAACTGGTCCAAATATATTTGGGTACTCTCTAATGGAATTGCTGCTGGGGCACCAATACCACCATCTTGGAAGGGAGCAGAAGTAATCCCGGTTTTCAAAAAGGGCGATCGTGCACTGCCCTCCAACTATAGGCCGATCAGTCTAATCGATGGCGTCCAGAAGATCTTCGCCCGCGCCCTCTTGTCCAAGATTACTGATTGGATGGAGGAAAACAACATCTTATCCCCGTACCAAGCTGGGTTTAGGTGAAAAGTCAGCCCCATCGACCGAGTTTTCAGATTTGTACATTGCTTTTATTGACCTAAAGTCGGCATTTGACCTTATTCCGAGATCCAAGTTATGGCAGGTACTACAGGATTTGGGGTTACCTCCTGAGCTTCTTGCGCTGGTAGTCCAGTTGCATGAAGACACTTATGCAAGGGTACTTTGGGGGGATCAAGGGCAACTGACTGAGCAAATCAAGGTTGTCAGGGGGGTTCGGCAAGGGTGTGTCCTGGCTCCCACCCTGTTTTCACTTTTTATAATTGGGGTGCTGAAGCATCTGGAGGAAGTTCCTGCTGACGCACCTACACCGGGGGGGTAGAAAAGTATCAACTTTATTATTTGCGGATGACACACTAGTAGTCTCCAAGACCCCTAGTGGCCTTCAACTTCTCCTTGACCGCTTCATGGCCTTTTGCAATCAGAGAGGTTAACACCTCAAAAACTAAGCTCCTGACAATGAACCCTCATAAATCGTTCAAAGGTAAACTAACCCTGGGAGGGATTCCTTTGGAGAAAGTGTCTACTTTTGATTATTTGGGGGTGACACTTTCAGAGACAATGGAGTGGAAGTACCACATTATCAAGAGGAACCTGCAGCAGAAGAAAACCTCTGGGGCATTGTTGAAAGAGCACAGGACCTCTCAATCTAGGCCAATAGCAGCGCCACTGCAGATTTATGATCAGAAGGTAGCAACATCTGCTCTGTATGGGGCTGAAATCTGGGGTTTTGACAGTCTTGAGGGCCTTTTACAGACTGAAAACAAGTTTTTAAGATCCCTATGCTCTCTCCCCCAGAGTATCCTGCTTATCCCCCTGAGATTGGATATGGGTAGGAACACCATTGTGGATAAAGCTAGGCTCCATCCCCTCCTCTTTTGGCTGCGACTAAAGCAAACACCTGAGCTTAGTCACTACGCTTTAGCCTTTGAAGACCTCTGTAAACTTGATTGATTCAAAAAAATAGGCTGGTTTACCAAAGTTAAAGCATTGCTCTCTGCTATAGGCCTGGGTAACCTGTGGGACGTTTCTGATCCTAGCCTTCTACCCAGTAGAGGTGTTGTAAAATCCCATTATTGGAATTGGGTGGTCAACTTAAGTGTTTCCCAGCCTTCTACTGGTCGCTTGACATTAGAATTTATGGAGTTTAAGTGGATCAGTATGTACGAACAGTATATGGAAGTAATCTCGGCCCCACAAGACAGAAAGCTTTACATACAGTTTAGATTCGGTTGCCTCCCTTTGAACTCTTTCACAGCGGCTTGGCAACGATTCTCTGAGGCTGCACAGCATTGTCCTGGCTGCCCCGGGACACTCGAAACAGTTAAACATGTCCTTTTTGTGTGTCCGCTATACACTACACTAAGACTTAAATGGCTGGCACCTGTATGTAGGCTGATGGGAACCCAGTCCCACCAAGAAGCATTTCGAATCCTAAAAACGGATCCTAGGCCACTAATAGTCTGTGCAGTGGCAACATTCTTGGGGAAAATGTGGATTATTAGGCGCTATGCAATAAATAAAACATAAAGCACACTACCCTGACCCTTTTGCTACTTCTTTTATCATACCCTAATACTTTTTTAATTTGTAGCCCTATCCAATTGTCTTTTTAGCAGTCTAGCAAATTATAGCTAACTACTAACTAACCTAAATCAAGTATTATGAATGAATTGCTTTTACCCTGGCTTCGCACTAACACGTTCTTCAAAAATTCTGTGTGGGCTCATTTGTACAGTATTAGATGGTTTATCCTCGTTTTTATCCTTTTTTATTATTGTTTTAAATAACCATATATATGCTGTTGGTTTTAAAACTATATTCAAATTCGGCTTTTGAATGTGTAATAGTTTTATTGGTATTAATTGATTCTCTGTAATGTACGCACTTGCACTTTGATGGTCGTAACGACCGAATAAAGTTAAATATGAAAATAAACATTTTAAACTTTAATTGTGTCTCTGTCAGATCTTATTGTGGACTAGTATGAGTGTGAGAGGGAAAGGATGTATCCTGCAACCACGATTCCTAAGAGGGTCAAAAGTGTTGTGTTTTGGGTTGCCTAATCACTTGTTCCTCTGTGAGTGAGCAGGAGGGCAAGTGAGACACTATAGCTAGTCGGTCCCAGGCTCATGGGTACACAGGTGGTAGGATGACTCAGTCCCTGCCTACCAAGGTTCTTTGATCCCAAGAATAGTTCTCTGATTCCGCAGAATCCCTGCAACAGAGGGAGCTGATGTAGATGAACATTTTTTTTAGAAAGTTTTGTGAAGATTTGTCAAATGGCACCAAAGTTATTAGTGAAAAAATACTCTTCCTATGGAAACTGTGACCTATCTGTAACTATGCAGTGGAGACCACCACTGTGTAATATATTGCATTATTTGCCAAAGCTTAAAAATATCCCACAGATTATTTGAAATGTACTTTTACATTAAAAAACATATTTTTGTACTGCCATATGGCAAAATAAAATACTTGGGTGTGTGTTGTACGGACATGTTTTGAAGCAAGCTGTGTGTCCCCAGACAAGAATGGGGCTACTCCTGCTGCAGCTGTAGTAACAGAGACTACGTAAGAGAACTAAAGAATATGTGAAGATAAAAATATATATTGTACTATTTTAAAAGTGGGGATTCTAGTGTGTATGAAGGATAGGTGTGCAGTATGTGCCTATTTGTGTAGGGAAGTGGTTAAATTAGGACGAGAGGTGAGGATTTCTTGCCTGGCCTGATGTTGGAATGCTCAGGAACAAGCAGTCCATGTAGCAGGTCAAGATGCATGGTGGAGACAACACACTCCTGAAGGATGGTGAAACGGAGATGGAATCCAGGTCTGTCTCTAGAAATATGTGAAAAAATGGGAGAGGGGCCCCACCTACCAAAGGGGACAGGGCACCAATAAAGACTTTTAGTCACATAGAAAATTCCCTTTGGGTTTTTGCTATTGCAGCTATAGTAGACTAGACTTACACTCTTGTCATACACTCACACATCATACCCCAGGTAGTACTAAGGTTCAGTACCACTAAGTACTAGTTTGTATATGTTAGACCTGGCATATCTTGGTGTGATTTCCCCTGACTTTTTGCCTCTACCTCCTTTTGCTTTTAGATGCTTTGGGTACTTTGCCACTGCTGATCAGTGTCAAAGTACAGGAGTTCCCTGTGTAAAGTGTAATGGTAATTGGTTGGCCATGATTGGTATGTTTGCCTTACTAGTAGAGTCCCTAGTGATGTGCACTGTGTGTGTCAGGGCTAGTAATGCAAAGGGTGCGCGGAGAAGGGAACTCAGGCCTGCAGTGTAGGGCCTGCGCGCAGTTTGCTAAGTTAGCATGTTGTCCTGACAAGTGCAACCACTTGTCAGGCCTTACTTTCCCTTTTGCGTACACAGTGGGCACCCTGTGGTAGGTCCCAGGTAACCCCTGGGCAGGGTGCCGATGTAAGTAAAAGGCAGGACATATACTGAGGTGTGTGTTATGTCCTGACAGTGAAAAACACTCCATTTAGTTTTTCACTGGTGAAAGGCCATTCTGCCCATAGGACAGAATGGGGAGGCTGGGTATTGTGTTTGTTAGCCTAGTTTCCCATAAGTTTAAAATGGAGAGGTGAAGTTTGGTATGTATGAACTCACAGCGTCATAATCCATCTTTCTATGAAAGTGGTTTTGTCACTGTGTGTTCAGAAGCCGCTCTCTTTAGAAAGTGGCTGAGTTTTGTGCTTTAGGCATTTCTGTGTGTCTCTGTTGAATGTGGATTGACTGTCTGGATCTGAGAGGGGAGGGGTGAGATGGCACCAGGCTGACCTGCATCTGGAGAGTATGCGAGGAGAAGCCCCGGGAGGTGAAGAGGCCTGGGTTGCGGCTATAAAACAATTGACCCATCTCCTGCTGAGTGATTAAGGATCCAGACCCCCAGTATCAAAGGGAGAAAGGTGACACTGGGAGGAGACACCCAGAACTGATTTAGGCAGGGGTCAGGGACCCTGAGCACAACGAACTTCAAAGACATTTAGGGGTATATCTATGAGAGCTGAAACCCTGAAAGTTGGAATGAAAAAGAAATGGATTGTGACTGAAAAGGCTTGGACCCATTCTGTGGTCAAGAGGAACCTCTGCTAAAGAAGGAGCAACTGAAGAGACTGCTGTGGAAAGACCAATCCTTGCTTCGTGATCTGGGGCTGGTCTGCAGTTTGCTGTTCTAACTAAGGGAGAGGCTGTTGGGACTGTGCTTGGAGGCGCTGGGTCCCCCTGCTTGAAGAAGACTGTGCTTTGTGCTGTGTCCTGTAACCCCAAGGGCCCGAGGTGAGCTGGCTCCCTGTTTGGAAACACAGGAACATAAAAGTTTCCGGAGAAGTTTCAAGCAACGCGGTGGGCACGTGTTGTGGCAGCTTGAGACCCTCAGAAGGTGTGCCCTGTGATCTTGGACACACGGAGGAGAAGCGAGACTCGGACGCGCTGGGTGCGTGTCATGGTGCACAGGAGGCGTCGGTGAGGAGCACCTGGTTAAGTGTGCACCGGAGGTGAAGTGAGACTCGGACACGCAGGGTGCGTTTTGGGGTGCACTGCAGGCGCTGGTGAAGAGTGCCTGGTAAGCGGGTGCATCGGAGGTGAAGAGAGTCTCGGACGTGCTGGGTGCGTGTCACGGTGCACTGGAGGCGTTGGCGAGGAGCGCCTGGTCAACGCGTGCATCGGAAGTGGAGTGAGTATCGGACGCGCAGGGTGCGTATCGGGGTGCACTGAGGCGTTGGTGAAGAGCGCCTGGTGATCGAGTGCACCGGAGGAGAAGCGAGGCTCGGACACGGTGAGCGGGTCGAGGTACGGCCGGAGGCGTTGGTGAAGAGCGCCTGGATATCGGGGCCCCGGAATTGGAGTAAGTCTCAGTGAAGCAGTGTGCGTGCTTTGGTGCAACCTGGGACTGTGGAGGTGATCGGCTGATCATTGTGTGCACAGGAAGAAAGTGAGTCTCTGCAGCGTGGTGTGCGTGTCTTGGTGCCAACTGAGATAGCAGGAAGGAGTGCCGGTTTAACGTGCACTCGGAGTCGACGTGAAGTCCCATCAGCGTTGTGTGTGTGGCTTCGTGCCAGAAGAGACCCGGAGGGTGCGGTGGTGAACGTGCACCCGGAGTAACGTAATCTCAGGGGCCTGGGGTACGTGTGCCCTGCGGCCGCCTGAGACCTTCCTAACAGTCGCGGCCCGGATCGGCAGCCCCGGAGGAGCTGAGCTGCCAGACCGAGCCGCTGAGGCCCATTGAGAAAGTTCTGCACGAAAGGCCTAGTTCATTGAAGGAGGAGAGGAGAGTGGGGTCGCGCCCCCCAGGTAACGTGGATCACTGCCTGGGCGGGGTGCGGGCTCGGAGGGACACTCTCTCGGCCTCTCCGTCCTTCTGACGACGTGAGCCTTTGCTTCGGCTCAGATTGGGGCCTGTACTGATCAAGGAGTGGTGGTACTTAGGCCCGAGTGGGAAGCTGTACTTTATTTCATTGTGAATACGTGTGGGGGGCAACTGTTATCGAAGAGGCTGACTGTCGTAATACACATTGCCAATATTGCAGCTAACGAACTGCCGGACTGTCTTATGAGGCCTGACATTATTTTCGCCTAACGAAGTACACAATTGTAGCGCTACACATTGCATTATTTCTCCCTTGCAAAGTACAGGATTGTAGCGGCCCGCATTGCATTATTTCGTCATTGCAACGTACATGATTGTAGCTACGCATTGCATTATTCCTTAATTACAAAGTACATGATTGTGGCGGCGCGCATTGCATTGTTTATTCATTGCAAAGTACGTGTTTGGGGTGTGACGCATTGCATTATTCCTTCATTGCGCAGTACATGATTGTAGCAGTTCCCATTGCAGGTACCGGAGTGTATCGTTACGCATTGTATTATTTCTCCTGTGCCCGGCACAGGATTGTATCGTTACGCAGAGCACTATTGTTTGTCCATTGCAACGTGTGTGATTCTAGCATTACGACCAGCATAGCGTTTGGAAAGCGTTGGTTGGGATTTTAACCTACCAGCCAGCCGCAACGAATATTACCCTTAATTATATGTTGGCTTTTGTAACGTTTGGTCTGATCGTATATCTTTCTATATAAAGTTTATACTCGTTTTTATCAAACTCGTGTGGAGTCCATTTGTGGTGTCACCAGAGGGTTGTTGTGGGCGTGGTTGCACACACTGTACACTCGTGCCTTGGAGATAGGCCTGGCTGCTCATGCCAAGCTACTAAGGGGGTGAGCAGGGCTATCTCAAACGGTGTCCTTACTTGGCCTAACGTTGAGTGGGGAGTCCCGGGTCGCGCATTTGTGACAGTGACACGTGACGGGGACTCCGGCTTCCAACAGTATACATAAAATAAGTTATTTTCTTTATACATTAAGTGTCTTCTTAAGGCCCGTTAAAAATGATTGTACATATATATTCACATAAAAACACAATGACTTTCTAATCCAGTTTACACAGCTCAAAAACATAACACAATAAAATATCATTCAAAAATTCATCCTAATGTTCTCATTTAGTGAAAAGAAACACAACCAAAAGATATTAATTCTTCACACAATAGGTCAAAAAATGGGGGAGAATACCAAGACAATCGCATTTGTCTTTTTACAATCATCAATCTTCCTGGATCACTCTTCATCTCATGGGGTATCTAAAGTTCATTTATTTTAACTGTAATCATTAGTGTCCTCCAGATTTGATGTCTATTTTTGCATCAACGCATTTCAGTTGTTACTCCGTTGTTATGATAGTCAAGGGGGGCGTACAAGAAGTGTATAGATCATTTCATAAACATTTATCAAGTGGATAGATGGAAAAGTGAATAAGAAGAGGAAGGGAAGCAAAACCAAGGAGAAGACAGCATGTCCTATCAAGGCTAGCGCTTATCCGGTTATCAGTCTTGTTTCACAGTTAAAAATGGCCCTCTTCCTTTGTATCCAGGCACTGTACAAATACCGGTAGACTGCAAAAACTAACAGTTCTCTGGTGTCACTCTTAAAAAGTCTCACTGCTTTCCAATAATGTCTCACACCCATGAGTTTGCATTCGGCTAGCAACCATTTTTTCCGGGCCTTCCGGTATAATGGGCACAATAACATGAAGTGAGTCTCCGTTTCCTCTACCTTAGGGCATTTTGGGCAGGAATCAGACTGGGGGAGTACATTGGCCCATTTAGAGGTGTAAAATCTCAGAGGCAGAGCCCCACATCTGTATTGCATGTATAAACATTTGGTCTGGTATGGGTACATCCTATTCATGTTTGGTTCAAACCTGGGTGTGCACTTGTGGTTCAAAAACGTGCCTGTAAGGCTGTTGGGTTGATGCCTCTGTCAGTGGCTAAGAGGTCTTTTACACCCTCTCTGTATATTGCCAGTTAATAGGTGGACCATAGGCTGACCAAATATAACATCGGTTTCAGTAAGGCTGTGAGATGGATAGAGTTGAGGGCTAGATCAAGGCGCAATGGGGTAACGGGTGAGCTTAAGGGAAGTTTTAAAAGTGCTTTAATAAATTTGTTTTCTACTCTTGTTAGGGTTTCTGCAGGAGCATATCCCCAAATTTCAGCACCATATAGTGCTGAAGCTTCTGCTGTAGCTTTATATGTGGTAGTAACCGTGGAGACAGCTCCTCCCGATGCAGCCTTGTATCTCCTCACTATGACAAAGGCTTTCTGATGGAGAACAGTTTTACTCTTTGCCAACTGGGGGCTCCATGTTTGGGTATCGCTTAGCCTCACCCCGAGATAATCAAAATACTGCACTTTTTCAAGGGGGAGCCCTCCTACCATCACAGTGCCTCTAAGGTTTTTGTGGGGATTGATCGTCATAACTTTAGATTTAGACGGGTTTAGTTTGAATCCTCTTTCCCCACAAAATGTGACAAAGGTGTTCAGTTCAGATTGGAGCCCCATTGGTGTGTGGCAAAATAACAAGGTTTCGTCTGTAAACATAAATATGGGGGTTGGTGTTCCCGCCAATCTAGGGGCATCGTGTTTGCATTCCTTCAATTTCTTCACCGCACCGTTAATGTATAAGCTGAACAATGTTGGGGCGAGGACACACCCTTGTCTGACCCCTTTCAGAATCTCTATCCCATCAGTCAAGTCCCCTGTGGTGTTCCATCTCACCCTTGCATATGTGTTTTCGTGAAGCGCTTTTAGTATTCTTAATAGATCTAGAGGGATACCATACCCATCTAAAACCTCCCACAGCATTTCTCTTGAGACCAGGTCGAATGCCGCTCTCAGGTCGATGAAAGCGACATAGAGATGGTCACGCTTGAAGGTGATATATTTCCAGGTTATCACCTTGAAGCGGAGGACCTGGTCCAGTGTACTGATCTTGGATCTAAAGCCTGCTTGGGACTCTTCGAGAATGTTGTTCTGTTGTATCCACTCATTTAGTTTAAAAAGGACTTGTCTACAAAAGTTTTTTTGCAAATTATCTAGTAGGCTTATGGGCCATAGTTCGAGAAATTAGTTCTCTCACCTTTTTTTGTAGATGGGTATGATAACGGCACCTTGCCATGACCGTGGAATCTTATTGTCTTTTAGAATACTATTAGATAAATCGTTCAGATAGGGGGACCAGATATCTGGTTCCGATAGAAAAAGGTCACCCGGGATGCCATCCATTCCAGGGGCCTTGCCCTTTTCTGTTTGTTTTACAGCTTTGTGTGTTTCAGATAGGGTAAATGTAAGGGTAGAGTGAACAACTGAGATAGGATGTCAGGCGGCCTCAGTTGATGAAGGGCGGCCGCCAACCTCTACTAGGTGTGGACTATCCAAGGTGTTGATTTGCTGCTTACAATCATATAAACCACTGACCCGAGTGTCAGGGGCTATCACTGAATCTAAAGGGTTGGAATTAAGAGGATTAACTGCCATCAACTCCCAGAAGCGTTTGTGGTCACCCTTCTCTAGGGTCTCAGTAATTAATAGCCATTGATCCTCTTCCCATTCTCTTTTGGCTTTAAGTAAGATGGATTTATAATCATATCTAGTCTTTACTATTTCTGGCCTGGAGCCCTTTTTGATAGCCCTCAGCAGATGGGTCTTTCCTAGTCGACATGCTTTATTATACCAGGATGGGATATGTCTTCTTCACCCTCCTCCTTTCATACTTCCATTTTTTCTTAATGTCTACCATGTTACAAGCTTCCTCTCCTAATGGAGCCTATAACTTCCTGGCACAAGGCTGCTCTCTCTGTTACAGAGAGACAGACCATATCATTATCTGTAGTGATATACCACAAAATTAACCAAAGGGCCTGTGTCTGCCTCCAGAAATTCTTCTTCCTCTTAAGTGGGGCTGGCTGTATCATGGAGTGTGTGGTTCCGTGAGTGAGGCAGTACAAGGGTAAGATGTCAAAGGCTAAGGTGAGGGATTTGTTTATGTGCTTGTTGATGAATGTGTGACAGGTGTGTGTGATTTTAGTGAAGCTGATTTCACTAGTCACTTCCATTCAGAGATGTCCACCCAGTAGTGAGATGTCAGATCAGTGGTGGAGATGTCTCCTATGGTAGTAAAGTTCTCCCCAAAAAATAAAGTCGAATTTCTAATGGTAGCTTTATAGTCATAAATCCAGGAGAGGGGATGGAGACTGATAAGTCTACATCTAGGTGCAAATCTACTCATGGAAATGGGGAATTCCATCCAGGAAGAGATTTACATCTAGGTGTAGATTTACAGCTAGGTGTAGATTTACACGTGCAGACCTCCACACATGCAAACTTACTTTTGAGAATACTGTCCAATTTGTCTTTGAGATCGCACTGATGGTTTATCTGGACTTTTTTTATTATATCTCTTTGTATGTCAGGGCTCAAAGCAACAGTCTGTGCAGTGAAGTACTTTGTACAGGGGCACCCCTGCACAAACTCTTAATTTATCAAATCTTTGACTGAGTTATTTGTTACTGAACGCTCCTCATATTGTAGTAAGGTTCCTATTATTGTAGAACGTAATCTGTGGGAGTATGATCATATAATGTGATACATTAGTGGCAGGCATTTTTTGATCATTCTGAAATGACAACCTAAGATAGTGGCTGAACAAAGTGACGAACAAAGGCAGACACATTTTGAATTTGCTTTTAGCACTGCCTGACCTGATAGCTAACCTTTTATGCCCTCTATAGTCTGTTCTGATTATGTTCCTTTAGACCAATTCCAGTTTGTTATGAGCTTCTCACCCAAGATTATTGGATAATTATGACAGATTTGCTTTCTTGTAATCCGTCACTCTCCTGGTCAAAGACGAGTTTGGTTGAGGCAATTGTTAATTCTTTCTATTTTGACTGAATCTTTAGTGTGATGGACAATTCGTCTATGTATCAGGTGAAGAATAAAGTTGTAAAATCTGACAAAACCCTTGTATTTCTTACGTGATGGTAACTCTGAAGGCTAAAGTGGGGGCCCACTGAATAACCTTGGCAACACAATTATAAAGTTATCTTTTAAGCTTCATAGAAATGTGCTTCACTGACATGGATACATTGGCAGAAAGTATTGCATACATTTGATTAAATATATTGATATCTCTGAGTGAGCAATATTCAAAAAGAAAATTTTGAATTATTAATGAACTAACTGACCCCTCTGTAGACAAACTGCAAATCCCTTTACCCCGAGAACTTTGTGAAAATATGGGGGCATATTAGCAAGACCGGCGATAAAATTATCGCCGTTTTAGCGGCAGGAAACTGCCGCTAAAACGGCGATAATGGGCTTGCTAATATGCGTTATAGAATTCCAATAGAAGCCCATGTTAGATGTGCAGGACATCTAACCTGGTTTTATCGCCGGTCTTGCTAATATGCCCCTAGGTCTCTATTTTTAAATTTAAGGATCAGAATTTTAGGGACCTGTTCACTGCCAAACAATGTGACATTTGATGTGACTCCAACAGACCAGTCTGACAGAATTTTACAAAATGTCTCCTTTCTGATCAGGTACCCTCATGGCCTTTATTTCGTATATTAAGTCAATTAAATCTTGACCACTGCCAGTTATGTGCTTTTAATCAAGTGTGTCCTAAAGTTTTGACAGGCTTATGTGAGATTCTGAATACCTCTTCACAATTGAGAGTGGCCCCAAAGATGTTGAAAGGGAAACTTGTACTGTATCTTTTAATGAGTCAAATCCTCTGAACCTTGCTAATCGCTGCCCTATTGCTCTCCTCACAATGACTTTTTCACTTTTGGTGAGTAATATAGTAAGACAACTATGCATTTCCTGGAGGAGTCAAAGTTCCTGAATGATGGTCAAGCTGGTTTCTGTCCATATTGGATTACTCAATTGGACGACTGCATGTTGCAATCTCGCCCTACTGGTATTTTACACTGTTGTTTATAATAGTTTAGTTAGTCAAAGCATGCCGATGCAAACAAACGGTAATAAAGATGTCAGTGTGCGGCCGCACCAAGACCCCGGGTTCCTCCATGGTCCGCCAACGCTCCACGCAATATGGCAGTCACTACAATATGCACCTGGAATGTTAGGGGCATTCACTCTCCTTCCCGTAGATATCTGATATATTCCTATCTTAAACGACATAAGATACAAATAGCCTTCCTTCAGGAAACACACCTCACGTCACCAGAAACACTAGTTCTGCAAAGGAGGTGGAGGGGGCAATTATATGCAACTGGTTATTCAGCATTTGCTAGAGGTGCACTAATATGGATCAGACCGGGCACTCCCTTTCAAGCAGATGAATCAATAGTAGACACGGAGGGACGCTATGTCCTAGTGAAAGGTCGACTGGATGGCAGACCAATTGTTCTGGGCTCCCTGTACGCCCCCAATGCAGACCAGCCAACCTTTTTAGAGGCTTTATTTGGCAGTTGCCATGAAAGCGTTAAACACCTGGGCAGCACAGTGGTGCCTGGCAGACGTATGGAGACACAGAAATCCCACAGAACGGGTCTATTCCTACCACTCAGGATCGCATGATCTGCATGTCCATTTAGATAAAATTCTATCCACGGAAGACCTGCTACCTATAGTAATTACATCTGAATATCTAAGGAGAACACACTCTGATCATAACCCACACACATTGCAAATATCATGGGACACTGGCGCAGCACCGATCCCCAGATGGCGAATGCAATCCGAGTTGCTAGAGGATAAACTATTCTGTGAGTCCCTAAACATGGCAATACTACACTATTTTGATGAAAACACAAATACCGCAACATCAGCCCTTGCAGAGTGGGAGGCTTTTAAGTCAGTTATACAGTGGCACTGTATGGGTACACAGATCGGCATGCGCAGAACCCTCGAGGCAGACATCATGAAAATAGAAAATAGGTTCGCACACCTTGAACAACGCGCACACACTAGTTCGTTAAATAAATCGAAGCTACAGGAGAGTAGGACAGAACACAGTCAGCTATTGGAAAGACTCAGCTGTCTTAACCACAAAGCACACTCGACACGAACCCACTGCACCGCGGATAAGGCTGGCCGTCTGCTTGCATGGCTCATTAGACAAGCAGATGCCAAATCCCCCAACACATCGATCCGCTCCCCGCAAGGCACACTACTATATACTCAAAAGGGTATCCACCATGCGTTTACACTGCATTACAGTACCTTATACGCATCCACATGCGAGTCAGAACCAGGCGAGATTCATCATTTTCTTGCAGGAG
Source organism: Calotriton arnoldi (assembly GCA_963921515.1). Classification (NCBI taxonomy): domain Eukaryota; kingdom Metazoa; phylum Chordata; class Amphibia; order Caudata; family Salamandridae; genus Calotriton; species Calotriton arnoldi. The sequence continues at coordinate 1,345,363 of CAWUFW010002391.1, read as the reverse complement.
TCACCCTCCCCAAAATAACCCCAGATCAAAGATTGGAACTGGATGACCCACTTAACCAGGAAGAAATTCTAGCGAGCATACGCACCCTAGCTACGGGAAGAACTCCAGGTCCTGATGGGCTGCCAACTGAATTCTTTAAGGCTAATTCTGCACTTCTAATGCCTCAGCTGCAAAAGGTATATGATAGTGTACTGTCGGCCGGTACGCTTACAGACACACAACGCGAGGCCCTCCTAATCTCCCTCCCCAAGCCAGATAGAGACCGGACCCAACTGGGCTCCTATAGACCCCTGGTGATCCTTATTACGGATTATCAAATCCTGGCTTCTGCGCTGGCGGCACGACTAGCACCACTGGTAAAGTCACTGGTGCACCCAGGTCAAAACGGGTTTATGCCGACCCGATACCCCTCACTAAATATCCGAAGGTTCTTTAGGGTTCAAGAGTACGCTGTACACGACTGGCCTAATTCTGGATGTATGGTCCTTGACCTAGAGAAGGCTTTTGCCTCTCTTGAGTGGACTTACCTCTTTCCGGTGTTATGCCAATACGGTTTTGGGGACAACTTTCTTGCACTGATCGAACCACTCTATGCGCAACCCTTTGTTCGGGTAAGCGTGGGCGGATCCGTGTCGGCGAATGTCGCTATTAATAGAGGAACTAGGCAGAGATGCCTCTTATCCCCCTAACTGTTCTCGTTAGCCATCGAACCACTGGCAGTGTACATGCAAAATGGAGGAGAGCAATGGGGCATACCACTAGGAGATAGACTACACGCGATTTCATTATACGCGGACGATCTCTTACTATTCCTCTGAAAACTGCACAGCATAATAGTAACTACAGCAGAAACCTTGCAGCACTTTGAAGTACTATCAGGCTTGAGGGTAAACTGGACTAAATCATGACTTTATCCCTTCAAGGCTGAGACCTGGAATCCTGGCCTACTGGTCAACGACACACTAATCAGCTGGCAACCCATCCCCTTTCAATACCTGGGCGTTTACATATATAACAATCCAGTTGACATATTTGAAGGTAATTTGACTAGAGCCATTTCCTCTATTAGATCACAAATAAAATTTTGGAAAACACTGCCCCTAAACGTAATGGGTAGGATAGCATTAACCAAAATAGTAATATTACCAAGGCTATTGTACTATTTTGAGAATCTCCCTGTCTATATACCGGCCAAGACGTTCCGCGAGCTGGAACAAATGACTCGCGAATATGTCTGGAACAGGGGTCGACATAGGGTAGCCCTCTGGAAGCTATATGCGCCCACGAAAAGGGGGGGAATTGGTTGTCCCAAATATGGAACTATATTACCTAGCCGCACAGCTCCAATGGGTAACGAAGTGGCTGGCTGGACTAAATCTAGCGGAAATAGCCATAGTACAGCCAGCATGGATGTTGGCCCAGATTCACTATCTGTTCCACCCGGCAGCGAGATCCCCCACACCATCATCCACATACTTGGCCCTCCCCTATCGATGTCATAGACACAGTTTGTATCTCACCAGGCACACAATTCCATACGCCCCCGCACTTCCGCTTCTTGGCACCCCAAGAAATAAGAAGGGCATCGCAAGTGGAGCACTAGCTCCCTGGCATGCCGCGGAGATACACACCTCAGGTGACTTATATGATGGTGGGATGCTGCTCCCCTTTGACAGACTGGCCTGTGAGACTGACCTGCAGACAGGCCAATTCATGCTACATAACTCTATTGTTAGAACACTCACTACAGCCTGGGGGGACATAAATGCTGAACCTCAATCACACCTGGTGATATAATACTTGCATGTAATGGGACGAGGGAGCCATATTATACACTGGCTTGCAGAAGCGTTGCTAACGCACACGTTACAACCCCAGACATCCCTGCGAGCAAAATGGGAGGTAGATAGGGGGGCCCGTGGACAGAAGGGGAATGGGATACAATCCTAGCCAGTGCAGTACAGATCCAGCGCAATGCTAAATTCCGAATCATACAGACATATATTATACACAGGGCGTATCTGTCCCCGGATAAGATAAGCAAATATTTCCAACTTGACAGTTCAGCATGTCCCCGCTGCAACCAAATAGGTGCGGATTTACTCCACATGCTGTGGTCATGTCCCTCGATGCGACTGTATTTGCGGTAGGTGACGGGGAGCCTATCGGAATATACAGATCGCCCAGAAATGCACACCTGGGAAGAATGCATACTGGGAATATTTCCCAGGTCAAAAAAGAACAAAGCCACCTCCAGATTTATAGACTTAGGACTTATAACTGCGAAGAGATTAGTCACTAAGCGCTGGAAAAGCAAATAACCCCCTACACCCGACAATTGGCGACGCTCACTAGCGGTGTGGGCCCAAGCTGAAAGTACCACATTGCATAGAGAGGAGATTGCTGGTCTACGCAAATACCCTATTGCCCAACGCTGGGATACAATAAGAGTGGCAATGCAACACACTGCGCAGGCAATAGAGGGCAGTGTCTCACAAAGTGGGGAGGAGGCCAGAGGCGACAGTGACCCCAGACCTGTCCATGTCCTGGACATCAGAGGCGGGATGGGGAGCTCGCTAGATAGTTGACACAAGTGCCCACGAGCCGGAGGTACTAACTCATACATAACTGACACCAACTGACCTATGGCCCAGAGGGCGGGGGGCTGAGTATCCTGCGTGACTCAAGAACTGAAACTAAACTGAAACAGGGCATATCAGGCATGCTAGTTTGTTAAATTAAGTTTTTGTATTTGTTAGCATTGCATTGTCCCAATCCAGGAAGCAGGAGTTGAACAGACTTAAAGTGGCCCTAGAATAGCTGCTGCCCTACAGGTATGAAATGATGTACAGCTTCGGAAAAATATGTACAGAATCGTAATGCACTATATGTTGAACCAAGTTGTACCATGCACCGGCTATAGAATTGTATTGCCAACCTGTTAGTTCTGTTGAGCCTTAATAATGTATATCAGACACCACGAAATAATAAGTGTTATATGCTCTGTAAAATATACCCTGTGTTTGTTGTAAAACAATATACTGAAAATGCAATAAAGAAATTCAAATAAAAAAATAATGGATTACTCAGTATTTTCTGAGTTTGGCATTGGATCACTTCGAAGGCTGTGTCATCTGCGATGCCACAAAAATATATCAATGAATTGATAAGGCCAAGTGAAATTCCTTTAACTTATGGAAACCTTGAGTACATTTACATAATACACAAATACAGTGCGACTGGAGGACTAAATTGGAACATTAACTTTGTGAGCACTGAAGCTTGTTTTTTCATGTTGTTGAGTTGAATTACTTTAGGTTGGTAGTAATGAGAATGTTCTACTAGGCAAATGTTTATACCTCATGGACATGATGTGAATAGTGCATAAAAGTGAGACAGCACAGGAAGTAGAAGCACAATGCCATGTCAAAAATAGTGGGATATCAGATTATTCTGTGACATAATATTGAATGTAAGAATATAGTGCCATATGCATCAAGCATCCAATTTGCGATTTCTAAAGAGCGATTTTTAAGAAATCGCTATTTAGGAATCGCAAAAGTCTATGCATCAAAAAAATCGCTATATTTTTGCGAATCGGTAAAATTCGCAATTGCTAATAGCGATTGCGTATTACTGAATCGCAAAAAGCGAATCCGCTAATACCGAATCGCAAATAGCGATTTGCTCACATCGATGCAGCTTGATGACATCACAACCAGGAAGTGATGCTGGGATTGCTCACACCTGTTCACTGAGAGAGGCAGAGGAGGAGGCAGACTGTTGGAGCTGAGCAGAAGTAAGCTTTATTGCGAGCAGAACCTGTGCAAGAACACCAGCATGGCTTCTGGCACAGGTGACAAGAAAGCAGAAGGGCGCAAGAGGAAGCTGAAATTCAGTGATAAAGAACTTGAAGTCCTCATTGAGGAAGTCGTCCAGAGCCACGACAAACTGTTTGGCAAGCAGTCACTGCAGGTCCCAGAGTCGGTGAAAAGAAAGATATGGCTTGGGATCCAATCCAAGATAAATGCAGTGGGGGTCACACAGCGCTCCATATCCGACCTTCGCAAGCGCTGGTATGACCTGCGTAGCCATGCTAAGGAAAGGGTGGCTGCAAGGCTTGCAGATGCAAAAAAAAACAGGAGGGGGTCCCATCAACGGAACGTGCCAACACACACCTGGAGGACATGGTGGAGTTAACACTGCAGCCGTAAACAGTTGTTGGCATTACACAGATTGACACCTCTGAAGAGGCCGGTACTGCTCAAGGTAAGATCAATACAAATAATCATTCATTGTTAAATCTTAAAAATTTCCCCTCTATGCAGTTCAGGCTTAGTGTAGCAAATCTGACTCCAGTCCACATTTTACTTGCCACACCCAAATGCATTATGGTATTAGCATACAGCAAATACTAATTGAAAGGCAAGGAGGGATCAAAACAGAATTAGTGCATCAGAGCACAACAAGCAAGTGATTAAACTAGACTTTGTGTGTAACTAAATAACTTTATTAAACAATGCCATGCACAATGTGACATACATGTCCACAGCAAAATACTGAACTTGCACTGTTTAACATCACAGATGCAGCTGCGCAGGAGACCTGATGGTGGTGATGTCCATGACACACAGGATAATGAGGAACAGTCAGAAAAGGATACAGAAGTGGCACCAGCAACACCGATACCTGCACCCACTAGACGCAGGACCACAGTGCCACCACTGCCAGATTTAGAAAGTGAGGAGGGGAGCCAACCTGACACTCCAACATCACAGGCTGGCCATATACCCACAACAAGACCAGAGGTACCAATGCGGCGCAGAACCGTACACTTTCGTAGGCGCAGGGCAAGGGCACACATGGCAGCTGCAGGAGACGATGGGTCTGCTGTCTGGGGTGGGCTGGAGGGACAGATGCTGAAGGTCCAGCGCCTACAATGCAAAAACATGCGGTTAATGCAGGCCCAACTTGGAACATTGGCAACAAACATTGGCGAAATCAAGGAATGCATGAAGGAGCTTACCACTGCTGTTGGGAAGGATAGAGGGCAACAAATGAAAATTTTACAAATGTCACCAAAGCCATGCATGACTTGTGCAGGGTGATGCAGGATGACCATGCATCCCAACATAAGAGGCATCATAATTTGATGGTGCGCCTAGATGGGTACACCAGGGCCATCAATCGGCTGAGCACAACCACAGCTCAGCTGTCCCGTCGTGCTGTGGAGATGACCCATTTCCGTGGGGATGTCGCTAGGGGCCTTACCCAGATCACCAATGTGGTGGAGCAACTCCAGACTGCTGCAGTTGGTGGCAACAACGTTCTGGGAGGGGGAGAGAGTGAGGAGGCCTCCAGCCTCAGTAGTCTCCTGGCACCAATAACCACAAGCAGGAGGCGCAGTACTCGGAGCACCACTGGCTCCGAAGGCTCCACAAGGGATGTGGCAGATCCTACAGAAAGGCCCCTGGGAGTGCGTGGTCGCAAGAAGTAAAGTGTGGGACACTGTTAAATCTGGTGAGGCAACCAGTAGCATGAACATTGTCTGGACTGCCATTTAAGTACCATTGCAATGTCACATTGTTTGATTTTGTATAACACAATGCTTGTTTGCACCTGGTATATGTGCATTAACACTACCACATTTTGTTTTATTAAACAGTTGAGCATGTAGTGTGTTGTGTCATCATTACCCACCTTAAAAAATGCTTAGTGATTTCTGCACGTCTCTGTCTGCCCTCTGCTGCGCTCGGACCGCGTTCTGCTTGTGGTGGTTGTCTTGGCTGATTGTCTCCCTCAGGCTCGCTGTCAGAGAGTTCCAGGGGTATGCCTCTAGTAGTAGCAATGTTGTGCAACATGGCACAAGTGGCGACGATTTTGCAGCAGGTATCTGGCCTGTACTGCAATGCACCACCAGTTTTGTGGAGGCAGCGGAACCTAGATTTCAGTAAACCAAATGTTCTCTCAATCACGTTGAGTGTGGAAATATGCATCTCATTATATCGCTGCTCACTTGGGGTACTTGAATTTAGGTATGGCGTCAGTATGAAGGAGCGCACACTGTATGCGCTATCACCTACAGGGTGTAAAACAAAAACATTACTCACTGCTATGTGTCACCATGGCCGAAGAGTCTGAAAGACAGTATTACATCTGTTTACCAAGCAGGTATTCTTCTCCAAATTCACCCGCAAGGAGACGTCTGTGTATGCCACTGTGTCTGAAGATGTAGGAGTCATGTGTACTGCCAGGGTAACTAGCCACTATGTCTGTGATGATATTTTTGGAATTGCAGGTGACTTGTATGTTCAATGAATGGTATGTTTTTCTGTTCCTGTAAATGTACTCATTCACTGAGGGCGAACAAATGGCTACATGCGTCCCATCAATGCAACCAATAATGTGGGGAAAATGGGCAACCTGATAGAATTCATATTTGGTTTGCTGCAATTCCTGTGGTGTTGTGGGGAACCTTATGTGGTGGTGTATCCTCTGCAACATGGCGTCAAGGAATGAGTTGAAAAAGCGCGATAGTGCACTTTGAGAGACACCTCCAGCTGCAGCTATTACTCCCTGCAAGCTACCTGATGCTAGGAGGTGCAGAGAACATAGGACCTGCACATGAGTGGGGATGGCATGTGTCCTGCGAGTCTGACGCTGCAGTTGTGGATCTAATTCAGCTATGAGATCATAGATTATGTCTGCATTTAACCTATATTTGTCATAGATCTCTTCCACTGTCTGCCCCAACAATGTAACCCGCACTCTGAAAATGCGCTCCTGTATCCTCCTTCTTCTCTGTGCTGCTGCTCGTAGCCTCATCCTCCTCGCCATGATGTAGAGCGCTGCCATTGTGAAACATTCTGAGGCCTTCTGGGCCTGTTTAAGTAGTTTGGTAATGGTTACCACCTGATTTGTTAACTTTGAAATGGTTACCACCTGGTTTCATTTGTTGGTATTTAGCATATGCAATTTGCGATTCCCAGCAGAATCGCAATTTGCGAATTTTTCTAGCAGAGGTTTTGAGATTACCAATTAGCGATTACCTATTACGGATTCGCAAATTCAGAATCAGTATTTAGGTCATCGCTAAATTTTGCGAATTTACGGTAGATTCTGCGATTTTGCTTCATGCATTGCTTATGGCTATTTTGCAATCACAAACGGCCAATTTGTGCGATTTGTAATGTTTGCGATTGCAAAATAGCTTGATGCATGTGCCCCATAGTGTTTTATAATAACAAATGTGATTTATAGGATATAATTAGATATTGTAATGTATGAGGTATTTTTGGTGTATTTTGCAATGTTTTGATTTATTGTAGAAAGTTTTTATAAGTTAGGTTTCTTGAATATTGTTAGCGAATATGTTTTTTATGTTGTGTCCTTCTTAAATGTTTGTTTTAATTTTATCAATTAAAGATCTTGATTTGATAAAGTGTTTTCTTCTAGTTACATATTTTTGGTTTGTGTTTTTGTAAATGTGTACGAAGATTCAACAGGTCATTAGGTTTATAGGGAGTAGGGTGAGAAGGTTGGGAAGATTTAAAAATTAATAATTAATTTACTAATGAATTTATTAATGTAGTTAGGTTTTTACAACAAATTATGAAACATTTAACAGTGGTGGGTTTGCAGGGGAATAGGGGAATTTCTTTTAAAAACAGTGGGGCAGATTTACAAGCCCCTTGCGCCACTTTTGCGTCACTTTTAACCTTGGAAAAGTGACGCAAAAGTGGCGCAAGGGGCTTGTAAATCTGCCCCAGTGTTTAAAATGTGCATGTTTAAAATGAATAATCAATTATTTATTAAATGATTTCAATAATTTGTTAATTTAATTATTACTTAAAAGGGTTGCTGGGTTTGCAGGTCAATAGCTTAGAAACTTGTTTCAAAAAGTATTATTTTTTTGATAATCAATTTTATTGGTTTTTTAAACAAGGGAATACCACCAGTAATCAGATACAGCATATTACAGTAGTAATAGGACATCGTCACAGTGGGCCCGATTCACAGAACTAATCTGAGACAAAATCCTAAACTTACTACTTTTGGTATTCACAGAAGGCATTTAGTAGTAGTAAAGTTAGGATTTTGTATTAAGTTTGACTTAAGACAAACTTAAGACAGACTTAAGACAGACTTAAGACAGACTTAAGACAAACTTAAGACAGACTTAAGACAAACTTAAGACAAAATCCTAACTTTACTACTACTAAATGCCTTCTGTGAATACCAAAAGTAGTAAGTTTAGGATTTTGTCTCAGATTAGTTCTGTGAATCGGGCCCATTATATTTACGGATAGTGTACAATTTGCAGACCATGATCTCATACGGCCCCATGCAATACATACAGTCCATGAAATGAAGCACTTTTCTTCTATCTGACCCAACCATTTGCCCCAGACCTTGTGGTGTTTAGCCGGGCATCCTATGGCTTCGTACAGAGGTTTTTCTTGTGCTGCGCACCAGTCCACCCCTTAGCGCCATTTCGATACACTAGGTGGGACAGAGTTTTTCCAGCTGGCAGCAATGTCCCTCTTACCCACAACCATGGCTGTATTAAGAAATAGTTTGTCAGCCCTGGATCCGTCCAGCCCATCTGTGATTCCCAGGAGTGTGTTCAGTGGATTGTGTGGGATGTCCCAGCCCAGAACCTCTGTGAGTTCCCTTTCTATGGAATCCCAATATTGCGCAATGAGGGGGCAAGCCCATACCATGTGAAAGAAGTCTGCCTGATCTTGGTCACAGCGAGTACATGATGCGGTTGATTTCAGGCCGAAACTATGAAGGCGTTTTGGGGTTAAGTAGGCAGCATGTAGATAGTATAGCTGGACCAGACGGAGCCTGGCCGAAGTGGTAACTGTTTTGGGCGCCATCGGTGAGTCTCTCCAATCTTCCTCCTCAAAGGCCCCACCCACCCCTCCCATTGGTTCCTAAGTCAGTAGAGTGTATTTGGAATGTTGTTAGTTAGGGAGCGGTAGATACGTAAGATTCCTCCCTTTCCCAGGTTTCCCGCATTGGTTTGTGCCTCAGGGGGCTGTATTCTGGCAATGATATGCCATTTGGTATGTGTATGTGGAGGGCGTGGCGCAGTTGCAGATATATGTAGAATTGTGAGGAATGTAGGAGGTATCGGGTTTGCAAGTCCTGAAAGGTGCACATATGGTCACTGGTCCATACATCCCCCAGCTGTGAGATACAAATGAGGTCCCATGCCCGGAACCCTTCCAGTTCGCTGACCTCCCTGAGCCAGGTGCCCTGCCAGAGCGGTGTGTATTGGGTCAGTTTGTTCGTCCACTGGGTGTGGCGCAAGGAAGTGCGCCAGGCCAGGAGAACTACTTGTGTCACTACAGGTAGAGTACTGGATATAGGCCCCCCGTACATCATCGCCTGGATCTTGGGTAGGCCCAGGTCACTCAGTTCGACTCTGTACGCCGGGTGAGACCAACCTCCATTAAACCAATCATGCAGCGTGAGTAGGCGAGTTGTGCCAGGTAGTACAGGTATAGATTGGTCATGCTCATGCCTCTGTCCAAGGGTGGAATCTGGCACTGGGACAGAACCATACGAGGTCTTTGCCCACCCCAAAGGAATTTAGTGGCCAGGCTGTCTAGTTCTTTAAACCAGGTCCGTGGGAAATGGAATGGGGTGTTTTGAATCATATAGAGGAATCTGGGAAGGATCATCATTTTGAAGAGTGGCAACGTCTGCCATTTACGGAGATCATCTCTGGCTCTGTTCACTAGCAGGGTAACGTTGAGAGACCAGGCAAGGTCAGGGAGCAAGGCCACCCAGATTCCCAGGTATTTAAATGATTGCTGCCTGATAGGTATCGTGCATTGCCAGCCAAAGCAGTCTCTTGACATGGGTAAAGGGACCAGGATGGACTTACTGGGATTTAGTTGCAGGCCAGAGGCCTTTCCAAAGGAGTTCAACGCCCAGAGGCAGTGGGGGCCAGATCGAGCCGGTTCCGCGAGGAAGAGTAAGACATCGTCCGCGTATAAAGCGATTTTATCATCTTCTGAGTTTGGCCATTTCCATCCCTGAATTCGGTCATCGGACCGTATAAGGCATGCCAGGGGCTCCATCACCAGGGCAAAGAGGAGCGGTGAGAGGGGGCAACCCTGTCTCGTTCCTCTCCTAATGGGAAACATTTCCGAAAGAGCCCCGTTGACGAGCACTCATGCTTAAGGTCGGTAATATAATACCTTAACCAGGTTGTGGAAGTGTTGGCCCAAACCCATCTCGACCAATACATCCTCCAAATACTGCCAGTCTACGGAATCAAAGGCCTTTTCGAAATCAATAAGGAGAAGCGCTAAATAAGGGGTTAATGATTGGCGATTTGCTAGGGCCAGATGAAGGCGCCGGAAGCAGTGCCTGGTCTCCCGAGATGGCATAAATCCGCATTGGTCAAGGTGGACCAATTTGGTAAAATAGGGCCTCAATCAGTGGGCTAGGACTGAGGCAAATATTTTGACTTCCGTGTTTATGAGAGAGATTGGGCGATATTCGGCACAGTTTGGTGAGGGAGGTTGTGTTTTAGGGATGACAACAATGGTAGCGGCGTCTGTTTCTGGCAGAAACGAGCCCTTTTCGACGGCTTCAGCAAATAAGTCAGAAAGATGCGGAACAAGTATCTCTCGGTAGGCAGCGTAGTACTCCTGTGGGAGACCGTCGGGCCTGGGGTTTTACCTGATGCGGTGCGCGATATGGCGTTGTTAATTTCCTCATGGGTGATAGGAAGGTCAAGTTCAGCTGTTTCAGCCGTACTGAGGCGAGGAAGGCGGAGGCATTCCAGGCTGACTAGCTCTGAAAGGGAGATTGCAGGGCACTGCGCTGAGTAGAGTTTACAGTAAAAAGTGGCAAAGACCTGGGCCATTGCTGGGGCGAGCGGTGGATGAGGTCCTCCGGGTCTTTAATCTCTGGGATTATGCGGTTGGCCATAGGGTATGTAGCTAATCTATGAAGAATTTTCCCATTTTTAACCCCCCAGCCGTACACCCTTGCTACGGAGAATCTCCGTAATAGTTTGGTGGCTTCCATGGAGACTTGTTTGATTTCATCTCTCAAGTGTGCGAGCTGCCTCTCCTGTGCGTTGTCTCGTTGCCCAGGTGTACTTTTCTCAAGGAGAGTCGCCTGGGCCTCTAAGAGGGTAATTTGGGTGTCGTGGGCTAGGTGTTTGAGTTTGAGGTGGCCTTTGGCGAGGCCACAGATAGTGGCCTTGCCTGCTTCCCATAGGGAACCCGGGGAGGAGACAGAGCTGTGGTTGGTGAGAAAGTACTGTTGAAGCTCCGTCTCCACAGTTTTCGTGAAGTCTTTGTCCTGGAGGAAACATGCGTTCATCCTCCACGTCAGGCAGAGTATGTCAGGGGGGTCTCCCACTTTCAAAAGCATGGGTGAGTGATCAGATATGCCCCTGGGGAGGATGGTGACGTCCCTGATCTTCTGACAATCAAGTGCGGGCATAAAAATATTATCGATTGGGGGTGAGTGTGGTGTGCTGCAGAGGTGTGGGTGAATTGTTTGCTATGAGGGTGCCAAATTCTCCAGGTGTTACAGACACCTAGGGTACTTGCCCAGTTTGCTAAGTGCTTGGCGTGCGTGGTTCTCGAGGTGGAGGGGGCGCTTGCAGTGTCAAGGTCTGGGTGCATGACCGCGTTAAAGCCGCCTCCAATTATTGTCATCCCTGGGGGTAGTCAAGCAACAAGGTCTGTAGTGTGTTTCAAGGTCGATGTCAGCATCGATGGAGGGGAATATAGGAGACTAAGTTAAAAGCGTTTCTTCCCATAGTTCCTCTAAGAGCCACGAAACATCCCTGAGGGTAGTTAGTGGCCAGTGTGAGTACAAAGGGGAGATTGCGTTGCAGGAGGATTGCCACACCCCGCGATCCCCAGGTGAACCCTGAGTGCCAAACCCTGTTGTAGCCATATCTTGCCAGAAAGGGGCAATTGTTGCCCATGAGATGGGTTTCCTGAAGTAGGATTATGTTGGACGCCTGCCATTGGGCATATCCCAGAACTGCCATCCGTTTAACCCTATCAAGTAGCCCATTGACATTCCATGATAGTATGCGGAGAGGGTCTCCGCTATTACGTATATTTGTCATGGTGGATGTGGGTGTATTTGGAGGCCTGCGGGGCTTGGGCTGGGTGTGGGATTGATTATGGTGTATGTAGGCTGTAGGGCAATAATTGTAATTCCGTATTGTAGGTGGTGTGTGCGATTGTCCTGTTGCTGGGTAGGAATGCCGGTGTGGAAAACGAAATACAACAACAAAAACTCGGTACAACGGTCCCAGTCCCCCTCCCTTCCCCCTCCCCCCACCCTATACTTCGAGAACAGAAGCATCTGTCGTCCCAATTGAACAAATTTGACTGACCAAACTAGAACGTTTGGGTTTGGAGTTGCGTGGAGGACATACATAAGGATACTCTTCAACACAGTAGGGAAGGTCTATAGATTGTAGCGAGATGCATCCACTTGAGAATGTCTCTTTTAGTGGTTCATTGGGCAACCCGCTGTTGGCTTGGGCGGTCATTCCAGGAGCGCCGGGCTTCGAGAGAGGTCTGACTCAGCCGAGTTGATGTGGAGAGTTTTGGGCGAGGTGCTTCTGGGTTCCGAGTGGCCCACGGAGCCGGATCTTTGCGGAGAGTGGGAGCTGTTCAGTAGTGTTTGGTCTCCAGGCTGCAAGCCGGGGCTCGCAGGCGAGTCCGACCTGGCTCGGCACGTTCCCCGCCGCCTGCAGGAATGTGTGCGTCTTCTGCTCAGTTTGGGCGATCCCGCCCGTGCACCCGTTGTTCGAGCCCCCGAGGGCGGGGCCGAAGCATTCATCCTAAGGGGGTGTTCTTCGGTCAGCCAGGCCCAGGCCGCCTCCGGAGATTCAAAGAAGTGAGTTTTGTTCTGAAACAGCACTCGAAGGCAAGCCGGGAAGAGCAGCCTATACTGGAGATCCAGGGCACGCAGTTTCTGTTTCACCTCAACAAATGATCGCCTATGAGTCTGGACCTCCCGTGTGTAGTCTGGGAAGATCAGTATGGGGTGGCCGCGATAGGTCAGAGTTTTTTGGCTGTGGGCTTCATTTAGAATGGAGTCTCTATCCTTAAAGTTAAGGATCCTGGCGATTATGGGCCTGTGTGGTGCTCCAGGTGGAGGTCTAGGAGCCAGAGAGCGGTGGGCCCACTCCACCGCGAACCATGTGGAGAGGGAGTCTTTAGGCATCCAGGATCTGATCCATTGCTCAATAAAGTTGTCCCTGCTCTGTTCCCTCTGGGAACCCCACTAGGCGAAGGTTATTACGCCTCGATCTGTTTTCGGCATCTTCTGCCCTTTTATACAGTTCCTTAGTGTGGGTTTGTAGGCGAGCGACTTGTTCTTTTAGCTGGGTAACATCATCCTCGACGGTGGAAATGCGGGACTCAGTCTCTGTGATCAGGGCCGTCGCGTTTCGGAGGTCTTGCCGGAGGAGAGCGATGTCCACCCAGACCTCGCCAATCTTGTTATCGACCGAGGCTTGTGAAGCGCTGATTGCTTGCAGGATTGTATTGAGGTCAAACGCGGCAGGGGTGGGTTTCTCAGTGGGCCCGGTTGCTGTCCCTGGCTCGGTAGTTGTGTATTGGTCCATTTTGGTCTGCGTTGGGGAGGCCTAGGCCCTCAATCTTTCCCCATGGAGACAGTTGGGTGTCAGCCCTACCCATGCTGGTCACTCCAGGGTGCCGATTGTCATGTTTGAGGAAGAGAGATATTCACTGTGTCTCTGAAGTGTGTGCAGGGGGATGGGAACACCCAAGTCCAGTGGTTGAAGATCTGCCCCACTGCACCGCAGGTAGATAGTGGTTCAAAGATAAATTGTCGGGAGATTCCCTGGGAGCCACGGTAATCTCTGGCTTATTGGCTTGCCTGATTCAGTACACCGCAAGGAGTGGTGCCAGTCCGCTACGGTGCTAGATCAAGGCCCCAGGTCGGGGTCTGGATGTGTGTCTCAGGAGAGAGGGGGTCCTCTCCGTCGCCACTGGCGGAGCAGCAGAGGAGTGACTGAGTTCCACCAAGGGTCCCACTAGGCCTTCTCTTCTCAGACTGGGCAGCCGGGTGTGGCTCCAGACACTGCAGTTGCGGAACAAATTTGGAGGGGGAAAAAGGCCTAACTCGGTCCTATTACGGAGTCTTGAGTAGGCGGAGTGTACATCTCCCAGTCAATGCCCCATGCTCCACCAGGCCCCCCCGTAGACCGCCAGTCTCCACATACACAGTCAGCAGCGGGTCGCAGCAGGCAGAAAACCGCTGCAGGGTACAGAGCCCTCTCTTGGGCCCTTTGGATTGGTCTGGACCGACCAGGCAGTCTCTGTGGGGGGAGAGGCTGCGCCTCTACCGTTGTTTCAGCCCTCAAGCCCCCGCCGCTTACCTGATTGTTCAAGGAGAAGGGGGTGGGGGGGCCCCCGGCCAGCTGTCCCGACCCAGTCCACCGGATCGTTCTCTCTGCTGCAGCCCCACAGTCCAGGCCCAGGCCGCAATTCCCTGGGTTTCTCCAGTCCCCTCAGCCCCTATGCACCGCCCGGGCACCTCAGCACCCAATGGCAAGAAGGATCGTCATCTCGGTCCTCTCCTGGAGAGGCTCCGGTCGTCAAGCACCATGGGAGGAGGCACAGGGCCAGCCGGGCTGCCGCAGGTCTGCCGGGCCTGGCCGCGTCACCCGAGATGAGGGCTCGAGGGCCGGGTCCCCTGGGGTCGTCCCGCCACACCAGACCTGGCCAGGCCTCTCCACTCACCCTGTGGTCCACTTTGGATCGCTCCCCGGCTGTCCGGGAGCAATCCCCAAGCCGCCTGCAAGTGCCCGGATTCAGGTCCCCCTCATCGGGGTCGTCCATCTCATATGGATTTCTGGTACAGCGTGTGTGTGTATCCGGTGATGCGGGCATGGGGCCGCACCGTGCAGGTTGCGCCATCCCAGGCCGCCAGGCAGTCTAAGTCCCCAGGTAAGGTGTTTCCCTCAGTTGCACTGACAGCGGGAGCCTGGGGCGTGGCCGCCGTATCGCATTCGGGCACCACTCGAGGCCGGAGAGCAGTCTCGGGGGCACGACTCCCCTTCAAGGCCACCCGCTCCGTAGAAGCTGCAGGTGGGATCCGTGTTCACCTTTTGGCCGCAGTGGTGTTTCTTCTACGGTAGTGCCCGTTTCAGTTCCGGCCCCGCCCTCCGCATCTTGGGAGCACAGCCGTGTGGTGGTGGGATCCTCCACTGGTTCAGGAGGGTCCACGGCAGGGCGTCCACTCGGGATTCCGCGTCTCGAGGCCCGGGATACTTCCAGCGGGCCGCAGCCTGTCCCGACCCAGTCCACCGGATCGTTCTCTCTGCTGCAGCCCCACAGTCCAGGCCCAGGCCACAATTCACTGGGTTTCTCCAGTCCCCTCAGCCCCTATGCGCCGCCCGGGCACATCAGCACCCAATGGCAAGAAGGATCGTCATCTCGGTCCTCTCCTGGAGAGGGTCCGGTCGTCAAGCACCATGGGAGGAGGCACAGGGCCAGCTGGGCTGCCGCAGGTCCGCCGGGCCTGGCCGCGTCACCCGAGATGAGGGCTCGAGGGCCGGGTTCCCTGGGGTCATCCCCGCCACACCAGCCCTGGCCAGGCCTCTCCACTCACCCTGTGGTCCACTTTGGATCACTCCCCGGCTGTCCCGGAGCAATCCCCAAGCCGCCTGCAAGTGCCCGGATCCAGGTCCCCCTCATCGGGGTCGTCCATCTCACATGGATTTCTGGTACGGCGTGTGTGTGTATCCGGTGATGCGGGCATGGGGCCGCACCGTGCAGGTTGCGCCATCCCAGGCCACCAGGCAGTCTAAGTCCCCAGGTAAGGTGTTTCCCTCAGTTGCACTGACAGCGGGAGCCTGGGGCACGGCCGCCTTATCGCATTCGGGCCCCACCCGAGACCGGAGAGCAGTCTCGGGGGCACGACTCCCCTTCAAGGCCACCCGCTCCGTAGAAGCTGCAGGCGGGCTCCGTGTTCACCTTTTGGCAGCAGTGGTTTTTCTTCTACAGTAGTGCCCATTTCAGTTCCGGCCCCTCCCTCCGCATCTTGGGAGCACAGCCGTGTGGTAGTGGGATCCTCCACTGGTTCAGGAGGGTCCGAGGCAGGGCGTCCGCTCGGGATTCCGCGGCTCGAGGTCCGGGATACTTCCAGGGGGCCGCAGCCTGTGCCCATCACCAATATCTTGCAATTTCAGATTACAGGCCGCATCGCCATCTTGTGCAGGCGGTCAGGTCCGGCCCTCGATAAACGCCGTCCCCGGCCTTTCAGCAGTTCTGCATCTCACCAGGTCACTCTATATCGCACCAGCGGGGTGTCGCCAGGCGCTGGGCAACGGTGGCCGTGGAGATGGTGAAGGATGCTTGGGCGGATGACGAAGGGGTCCGGAGCACTCTTAGATTGCGACCACCATCTTGACGCTCCAAGCCACGCCTCCTCAAAAAGAATTTTAAATGTAGAAGTGTAGGTTTGAAAATTCACTAATTTCATAAATGCGTTTATTAATTTGTTAAATAATTTACTAAATTAATAAAAAAGTAATGCTGGGAGAAGAGTTAATAGATTTTTGCTTAAAAATAATTTGTAATGTGTTTAAAATAAACAATGAAATAGTTTATTCATTAATGTCATTCATTTATTAATGAATGTATTGCTTAAAAAAGACAAAATATAAGCAGCTACTGGGATTATATGGGAATTGGGTGGAACGTTTTTTGATTTAAAAAAATTCTTTCATGCATATATTTAAAATAAACAGTACATTCATCAATAAATTACAGTGCATATTTAATTTATTACATACATTTTAAAATATTCTTTATTTTAATATTGAATATATACTTTCTATGTTGACTTTGTGTTTCGAGTTTAAATATTTAAGGGCCCATGATGAATGTGGTAATGGATTTATAATAATACATTTGATCTCCCCAGAAATAAACAATGAACATAGGATTGGATTTACAGTAGTACATCTAATTTGTAGGCCTGGGCGTAGTTCGTGGAGTTTCGCAATGCAGAACTCCTCGAAGTTACAAAAAAACTCTTTGGAGTTCCGCAAGTGGCGGAGAGCAGTGCGCACTTGTTCGCGCTGATCTTCCTGCCGCTCGGGTAGAAAGTCTACCCGAGCAGCAGCTCGCGATCGCCAACATACCGCTCACGAGCGCGAACGGGGAAAAAACTCAGCTGCACTACGCGGAGCATAGTTTTCTGCACTCCACGAGCTCCGCGGAGCGCGTAGTGCAGAAAACTCTGCAAACTCAGCAAACAGAGCGGAGTTCACCGCCCGGGCCTGCTAATTTGCCCACAATTAAAATAAAATCCTCAAAGACTTTAGGAATGAAGTTAAAATAGTAATTCTGCCCCCCTCTCCCTAATATATGCCTTTTACTGAATGAAAGGGTGACCGAAGTTAGAACAGTAAATTTAAACCACCCAAATGTATGCCCTTTCACCCAGTATAAGTTGGATTTGTGTTTTAATAGCAAATTAAACCTCACCAGTTATATTGCATTTCTGAATAAAAGTGGTATTGTATTTAGAATATTAAATCTGCAATCCCTCAATTTATGGACTTACCCCAATGATTGTGGAGTTGGAGTAAGAAGAGTAAATGTGACTCCCACAAATATATGCCTTTCCCACAGCAAAAATGGGATTGCATTTAAAATATTTAAATTGAGCTCCCTAATTATATGTACTTTTTTCAATGGATGTGTTTTTAGAATTAAAGCAGTATCAAAACTTGTAAATATATGTTTTTCCCCAATGTAGGTGGAATTGGAGTTGGATTACTCCATCTAACCTCCCAAGTTAAATGCCCTTTCCCGCAATGAATGTGGGATTGTAGTCAAAGTAAATGTGTCCCCACTTTCAAAAATATGCTCTTTCCGTAATATAAGTGGTATTGAAGTTAGAATAGTAATTCTGACATCCCAAGTTATATGCACTGTTGGAACTGGCCCGCTCTGCAGGATCACCTCAAAACATTTTGCCTTTACTCTCCACTTTTTTGCTGAATTCGTGTTTGGCTACTTTATTAGTGCTAACCAGTGCTAAAGTGCTTGTGCTCACTCCCTTAAATATGGTTACATTGGCTTAAACCTGATTGGCATATTTAATTTACTCATAAGTCTCTTGTAGAGTGGCATACCATATACCCAGGGCCTGTAAACAAAATACTACTAGTGGGCCTGTAGTACATATTGTACCACCCAATCAAATAGCCCCTTAAAACATATCCCAGGTCAGCCATTGTAGCCTGAATGCAGTTTTATACTGCCAATTCAACTTGACAACATAACCCCATTGCCAAGCCTTAAACCCCTCTTTTATTGCATATAAGTACCCCTAAGAAGGCCCTTAGTAGTCCATAAGGTAGGGTCCATTGAATTTAAAAGGTTGGACATGTACTTTTAAGTTTTACATGTCCTAGTATTGAAAAACTCTTACATTAATTTTTCACTATTGTAAGGCCTACCTGTCCCATAGGATAACATTGGGTTGCCTTATTATATTAAATAAGTGCTAACTTTTAATTGAGGACAGAAGAGTATTTCATGTTTGGTATCTGTGAAATTGCAATTGAAAATCATCTTTAATCATAAAGTCAGATTTTAAATTTCAATTTTTGAAAATGGCACTTTTAGAAAGTTGGCATTTTCCTGTCCTTGGCCATTTGGTGCTTGCTGCCTCCCCAGGGTCACATGACTAGGTACAACTGACAATTATACTTTGTGAATTCCTCCCAGACAGTCACACAATAGAGGAATTAGGTGTGCCTGAATGGGCCATCTTCTGGCAGGAGGGTGCCGGAGCTGGACAGAGTCTCACTTGCAACTGAATATGCTATGCGCTGCCTTCACACATAGGGCTTATCATCTCCACATTGTCACTGCAGCCAGATGGAGCCAGGGCAGAGAAGTCAGAAAATTCTAAACACTTCAAAGAGAAACCTCTAGAAACTTCTCCCATCTTCAAAGAAGTCACCAGGTATAGACCCTCAGACCCACTCTTCAGTTCACTTTCTGGACCTGCGGAAGGACTCTCACGGGACTTTCTGCATGCTGTGGTCTGCTGTCTTCTCCACAAGGCTGCTTTGCTGCACAAGGAAGAACTGTTTTGCTGCCTAGAGTCTGCCTTGAACCCTCAGAGGCCAGCCCTGCTCTTTGAGCCCTCGATCGTCACCTGAACCCAGGGCTAGTGGAGGCACTCCAAATGCTAGTTTGCTGACCTTCTGTTCAGAGCCACATGGACATAAAAGGCTCGCACCATCTTAAACCTGCACCTTGACCCAACCTGAGTGATTCCTGAACCCCCAAGTGGTGTCCCCACCAGTGCTGTATCCTTGGTTGTTCTGAAGGTGGCAAACACAAGGAGATGATGGACGGAGTGCTAAAACTTTTAAAACACTCACCCCCAGTCATATAGCTGTGTCTGAACTGGGGTGGCGAAGTGAGCTAAAGAACGATGATGGATTCAACCCAGATCTGTGACTGGGGGTGAGTGTCTGAAATGTTTCAGCGCTCCTTCCATCATCTCCTTGTGTTTGCTTTGTTCTGAAGGTGCCCAGATAGCCAAAATCCAAAACTTTGGACTTGGGAATTTTTGGCTAGAAAACGCTCTGAGAACTGAGGGAAGACCGGGGCCAAACTGCTTGCCGATCTACCCAAGGTTCATCGCCAGTCGACCTGACATATTGGCTGCTCCCATTTCGTTATTCTCTGCAGCAGCAAATCCTGTTCAGCATTCCTTTGCCAAGGGGGAGTTCTATTCCCTGGAACTGTCTTCAGCTACAGCCTCTTGCCTCATCCCGCTGGAGCTTTTCGACTGCTAAAAAAGTGACTACAGCTAAATTTAGAAATCTACACCGCAACTTAGTTCGGCACCTCCCTGATGACGACGCTCCCTCCTCGAACACGGCCTGCAACCTTGCCTTACTGAGCTTTAACTTCTCACAAAATTTTGGGTGAAAATTCTTCTAAATCAGAAGGTAAGTGCTGACGGGGCCCAATCCACTTCTTGTATCTAACCCGCGCTCTATCTCAGTCGGACATACTTTTCAACTTTGTCCCGGTTTCACGCGACTAGATGTCTGCGGTTGCCGCTTTGATATCGTAGGTGCTAGTTTTCACTAACAACTTTAAATATTCATAATTCCAGTTCTTCTGATTGAATCTTTGTTGTTTTAGTGTCAAATAAAGTATTAAAATTTACTCTATTTTTCTAAATTAGTGTGGGATGTTTCTCGTATTGTGTTTTCACTTTGTTGCTGTTTGTGGGCTGCATAAATGCTTTACACATTGCCTCTAAGTTAAGCCTGACTGCTTTTTGTGCCTATCTATCCAGGGCTAAGCATAGGCTAATTTAGTGACTTTTTGGGGTTCACCCTGCCAGGGATTGTGGCTGTTGCATGACCAGGGCTCACAACCCAGTCAACCAACAGCCAAATTGCTCACATGCACTTTGCTCAATGTAAGTGGTACTGAAGTTGGAGTAGTAAATCTGACCTCCGCAAATATATGCCCTTTCCATAACACAAGTCAGACTGGAGTTATGTGAGAAAGTGCCTCTTTTTTGAGTGGTCAGCCCCATTTATTATTTGGACTGATTTTCTTAACTCTAGGTACTGGGGCACTACTATCTAGTCCCCAATGTATAGGCTCCAACCCCAAAAATATGGAAAAACTGGCTGAACCCTTTTTGGCACATGTACCATTCCAGTAAGGTCATAGTATATGGTGCAAGAAATACGCCCATTGTAGAAAGTTAAATGTCACCTGTGGACCTCAGCATGTATTATGCCATACACCAAGCTGACAAGGCTTAATGCCTACATGTGTAGCTTGACAGCTGCTGACATTAAGAAAAGCCTACTTTAAGCACTATAAAAGTCATCCCTATAATAGGCTTTGCAGTCCTCAAGACAGGGTGCCTAGCAATGAAAGTAGAAAATGTACAAACTAAACGCTGACATGTTCCTACAGTGACCAACCTCCAAAAGCTATTTTTACTATATAGGTGCCATGGCTTTTCCTATGAGAAAAGCTAAAGTACAATTAAAATGATATTTTTGTAATTTAGGCTTAAAAAAAGCTACAGCTTTCATTCAACCATAGTTCAGATATTGGGAGTTTGATCATGCATTTATCTAACCTTTAAAAAATAGAAGGCGTGGAATATTTAGTATGAAAACCTTTTGCCATTCTCTTTAATTTTTTTGGTTTTACCAAGTGTTTCTTTTTTCAATCATTTTTAAAACTATTTCATTTGTATATTTTCAGTGTTGATTTGTGAGTATAATGTGTATGTTTATTATTTTTATGAACAATAATATTTTGTCGTCCTTTTAATCCAACAATAACATTTTATAAGGTATATTAAATATTAATTTATTTCACATCATTCTGATTTGTCCTGATGAGTATGAAAATGTATTCTTTTCAGAATGTAAAAATAAATGAATGTTTTAAATTATTTAGAAACAATTTAAGTAACTATTCAGGTATTCTTTTTGTATTATTTAATTGGGTTTTAGAATTTCGTGTTCTATTGTTTTTTACTGGTGTAAGTTTGATCTGCGGTAGTTTAATCCTTTATTATTTTCAAAAACCTGGACTTTTGCAGCTACCATTTTGTGCTTTTGTTGAGTGTGTAGTTTGGGGACAGGGCTTTCTCTTGGTGTTAGTCATCGTCGGTGCATAGATTTTAATGAATAGATATGGTTTGTGCTTCTTCTGAGTGTGTCTTGGGAGGTACTTTTTCACTGCATTATTAGTTTCTGATTACTGGATTAGACTATTGTTAGATAGATCCCAACAGGGTATTTTGAACTTAGCTTGTCACCTGTGCCCTGAACAATGCATGGAGCCAACCAAAGTAAAATAATCTAAAAAAGGAGTTAGTTTTCCATCATTGGTTGTTTTAGAGGTGATTCTAACCGTAACCCATGTTTTGTTGCTTCAATTGGTAGAGCATATGCCAGTGCTATAAGTCTTTTTTTTATTTCAAAATGAAATTTACTATTGGTTACATGGTCTATGCCTAATGTGGATTTTTGAAAATGTCTCCTTAGGGCTTCATGGAAATAGCATCTTTGTATTGTTCCATGAGACTACATTTAAGGGCTGTTTGTATCATTGTCTGATCCAAATCCATCAAGCTTTTGAGCTTAGTAATTGTTAGATATGTGCTGTTTTGAATATCATGTAAGAGTGCATAAACTAATAGAATGTTAGTATTTTAGTGCGGGTCATGGATTGTGTATATCTGAGTAAACAGTGGTTTACAGGATTTCAATCTGCCATCTGTTAGCCAAATCTGTATTGGGTTAGATAGTCTATTGCTAGCTCTGATCAAAGCACTAATCTCTTTTTTTATTGATTTAATTGTTGTATGAAATTGAGGATATTAGGTAAGCGGGGTAATAACACACCCTAACCAATCACCACAATCTTTGTCAGGATAAACCACTAAGGTCACTAAATTAATGTGAGGTCAAACCCCTGGTAGCTATGAGTGGACAAACCTAACACAAGAAAAATCCCAAACCAATTTAGAAAAATAGAATAAATTTGAATAAATACATTGACAGAAATCCAATAATGGGAACCGAAAATATGATTTTTTAAAGTTCTAGAGTAAAAATAGAGCCAAAAAATGTTAAGCGCCAATTGAGGTCAAACGGTCACAGTAGACCAGGACCAAGCTGAGATTTGAGGTTGACCGCAATGGAGCATGGGTTGGCTACCAAGTTTGACCTGGACGGAAGTTTTACCTTCAGGCCTAGTCTCTGAAATGGGATTCCAAAATCTTCAGCCAGGAAAGGCAGCTACAGAGACTAAGAAGGGCTCCCGAGGTCGGTTAGCAACTGGATGAGTCCCGGTGAAGCCATTGACTTTTGGTGGGAAAGCTCAGAGTGGGAGAAATTAAAATGTTGTGCCCGTGGAAGGTCCCTCGCTGGCTCGATACTTTTGGCACCTTTGTCCAGTAACGTTTCTATATTCGCACCTTTTCGAGCTCGGATTGCTCCAGATCAGCAAGGCTGCAGGCTGTAGCCAAAGAGGGCTCCACAAGGCTGGATACCCTTTCATGAAGTACCGCTAAAGGGGCGGGACCAGCTGAGGCAAGATGGTGGGCTTGTCTTAACGCCGCCCTGCCAAAAGACCCACAATCCGGCCCCATCCAGCTGTCTACCCCCACCTTGCCCCTTCCTGATTATGGTGCAACATTGCAGAGGGACATGTGGTAAGCGATGGACCCCTATGGCCAGTCTGAAAAAGCACAGGGACCACCTGACAGCCAAAGAGGGCCTCTGACTGCAAGTACTAGCGGGACGCAGGAGATGAATCCGGGGTCTTCCCCGGGAGGAGGTCACCCTTTGGGTGAGGACGCCCCATGGGGATGAGTCTATCCAACCCTAGATAACCCCTGCCAGACGGAGTCCCTCTATGGCAATAAGCGAATTGGGGCCCATGTGGGACTCGATGCGGAACCGAAGCTGTGTGCGCAGCCGACGCGGCTGCAGGAGACGAGAGGTGGTGGCCGTATTCTATGGTGCAGCATGCTGACCATCAGTGGGACGCCTCCAAGACTAGACGGGCGCCTTGCTTGGATGTGCCTTGGTCCACTACAAACATCACAGTGAGTGGTGGTGGCCCATAGCAGCGCAGCGCAACAGACGGCTTGCGCTGGGCCAAGACAGTGAGGTGCCTGGAGCCGACAGGAGTGGAAGAGGGGGGCTGCACATTTCCAAAGACCTCGGCAGGCCCATGCAGCCAGCGTCCACCTCGCTTGTACAGGGAATGAGCTTGCTGCCAACTGGCTGGAAGAGGTAGAAGCCTGGCTGAGCATACTCTCTGAGGAGGAGGAGGAGGTAGTCTAAGGGCAGGATTCTGATATAAGGGAGTAGACATAGGCCTGTGTGTCAAGACACATACTCTGAATTGCTCTGCCCTGCTGGACTAAAGATGGACTTGTTCCCCTTCCTTCTCCCTCGGGCCTGACTTTGGAATTGACACACCTCAGGACTGCTCGTGCCCCCCTTGATAGCAGGCATCAATAAAAACTTGCGCCTAGGGGTGAGGTGGGTCCAGAAATATGGTGTAGTATTAATTTAGGAGCCTGCAGAAGAAGCTCCAGCATACGGCAGATGTTCATCTACCCTGAGTAGCTCACCAGTTCTGAGACGATCCCTCGATTGGGTCACACAGCAGGACTACTCGTGCCCCCCTCCGCTGTGCATATCGGCAGTTTGCCGACCTGAGGGGTGAGGAGGGCCCAACCATTGCCACGGAGGCAACCTCAGCTGCACATACATTCCCCCACACCACTTGGTTACAGTTTGGTCTGTCTATAGCACCCCGATACATTTCTCTGCTGAAGGGCCAAGAGTGAGGTGGGCCCCTACGTGCGGAAGCTCATTGTTCCTATCAGCGGGGTGAATAAGTTCTCCATCCTCCTCTTCTGGAACTTGAGCCCCATGAGAAGGAAGTTGGACCAGCAGGAGGTGCATACCCCCTACATGGGGCAATGCATGACTGGGGCTTTCCATCAGGCGCTAAGGTCCACGGCTCGGAAGGCGAGGTCATGCAGGACACTTGAGGGCGATGGACCCGATGACTGCCAAACTGGACACAATCCTAGCCGCTATTGCAGATACCAGGCAAGACCTCGCCTCCTGCGGGATGATCACAGGATGTTGACAGTGTGAGTAAAGCAAACCGATGACACCACAGAACAACTGCAGCCTACTGTACTGGTGCTTGAGTGTACAATCAAGGGCCTCACCGCAATAATCCACGAATCAGAGAGCAGAGCAGGGGACTGAGACTGGCAGTCATGCCACAACAATATCCACATTGTGGGATTTCCTGAAGGCGTAGAAGGGGCATAACTGGGGGCATTCTTTGAAAACTTGTTGGCACTATCAGTCTCTCCTACGGTGCACTCGCCTCATTTCCTGGTGGAGCGGCCACAGGGTACCAGCGAGACCACCACGACCGGGTGCGCCACCAGGGCCAGTTGTGGCCAGAATAAGGAATTACAGGGATAAGGAAACTATCCTGCAGGCAGCCTGTACCAAGACCCCTCTAGCTCATGACAACACATGTATATTTATATTCCTAGATAATACTTTGACTGTCCAGTGCCGTACAGCCTCATTCTTGGGAGTGAAAAAGAATGTACAATTAGCTAGCCTTAACTACTCCTTGCTGTTCAAAACCAAAATGCAGGTCATAGTGAACCACACCAGCTACTTCTTCACTGAGCCGAAAGACGCTTGGGACTGTGTCGAACAATGAAGATATGAGTCATTAGAATCCACTACACCGCCTGCATGACAGAGGTCACTTGCGACATATCATGGACAAAGATATCAAAGTTGTGGGAGAGGAGACACTGGAGTGGGGCGATCCCCTACCCCCACTCATGCTTGTGAAGAACAGAAACAGGCTCTGTCTGCAGCTGCCAACATGTGGGTTGAAAGATGCTCTCCTACTGGTCGGGAACTTGATGAGGTACTGTCTGAAGCAGGGTCAAGCCAATCGGAGAGAATTACTACCTCTGTTACCCTCCCAACAGTTACACTGCAGGTGGCGGATGACATTGTCTGAAAGGTAGTTCAGTGCAGGTCACTGAACTAAGACTGGAGGATGGACGCGGCAGGGGTAACTTGGATGGCTTACACCACACTGTGATGATGTACTTCAGGAATCAAGGGTCGTGCCCGTTTTTCCCCCTTTCATTTCTTGAATTGCTTGAACACTGGTTCAGCGCGTACTGGATGTGGCAAAATGGCCACCCCCCCACTACTCTCCAGATGTATTGCTAAGTGTAGCGATTTATAGACTGGAGTATGTAGTGTTTGTTAGGGCCGCTAGACATCACTCTGCCACCATGGTAAAAAAAAGTTGTGATCTCTGTTATTGGTATTAATTGAGCCATGCAGTGTGTCTGTTACCAGCCCGAAGCACCGTCCACCCTCTGTGCTGGCACACCTCGATAATGTGCCTCCAACCTCCCTGCCCATCCCTCCCCATTAGATAACAGCTAGAATGACTAGATTGTGGTTTGTAACATGGAATGTCTGAGGTATGGGTACAGCACGTAGGCGGCATGCAATACAGCAGTACATTATGAGGAGGGAGGCCCAAGTAGCATTCCTAAGGAAACCTACATACCCAAAGGTGAGGATATATGGTTGCAGAAACTATGGTGGGGCAAATGCTATAGTACCACGCATTCTGGGATTGCCCAAGGAGCCCTTATATGGGTGAGAACCTACGTGCCCTTCAAAGCCACAGTAACAAAGATAGACCTTGAGGTGCTGTATGTATTTGCGGAAGGACAAACCCCTGTTGTTGGGAAGCATTTATGCCCCGAATGTGGTGCAGCAGACATTCCTGGTCAGCCTTTCCACCTTATTGACCAAATGGGCACACATACCCTGGATCATAGGGGGGATTTCAATTGTGTACTAAATCCACAGCTGGATCAATCACATCCTCCTTTGCCAACCTCCGCTGTGGTGGCTGTGCTGACTTATCTGTCCCAGTGGCTTAGTCATTGGTCCCTACCAGATAGTTGGTGCATGCTACACCCAGACATTAGGGAGTATTCATATTACTCGACGCCAGATGACCTCAACGTGCATCTAGACCACATTGTTTGTTACCATGCCACCCAGCTAAAGGAGGCCAGTGCTGAATATTTAGGGAAGATCCTGTCCAACCATAACTCACTTCAGCTCAAGGTCGAATGGGGAGAGTCTCTCCCACTGGTACCAACTTGGCAGCTACAACCCAGTGCTTTGGAGAATCTTATATTCCAGTACTCGAATAGCATTGCCCTATCCAACTACCTAACCAACAACTGAGGCACTGCTACCACTAGATTGATGGAATGGGAGGCAATGAAAGTGGTGCTGAGTGTCACTGCATGCATACAATGATGGTCGCACGTGTTGCCCTGCACCGCAAACTGACCCAGATGGAGACATCAATAGGAGCCCTCAAAACCGCTGCACAGGATGATGCTGCTAAGAGGGTGGTTCTAGGTGAAGCACAAGAGAGTCAGATTCAACTCTTTGAATCACTGAGGTGTCTTGATTATAGGGCATTTCAGGTTAGGATGCATGCTGAAGGCGATATGCCAGGACGCCTGTTGACATGGCTACTGCACGGTAAACACCGCCCCATTACTGCAATTCAGGTAACCGAGATGCAGCTTACCACAGGTCAAATCAAGATACATTCTGCATTTACCACCCATTAGCTTTCTATATAAAATCCCCCCTGGTGGATCATCAGGTCCAGATCTGAGACTACCTAAGCAGGATTGAACTGCCAGTCATTGACCCAATGGGAAGCACGGAACTTAAAAACCCAGCAGGAAATTAGGGGTGCCATTCAGGAAGCCACCACAAGCAAAATCCTGGGACTGGATGAGTTTCCATCAACTTTTATAAAGTATATGAGGTGCTACTAGCACTGAAACTGTTTGAACTATATACTGCCACCTTCATTGTGGGTTGCTTCCCTCCGACACTCCGTGAGGCCTTATTGGTCTCGCTTCCAAAACACAGAAGTGACCCATTGTAAATGGTGCCCTAACGGCCCCTGTCAATGTTGTGAGTGGATTACAAGATATTGAGCAAAATCATTAAAGTGCAGCTACTCAAACATATCCCACATCTGGTCCACCCGGACCAAAACAGGTTCTTCCCGGGTTGATCCATGACACTTAATATCCGCCAGCAGTACTGGGTGTTGGAAATGGCACCAGTGCGGTGGCCCTATGTATCATGCTTGCTGCTAGGTCTGGAAAAGGCTTTTGATACTGTTGACTGGAAGTACGTTTGCAGTTCTGAACAAAGTGGGCATTGATGGCCAGCTGCAAAGGTTCACACAGCTCCTTTACTCTGAGAGCACAGAAGAGTGAAGATAGGGCGGTGCTTCTTGGTCTCCTTCCGGGTACGTAGCGGCACCTGTCGGGCGTGTCTCCTTTCCCCCTGCTCTTCCACCCTGGATATCAAGCCACTAGCGAAGGGGCTCCGGCAATGGATCAGACCTTAGGGTATACCTTTAGAGGAATCTAAGCATGTGGTCTTGCTGTCCATGGATTATGTTTTAATCTATGTAAGAGATGTACGGAGGGCATCAACGAGACAGTGAGTGTGCTGATGAAGTTTTAAGCCACCTCAGGGCTAGGAGTGATAAAAAAATTGCATATTCCCAGTTCACCCAGATTGCCCATTGCAGCTTTTCAGGGTTGATGCATACTCCCTCCGCTAAGACCCTTACACCTTTCGCTACCTGAGTATCAACATCTATCATACCGCACAAGGCCTCATCGATGGTAGTCTCACAGGGCAGTGGCCTCTCTCTGACCGCAGATTACATTTTGGTGTACACTCCCACTCTCAGTGCAGGGCAGGGTTTCCTTGTCATAAATGATGATACTCCCCATCTTTTATATTTTTTTCACAATTTGCTGGAGAGCATTCTTTTCAGAACTGTTCATACATTACATACAATGCTTCGGGGTTTCCTGTGGAACAAAGGGCGATGTCGCATCGCACTGCCCAAAAAGCAGCTCCCAGAAGATAAGGGGGACCCAAGAGTTCTCAACTTTGAATATTATCACTTGGTAGCTCAGCTGCAATGGCCTAGTCACTGATTGGCAGGTCAATACTTACATGAATTGGGACTGGACTCCAGGCCCCATGCACAGCGGGTGATACCAGAGGTATTCCTCCCGCTGGGAATAATACCCCAGTAGACCTCTTGCAAGTTGTCATGCAGTCTCCCCCACCTTACACTAACCACTCTTACACCAACAGCACCCAGCACCTGTCTCACTCTGAGTCACACAAACCAGCCACTGGCTCCCCTCAAGCACAACCCAATGGCAAGAGCCCGATTACAGGGTAGCTGGAGCACAGAGGAACTCAGACTGTAAATCAGCTCTAACCCCGCATCCCTAGTTTGAATCCCATATTTTTTAAACACAGGTCGGTGGATCTTTTTCTTTGCCTCCACGAAGAATACACAATCCACCAGTAAATGGCTCACTGAATATTTCCCCCCTCCCTTAAAAGGGCACTGGCTATTGTTCTTAACAACCTCTGTTTGTAATCCTTTAATGCACCACCCCGGGTCAATTCCCACCCTCAAGTGCAAGACTTCATTCCGCAAGCGCTTGTCTAGAATATTATATAGGTATGGGAACAATTCTGTGCTCTCTTGTGAAACTAAGAAAGGAACAGCTGAGCGCTTAATTTTCAGATAATACAAATCCTCATTCCAACTAGTTTCTATGGCACTTTGCCTAAGTGGACTCTTTATCTTGTTAATAAAAAACACTTCCTCTCCTTCTATACACCTCTCTGGAACATTCACACGCTTTTACATTATTGTCACTGGATTCCATTTCCCGGAGATAGTTGTCATCATCTCCAATAAGATTTGCTCCGACAATTTGCCGCATGGGGGCCCGTCATTCAGAGACATACAAAATCGCAAGGCTCTGGCATCAGGCAGCACACTCCAGGCAACTGTTCTCAACTCCCTTCTCACTGCTTGAATCATAGCATTTTTAGGGAGATCAAGAAGTGATTTTATGGAATTAGCTTGTAGCCCTTCCCATATAACTTGCCTGTCCAAAGTCAACACCTCTGCTCCAAATAAGGCCTGCAGAATTAGCTTACCCTGAATAACTTTTCTTAGCGGCTCCAAAGTGGGACTGTCAAATTTAAGGTCAAATATTTTCACCCCATTCACTACTGCACCCAGGGCAAGCCTCCGAATAGCCATTTGTTTATTCTACCTGAAATCATCTGAAAAGGTTAGCCCTGGGTATTTATACTCTCTAACCTGCTCTAATCTTACATTACCAAGGAACCACACACATGTCCTTCTCCTCCTAGCAAAAACATTGTCTTTGTTTTTTCAACATTTATTGTTAGCTTGTTTTCAAGGCAGTAAACATTTAGGGCATTTAATTTCTGTTGCAGCCCAATAGGTGTAAGATCCATCACCACCAGATCATCTGCATATATGAGCCAACTTATGTGCCTACCTCCAACCTTTGGTGAAGCATGCAGGCTCTGGAAAAGGTCTGCAATAAACAGACTGAATAGCAGGGGTCCTAAAACGCACCCCTGTCGTAAGCCATTATTGAAGGTCCTTTGGTGAGATTCTCTGCACATATGATAGGTCAGCGTGTAAGATCTACAAAAAGAGGATCAGCTAAAAGAAATACACTAGCAGACCCTAGTAGTGTTGTCGCAGCACATGCTGGAAAAGATAGTGAGCAGGTGAGACCTCCAGTGTTATTCCTAAAGGTGCAACCTAAAAAGAATATGAGGCAGGCAGCTAAGCAGCCACTCAACAGGTCGGAATTGTTAAAGGTTTTTTCTAATAACAAAAGGTTGGGGAATGTCTCTGCAAAGGATTTGGCACTGGTTGGCTTTAGAGAGGTTGCGGGGAAGAGATAACCAGAGTTATGTTTATCTCAAACGATACAAAGAATCTTGTGGAAGCAGCTTGTTCAGTCCTAGTCAGATTCTCAAACCCATCAAGATCAATCTGAACCCAATTTCCACTATGGAGCTTCATCACCAGGCCCAAAAAGGCCCTAGGTATCTTCCACTGCTGTAGTTTGCGCCAAAGCATATCTCCCCTCAACAGGTCGGAATTGTTAAAGGTTTTTGCTAATATCAAGAGGTTGAGGAATGTCTCTACAAAGGATTTGGCACTGGTTGGCTTTAGGGAGGTTGCGGGGGAAGAGATAACCAGAGTAATGTTTATATCAAATGATATAAAGAATCTTGTGGAAGCAGCTCGTTCAGCCCTGGTATCAAAAGGCATCTGTCTTTGATAAGAAAATGAGGAAACACAGTTAATCCCTTTTCTAAGCAAACATGGTGGACTAAGTCAGTCAAAGTCAGAAACATTTCCCAGAGAGTTTATTTTGTGTTCGCGTTCAAGGTTGGCCTGTTTGGTTTCGTCAGTCCCCCTTGTATGGCCAACTGTAAATTCTTCAAATCCCCTGTATAGAGATATATTCATGCTGCAGATTTCCCACTGCTTCGTCCAGCACTGTACACACCCCAACTCCCTTCGCAGTTATTGGAGATGATGAACATCTAGGGGGAATTGCCCCAAGAACCCCACTTTGGGACTCCATCCGGTTTAAATAACTTGACAATTCAATGTCCTCTGCACCTTGGCCAAAACCTTCAGATAGAGAACTTGGATAGTCTGCATTGATCTTCTTGCTTCTTAATGGGGAGGCAACATCAAGTTCATTCAATGGATAAACATCTTCCACCATTTGATGTATCTCTGGAGCACATAGGAGTGGGGAATCAAAAAGGGGGAGATCACACCACCTGGCACCACCTTCATTCCCTCCTATGGTGAAAGGCTCTTCTATTCCTTTTGCGGCAATATTTCCAGTTTCATTTTGCACATCCACTTCACTTTGCCTTTTGAGCTGGATGATCTCCTCCACCATTTCATTTGATCCAGATCTTAACCTTGGACTTCTAGCTTTAAAATGTTTATTATAAAGTCTCACAGAGAAGAGTGTAAGCCCGTAACTGGCCTAACCTATTTTCCCCTTTGGCTCAAAGTCTGAGTCTTCGATGCTTCAGGGGGAGATACCAGAGACAGTATTGGACATAATGGGCTCTAGCTCAAATACTGGCTCAGACAAATGGTGATTTACTGGCAGACCTAGAGCTATTTGTAGCTCCTAGTCCATTCCTGGTATTAGTGACCTCTTTGGGTGGCCTCTTACTGATGTAGGTGGAGCACCATCACTTGCCTGTGTCCTCACAGCACTGTCCACTTTCCCCTCGTGCTGACTTATGATAGCAGTTATAGATAAACCCCCTTCACTACCGGTGAAGGGGGTTTGAGAGCTCAGATTTGAACTGATCATAGCAGAAGTTCAGGAGCGTCCCGGATTCGGTCGGAAGCAGGGTGCTGAGGTCATTGGTAGCAGGCGCACTATGAAGAAGGGGGCCATCTGAAAACACACTGCACATCTGGACTTAAAGGTAAATCTGGGGGGTCCCACTCAAGGGAGCATGCCGCAAGGGCCCTCAGGAACACGGGAGCACAGCTGTTTTTTCATTACACAGGCCAGGCAGGCTGGGTGCAGAGCAGATAGGGCAGCCAAGCATCGTGTGTTGAGATGGTCCTCATGGTCAGGGGCATGCAGGTTGCATTCCGGGACAGCTGGGCCACTCACGGAGTGGGTCTCAGGGGTCTCGAAGTCCTTCAACGGGTGTCTGCATCCTGTGTCATTGGAGTCCGAATTTGACTCTTTCTGCTCAGTCTTCTGTGTAGGGGATCCGGTGTCATGTATTTCCTGCAAGGCCCCTTGTAGTTTTCCCTATGTTAGCCTAATTGTGCACATTGTAGGCTGCATTTTCTTTTGCACATGTTAGTATATAAACACACTTCCTTTTGTGCAATATTGTACTTTCACACGGAACCTGCATATGTTTTCGCATTCTGTTCTTTTCCTGGGATTTAGTCTGAACATCGTAGACAAGGTCAAACAACAATGCCCCTTGTTATTTTCTCTGGTCAGACTAGCACCTTGACATGACATGAGAATGCAGTTGCTGTTTGTGAGCATACATGTTTTGTCATATAACCAAGCACAAACGCTTAAACAAAAATACACACACTGAGCGAGGGTTTTGAGACAGGATTGCTACGCCAGTTGAGCTATAGAACGTCCATCGGCTTATGTTAAGGTACGGGGTCCACCACTAATCCCAGGGATCTTTGATATATAATCATCTAGCTACAGTAGAAGGGAGGGGGGTTTAGGCTATTCTGTCTTATAACATGACATGACTTTTTATGATATATGGTTTATTGACCATGCTAACAATATTTTTAGTATGTATTTGTTTTCTAATTGTGGCACAAATGCTGCATTTTAGGGTACAAGAGTTTGAATAAATATACTAAACTTTCTTCATGTCTCTTGTTTATTGTACTGTGGACAAGTACAAGTGAGAGAGCGAAAGGGTGTGTCCTGTTACTCCGATCCCTGAGAGGGTTGTGTTCTGGGGTGCCAATTCACTTTGTTTCTCTGGTGACGTTAAGAGGGCAAGTGAGGCACTATAGCTAGTTGACTCGGGCTCATAGGTACTGAGGTAGTATGGTGACTCAGTCCCTACAGGCCAATGTTCTAAGGTCCCAAACATAGTTCTGTTTCTAAGCAGAATCCCTTCAACACCCGTACCCCGGGTATTGGCACGGCACAGTTCTGGTAGGTCCTAGTGTCCTGTCACTTTGTGGGGGGACAGATCTGACTCTTCGGAGCTGATGTACTTCTTCTTGCTTGGGTGATGAGTCGGAGTCACTGGGGAGCAGCATATTGGTAAACCAGGCTTCCTGGTTCGGTGCCTGAAGGCTGCAGGGGAGTAACACCTCTACTCCAAGGGAAGTTCTCAGCAGATTTGATGAAGGTTGGAGGAGCTCTGGGATTCTTGGAGGCCTCACAGTTGCAGGACAAAACCACTGGCCATGATGGGTGAGTCCTAGAAGCAGCCAGCAGGGTTTGGCGCCAATTTTCCGCAGCAGGTCGTCAGTTCTTGGGTCAGCAGCTCTTCTTTGTCCATTGCTCTTCTTAAGTCTGTCGAAAGTAAATTGCAAAGTCCAGGGATGCCACCTAAATACTGAATTTAGGGGCGTTAAAGGGGGAGACAGGTAGTAGCTAATGGGCTACCTAACTTAAGGTGTCTACACCCTCTAAGTGACCCCATCCTGTGGGAATGGGCACTACTTGAGCACTGATAAGTTAATTCCTGCCATCCCATGATGGAGGAATTGGAAAAGTGGTGTCCACATCGCCTGCCCCATTTTAGGGGTGGTCCTGGCTGAATATGGGCACACGTCCTATTTTAACTAATTTTCCCACCTGTCCTACTGCCAAATGTGGAGCAGGAGAGGGGGGCTGGCATCTTCTACTTCCTGGAGATGCCTGGGTTGCATTTCAAAGGTGGCAAGGCCTTTGAAGCTTCCAGCTCTGGAAGGCCATCCTGGCCTGGGGGAGGTGTGAAGCACCTCCACCCAGAGCTGGCCTTGCACCTGGCCTCAGAGAGTGCTGGCTCTCACCTCATGAGGTCAGAAACATGTCTTGTGGTGGCAGGCTGGCTAGGACTAGTCAGAGACTACACAAGTGCTTGGTCGGTTTTCAGGGGACCCCTTAAGGTGTCTCCTGCGTGCATTTATTAACAAATACCACACTGGCATCAGTGAGGATTTATTAAGGAAATGTGTTTTTTACCACACATCTTTGGTTACAGTGAAGCCATCATGAAGCTTGGAAACTCATAATGACAAATATCCAGTCAATGCACTCTCTATGGCTTCCCAGAGCACAAACAATATCCAAGAATGGCTTAGCTATTGCAGGGTCATATCTGCTCATGCAGATATGTCCACACATGGGATATAGTGCACCCTGCCTTAGGGCTATAAGGCATGCAGTAGGGGTGACTTACCAATACTTCATGCAGTGTATGTCGACTCTTCGGTTTTCTATGCAGCAAGACACACAGCCTGCAATGGCAGTTTGCATAGTCTTGGAGAGGGGACCCTAGGGTGGCACAATTGTGCTGCAGCTCTAGGGGACCCTCTTCAGTCCCAATGCCCTAGGTACCAGGGGTACCATTTACTAGGAACTTATAGGGGTTGCTGAAGTTGTGACAATTGTGGTACAGTTTTAGGGAAAGATCACTGGTACTGGGAACCTGGTTAGCACCCTGTGGTCCATAACAAAGTGTCTGAGTGCCCTGGGTGGGACCAGGGCACCCAGACTAGAGCCTGGCCCCTGGGGTATGTGGTCCCCAGGGCCGGAATTGGCTTATGAGGGGGGCTGCGCGGCACCCCTTTTTTAAAAAAATAAATAAAAATTTTAAAAAGGAGCAGGCCTTGGGGTATGGGGTCCCTGGGGCCGAAATCAGCCTGGGGAGGGGCAACAATGCAACACTCACCTCCCCTTTCTAAAAATGCCTTGTGCAGGGGATAGTGTCTCTGGGGCCAAAACCGATCTGGGGAAGGGGTGCTACGCCACTCTGCAAACACACCTCCTGGCACGCTGCTGGTTGGGGGATGAAGTTCCCTTGGATGCTGTGGGTCCTTGGGAGCCAAGAAGGCCTCCTGTTACATAAAGTAAGTCCCAAACAGTGGGATTGCTGAAAGGACTTCCAAGGCCATGCCCCCTTTCTTCCACCACTCTGCAAACTCGCCTCCTGGCAGAATACTGGTTGGAGGATGAAGTCTTTTTGGATGCTGTGGGACCTTGAGCACCAAGAAGCCCTCCGCCTACCTCCAGTAAGTCCCTTATAACGGGATTCCTGATAGCTGGTCAGAGGCCCCGCCCAGTTTCTCCACCACTCTGCAAACGCGACTACCAGTTAAAACAACCATAGATATTCACTTAAAAACCAAAGGATACATGGACATTATAGTTAGGAAAAAAATCTATTTTGAAAAATCATAGAAATTCACTGGAAAAAAACAAACGTTACAGGGACTGTTAGAAATGGGATTTCTGGTTGGATAGGGCTTGCGCCTAATCCAGGCAGAAACCACCACTCTAGTCAGGGCAAGGGAGTTACACGCTGAAGATAACCCCTGCTCACCCCCTTGGTAGCTTGGCACGAGCAGTCAGGCTTATCCCAGAGGCAATGTGTAAAGCGTTTGCGCAACACACACACAGCAGCAACATACTAGGCACACCACAAAAGGAACTCTACACAAGGTTATATATAAAAATAGCCTTTGTATTATCATAAACACATTAGAATAGTAATCACACAATATACACTGTGCCAACTGGCACTAGGCAATATTTACAGGGATTATATAAACATGACAGGGCCAGTTGGGCCACTGTCAGAACCATCACAAGCACAAATAGTAAATGTAGAACGCAACCAGTAATTACTGGCAAAACACTGTACTCAGCATTATCCTGCAACATAAATCATATTATTCAATTAGTATCACATCAGGCGCAAAATACATTTTGCGCCAACCTCATAAGCCTAAACATATTAGACCATAACCTGCAAATCATAAATCACATTAGAGGCATAAACCACAGTAGAGTATAACCTCATAAGCATAAACCACAGTATGCAAATAACCTCATAATCATAAACCACATTAGAGGCATAAATCAGGGTGCATAACTCACATTTCATGCGCACCACATAAATCACATTAGGGCCTGGCACCCTATCAACCTAACACAGTTCCCCTGGTCAACTGGCCTTCTCAGAGGGCTCAAATGCCCTATGTCCATAATGTCAGGGCGCGCTGCCAATGCAGCAGAATCCACACGCGTGCAATTGCGCTGGCCTAAACGTTGCAGCTGCCGCTAATTGCGGTGCAGCTGTGCAGAAAGCTGTATGCACAAATAAAAAAGAAAAGGGGCACTGGCACCTCTGTGCCCTCTGAACCTCCACTGGGGCCCTGCAAACAAACGTGCCCCACGGTGCAGCTGCCTGCGCTCTCGCAGGGCAGCTGGGATCAGTGGTGGAAACACGGGCACCACTGTGCCTCTCCAGCCCCACTGGGACTAACTAACCAATGGCCCCCAACGGTGCAGCTGCCCGCAATGGCGGTGCAGCTGTGAGGCCAAATAAAATGGGCCAAATGGGCACGGGCACCTCCGGGCCCTAGGGATCATCCACGGGGCACCAACAATGTGCCTCGGGGGAGCCCCACTATGGGGCTCTCAACCATCCACTTGTCCCCACGGTGTAGAGAAAACACCGACACTCTCCCTGCCTGAGGGGCCCTGCTTTCGGGCCCCAGAACCAAGATGCTCCCCAATGTTGCAGCTGCCCTCTGTTTGGCGGGCAGCTGTAGCATCACCCTGGGCACCGCAGTACCTTTGGAGCCCCACTCACCGGGGCTCGTGGTGAACTTCTCTGGCCTCTCTTCCGTGCCGGTGTGCGGGGACTTCTCCTTCTGGCGGGGCGGTCTCGCTTCTGGCGATAATCCGCGGGGCTTCCTCTGACCACGGGAGCCCCGCCTGGGATCCGGCAGCCTTACGTTGCTGCTCCTGGAGATGGGGTAGGCTCCCGCCAATGACCACACTTTGCGCACTTTACCCGGTCCCCCCGTTCGGGACCGGGACTTCGATGTGGAGCCCGCTAGGCTCCGGACGTTCAAGAGGCCTTAGCCCTGCCCACAACCAGGCAAGGCCGCCTGGCTTCCGGGTCGAGCTGGCAGCGGCCCGGCGGCAGCTCTTCTCTGTGGCTCCTCAATGCGGGGTGGGCACCCGCTCTCAGCAACACAATGCGGGGTGGGCACCTGCTCTTAAAAATAAAGCATAAAGCGGGGTGGGCACCTGCTCCAAAGATGCAAAAATGCGGGGTGGGCTCCCTCTCCGATCAGCAGCAGTGCGGGGGAATCCCCACGTCAGGATTCCTTCCCGACGCCGTCACAGCCCAGCGCTGCAAGGTTAAGCCAAAGATGCTCCTCTTCTCCCTGGCAATTTAAATATAGCGCTCACGAGGCGCTAGGGCAACAAAAAGTCCTTAGGTATCAAGGGGCATAGCGGGGCCCAGGGAGGCCAGCACACAAGGCCCTCCAGTAGGGAGGCAAGCACTTGTGGTGGTTCCTTCTGGGCCCCCAGCAGCAGCAAGCCCCCAACAAGTCCAGGAACAGCACAAAATTCATGGGGTCACAGCCCCTACATTTATACTCCTTTCTCCTTTGTCTGCAGTACAGGGCTTGGGGGAACCAGCAAAAACTGGTTCAGGGTGGAATTGGAGCACTCTGTTTACCAGGCTCCTCTTCCCCTTTGTCAGGTGGGGGCTCGGTGATCAGACACACCACAGGGGGCGGAGCCAGCATTGTACAGGCTAGGCACAGACCTATTCAGGGTCAGGGGATTACTCCTCCCACAACTCCCAATGCAGATGTCCAATTCAACCTAGTGCTGACTCACCCTGCCCCTCCTGGAGCTACACACACCTCCCAGCCCCTGTCACTCAAAAGCCAGACATGCAATTCACATCAGGCAGGCAGACACATAGCACACAGATATGCCAACTTCTAAAAGTGGCATTTCTAAAATAGTTATAATAAATCTGCGCACACCATTGCGCAGCATTTATTATGACAATTCCAAATATACTAAACTTGACCATGCTGCGCCTCTCATATACGGAACTACCACTGAAACACTTACCAGGGAATCCCCAATGCATTCCTATGGGAGGGCAGCCCCACAGTATTGAGAAACCAAAATGGCTGCTTGTCACTACCAGGACATGTCACACACTTAAGGTACATGTCCTATCTTTTACCTACAATGCACCCTGCCCATAGGGCTAGCTAGGGCCTACCTTAGGGGTGACTGACATGTAGTAAAAGGGGGGTCACAGACAGGGCACACACTTTAGGTGCCATGTCACAGTGGCAGTAACCATGCGCGCACAGGCCCTGCAATGGCAGAGGCCTGAGATAGGTTTGAAAGGCTACTTTGGTGGGTGGCGCAATCAGCGCTGCAAGCCCACCAGTAGCATTTAATTTACCAGCCCTGGGTATATGAGATACCACTTTACAAGGGACTGACAGGTAAATTAAATAGGCCAAACAGGTGTAGACCAATCTTACCAAATGTAACACAGAGAGCTCATGCACTTTACACTGGACAGCAGTGCTAAAGTGCCCAGAGGCCTAAAACCACCAACACCATGTCAGAGAAAAGGCTAGGAGAAAGGCAAAACGTTTAGGGATGACCCTGCAAAAAGGGCCAAGTCCAACACAACCCCCTTCCAGCCAAAACGCAGGGTAGACCAATCACTACCTTGATGGGCTTCCCTGCTTTGGGCGATAGAACACGGACGCGGGCCCACCACTACAGGGTCACCCTCCGGTTCTACGCCACTCTGATCCCATGTGGTTCCCTCTGTAAAAAGCTCTCAGGCCCAACTAGGCTACCCCACTGGTACTCTCTAGTTGTCCACGGCCAGGACCAGGCCGTAGGCCACCCAGATGTCACTGTGTTGTATTCCTCTTAGGGTGTCCATAAACGGGCTTTCCCGATTCATGTCCTTATATAGGCACAATTCGCCCTGCCCTTATATAGGCATAAAATCCCAGCCCTTATTTAGGCATTAAACCGTGCCCTCCAAATACAGGCATGGTCTCTGACATCCGTCCACCCTAACGTCACAACGAGTTCGAGAAGAACAGACCCTTAGGCTGCGGGAGTTTCCCTAGCACAGGACTACTGATTTCTTCAAGGACTCATATATTATGCATGAACCATTATTCCTTAGGGGTTCATTCATGACGTCTTCCTCTGTCCGATTCACGTCAATGCTAACATTCTTAGGTACTTCTCAGGTATAAATATACCTTCCCTAGCCCCTGTAAATCAGAGGAGACCTCGACTTCAGAGGAGCCCGTTTCCCGGCATGACGCACTGAGAAGACGCTGTCATCCCTGCACGCAGAGAGTCCAGCTTCCAGTGATCTGACTTCCCTTGCGGGGTGTTGGAGTTCGAGTCTGGCAAAGATATTCCTACCTCTCTCATTCTTCAGGTATGGAGCTGACTAAAACCTAGAGGGACTCTTGGCATACTTGGCATACTATGCTTAACATACTCTTAGTATACCATAGTAAGGAATACTTCACCTACTTCATACCTCTCCCTACACCTAGGTTAGGTTAGGTACATTGGGGTAGAACTAGGTTAGAAACGCATTGTATGAGTACTCGCATTTTTAGTCTGTGTCATTTATGTAAATGCATATATACTAAAAGATAATGCTATCGCAGTATTATTTATTTCTACTGCTCACACTGTACATTATTTATCTTGCATACTGTCTTGTGATCATAACAGCACATTTTACTTACACGAGAAACAAGACTGTTCAATAAATCTTTTATTGAAACGCCCGTCTGTTCTTTCCGTGTAACTTTGAGGAAAACTAAGCATGCACGATTGAGCTGAGTGAAATAGTTATCTATTGTTTCCACGACTCTGGGACACGTTCTGATTCTAAAGGGAAACAAAGTGGTCCTGTTTTGCGGCTGCCAGAAACTACTCCCTTCTTGTCGTCAAGGAGTTTCTAGGGGCCTTTGAGCTAGCTGGCACAAGTAATTAAGTTTAATATACTCGATAGGGACATACTGACCTTAGTCCTATGTCAAACCTATAGGATATATTATTCCAATACGCAGAGCCTATTAGTGAAATAGGAGCTACACTACATGGCGCCCAATGTTTGGTAAGGCGGTAATTCAACGTTAGAATCTGAGTAACTCAGCCGTGCTTTTTCTCTCAGAGACCCCTACCCATATACTCCAAAAGACGTCTGGAGTGGGCAGGGTTAAGTATCCACCAAGGCTACATAGGGAAGTACCCTATATATTAGCTGTTTGGTTTGCTCAACGTTGAAGGATACAGTGTTCCAAAATATTGTGCACCTTATCTTTGTCTCCTTGAAACTTGTTCTACATTTTTCAAACAACAAAACTGATCTGAAACCGGAAACGGTGGAGCTGCGGCTGATCCAGCCCAAGCAGCAGTTTTTAACATTACAGGTTTAAATGAAACCGAGGAGGGTGTTATAGACATCACTCCAAATTTAAGAAGAGCCATCACTCTAAAACTCATAAAACATGGCCTACCACCAAGAGGAGGTAGAACAGTTTTCGTGATAGAGGCACACGAATCCTTTCAGACAGAGGTATTCTATTCATGGGTAATATTTCCTGAATCCAATCCAGTAACACACATGTTTCACTTCTACAAAGAAGATGATCCACCAGAGGAATACATTCCTTTCGAGGATATAGAAATTCCATTAACATACCAGGAGCATCAGCTCTGGTTTAAAGGCGCCCTAAAACATCACAGAAACATTACCAGGCTCGGTCCACTAGGTAGACCAGGAG
This sequence comes from Calotriton arnoldi, assembly GCA_963921515.1. Classification (NCBI taxonomy): domain Eukaryota; kingdom Metazoa; phylum Chordata; class Amphibia; order Caudata; family Salamandridae; genus Calotriton; species Calotriton arnoldi. The sequence goes on along the minus strand of CAWUFW010002391.1, from coordinate 1,304,372 downwards.
CAACATGGCCGATTCTAGCCGGCTACACACCTCATCCTGAACTTGACATAATGACAGATGAGGAATTACTTACTCAACTTACAGAGCTAATAAAAATTTACAGACAATTGGTCCAATATGTCATGAGGACTTTCACAGTCCAACCACCATTGACACTTCCAAATCAAACTCCTCACCAGGGGAATACACTAAAAATTACACCACAGACTCTATACGCAGTCATGGGTAAAATGCCCACAAAACGTGAGCAAATTCCATTTTGGATAGCTCAAAAAATTACTCAAATCGAAGCAGTATTTCCAAATACTAGCCCGCATGAGAAACACAGAATACTGACAATCAGTTTACCGATGGGGATCACACCACAACTGGAAGACTGCACCACTTGGGGCTCAGTCTTTGCTGCCATCTATACTAAAACACATGGCATTCCGTCAATTGCGGTAATACCTGATGTCCTGAAACAAATTCAAAATGAATACGGGGCAGAGCCTCCTCTAAATTTAGGTATGAAATTACTGAAAAATTTCGACCAGGTCTCAACAATAATATTATCTAATATTAAAGGGGAGGCAGCAGCAGTGGCGATCCACCCAAAGTTAAGGGAATTCGATGTTACAGAACATCAAACTGAGCTACCCAGAATAATAGAACAATCTTATGCAGAATTAGGCAGAGATAGTTTGGGTGGAAGACCAGTGAAGCCGAAGCTATCTGAAAGTCCTGAGAAGGACTCAATTAATCAAACTCCTACATCTTCTAAAAAGAAGTGGGAGACTAATAAACAAAATTCAAACGAGAAACGTTCTCAATCCCGAGGTAGGTCTCCTTAAAAGGAGCCCTCTGAGAGGAGGTATAACCTCAGGAATAGGGATAATTTGAGAAAACCTGACAGGTATCAAGATACTGATACACGTTTCTCTCGTCCCTTTCAGATCTCATCACAGACTTCGGAAAGAAGAGGACGAACAGAACATAGAGAAGAACGCGTGAAATCGAAAGACGAGAAACACGCTCCAAAAACTAAAGCAAAACCTCAATTCTCCAAAAAGAAAGTAGCAGGTCTGAAGATCAGACATGCCGAGAATACTGAGAACACAACTCAAGAACGGAGAATGGGCTCAGACAATGCTGGACAGTGCAGCAGAAGTCACAATAGCTCGCCAGAACCTGAAGGAACTTCTGGAGATAGTGGACTTGAATGAGTACATTAAAGTAGAGACTGTAGACACCAGGGTTAGTACTCCACAAAAGTTATATGAAATAACGCTCCGGATGGAGGGAGACAAACCTAGACAGGTGAAAGCACTTTTTTGGGAAAGACTATCAAGGGGCTATGACATACTTCTAGCAGAAAAGGACTGGCCACCACAATTTGTCAGGGAGTGCCCACACGGCGAGGACATTATTATGCCTGCCTTCTCCAAACATATACCAATGCACCTAAGATATACATATGCCAGGAAATGGGCAGTGGCCCAGGCCCCAGCATTATATAAAAATCATGTAGGATGGGATGATGACTCACCTCATCATAAAATACATCTGAAACATGAACCAACTGCACAAAGGCAGTACCCAATAAAGCAAGAAGCTAAAAAACAGGTCAGGGAGATCTTAGATCAACTTGAATACCAAGGGGTGATTGAAACATGCACCTCCTCAATGAACAATCCTTTGTTTCCTGTCTCCAAACCAGACAATACATATCGTCTAGTTTTGGATTACAGACACTTAAACACTTGTTCTAAAACTTTTGCAGTGCAAAATGCACATAGCACAGCATTAATGAATAACATTGTGCGTAAAAAATATAAAACAACATTAGACATCTCAAATGGTTTCTTTTGTCAAAACATAGCACCTGAAAGCAGGTACTTAACAGCATTCTCCATAATGGGGACCCAGCGTCACTTTTGTCGACTCCCACAAGGGTTCAAGAACAGCCCAGGTTTATTCTCAGCGAGGGTAACGGAGTTACTACAAATTTATGACAACGAGGCATTGTCCTATGTCGATGACATCTATCTGACAGACGATGACCTGGACAAACACTTGAACAGGGTGAGCACCATTATACTGGGTTTCACCTCTGAGGGCTACAAGTTCAACTTTAAAAAGTCCAGAATTGCCCATCTCAATGTCCTATTTCTAGGATATGAGCTTTCAAGTTAAGGCAAGAGGTTGGCAGCTAACTTTCTAGAGAAATGTGCGCTGCTCCAACCTCCAAAAACGCTAAAAAACTTACAATCCATCCTGGGTTTCCTAAATTTTGGAAGAACATACATTCTAAATTACGCAGAAAGGGTTAAACCTCTCTACGCATTAATCAAACCTGATTTTTCGATCAGAAACTGGACACAGGAACACACAGAAATCTTGCGTTCACTACAGGCTAACATGTTAGCAACAAATCACTTACAAACACGTGTAAGTCAACGAAATTTGGTGATCCGAATAATTTCGGTTCAATGCGGATTCACCTACTTAACCTTCAATGAGGGTGAGAAAATACCAATCGCATACAAATCTCATTTGTACACACAAGCGGAAATGCGCTTCAGTTCAACTGAAAAAAGTCTAACAGCAGTTCAAACCGCTGTAGCAAAAGAAAGAGCCTTAGTCTAAGGGAAACGCATTATTGTCGTAACCCCGGTACCAGCTTTAGAAGCGGTCACAAAAGCAAGCATTCCAAATGCTAAAGCATTACATCCAAGATGGATACAATGGGTTAATTCTCTTGCTGCAACAGATGTTGAATATGTTTTTGATCCAGATTTAAAAACACAAGCATTCCTGCAATATGAACAAGAATGTCCTCTGCCCACTGAGATTCTGCCTCTCGATCAGTACGAATTCATAATTTACACTGACGGATCCGCACAGCCCGCAACAGGGAGTAAGCAAGCTTACAGTGCAGCGTGTGCAATCGTTAAAGGTCGCATGCGAAATGGCATCTTCCGACCCATGGTCACAAAAACTCAATCTCTAGGAGATTGTACAGCTCAGCGAGCTGAACTACAAGCATTCAAACTGGCACTTGAAAGTACAGATCGAGAATTCCCCACACTAATAGTGTGCGATTCCTTTTACTGTGTTCAGTCGTATAATGACTATATACGAAACTGGCTTGAAAATGGTTTCAAAGATGCGAAAGGTGGCACAATAAAGCATAAAATGCTTTGGGAACAAGTAGTTCAGTTGAAAAACGAACTACCAAAGGCTCACGTGATCCACACACTGAGTCATCAACGTGATGGCGTTCACGTTGCAGGGAATTCATTGGCTGACGAAGCTGCAAAGGGGCTGTTCAGACGGCTTCCGTAGCTGCGATCACTCGTTCAAAAACAAAAATAGACGGTGAGATAATGTTGGCTGTCAATGCTTCAAGCAAGGGCAGCAGTGCAGCGTTACCAAAAAAGTTTCCACTCGAGTACTCTTATGTAATTGATGCGAACAACGTTCCTTTTGCTCGAAGGGGATAGGGTAATTCCAAACATGGAACGTAGAGCAGCCTTGATTTATGAAACACATTTGGGGGAGGGTCTGTCACATCAAGGGATCTCTAAAACAATTTTAACGTTAAAAGAGATGTACTGGTGGCCTGGAATGAATACAGAAATTCACATATTCATCAACAACTGCTTAGACTGTAAATTACAGCGGGAAAACCACCAGACACCATGCTGCGAATGCGGCAACCCAGTACAGACACCACTGTTAGACAGCATTAGACTATCTACACGCCTGCGTCCTACTGGACAAGTGCAATCCCACAAATACTGAATCTAGGTTCCTATGGATATGGCCACAGCGCTCGGCTGACGCACGAACTGTTATAAAAGATTTGCTAGTCTTTATCGGCACATACGCAATAGGCACGCTACATTCTGACCAGGGTCCTGCGTTTAGCTCTCGGGCTTACAAAGAAGCCATGGCCAGTCTGGGCGTTGCAATGCGGTACGCCTCTCTATTCCATCCTGAGGGAAATTTGGTTGTGGAAAGGAAAAACCGGGACATAAAGCAGTCTATAACAGCTAGGGTATTAGGTTCGGGTGATGGGTGGGTCAAACACCTTAATGGGGTCCAACACTCATTGAACAACCTGCCAAGAAGTTCTCTAGGGGGTCACTCCATATGAGGTCCTATTTGGGACAAGAATGTGGGTACCAGACCTTGAACACGTAGGCACAGTGGTGGAAAATAAACCGTTTGATATCAAAGATCGTTTTACAGGAACTCAATGAATTAAGAACGAAACAAAGCAACGTATTCCTGCAGCCAACCACCACTGGGGAAAAAACGGCGGTCCCAGCAAGGCCTGTCTAGATTCCAAAAGTTGGGGATCTAGTCAGAGAAAAAATCGCGGACAAGAAGGAATTTGGACCTTCTTACAGACAACCAGTACCTGTCCTAGCAGTTCAAGGAACAAGAACAGTACTTCTGCCGCCCCTTGCTGGAAGAAAGGAGAAAAGATTTGTGTCCATCGACCTCATCAAACCACAGTATGTGGCCAATACTAAATAGTAGGCCTCGTGGACTCCGACCTAGTAGCAGACGCACTCCTCTCGCTACTATCCAAGAGGTTCAGACTGAAAGACTGATAACCATCGAGACTTCAGCAGTAACAGATGAAGGACTGAGCAACAATGCTATGGAACTCATCCCTCTTGAAAACCAAGTAACAGTTCGTCCAAATATGCCTGTCTACACCAATGTAGCAAGTGATCAACTGGTTCCAGCGACTTCTACAAATCCTGATGCAATTCCAACAATTGATAGAACTGCTTCTGGCTATTTCATTAACTTTGATACGTTCTCAGAAGATCCAAGCGAACCTGAAACGACGCCAGCATCATTCAAACTCAAGCAGCAAGTACAAGACTTTCTTCACTTTATGAAAAAGACTTATTTGGTTTCTCCATGGATTGAACTCTGGATTATATCTGGACTTTTGGTTTTCCTGCTCTGGCTAGCTTTGGTTACAACTGTGAGCGTGCTTATAAGTGGCAGATACATCCATGTGAACACTGAAGGAAAAGACGTGAACGTACTTTTGAAACCTCATAAATCTTCCCATCGTGAAGCAAGAGACTTGTCATCAGTGAACATCACAGCCGTTCCTATACAGAATGGTATAGTGTGGGACAAAACAGATTTTGATATTTTTGGCCCGACGGAAAAATTAGACATTCCACATTTGTTTAAAATTTCACTAAGTGATCTCATTTTGTCCAGTACCTATTCAGATGATTGGGACTTTGAGACTGTTAATGACATAATGTTTGACCTAGAAAAATCTGCTGCATTTTCTAAAAATGAATATTTAGAGGGTTCATCAGACTATGAACAGCTGTATTGCTATAACCACTATGGTCATCATTATTTGCTTAAATCTGCATACCCTAGAAATGTGTTTATGTTTAACCAATGGGAGCATTGTCCTACACCACCACAAGGTAGTTCAAAAACATTTGCCAGTAAGTTTCCATATTTTTCAGGTTACAATACATCTGACCCAGAAACATTTTACTTTAGAAATGTAAACAAGACAGGACTGAAAATTATGTTAACTAATACAAAGCAGATTTACTCTGCAGCATTTATTTCCCAACTGTCTAGACAGGGTTTCGACTTATGGAAAGACACAATAGACACAAAAACTGTCTGGGGTACTAAAGATTGGCAAGTGCAGGGGATAGAAGCTTTATTTAGAGCCTGTATCATCCCTGAACAAATAATGTTTTTGAATGAAACCGTCCAACAAACTTCTTGTCTTGGATTAGCCAAGATCAAAGAGATGAAAACACCTTCTGTACCAACACCTGCAAGTGATAACGATACACAAGCAGTGGTGGCAGTTGACAATATACTACAACTCAACAGATCTAATCCTGATTGGAAAAAATGGTTGATCTGGCCCATAGACACGAATAACTGTCAGGAAAGATTCCTGAATAAAACTCAGGGCTTTACTATTCATAGGCCAGACCCAAGATACGTCCAAAGACAGCATCCGGGGGTAGTAACAACATACAGTGTAGGAAAATTATGCCTCGATTGGCTGCATAAGTCTACACTACAGGATGTGAAACAACACTTATCCTTACTTAAAGAGGACACAGATCTTAGGGAATTCTTGCTTGGACCAAGAAAACCGCGTCAAAAACGTTTCATATATGCCAGCATTTATGCTGCCTATAATGAAGCATGGAAAGTGTCACAGATGGAGGCCGCAGAACGAATACGTGAACTTGATCGTATTAATTTAGAAGAAAACCCTCTCTGTGGTCGACAATGGGTTAACAACTTTGTCCTCCAGAATATATTCATTGGATGGCATTGTATCCTCTGCTATCGACATACTAGAACAAGATTTGGCGATGTTACAACAAGGCCAATCTCAATTGCGTTCTATTGTGTTATTAAGCTGGACGCTGCAATCTTTGCGAGCGGGCTATGTGCCTTGGCGTTTTATCAACACGTCAGCTCTGTTTGCAGAATACAATCTAACTGATAAACAGATCGAATTGGCACAAAGAGGAGCAAGGTATACAGTGCTGAGCATTGAAAAACTGGAAAAGTTACCATTCACAGTGGCAGAAAAACCAGCTACAGAATGGCTTATTCATGGCAAAATAACATTACCTGTGACTACTTTTCAGTTTCAGTATTGCCTCAGACAAATGCAAGCAGGCAAATATGAAAGGTTGAGTAAGGAATACATTAATACATCTTGGGATTTACCGTATACATATAGATGTTGGAGTGGGGATCGTGAAGTGTTTTTGAGCGGTACACACTGTAAACATGCACTGAGCGGTTCACTTATATGTCAGGACATTTCTTTACACGGGGCTTGTAATGGTTCTGTGGCAAATTTGTCTTGCCATCAGCAGGGTACACCAGCTGCTGTGATTAATCCAACGTTTGGACAACTTTCTAATGGGAGTTACCTCATGTTGAATGATCAGAGTTGCTGCAGCATGTTGCCAGGCATCCCATATCTAGTAAAGATCAACTCCAGGGTCACTTGCTGTATGCAAGTATTGTTTGCCCCAATAGACACAGTCAGGGAGTCGCCTCTATGGCCTTCGCTGAACGTCTCTTTTATTTGATACTTTGAGCAGAATGAAAGCCATGCTTTTACAGCAAACAGTGCCTTTGACCTCGGCCAAAGAAACCTATGATCTACAAGTAGCAAGGACTTCGGCTGAGATACAGACTTTAATACGTACAAACTGCCCTATACATTTCGTAGAAATGATAGGACGTATCTTCAATATGTCTGATACAACCGGAATTGTACATGTATTTAAGAGCATCTGCTCCGGTCTGTTAGCACCTTTCGAGGCAATACTCGGCATAATCCCAAACTTTGCACATTCGGTGTTTGGTGGCATACCATTAATTCTAGCACTTGTTGCCGGAATTCTATTTCTCTTCCTGCTATTGCGCTATGGCCAGCCTATTCGCGGACATCACTCCGAGCGAAATGGAGAAAGCTCTCCTTGAACGAAAGTGCCGTGAGCGAATAGTACAGCTATTGGGCATGACTCATCTACGGGACCTGAATACCACGTGGTTCCTGTCATTCAGACCAATCTGGCAAGATTGCATCTTACCTGTTCTACGATGCCTGCTATGCGGTGAAGAATGCGTGTTGGACACCTGTCTAACATTTCCATCAGCAACGCCAACGGATGTCGATACTCTGCTGGTCCCGATAACGGCCCATGCTCTGTGTTGTCCCCAGAGGCTACCAATACTGATGTCAGCATTCATTGAGATCTCACAGATGCTTCCGGCTGCTGCTGAGGTACGAGAAAGATCTACAGGCACACAGGTAACAACGGACGCGAACATTGCTGCGGCAACCTATGCTGAAAGCGATGCTTCCCATCTCTGTGCGATTAATCTACTACACGAGGTGTTCCAACTGACACCAACTACAGTGGATGATGTTTTGTCTATAGAAATAGATGATCTCATGTTTACACCAGACCCGTAAACTGACTCTGATTCAGCATACAGATGCAGTAACAATTTGGCCTTCATACTTCAAAAACTTGGAACTCTACCAAAATTGAACTTTTTCCCATTTTTAGCCCTAAAAATGGCACTTCAATCTGCTTAAAGTAGAACTAGCCTTATAGTACAGACTTCGCGGTACTTCCACGGACACTTAGTCATCCTGTGTGTCTAACACAGTTCATTAATTTTCATGACATGAAATGACTTTGATTTTTGAACAACTTATCGATCATTTTCTGTCACATGTAAATATTACTGCTTATTTCATTCCAATTGCATTTATTTTCGAACTTTATGCCTGAAATGAAAAGCATTGCTTAATATGTACAGTACCTTTTTGCATTTTTTACTATGTTTTTTAATGCTTTTAAGAAATATTTTTTAAATATGCGGTACTCCATTTAATGTTTAGCATTTTAAATGTTTAGCATTTTAGTATTATCGTACACACGAAAGTGGAGTGGGTGTTGTATTCCTCTTAGGGTGTCCATAAACGGGCTTTCCAGAATCATGTCCTTATATAGGCACAATTCGCCCTGCCCTTATATAGGCATAAAATCCCAGCCCTTATTTAGGCATTAAACCGTGCACTCCAAATACAGGCATGGTCTCTGACATCCGTCCACCCTAACGTCACAACGAGTTCGAGAAGAACAGACCCTTAGGCTGCGGGAGTTTCCCTAGCACAGGAATATTGATTTCTTCAAGGACTCATATATTATGCATGAACCATTATTCCTTAGGGGTTCATTCATGACGTCTTCCTCTGTCCGATTCACGTCAATGCTAACATTCTTAGGTACTTCTCCGGTATAAATATACCTTCCCTTGCCCATGTAAATCAGAGGAGACCTCGACTTCAGAATAGCCCGTTTCCCGGCCTGACGCACTGAGAAGACGCTGTCATCCCTGCACACAGAGGGGCCGATTCCGATTCGGGCCGGAATTCTCTCCGACCGAGCCGGACCCGGAGAGAATTCCGACCGAATCGGACCCTAGCAGTCCGACCGAACGAGTACGATGCGTTCGCATGCTATCGGACTCGATTCGGTCGGACTCCCATTGAAGTCAATGGGAGCCTGTCGTACGACGCGTACGCGGGCTCCCATTGACTCAATGGGTGCGAGGCGGTCAAGGGCGCCCCCTACAGCGTGTACGCGTCCATGCGCATCGCGGCGTACATGCACAGGTAGGGGGGACCCATGGGTCCCCCTGTGTGCGACTCGCGCGCCTACGCGTACAGGGGGGTCCGACGCGGACCCCCAAAGTCCGGCTCCGACAGCTTTTTTGAGCCGGACGGCGCGAGTCGGTCGGAGTGCTCGCGGCGCGCATCGTACTCACCCGGCCGGGAAACGTCTCCATAGCGCGGTGCGAGTCGTGTCCATGCGAGTCGGTCGGAGCGTGTTGAAGCCGCGTTCGAGTCGGTCGGAGATTTCGCGGGTGCCTGCATCGTACTCGCTCGGCCGGACCCGCGTACGATTCGGTCGGGAAACAGGGCTCCGAATCGGATCCGGTAAATCCGAATCCGATTCGGAGCACTACCGGCCGAGATCGGAATCGGCCCCAGAGAGTCCAGCTTCCAGTGATCTGACTTCCCTTGCGGGGTGTTGGAGTTCGATTCTGGCAAAGAGATTCCTACCTCTCTCATTCTTCAGGTATGGAGCTGACTAAAACCTAGAGGGACTCTTGGCATACTTGCATACTAGGCTTAACATACTCTTAGTATACCATAGTAAGGAATACTTCGCCTACTTCATACCTCTCCCTACACCTAGGTTAGGTTAGGTACATTGGGGTAGAACTAGGTTAGAAACGCATCGTATGAGTACTCGCATTTTTAGTCTGTGTCATTTATGTAAATGCATATATACTAAAAGATAATGCTATCGCAGTATTATTTATTTCTACTGCTCACACTGTACATTATTTATCTCGCATACTGTCTTGTGATCGTAACAGCACATTTTACTTACACCAGAAACAAGACTGTTCAATAAATCTTTTATTGAAACGCCCGTCTGTTCTTTCCGTGTAACTTTGAGGAAAACTAAGCATGCACGATTGAGCTGAGTGAAATAGTTATCTATTGTTTCCACGACTCTGGGACACGTTCTGATTCTAAAGGGAAACAAAGTGGTCATGTTTTGCGGCTGCCAGAAACTACTCCCTTCTTGTCGTCAAGGAGTTTCTAGTGGCCTCTGAGCTAGCTGGCACAAGTAATTAAGATTAATATACTCGATAGGGACATACTGACCTTAGTCCTATGTCAAACCTATAGGATATATTATTCCAATGCGCAGAGCCTATTAGGGAAATAGGAGCTACACTACAACTGGTCCTTGCCAATCCACAGAGTGGGGGACAGTAACCCCTGGCACATAATAACCATTCTCCACCCTTCCTCTCAGTGTAGTTCCAAACTGCCACTGATCTTCCAACCTGGGGTTACGCACTCTCCTCCTATGAGAGGCAACCTCAGAACACAACTCACTCACCAGTTCAGGACCTCTCTCCAGCAACTGGTCTACCAACCTGGGACCTAAACCCTCAGGCTGCACCAGGGTCAGAGGCGAGGACGCCCTCCCTCTGCACCCCCTTCCAGAGCCCTGCACCCTCCCAACTGGAGTGGTGCCCCTAGAAGCTACATCGGTCAGGACACTGATTACAGTTGCCCTTCCCTCCAGGTCAGGCATACCCTGTGAACCTGGTTTCCCAACCCAGGGACGGAACTCTTTGGTTGGACAATTGCCCGGTGAACCAGGACTTCCTGGGGAGTACATATAGCCTCCCCGAGGGTGACACATAACTAATGTGTTGTGTGACAGTCTGCCTGGCGCAGATCTCCCGACCTCTTGTCCATCTGACAGTGCGTGAAGATCCCCCAGGACAGAAGTGACATCACCATGGTCAATCATTGGTGACTCAGCCCTTCTGGCTGGCCCCTGACCCAATGGTTCTTTCACTGGGGACTCTTTCCCCCTCTCACCCCTCAAGCTGGACTTCTGCACCCTCCACTTAGGAGTGGTACCCCTAGAAGACAAACCAGTCAGGACACTGATTACAGTTGTCCCTCCCTCCAGGTCAGACAACACCTGAACCTGGCCCAACCCAGGGACGGAACCCTTTGGTTGGACAATTGCCCGGCGAACCAGGACTTCCTGGGGAGTACATATACCCTCCCCGAGGGTGACACATAACTAATGTGTCGTGTGACAGTCTGCCTGGCGCAGATCTCCCGACCTCCTGTCCACTTGACAGTGCGTGAAGATCCCCCAGGACAGAAGTGGCGTCACCATGGTCAATCATTGGTGACTCAGCCCTTCTGGCTGGCCCCTGACCCAATGGTTCTTTCACTGGGGACTCTTTCCCCCTCTCACCCCTCAAGCTGGACTTCTGCACCCTCCACTTAGGAGTGGTACCCCTAGAAGACAAACCAGTCAGGACACTGATTACAGTTGTCCCTCCCTCCAGGTCAGACAACACCTGAACCTGGCCTCCCAACCCAGGGACGGAACCCTTTGGTTGGACAATTGCCCGGCGAACCAGGACTTCCTGGGGAGTACATATACCCTCCCCGAGGGTGACACATAACTAATGTGTCGTGTGACAGTCTGCCTGGCGCAGATCTCCCGACCTCCTGTCCACTTGACAGTGCGTGAAGATCCCCCAGGACAGAAGTGGCGTCACCATGGTCAATCATTGGTGACTCAGCCCTTCTGGCTTGCCCCTGACCCAATGGTTCTTCCACTGGGGACTCTTTCCCCATCTCACCCCTCAATCTGGACTCCTGCACCCTCCACTTAGGAGTGGCACTGCCAGACACCAGAACTGATGGAGGCCTGATTACAGACACTCCCAGCTCACCTAACACGGGGAGATCCCCCTGAACGGACGGTCCAACAGGACAGACTAGGCTCCCTACCTGGTGTTCCCTTAAAAAACCGACCAGTACTGGAGACTGAGGTTGAGGCTCGGAACACGGCCCAGTCTCACACCTTCCCCTGCGGGACAGGATGTGAGGCCTTGCAACCTTCTCACTATAAGGGTACCTAGCTGGGCTACTCTGAACCACTTCCACCACTCTGGGTTGGAAGATACCTGTACCATTCCTCTTAGGATCACTCCCCAATGCAAGCTCCCTAGAATCAAAGAACTCACACTCCAACAGGTGTTGGTGCAACCCCAGAAAACAATTACAGAACATGTGCTCTCTGACAAAACAGATTGAACAGCCCTTTAACATCATTTGCCGTGCTAACCATCACCCAAACGTCCAGTGCACCACAACATTCATCCACACTCCCCCCAAGACTGGTGAGACAGTATCTTACTGCCCCTGAATCTCAACCTGTACCCCTCTTAACTGGGAACCAGGTACCATACTCTGGGAACTGAGAATGGGACTTCCTGAACTGGACTCAATATTGCTGCCACCACTGGATCCCACCCTTACTGGGTAATCCAGAAAACTAAAACTGCACTTAAGGGATAATCTACCCTCCCAAGCTAGTTTCTCCATGCCAATTAAGTTACCACTGTAGGCCAACCCTAGAAATAGCAGACAGCACAGGGGCAGTACCCTCCTCCAGCTTGCGCTGCAGGGCCACCCCAGAAATAGCACTCTGCACAAGAGCAGTACAAAACTCCTCCAGATTCTCTGGTTTCTGTCCTTGGCAGGACCCCCAACTCATAGTGCAACAATAAAACACATTTCAAAGAAATGCTACTTAAAACAAAATCAGAAACAATAATCCCCAAACTTGTGATTATCTAAATGCAGAGCTTGTAGTGCAACCAGTTGTCGCTGTGGCACTGCGCAAACGCAATATCCTCACCGCTGATAACCAATGTTAGAAATGGGATTTCTGGTTGGCTAGGGCTTGCGCCTAAGCCAGGCAGAAACCACCACTCTAGTCAGGGCAAGGGAGTTACACGCTGAAGATAACCCCTGCTCGCCCCCTTGGTAGCTTGGCACAAGCAGTCAGGCTTATCCCAGAGGCAATGTGTAAAGCGTTTGCGCAACACACACACAACACTAACATACTAGGCACACCACAAAAGGAACTCTACCCAAGGTTATATATGAAAATAGCCTTTGTGTTATCATAAACACATTAGAATAGTAATTACACAATATACACTGTGCCAACTGGCACTAGGCAATATTTACAGGGGATTATATACACATGACAGGGCCAGTTGGGCCACTTTCAGAACCATCACAAGCACAAATAGTAAATGTAGAACGCAACCAGTAATTACTGGCAAAACACTGTACTCAGCATTATCCTGCAAAATAAATCATATTATGCAATTAGTATCACATCAGGCGCAAAATACATTATGCGCCAACCTCATAAGCCTAAACATATTAGACCATAACCTCCTAATCATAAATCACATTAGAGGTATAAACCACAGTAGAGGATAACCTCATAAGCATAAACCACAGTATGCAAATAACCTCATAATCATAAACCACATTAGAGGCATAAATTAGGGTGCATAACTCACATTTCATGCGCACTACATAAATCACATTAGGGCCTGGCGCCCTATCAACCTAACACAGTCCCCCTGGCCAACTGGCCTTCTCAGAGGTCTCAAATGCCCTATGTCCATAATGTCAGGGCGCGCTGCCAATGCAGCAGAATCCACACGTGCGCAATTGCGCTGGCCTAAACGTTGCAGCTGCCGCTAATTGCGGTGCAGCTGTGCAGAAAGCTGTATGCACAAATAAAAAAGAAATGGGGCACTGGCACCTCTGTGCCCTCTGGACCCCCACTGGGGCCCTGCAAACAAACGTGCCCCACGGTGCAGCTGCCTGCGCTCTTGCAGGGCAGCTGGGATCAGTGGTGGAAACACGGGCACCACTGTGCCTCTCCAGCCCCACTGGGACTAACTAACCAATGGCCCCCAACGGTGCAGCTGCCCGCAATGGCGGTGCAGCTGTGAGGCCAAATAAAATGGGCCAAATGGGCACGGGCACCTTTGGGCCCTAGGGATCATCCACGGGGCACCAACAATGTGCCTCGGGGGAGCCCCACTATGGGGCTCTCAACCATCCACTTGTCCCCACGGTGTAGAGAATACACCGGCACTCTCCCTGCCTGAGGGGCCCACTTTCGGGCCCCAGAACCAAGATGCTCTCCAACGTTGCAGCTGCCCTCTGTCTGGCGGGGCAGCTGTAGCATCACCCTGGGCACCGCAGTGCCTTTGGTGCCCCACTCACCGGGGCTCGTAGTGAACTTCTCCTGCCTCTCTTCCGTGCCGGTGCGCGGGGACTTCTCCTTCTGGCGGGGCGGTCTCGCTTCTGGCGATAACCCGCGGGGCTTCCTCTGACCACAAGAGCCCCGCCTGGGATCCGGCAGCCTTACGTTGCTGGTCCTAGAGACGGGGTAGGCTCCCGTCAACGACCATACTTTGCGCACTTCACCCTGTCCCCCCGTTCGGGACTGGGACTTCGATGTGGAGCCCGCGAGGCTCTGGACGTTCAAGAGGCCTTAGCCCCGCCCACAACCAGGCAAGGCCGCCTGGCTTCTGGGTCGCGCTGGCAGCGGCCCGGCAGCAGCTCTTCTCTGTGGCTCCTCAATGCAGAGTGGGCACCCGCTCTCGGCAACACAATGCGGGGTGGGCACCCGCTCTTAAAAATAAAGCATAAAGCGGGGTGGGCACCCGCTCCAAAGATGCAAAAACACGGGGTGGGCTCCCGCTCCGATCAGCAGCAGTGCGGGGGAATCCCCACGTCGGGATTCCCTCCCGAAGCCGTCACAGCCCAGCGCTGCAAGGTTAAGCCAAAGATGCTCCTCTTCTCCCTGGCAATTTAAATATAGCGCTCACGAGGCGCTAGGGCAAGAAAAAGTCCTTAGGTATCAAGGGGCATAGCGGGGCCCAGGGAGGCCAGCACACAGGGCCCTCCAGCAGGGAGGCAAGCCCTTGTGGGGGTTCCTCCTGGGCCCCCAGCAGCAGCAAGCCCCCAACAAGTCCAGGAACAGCAAAAAATTCATGGGGTCACAGCCCCTACATTTATACTCCTTTTCTCCTTTGTCTGCAGTACAGGGCTTGGGGGAACCAGCAAAAACTGGTTCAGGGGGGAATTAGAGCACTCTGTTTACCAGGCTCCTCTTCCCCTTTGTCATCAGACACAGCAGAGGGGGCGGAGCCAGCATTGTACAGGCTAGGCACAGACCTATTCAGGGTCAGGGGATTACTCCTCCCACTACTCCCAATGCAGGTGTCCCATTCAGCCTAGTGCTGACTCACCCTGCCCCTCCTGGAGCCACACACACCTCCCAGCCCCTGTCACTCAAAAGCCAGACATGCAATTCACATCAGGCAGGCAGACACATAGCACACAGAAATGCCAACTTCTAAAAGTGGCATTTCTAAAATAGTTATAATAAATCTGCGCACACCATTGCACAGCATTTATTATGGCAATTCCAAATATACTAAACTTGACCACGCTGCGCCTCTCATATCAGGAATTTCCACTGCACCACTTATCGGGGAATCTCCAATGCATTCCTATGGGAGGGCAGCCCCACATAGTGAGAAACCAAAATGGCTGTTTGTCACTACCAGGACATGTCACACACTTAAGGTACATGTCCTATCTTTTACCTACAATGCACCCTGCCCATAGGGCTAGCTAGGGCCTACCTTAGGGGTGACTGACATGTAGTAAAAGGGGGGTCACAGACAGGGCACACACTTTAGGTGCCACGTCACAGCGGCAGTAACCCTGTGCGCACAGGCCCTGCAATGGCAGAGGCCTGAGATAGGTTTGAAAGGCTACTTTGGTGGGTGGCGCAATCAGCGCTGCAAGCCCACCAGTAGCATTTAACTTACCAGCCCTGGGTATATGAGATACCACTTTACAAGGGACTGACAGGTAAATTAAATAGGCCAAACAGGTGTAGACCAATCTTACCAAATGTATCACAGAGAGCGCACGCACTTCACACTGGACAGCAGTGCTAAAGTGCCCAGAGGTCCTAAAACCACCAACACCATGTCAGAGAAAAGGCTAGGAGAAAGACAAAAAGTTTAGGGATGACCCTGCAAAAAGGGCCAAGTCCAACAGGGACGTTATAATTAGGAAATAGAATTAAAAAAACATTAGAAATTCACTGAAAAAAACAAAGGTTACAGGGGCATTATAGTCAGATTTCCTTCATAGAAAACGAGTAAAATTCAGCAGTTATAGTTACCTGAGCTAACTTTAACTTACGCCCCTGCAATGCACTGCTTATGATCTCACATATTACATCCCTCATGAAATGGTCAATGACAACACTGATGACATCACTGACGACATCATCCAGTGAGTGTAAGTATTTTCTAAGAGTTTATGATTGTTAAACATATATACTAACCTATTACAAAAGATAAATTATTATACTAGGTGTACTACTACCGACTGATACTGGTTATAACATATATTATGTGAGTGTGTGTGTGACTATATGTATCCTTGTGTGTATGGGTGTGTGAGTGGCTGTATCGGTGTATAAGTGGGTGTGTGAATAGCTGAGTGGGTGAGTGAGATGTTGTGTGAGTGGCTGTATTGGTGAGAGAGTGGGTGTGTCAGTGGCTTTATGGGTGTGAGAGTGGCAGTGTGAGTGGCTCTATGGGTGGGTAAGTAGGTGTGTAGTGACTGTATGGGTGAGTGAGTGTGTGTCTGAATCGCTGTGTGAGTGAGTGAATGGGTGTGTAAGTAGCTATATGTGTGAATGAGTGGCTGTTTCAGTGGCTGTTTCAATGGGTGTTTGGTTAAGGTAGTTGGTGTGTGAATGGCTGTATTGGAGAGTGAGTGTCTAAGTGAATGCTGTATGGGTGAGTGAACGGATATGTGAGTACTTGTATGGATGTGTGAATGGGTACACAAGTGGTTGTGTGGTTGAGTGAGTGGCTGTGTTGAAAGGCTGCATGGGTGAGTGAATGACTGCTTAGGTAAATAAGTTAGTGTGTAAGTAGCTGTATGGGTGAGTGTGTGGCTATGTGAGTGGCTGTACAGGTGAGTGACTGGTTGTATGAGTGGCTGTATGTGTGAGTGAACAGCTGTGTGAGTAGCTTTATGAGTGAGTGAGTGGGTGTGTGAGGGCCTCTGTGGCCAGTAGGTAGTTTTAGTAAGGACCAAAGTTTCCATAGAAAAAGCATTTTTTGATTTGCCAATAACTTTGGCGCCGCTTGATGAATCTTCACAAAATTTTCAAAAAACGTCTCCTTTTTGGTTCATCTGCTGTGTTGAACATTTTGGGGTGATCCATCAAGTGGGGGACTAGAAAAAAGGGAGAGACCAAAACGCCTTTTCTCCATGTTATGTCTAAAGCTGAACAGAATTACACCAAATTTGCAGAAAGCTAGATGTTGGTTCAGAAAACGTGTTTTTTGTAATTTGGTGTAAATCCGTTCAGTAGTTTCAGAGATATTTATGTTTAAAAAATCTAGATATCTGGGAGCCCAACAGCCTACTGAGGCCCTACTGAAATGTCATTGGCTGCCAACACTTCAACCATGAAGCGTTGACAGCCATCTTGGAACTCGGTTGAACCGAGTCAAACAAATAATGTAAAATACAGAAGGAAAGGGGGCAGGGTAGAAACACCCTGACCCCCTAGGCCTCTTGGGGAGGTCCCAATGACCAAAAAAAGCAGTTTTATTTTTTTAATTTTCAGCGGGACCCGGCAGAAAAGAAAAAAAAAATCATCATTATCCGCCCACGGGTGGGCCAGGCCCCAGGGGCATTTTTTTAAATAATGGAGGTGGGCACATGTTACCCCCTCCTGGGGCTCACTATTGCCCCAAGGACCAGCAACTCCCTGGGGCTTATAGTTTTTTAAATGGTAGGCCCTCTGGGACCCCCCCAAGCCTCGGGGACTGCCACCTCCCTGGGGATTCATCTATAAACAAAGCGGGGGCTGCACAGACCCCTCGCAGCCCCAGGGGCTGCCACCTTCCTGGGGCTTTCTTTCAGTTTGAATACTGCAGGGGTGCGTGGAGCCCCCTGCAGCCCCGGGGACCGCCACCTCCCCAGGGCTTTAACCAAAAGTAATGCGAGGGGCCACGTGGGCCCCTGCAGCTCTGAGGACCACCACCTCCACTGGGCAAATTAAAGCGAAGGAAGGGGGCTGCACGGCCCTCTCCTGGAGCCAATAACAGCCTCCACAGGGCTTGGTCGCCCCACTCACTGCTGCCGCTCCTGCCTGCCTTGCCGCCTCCTGCCTGGAGATTCCTTCGCTCGCTGCCCGCTGCTCCTGGGACTTTCCCGCTGCCTGCTGCTCCTGGGACTTTCCCGCTGCTCCTGGGACTTTCCCGCTGCCCGCTGCTCCTGGGACTTCCCGCCACTGCCTCCCTGCGGCCCCGCCCCCCCGTGATTCCATTCGCCGCCCCGCTCCCACCACCCAGCTGCTCCTCCCTCCAGGCTCCTTACTTAAGGGGACCGTAGGGGACCACAGAGTGTGACCGCTCAGCCCTCCACAGGGCTTGGTCGCCCCACTCACTGCTGCCGCTCCTGCCTGCCTTGCCGCCTCCTGCCTGGAGATTCCTTCGCTCGCTGCCCGCTGCTCCTGGGACTTTCCCGCTGCCCGCTGCTCCTGGGACTTTCCCGCTGCTCCTGGGACTTTCCCGCTGCCCGCTGCTCCTGGGACTTTCCCACTGCTCCTGGGACTTTCCCGCTGCCCGCTGCTCCTGGGACTTTCCCGCTGCCCGCTGCTCCTGGGACTTTCCCGCTGCTCCTGGGACTTTCCCGCTGCCCGCTGCTCCTGGGACTTTCCCACTGCTCCTGGGACTTTCCCGCTGCTCCTGGGACTTCCCGCCACTGCCTCCCTGCGGCCCCGCCCCCCGTGATTCCATTCGCCGCCCCGCTCCCGCCACCCAGCTGCTCCTCCCTCCCGGCTCCTTACTTAAGGGGACCGTAGGGGACCACAGAGTGTGACCGCTCAGCCCTCCACAGGGCTTGGTCGCCCCACTCACTGCTGCCGCTCCTGCCTGCCTTGCCGCCTCCTGCCTGGAGATTCCTTCGCTCGCTGCCCGCTGCTCCTGGGACTTCCCGCTGCCTGCTGCTCCTGGGACTTTCCCGCTGCTCCTGGGACTTTCCCGCTGCCCGCTGCTCCTGGGACTTCCCGCCACTGCCTCCCTGCGGCCCCGCCCCCCCGTGATTCCATTCGCCGCCCCGCTCCCGCCACCCAGCTGCTCCTCCCTCCAGGCTCCTTACTTATGACGCCCCCTGAGCGACCGCGCAGCGGCCGCGCGCAGCGGGAGCACCGACGGAGCGCCGAAGGTGCGCCAAAGGTAAGCCCGTCTGCGCCCGTCCGCGCCTGGCCCGCGCCCAGCGCCAGGACCCCTGGATCCCACCGATGCAACACTACTCGACGGACCTACGACGCCGCCACCCTCACCGCACTCAATGCCGGCCGGAACCCTGCCTGCTACCGAGCCTCACCGAGACGCACCTACGGACCCTTCACCTGCCAAGCCTGCCGATTCACCTGCCCCCGGACGTGCACCACCTCCGCCAAGTCGAGCACCAGCAGCAACCACCTGAAATGCATCCTGTTGAACACCCGCTCCGTCCACAGGCACGCCGTGGAACTCTGGGACCTGCTCGACGCAACAGCACCGGACGTCGCCTTCCTCACCGAAACCTGGATGAACGCCTCCTCAGCGCCCGACATCGCCATAGCCATCCCGGACGGATACAAGATCACCCGGAAGGACCGCGTCAACCAGACGGGAGGAGGCATCGCCATCGTACACAAGAACACCATCCGCATCTCGACTAACTCCGACGAGACCTTCACCGCCGCCGAACACCTACACTTCCAGATACACACTGACCCCAAGACCACCCTCCGAGGCACCCTCATCTACAGACCCCCGGGACCACGCACACTATTCAGCGAAGACATCGCAGACTTCATCAGCCTGCACGCCATGCCCTCCGCCGACTACATCCTCCTAGGGGACCTCAACTTCCACCTGGAGAACAACAACGACAGAAACACCACCGCCCTGCTGGACAACCTCGCCAACCTCGGACTCAAGCAACTGGTGAACACGCCCACCCACTACGCCGGCCACACGCTTGACCCCGTCTTCTCTTCCAGCAAGCACATCTCCTTCAGCCACGCCACCGGACTCCACTGGACCGACCACAGCTGCGTCCACTTCAGCTTCAGAAAGACTGCGACCCACCACCACCCGCAACAGGCTCCCCGCCGGAGCTGGAGCAAGATCACCGCCGAACAGCTCACCGCCTCCCTCAGCCAGAACACACCCACCAACACAACGGACCCAAACGAAGCAGCCAGCAACCTCGCCAAGTGGCTGACCGCCTGCGCCGACGACCTCGCACCACTAAAAAACCCTCCCAGCAGAACCGGAAGCAAGAAAACCCCTTGGTTCACCAACGAACTCAAGGAATCCAAGAAGAACTGCCGCACACTCGAGAAAGCCTGGCGACTCGACCAGACCACAGACAACAGGACCGCCCTCAAGCACGCCACCCGCAAACACCACCAGCTGATCCGTGCCACCAAGAAGTCGGCACTCAAAGAACGACTGGACAACAACGCCCACGACAGCAAGGAACTTTTCAGCATCGTCAAAGAGTTCTCCAACCCCAGCGCCGGAAACAACGACATCACCCCTCGCAAGACCTCTGCAACTCACTCGCCGCGTTCTTCCACCGCAAGATCACCGACATACATAACAGCTTCGACGCACAGACCACGCACCCTACCGCCGAACCAACGCCCGCCACCACCACCCTCTGCAACTGGACCCCGATCAGCACCGAAGACACCACCCGCACGATGAACTCCATCCACTCCGGATCACCAACCGACCCCTGCCCACACCACGTCTTCAACAAAGCCGACGCCACCATCGCACCCCATCTCCGGGACATCATCAACTCCTCCTTCCACACCGCCACCTTCCCGGAGAGCTGGAAGCACGCCGAGCTTACCGCCCTCCTGAAGAAACCAACGGCGGACCCCACCGACCTCAAGAACTACCGTCCCATCTCGCTCCTTCCGTTTCCGGCCAAAGTCATCGAGAAGACCGTCAACAGACAGCTTGCCGCCTTCCTCGAGACGAATGGATCCCTCGACCCCTCGCAGTCCGGGTTTCGGGCCAACCACAGCACCGAGACCGCCCTTATCGCAGCCACCGACGACATCAGAACCCTAACCGACAACGGGGAAACAGCAGCCCTCATCCTCTTGGACCTCTCCGCGGCATTCGACACCGTCTGCCACCGCACCCTAGTGAAGCGCCTCAGCAACATCGGAATCCGAGAGAAAGCACTGGAATGGATCATCTCGTTCCTCGCCGGAAGAACCCAGAGAGTCCGCCTCCCCCGTTCAGATCCGAGGCCACCGAAGTCATCTGCGGCGTTCCACAAGGATCTTCACTCAGTCCAACCCTCTTCAACGTCTACATGAGCCCCCTCGCAGCCATCGCACGCCAACACAACCTCAACATCATCTCCTACGCCGACGACACCCAGCTGATCCTCTCCCTCACCAACGACCCCACCACCGCCAGAGCCAACCTACACGACGGGATGAGAGACGTCGCCGACTGGATGAGGAACAGCCACCTTAAACTGAACTCAGACAAGACGGAAGTCCTCATCCTGGGCTCATCACCCTCCGCCTGGGACGACTCTTGGTGGCCCCCGGCCCTGGGCACCGCGCCCAAGCCAACGGACCACGAACGCAACCGGGGCTTCATCCTGGACTCCTCCCTGTCGATGACCAAACAAGTCAACGCCGTCTCATCTTCGTGCTTCAACACCCTGCGCATGCTCCGCAAGATCTTCAGATGGATCCCCACTGAAACCAGGAAGACCGTCACCCAGGCACTCGTCACCAGCCGACTGGACTATGGGAACACCCTCTACGCCGGAACCACAGCCAAACTTCAAAAAGACTCCAGCGCATCCAGAACGCCTCCGCACGACTCATCCTGGACATCCCCCGACACAGCCACATCACCGGACACCTGAAAGACCTGCACTGGCTCCCCGTCAGCAAGAGAATCACGTTCAGACTCCTCACCCACGCACACAAGGCCCTCCACGACCTGGGCCCCAAGTACCTCAACGACCGCATGACCTTCTACACGCCCACCCGCCAGCTACGATCAACCAGCCACGCCCTCGCCACCGTACCACGCATCCGCAGAGCCACCGCCGGAGGAAGATCCTTCTCCTACCTGGCAGCCAAGACCTGGAACTCCCTCCCCACTCACCTTCGGCGAACCCAGGACCATCTCTCCTTCAGGAAGCAGCTCAAGACCTGGCTGTTCGAGTAGTAACTTACCCCCTCCCCCAGCGCCTTGAGACCCTCCCGGGTGAGTAGCGCGCTCTATAAATGCCGTGATTGATAATGGCCCTGGGGACCGCCACCCTCCAGGGCCAGCTCTTACAATGTCCTGTTTGCTGTTTGCTATGGCTTGGTGGCAGTGGTGACCATAGCAACCAAGCTGTTCCGCTTCATGCAAGTGAGAGCCTCCTGGTGCACTATTAGTTGAGGGATGAAGCCCCCTTGGCTGCTGAGGGTTCTTGGGTGCAAACAATCCCACCTGTTACCTCCAGTAAGTCCCACACAGTAATATTGCTATGAGTTCTTCTGAGGTCACGCCCCCTTTGTCCACTACTCTGAAAACAAGTCTCCTGGTGCACTACTGGTTGGGGAATGATGTCCTCTCGGATGCTGAGGGACCTTGGGAGCCAAGAAGCTCTCCTGGTCCTACACAGCAGGATTCCTGAGAGCTGGTCAGAGGCCCTGCCCCGTGGTCCACCACTCTGCAAACATCATTGCTACGTATAAAAACATAGCAATTCACTAAAAAAACAAAGGTTACGTGGACATTATAGTTAGGAAAAGGAATTTTAAAAACTTAGAAATTCTCTGAAAAAGCCAAAGGTTATAGGGAGGTTAGTTAGGCTCAGGCTTCACTTCTACAAAATCAGTGAAATTCAGCAGTTATAGTCAGATGAGCTAACTATAAATCACAATCCCTGCAATACGCTGCTTATAACCTCACATATTGCATCACTCATGACATGGTCAGTGACATCACTGATTACATCACTGATGACATCTCAAATGACATCACTGATGACATCACCTACAAAATCCCTAATGCATCCAATTGCACCCCCATAGAACCTTTCATACACCCACTCCCACACAACCATTCACAAACCCATTCACAGACCCATACCAGTACTTACATACCAACTCACTGATTGATAGATCTAAAAACACATCCACTCACTCACCCATACAGCCACTCATACACCCACTCAATAACTAATACAGCCACTGACATATCCACTTATACACCCATACAACTACTCACACACTGAGTCAGTCACACATAGAGCTACTCACACACGTACTCTCTCACCCACACAGTCAATCACACAGCTACTTACTCGTCCATACAGATAAGCACGCACCAACTCACTTGCTTACTCATACAGAGACTAACACATGATCACTCACCTATACACTCACTGACACCAGCTTACACTCTCCCATACATCCACTCACACATTCACTCACTTACCCATACAGTCACTCATATACCCCATCCCTAACCTATACTGCCTTTCACATACCCAGTTACTCACCCATATATCACTGACACATCTACTCACCCACACAGCCAGACACACACTCACTCACCCATATTGCTCCTCACAAACACACACAGCCATACAGCTGCTGACTCACCCACTCCCTCATCCATACAGGCAGTCACATACCCCCTCACTCTCCCACAAAGACACCTATACAGGTACTAAGACAACCAATCAATCACCCATACAGCCACTCATGGATCCACTCACACACCCATACTGTCACTTAGACACCAACTGACAGACTGATATAAACATTCACACAACCAGTCACTCACCCATACATTCACTGAGACACCTAATCACTCACTTATACAGTCAGTCATGCACCCACTGAATCATCCATACAGGCACTCATACACTTACTGATTCACCAATACACCTTGGTATATATATTTAACACTCAAACATTTTTAAAACACTCACAGTCACTGGATGATGTCATCAGTGATGTCATTTGAGATGTCATCGGTGATGTCACTGACCATGTCACGAGTAATGTAATATGTGATGTCATAAGCAGTGCATTGTGGGGGCACAAGATGAACTGCTGAAGTTCACTGGTTTTGTACGAGTGAAACCTGAGCCTAACTATATATATATATATATTCACTGAAAAAACCATAGGTTTCAGACACGTTATAGTTACAAATTAGCATTTAAAAACCTTTGAAATTCACTGAAAAAACCATAGGTTTTAGGGACAGTTATAGTTACTTGGACATTGCACTCGTACAAAACCCGTGAAATTCCCCGTTATAGTTAGTTCAGCTAACTATAACTCGCGCCCCGCAATGCACTGCTGATGAGGTCACATATTACATCACTCATGACATGGTCAGTGACATCACTGATGACATCACTGATGACATCTCAAATGACATCACTGATGACATCATCCAGTGACTGTGTGTTTCTGTAAAGTTTAAATATTTTTAAAATATATAGGAAAAGACGTATTGAAGAATGAGTGGGTGTCTAAGTGTCTGTATGGATGATTTAGTAGGTGCGTGACTGACTCTATAAGTGAGTGATTTAACGTATCTTACTGAATGCATGGGTTAGTGACTAAACTGGGTGTATGTCTGTATCCGTCTGTCTGTTGCTGTGTAAGTGGCTGCATGTGTTTGTGAATAGCTAAATGATTTTCTATATGAGTTATTGAATGCTTGTCTGAGTATCTGTATGGGTGCCTGAGTGTTTGTGTGGGAGGGGTGTGTGCAACTCTGTGCATAGATGTGTGAGTGGGTGATTCACTGGGTGGATGGTTTCAAGAGTGCATCTGTGATAGACTGTATGGGTGGGTAAGTGTGTGTAAGAGTGTGTTAGTGACTGAATGTATGTCCCAGTGGTACATGTGTGAGTAACTACATATGTGAAAGGCAGTATATATGTGTGTTGGAGTATATAAATAGCTATAAGCAAGAGTGAGTGATTGTGATAGTGGCTGTATGGATGATTGTGTGCTTGTATCAGTGATTGTATAAGAGCGTAACAATGTGCTACTATTTGTATGAGTAAGTGAGCTGGTGTGTGTATAACTGTGTAGGTGAGTAAATGGCAGTGTGTTTAATTATTTGCATGACTGACTAGGTGTGTGAGTATCTCTATGGATGAGTGGCGTTGTTTGAGTGTCTATATAGGAGTAAGAGTGCATATGATAGTCCTGTACTGAGTGACCGTAAGTATGAGTGACTGTACGGGTGAGTGAGTGGATGTGTGTGTGTAGACCTAAGAATCAGTGAGTGGGTATGTAGTTATTGGTGTTGGAGTGTCTATGGTTTTGCGAATGGCAGTCTGTAATTTAGAGTGGGTGTATCAAAGATTATATTAGGGTGTGAGGAGGTGCATCAGATTATCACGTGGATGATGTCATCAGTGATGTCATTTGAGATGTCATCAGTGATGTCATCAGTGATGTCACTGACCATGTCATGAGTGATGTAATATGTGACGTCATCAGCAGTGCATTGCGGGGCGCGAGTTATAGTTAGCTGAACTAACTATAACGGGGAATTTCACGGGTTTTGTACGAGTGCAATGTCCAAGTAACTATAACTGTCCCTAAAACCTATGGTTTTTTCAGTGAATTTCAAAGGTTTTTTAAATGCTAATTTGTAACTATAACGTGTCTGAAACCTATGGTTTTTTCAGTGAATTTCAAAGGTTTTTTAAATGCTAATTTGTAACTATAACGTGTCTGAAACCTATGGTTTTTTCAGTGAATTTCAAAGGTTTTTTAAATGCTAATTTCTAACTATAACGTGCCTAAAACCTACGGTTTTTTCAGTGAATTTCAAAGGTTTTGTAAATGACAATTTTTAAATGTATTAATTGTTATATTAATTTTTTTCATACTGATTTACTACATTTTTAGAAACAATTTTTTTTTACATATTTTATTTGTCAAATTACATTGTAATTACATTATACATTACATTACAAAAAATACTTTCTCAGAATGAATTACTTTAGTTTAAATACTTTGCAGATAGGCAATAGACTTTTAAGTACAGTAGTTACAGTTGTTGCAATGGGCAACACATTTTCAAACACAATGCAACATTCAGCTCAATGTGAATTTCTAGTTAAATGCAATTAGTTACTTTATGGATTACTTTTGTAACCACAGGACTGGATCCTAGATTCAGTCCTGGTACATCTCCTGTAAACAGTTGAGTAAAAGCGTTTTGGTTACAGTCGTGATTTTTAAGGAATATTATTGTATTTTAAAAGTTGACACTTTGAAACTTTTTCTCATAGAATCACCAATGTTATCCTATGGAAGGAAATTCACTTAGCAGGTAAAAACTGTTATCGTTACTTTTTCTTACTCAGTGTTGGATCCTGGATCCAGCACTGGTGCATCTCCTGTAAACAGTTGAAAGAATGCGTTTAAGTCAAACAGGCGATTTTTAAGGAATATTTGTAGTTTGTGAAAATCAACACTTTGAAACTTTTTTGCTGAAAACCAGTCAATGTTAGCCTATGAAGGAAATTCAAGTTACCGGTAAGTACGGTTAAAATTACTTTTGAGGATCAGTACTGGGCTGAAACATGCAGCACTGAGGTCTCTCCTGATAACAGGTGAGTAAATCGGAATTCGTATTTCGGCTGATTTTAGAGGAATATTTTAAAGTTCCAAAACTCCACACTTAGAAGAATTTCCAAGTGAAACCAGTCAATGTTAGCCTATGGAAGGAAATTCAAGTTACTGGTAAGTACGGTTAAAATTACTTTTCAGGACCAGTACTGGGCTGAAAGATGCAGCACTGAGGTCTCTCCTGATAACAGGTGAGTAAATCAGAATTCGGATTTCGGCTGATTTTAGAGGAATATTTGTATGTTTCAAAACTCCACACTTAGAAGAATTTCCAAGTGAAACCAGTCAATGTTAGCCTATGAAGGAAATTCAAGTTACCGGTAAGTACGGTTAAAATTACTTTTCAGGATCAGTACTGGGCTGAAAGATGCAGCACTGAGGTCTCTCCTGATAACAGGTGAGTAAATCGGAATTCGTATTTCGGCTGATTTTAGAGGAATATTTTAAAGTTCCAAAACTCCACACTTAGAAGAATTTCCAAGTGAAACCAGTCAATGTTAGCCTATGAAGGAAATTCAAGTTACCGGTAAGTACGGTTAAAATTACTTTTCAGGATCAGTACTGGGCTGAAAGATGCAGCACTGAGGTCTCTCCTGATAACAGGTGAGTAAATCGGAATTCGTATTTCGGCTGATTTTAGAGGAATATTTTAAAGTTCCAAAACTCCACACTTAGAAGAATTTCCAAGTGAAACCAGTCAATGTTAGCCTATGAAGGAAATTCAAGTTACCGGTAAGTACGGTTAAAATTACTTTTCAGGATCAGTACTGGGCTGAAAGATGCAGCACTGAGGTCTCTCCTGATAACAGGTGAGTAAATCGGAATTCGTATTTCGGCTGATTTTAGAGGAATATTTTAAAGTTCCAAAACTCCACACTTAGAAGAATTTCCAAGTGAAACCAGTCAATGTTAGCCTATGAAGGAAATTCAAGTTACCGGTAAGTACAGTTAAAATTACTTTTCAGGATCAGTACTGGGCTGAAAGATGCAGCACTGAGGTCTCTCCTGATAACAGGTGAGTAAATCGGAATTCGTATTTCGGCTGATTTTAGAGGAATATTTTAAAGTTCCAAAACTCCACACTTAGAAGAATTTCCAAGTGAAACCAGTCAATGTTAGCCTATGAAGGAAATTCAAGTTACCGGTAAGTACGGTTAAAATTACTTTTCAGGATCAGTACTGGGCTGAAAGATGCAGCACTGAGGTCTCTCCTGATAACAGGTGAGTAAATCGGAATTCGTATTTCGGCTGATTTTAGAGGAATATTTTAAAGTTCCAAAACTCCACACTTAGAAGAATTTCCAAGTGAAACCAGTCAATGTTAGCCTATGAAGGAAATTCAAGTTACCGGTAAGTACAGTTAAAATTACTTTTCAGGATCAGTACTGGGCTGAAAGATGCAGCACTGAGGTCTCTCCTGATAACAGGTGAGTAAATCGGAATTCGTATTTCGGCTGATTTTAGAGGAATATTTTAAAGTTCCAAAACTCCACACTTAGAAGAATTTCCAAGTGAAACCAGTCAATGTTAGCCTATGAAGGAAATTCAAGTTACCGGTAAGTACGGTTAAAATTACTTTTCAGGACCAGTACTGGGCTGAAAGATACAGCACTGAGGTCTCTCCTTATAACAGGTGAGTAAATCGGAATTCCTATTTCGGCTGATTTTAGAGGAATATTTGCACAATGGTGAAGGGAGGGGGCGGGGCCTGAGGTGACATCTTTGCAAACGCGCCCCGTGGCGCGTTTTAAGTTGGGGGATTAAGTTCCCTTGAATCCTGAGGGTCCCTAGGGGCCAACTAGACCACCAGGAACCTCCAATATGCGCCAGGGGCTGCGTTGCAGAGACATGTAGAGAGGCCACACCCCTTTTACACCTCTCTGCAACGCAGCTCTGTGGCGCTTTCTGGATGTACCTGTTGGGCTAGTTGGCCTCCAGGGACCCTCAGGATTGAAGGGGATTTAATTCCCCATCTTAAAACGCGCCACGGGGCCTGTTTGCACACATGTCACCTCAAGCCCCGCCCCTCCCTTCACCACTGTGCAAACGCGCCCCGTGGCGCGTTTTAAGTTGGGGGATTAAGTCCCCTTGAATCCTGAGGGTCCCCGGAGTCCAACTAGCCCACCATATACCTCCAAAAGCGCCATAGAGCTGCGCTGCAGAGAGGTGTAAAAGGGGCGTGGCCTCTGTACACCTCTCTGCAAGGCAGCCCCTGGCGCATACTGGAGGTTCCTGGTGGGCTAGTTGGCCCCCAGGGACCCCCAGTATTCAAGGGGAATTCGTTCCCCCTCTGCAAACGCGCCAGGGGGCGCGTTTGCAGAGTGGTGAAGGAAGGGGGCGGGGCCTGCGGGCCCGATCGTTTTTTTTTTAAATTTTTTTTTTGGGGAGGGGGGCCGCGTGGCCCCCCTCCCGGGCCACTACTTGCCCCGGGACCCCATCCCCCGGGGCTGGCCCTCTCCGTTGGGGACTGTGGGGGTCCCCAATCCCCCACAGTCCCGCCGGCTCCCCGTGTCCTACGGGAGCCGGCATTGCTAGCACATGGGGAGCTGCTAAGATGCAGCTCCCCATGTGGAAAGCAATCGGCTTTGGATATTGGAAGAGAGAGCAGGTTTCCTGCTCTCTCTTCCAATATCCAAAGCAAGTTTGCAATGACAGGACGGGAGCCGCGAGGCTCCCGTCCTGTCATTGCAACAGCAGTGTCCCGGGGTAGGCACCCCGGGACACTGCAGGAGCCGGCCCTGGGGGTGGTGGTCCCCAGGGCCATCAAGGGCTCCAGGAGGGGGCCGCGCGGCCCCCTCCCATTCAGTGCACAGCCCCGGGGAGGTGGTGGTCCCCGGGCTCTGGGGGTCCAAAACGGACCCCCATTGTAATTTTTCTTAGTGCCCCGGGAGGTGGTGGTCTCCGGGCGTGTGGGGGCTGGAGCCCCCCACACAGGTTTTTAATTAAAAAAAGAAGCCCCGGGAGGTGGTGGTCCTCGGGGCTGCGGGAGGGCTCAGAGCCCTCCCGCACCATTGTACATAAAGCCCCGGGGGTGGTGGTCCCCGGGCTTGGGGGCCCTTAGAGGCCCCCCACACATAAAATTAACCCCCTCCAGCATGCCCCCGGGACTTGGGCCACCCGGGGCCACTACATCGAAGCGCGGGAGACCGCGCTTCGATTTTTTTTTTTCGGCAGGGTTCGCGCTCCTGAGCGCATCCTGCCGATTTTTAAAAAAAAAATTTTTTTTTTGCCCAGGGGGTCCTTGTGGGACCCCCTGAGCAAACCTAGGGGTCAGGGTGTTTCTACCCTCCCCCTTTGTGCGCTTTGCGCACTTAGCTTCTGTCCTCGGTTCTACCGAGGATAAAATGGCTGCCAACATTTCCTGAATCGGAATGTTGACAGCCAGCTGACAGCCAATTAACATGCAGCTCGTGATCGGGAGGGTGCGCGAATCCTCCGTGCCCATAGATATATATGTACTTTTACTTTTTGATTTTCTCAGCAACTACTGAACGGATTTACACCATTTAACAAAAGGGTTCTTTCTGAACCAAGAACTACCTCTTTGCCAAATTTGGTGTAATTCCGTTCAGCAGTTCGGGCTGTAGCCGTGTCTAAAGTTTCCTATGGGAAAATGCATGGGGAAAACGCGTTTTGGGACCCCCCTTTTTTCTCGGCCCCCGCTTGACGTATCACCCCGAGACTTTCAGGGTAGGAGCGGACCAGAGCGCCCCACGAAGTTTGAAAATTTCGCGAAGATACGTCAACCGGCAAGAGAGTTATTTCAAATAGAATGTCGCGGATTTCCTATGGATAATAGGTTGTAACTATAACTATCTACTGGCGACCGCCAGTAGATAATATATATATATATATATATATATATATATATATATATTTACTGAAAAAAACAAAAGTTATCGGGACACTATAGTTAGGCTATATATATATATATCCCAAAATCATACACCAACAAATCAACAATCATATATACACACACACAGACACACCCACCATATACCAATGGGTGTTCTACATTGTTATACCAACAATTTAGTGACACATTCATATTGTCTAAAAAATACTTCCAAATATCATCAATGGCTCTAATACATCTAATTTTAAAGTTTTTCATGTGCCAACAGCTAAGGGAGTTGATTTGCTTAATATAGCAGTCATCCTTTCCAGCTACCCAGTCGCATGTACCATCAGTAATTTTCCCCATAGCCAACGATAAAGAGATTCCTTGCAACTCAGTGATAAATAATCTACCACCTCCCTTATGTGGCAGTTTTGATCAATGTTTCCCCTTTGAGTCCCGGATCAAGTGAAACTCTGGTGACCCTGAAGAATAAAGCTGTACATTGGCTCAACGTGAACCATATATTTCCATCTAATAGATCACACCAAATACTGCTGGCTAGGAGGGTGGGATGGATTGGGCCGCTAAAGAAAAAATTCAAGGGGGATTGCATTGTTATTAATTTTCAACAACCAGGATTTGCTGAGGAAACTGTAGCAAGGGCAATGCCTGCTACCCCATTTGCTAGGAATATGGCTCTATTCCCGCTTGGTTTTTTTCTACTGTCATCTACCTAGAATAGAACTGGGGTACAATGGCAAGTTTAAACACCAACAGGTAACTGGGGGTGACCTTCCATTTTTTACCCCATAGCTATGTCCAACATGTTCCAGGCTCTGAACTCAGTATAAGAAAATGATTGACTCAAACATAGAAGGGTCTATCCGCTCATGTGTTGTGAAGAGAGTAGTGGGGATAATATGAAGGATTCTGTTGTAGTCTTGTCCAACCACCATTAATCTTGTATAATTGAATCTGAGGACTTTATTGTAGATAATAACCATCAGCCTATTATCTTTAATTAATCCAATCACAGCCCTAATGTGCTACCTACTGATGAGCCCGTTATGAGTACCGCTAGCCAGGAATTTGAAGGTTGTTATAAATTTGCAACATGGAAAGTGTGCAGGTTACAGAATAAATTGGGAACTGTTGAATGGATTAACATTTCCTCGTGTTTTGATGTCATTTGTATACAAGAAACCTGGGGCCCTATTCACAAAAGCAATCTGAGACAAAAGTCTAACTTTACGACTTTTGGTATTCATAGAGGTCATTACGAGTATCTTTATGTCCGCAGTCAGGTTGAGATCTCCGGCTCGGGGTGTCCTCTCCAGCTTCAGCCATGCTCTCTGCACCCGGGCCAGAATCTCCACACCCAGGGCGGAATCTCCGGCTCAAGCCAGATGAAGTGTAATCAATGTGCCAGAACACAATTTTTACAAAGAGGAACATTAGGAATGTGTGACAAATGGTAGAGAGGATAATGAAAATCATTTTGGACAGGTAAAAAGGTATGGCCAGTCACTACATCACAACCCAGAAATGTTTGCTCCTTTGCATCATGGTTCATGCAGTCCACAATTTGTGCTCCCCTCAGTGTTAACTGTAGTGTTACACCTAAGTTTGGTGCAACACTACAGACAACACTGAGTGTGGTGTAACACTACAGTCAAAACTGAGGGGAGCACAAATAGTGGACTGCGTGTACCATAATGCAAAGGAACAACATTTTCTGGGATGTGATGCAGTCTCTGGCCACACCCTTTTCCCTGCCCAAACCAATTTTCATGACCTCCTCTACCATTTATCTCATGTTCCTAATGTTTCTTTTTGTAAAAATTGTATTCCGGCCCATTGATTACACTTCATCCGGCCTGAGCCGGAGATTCCGCCCTGGGTGCGGATATCCTGGTCCGGGTGTAGATAGTGCGGCCCAAGCCGGAGAGTACGGACCAAGCTGGAGATTCCGGCCTGACTGCAGACATAAAAATACGACTCGTAAATGATTTATTCAACTCCTCCCGCAGTATGGTGGCCCATACCCTCGATTCAGGTATGGAAGCCTTTTTGTGCCCTCTTCATTCCAACTTTGTATTAATATGGGCAGGTGATTTCAACATCCAGTCTTGCTCTCTTCCTGCAAACCAGATATGTGGATACTTGGACAGGGATGGTATTATGCACTTCTGTCATAATGATTACGGGAATGCACTGAACTCAGTTATTTTTAAAAATGATCTCTTCATGCTAAAGTGTAACTGTGAAATTAATGGGGAAGAGATCCCTTCATTTACTGGCGGATGTGCCTCCACTGTTATTGATCATGTTCTAGTGTCCGCTTTCGCTTGTGGTACCCCTAGTATTATTCCAACTGTAATAAGTGATCATAACTCTATTATGTTACCCTTTTATTTTTGGGGTAGGAAATGTGAAGTATTCCCTTTAGTCTCTAATATTATTCCAGTTAGGCTAACAGCATACTAATTAAATGGTCAGGAATTGAGCCTAATAGTCTACAAGAAATAGTAACTAAAAACTCAACAGAGATTAGTTATTCTCTGAATGATGTGGTGGCTCCTGAGAAGTTGTTGTATAGTTTTACTAACATTATCTGTTTAATCAACTCCCTTCTGTCACGAACTTCGAACTCTGTACAAACTAGAAATAGGGGATGGTTCGATCACTCATGTACTCAGACTTCCCCGCACCTGAAAGAGGACCTACATAGCTCTCCTAGGGACAAGATGGTAGTTTAGTCACTTCAAAATGTTTACAGACAGGTACTTGCAGTAAGGAAGAAGGCAATACAGGAAGAGGCATGGACCAAATTGACTCAAGCCGCCAAAACTAATGACAATAAGCTATTCTGGGATACAGTTAATGTACCCTTTTTAAAAAATGATGCAATTCCAGAGTTGAATTCCTTTGTTTCTTGTGAAGCATAGGTAGCACATTTCTCAGATATTCTTAAACAGTTGTACTCCCCAGAATCCCGCAGAGTCACCGAAAAACTTTGCAGATTCCGCAGAGTTCTGCGGACTGGCGGAGTATTGCTCGGCGACTGCCACCCTTACTAGAATGTTTGTAAGCATAAACAGTACCTTGTCTGTGTGGCCTTTGCACTTATTGCGGCTCAGAGAGTGATTTGAAGCAGAACTTCTCAAACTAATCATGAGTGCAGGCAATTCATCAAACAAAGGCATAGAAATCAATACCAACAACTATAATGATTTTCCAGCTTCTGTAAAATAAGAGCAGGACATCCTTTTTGTTTTAGTATGCTTTATTTGAGATTGCTGCTGTTATGTGCATAGAACGAAGCAGTTCAACACTATCCAAACCGGCAGAGCTGTGTGAGGCAATAGTCACACGGTACAAGGTAAAACCTCTATCATGAGGCACCCCACCTACCAGGGTTGCATTCCCAGATTTGAGCCCCTCTGCGGCTCATGTCAGCAGGCTCAGTGCCGCTCGCCTCCTCCTGGCTTCCGCTGCGCAGGAATCCACAGTGCAGTTGAGCCAGCTCATCTCCTCCAGCTACAGGTAGGAAGGGACATGAAATGCTGTATGCCAGAGACCAGCGACTGCTGCCGGGTGTCATCTATGACCGGCTGCAGCGAAGGAGGCAAGATGCTCTGACCCACCACAGGCAACTCCAGGGATGGAGTCACTGCAGCGCCACCTCACAGTCACTTTCACTGATAGCCATTCGCCCATTGGCCGTCCGCCAGACATGTCTTCCACCACTTCACCACTGCAGCTAGTGCCAGACTTCACTCTACTATCACATGCATTGCTATTGGCTGTCTCACTCAAGCGCATTGTGCCATGTTATTATCCTCCCAAGCACTAGACCACGCCACACAAATATGAAGTGTGTGCTGCGTCTGGCTCACAACTTTCAGCATAGCGCCGGTAAACTCCACTCTGCCGGTAGTAGGCAGAGTTTTTTTTTACAGAACTCCACGCTCCAAGCTGAGCGCTGAGTGGCAACACTCAGTAAACTCTGCTGGTGGAGCCAAGTTTGCTGCGCACCCCTAACCAGGAGGATAGTGGTCTAACTGTGTCTAAGAAAACCTGTAGTTGGAATTCTCTTCCACTAAATATTTCTATTGAGGAGGTATTCCATGCTTTACATTAGAGTGCAGGTGGAAGATATCCCGGCTCAGATGGGGTACCGGTAGATGCATTTAAAGCAGCCAAAGATCTATGGGGACCTATCCTGACAATGGGGTTTAATGTAGCTGCAGAAAGTATGATACCGCCTTCTTGGACAGTTTCAATAATTGTACCTATTTTTAAGAAGGGCAAAAAGTCAGACCCTAAATGTTACCGCCCTAATTCACTTTGGATTCCTCAGTAAAATTGATGAGTAGTATTTTATTAATGAGGCTGGAGGAATGGGTACAGGACTACTCTATATTATCACCAGCCCAGTGCAGATTTAGGAAGGGCCTAGGGATGGTAGAGGAATGTGTTAATTTAGATTTGTTAATCAGGAAGTATACTAGGTTTAAGCCGGGATCACTTTACCTTTGCTTTGCTGGCTTAAGCAGTGTATTAGATTTGGTTGATCATTCCATCCTCAACCCTGTTTTCCCTTGGTGGCCCTATGGCAATTACATGCTTTCTTGCA
Source organism: Calotriton arnoldi (assembly GCA_963921515.1). NCBI lineage: Eukaryota > Metazoa > Chordata > Amphibia > Caudata > Salamandridae > Calotriton > Calotriton arnoldi. The sequence goes on along the minus strand of CAWUFW010002391.1, from coordinate 1,269,094 downwards.
CGTCTGTATGAGAATCTATCAAGCAAAGTCTGATATGGCCCCCAGGGGGAATGTTCACCCACTTTTAGAGTTGGGAGAGGAATTAGACAGGGCTGTGTATTAGCCCCTCTATTGTTTTCACTTTTTATTAATGGGGTGGATGATGTTTTGCAGGCCTTACAGGCATATGCACCTTGCGTCGTCGGTCTTTCTATTCCTGTGTTATTTTACGCAGACAATGCCATGCTCTTATCTAGGACTCCCGTTGCCTTACAGAAATTGATGAACACATTTGGGGAGTTTATGGCATCTAAAAAATGGTAATTAATAAATCTAAAACTTACACAATGATATGTGGGAACAAATCGAAAAAATGTAGGTCTTTTTTGTTGATGAATCCCTGATTACCAAAGTAAACTCCTTTTGCTACCTGGGTGCTTTATTTATGAGTAATGGTGCCTGGGCACACCAGGTCCTAAATGCTAAATCTAACATTAGCAGGAATTGTTACGGGATCTTTAGGTTCTCAACAAAACTGGGTAATCAACTTGTTAAAGAAATGATTGAGATATACAAGACCAGAGGGGTGCCCACGGCCATTTCTGAGGTGGGTCTGTGGGGTTTTACCCCCTGTTACTCTCTCCAAGTTGAGGAAAATAGTTTTTTAAAACACTTGCTCTGCTTACCTTTTTCTGCCTCATCTCTGATCGCCCATAAGGAGGTTGGCTTATAGTATTTGGAGGACCTGCTTTAATAAAGCCTTTGTTACTCTGGTTCTCAATATGGTCAAAAGAGAAAACCAGTTTATCAAAATAAATTATTTTAGATTGCTCAACTTTGGATAATGTCTCCCACATTCCCTGGCTTGCCTATATGAATTCATCTTTTAGTACTTTATTTAATCTGCCAGTGTGGCTAGATACATCTCAGGTTCTATCACTTACCACGAAATACGTCAAAGCCACTTTTTTCCAACATAGGTCTGAACGTAGAATGTACGATGAGACAAAGAAATCAACAGTTGCCTTTTACATTTCCTCGATTCACAAGGAGGGTTGTCAAAACTATTTGTCCTGTGTTAATAACACCCCACACCGTTATGTCTTGACCAGATTTAGATTTGGCACCGTTCATCATCTGGTCGCTTTTCCCAAGATGAAGTCTTGCCCCTCAGACATGACTCCCTGACCATGTGATGGTTTGAGTAAACAAAGCACACAGCACTTTATGTTGTTCTGCAACTTTTTTATAAGAACCTTCTGTGTTATTATTTTAAAACTAACTTTGTTTCACTGGACATTAGAACCTATAAAGATGCACTGAAATATATATTTGCACTTAACAATCACCTTGTGTGTTTTATTGCTTCTCTTTTTATTAAGAAGGCAATATATCAAAGGAAAAGCATTGTGTATTAGATAATATTAAAGTTAATGATGGGTCGCCATTATGTGCATTTTCTGGATCTGTGCTTTATGCTGTATAGTTATTTTATGTACTTTTTATGGCTGTTTTTAACTTGCTGAATAAAGTTTTGAACTTAACCAACACATTCATATATTAATGGCTAGAGGTGAAAGTCAGCACCTTCCTGCAAGAGGCTTCCACCATATGTAGGAAAACACCCAAAAATCGTAGGTTTGTGGATATTAGCTTTCACCTTCCGAATAGTTTTGCATGCTTGAAATACATGAAGATGTCTACCCCTGCAAATGGCAAGAGTAAATTTCCTTCAGGTTTTTTGGGCAGGAGACTACCTTTAAAGGTTTTCTTATCACTCAGACGTACACATGTTTGAAAATGTTAGCCATATTTTGCAGTTGTCTCCACCTTGGACCACTCAAAAACTGGCTATATGAGGAGACTTACTCATACACAAAAGTACATCATGATGTGGAGATTTTATGTAAGAAATTGGGTTAGTGGGTGAGGGTGTGATGAAGGTGTGAAAGCCTTCTCAAGCAGCAACCACAATTCTTCTCGGGGTGAAGTCACAAGAAAACCCTAAATTAACTTGTGCTCAACCCTCGGGTAGCTTGGCACAGAGCAGTCAGGCTCAACTCCGAGGCAATCTGTGAAGTATATGTGCAACAGTTCAAACAATAACATAGTAAAAACACCACAAAATAAAGTGAGTTTTAATAAATAAAACAAGACCAAAATGACAAAAAACCAATAAGTAGAACCGGAGATATTCAATTTTAAACATTTTAGTGAAAATAGCACTAGAAGGCATAAAGCGCTTACTGTGGATGTCTGGTCATGCCGAACCAGGACAAAGTCACAAGTTAAGGCTGACGGCGATGGAGTGCGTGCCGGCTATGGGGACCCTTTTTGGCCCACTGAACAAAGTACCTTAAATCCAGGTTTATGGAGCAGTGTGAGAATCCGGGGCAAAGATGCAGCGCGTAGTTGAATCGGTGCGTCAGTTCTGAGATGCGGTGAGGTCCTGCGTAGTCATCGAGAATCCCATCTTCGAGGGCTTGCAATGCAAAGTTCAGTATCCAGGATGTGACGTGCAGGCAGGGCAATGCATTGGTTCTGAGGGGCTGCAAGGCTGTGATGAGGAGTCGGGAGTCGTCGTCAAGATTAGCATCGACGAGAGATGCATTGGCCTGAGCCGAGGATGCGTTGTGCATCAGCGGTTCCAATTTGGGGATGGGTTGGAATGCGATGCAGTTCTTTGCGATGGTTTCAATCCATGCCGTACCGGTCATGCATCAGTTCTGCTTCGGGTTGTGTCACACAGCAAGGGAGATGTGTTGGTTCCACTGGATCCACAGAGGCTGGCAAGCACCTTGGGTCCACTTCTAATGGTCCATGACTGGGGTGGCACCACTTGGCAGGGCATACTCACAGATGGCAGAGTCCCAGTGTGGAAGCAAGGTTGTTAGAAGCCTGTTTTATGCCTCAAGGCTTCAGATCAGGAGGCCAGCCAACTATCCCTTGGAGTCACCCTGGGTTCTGGGTACAAGAGATGCCTGTCCAGTCCTTCTTACCAAGGCAAGAGAGTAGAAGGCAGCAGTTCAGCACAGCAAAACAGCTTTCAGGCAGGGCATCAGTCCAACAGAGTGGCAGTCCTTCAGCAGCACAGCAGTCCTTCTTTCTGGCAGAGTATCCACAGGTTCAGAAGTGTACTGCAGTGGTAGTGTCTGAAGTCCAGTATTTATACCCAGTTGTACCTTTGAAGTGGAGTAGAAGCTTCTAGAGGTTTCCCTTTGAAGTCACCAGACATCCTGCCTCCCCTGTCCTGGCTCCAGACTAACTACAGGGGGTATGCAGCCCTTTATGTGGAGGCAGGACACAGCCTATTCAAGTGTAATTAGGATCATTCTCAGCTCTGCCCTTTGATCCTGCAAGTGATGGCCCATCCTGGCACACCTAAGGTCTCTATTGTGTGTGGCTATCTATGAGGAATACACAAAGCCCAACTGTCAACTACACCCAGTCACGTGACCCAGAGACAGGCCACAGGCACTAAATGGCTAAGGCAGGAAAATGGCAAGTTTCTAAAAGTGGCGTTTTTAAACTTATAATAAAAAAATTACTTTACCATTAAATAGGGTTTTTCATTGCAATTCCAGAGACACCAAACATGACATAGCTACCTTCTCAAATTTGGAAATTACAGATGATTAAATGTAATACAAAGTCCCTTATATTTTCCTATGGAAGCGGTAGGTCACAGTGGCAGCTCGCAGAGGGAGTGCTGCGGGGCGGTGGGTGGGGTGGGGAGGGGGCTGGGTGGGGGGTAGTGGAGTCGGACATACGACAAGCAGGAGTAAGGTAAGTAAATAAATAAATAAAACTATTTACCTTGCGCTCGCTGCATCACCGATTTGACACTAACCTGCCTGAGGGCTGGTTAGCGCCTACCCTTGGGGTGACGTACATGCATTAAAAAAAGAAGGTTTTGGCCTGGCAAAAGGTTTATTTTGCCAGGTCGAAATGGCAGTTTAAAAACTGCACACACAAGCTGTGGGTGGCACAATAATTGCTGCAGGCCTGCTAGTAGAGTTTAATTTACAGGCCTTGAGTACACATAGTACCATTTTACTAGGGTTGTAAAAATAAATTAAATATGCCAATTGGGGATGAACCAATGTTACAATGTTATAAGGAGGGAGCACATGAACCTTAGCTCTGGATAGTACTGGTAAAACTTTTGGCGGCAGACCACCCTAAGGCTGACAGGACTAACATGTGTCTCCCCCAGCTGATAGTAGGGAGAACTCTCCAAACCCATGGGAGTTCTTGTCACTAAGGCAGAAGAACATTGATAGATCATCAGCATTGGCTTGGTCTGACCCAGGATGGTGTTCCACCATGAAGTCCATTCCCTATAAGGAGATGGACAACCTCAACAGTTTGGGATTTTCACCCCTAATTTGCAAGATCCATCTGAGAGGCCTGCAGTCTGTCTGAACCTGGAAGTGAGTTCCAAACAGGTATGGTCTCAGCTTCTTCAGTTCCCAGACCACAACAAAGGCCTCCCATTCAATCACACGCCACCTCTGTTCCCGGGAAAACGACCCTCTGTTAATGAAGGCTGCCGGTTGGTCTAGCCTTAGTCAGGGAAATAAATCCCAAAGGCAGCCTCTCAAAAGGGGAGAGTGCTTCCAGGTAGGGCAAACCACTGCCAATGCGGTGTGACAGTCTTATTTCCCTGACTAGGACTAATTTGGAAACAGGCTAAGTAAGCCCCCGATTCCCATCTTCCCTTGATTTACATCTCCTGATCCACACTGGGCAGCAAGCTCCAACTAAGCCTTCTTGGGCCTCATCTGACCCTTTCTTTTGCCCCCAGGATCCCTTCCCGGGACATCCTAAACTCACCTTGCTGAGACTCACAGACCGCCAACTCGCCCCTACCTATCGGGATCTACTGACCTGGACTTGCTACCAGCTCAGCAGTCTCAAAATAACTTGTGTAATCTCGTCCTGATGATGACCTGAAATCTCCCAGGTCAAAATGCCGTCAAGAAAGCACAGCATTCCTATGGCTTCTTGGGTCCATAACATGTCTCATATTAATTGTAACCCCACTGCTCATGTACCACTTTTAATCACGCCTTTGTTGCTATCACCATACCACGTGCCCCACTGAGCTGTTCACCTTTCATGAGCACAATGTGTGCACCTTTGTGATTACACCTACATTGAAGAAAGAGTATTGCTGTTTGAAAGTAATGTTTTTCTGCTACGACACCTAATACAGATTGTGATACTCAATTTTGGTGTCTCTGCCCTGTTTTTTTGTCTCCCTTATGTATTGATTTACATTTGTTTAACTGTCCTTCAAATAATACATGTTGAGACCTTGGTGTTTGTTACCACATTACCCGTGTCTCAACTGGGTTTACGGGATTCCTAGTGTTGTTTTTTTCCTACTTAAGCAGGTGGCACAGTAAGTGCTGCAGGCCCACTTGTAACATTTAATTTCACACCCTAGCAGTGGTAAAGTGTGCAGAGTCCTATGGCAAGCAAAAACGAGATCAGCAAAAATGGATGAGGAAGGCAAAACGTTTGGGGGAAGATCACCCTAAGTTCTGAGAGGTCTAACATTTTATATGTGAGTAAATTCATTTTTAAATGCAAATTCATGTTAAGTGCCGTGGTGAATTGGGCCATCAGAGAGAAGCTAGTCATGTACCATGTGTTGTTGTTAGTTAAGTATATTTTTGGATGTACATTTTTTTAGCTTCTTCCAGGGTATCTTGAGTATCCCTTACAAGTGATTACTTTGCCTATTTACTTTTTTTTTTTTTTTTTTACAAATCTTAGTGTTATTTTAGGAAATAGTGAGTTTCTAGTCTTACACAAAAAGTCCCTGACTTAAAACAGTACCATTTTGAATTGACTCCCTGCTACACCCAATTTTCCTGTTTGGAGATTAAGATGATAACACCAAAAGTAAATTTTTGAACACAACACTATGTAGGAAATGTCTCTTAGCCTTAAAACATTCTATTATATAACATCATAGTGAGTGTCCTATCAAACAGAGAGTTTGCTGAATACTTTATTACCCTTTTGAGCAATTATGTATTGTATGATATTTTCTGACAGAGTTGGCCTGGTGCTCTGTGTATCTCTATGCTACTAATGAAACTGCCCTCTCTTTTGCAGATCGTAGCATTTCACACATCTATGTAGGCATTTAATCAGTCACATTACACATTTTAATCACTTTCTAATTCACAGGGTCATGAATGTTAGCTGTGACATCAAAGGTAATGTGTTTCAAGGGAAGTGTATACCAGCTGCTTCTCTCTGGTAGACAAGTGCCATGTGTGCTTTCCCCAGCTGTTTCTACTGTGCCCATGGGATAGTGGGTGCCGCTCTGCAGCTGTTTCCTTGCATCAGGCAGCCATTTGCACTGTATTAATTCACTGTAGCAGCCACTCGTGCAGAGTTTAGATGCTGATGCAGGCCATTGGTGTTTCTCCATAGTTTTCCGGGTGTGGTCTATTACCTGTGCAAGTCAGGTCACAATTGTGCAAGGATACCCAAATATGGTTCTGTTTTGAGGGGTAATCCAGTTCATCTTTAGTTCTTGGAACGTTTTTGCAGTAATTCCTGTCAATTACAATCACGGATGATTTCTGCATAGGTGTTTGTTTTCTCTTTCTAACTGACTGCGTTAAATAGTACATAAGGGTGGTGTCAGTGCTCGGATTTTGCTTGACTTGTCAGCAGCAGTCGACGTCACCGGCCAACGCATTCTACGAGATACAAAATATAGGTGAGGCACTTCCTTTTTACCCGGAGAGCTGAATCACTTCTTTTACTTCTGTTGCTTAGACATTTACAAATGGAATGGATCTGCCCTATCCCCTCCGTTATTCAACATTTACTTTCCGCCACAAGCACATTTGCTTCATCTGCTGAGCATTACTATGTTCATGTGCAGTGATGACGCCCAGATAATGATGGATATCAGGAAGCTAAGTGCCACGGGTTCTTCGATACTGCTCTAACTCATGGGTGTTATTTCAGGGTGGAGACCATCAGCATCGTAAAGTATAGGGAAAATTAAAAAAGTTTATTAAACTAAAAAAATATTAAACATATTTTATGATAAATATTAATGTAGATTATTTGTTTATGTTTATTTTAAATATAGAACAAAATAAAAAATAGAGAACTATAAACATAATGTTGAGTCAAATCTTTAATTGATGTGAATATAATAAATTAAATGGACATCATTTTACTGAAGTTTAAATTGAAAAATAATTCCCACCTAATGTAAAACTAAATTTATTATGCATTTATACGTATTAAAACTGATGTTTAGAATGTATTCAAATTAATTTATTTATATATTAATAAAATTGATTATTACATTATTTGTTAAACACAAAAAGGTTATTAAAATATTTTAGAATTAAATTAAAAATATGTAAACAATTTATAAAGTTATTTTTAACATTAAATTATATTTATTTATATTTTTAACTATTTCAAATAACAAATTTAATTTAACATTATTTGCAATGCCATTTTATTTTAAGTTGCTACCTCTATTAAGTTCTACAGGCGGTTGTTGCACTACCACCAGGGGATGGCCAAGTGTGGTGCAAAACTTACTACTGTTTTTTTTATAGTAACGTACACTTATAAGTTAGGCCCCACTCCCTTTTTAAGGTGGTAGATACATGTAAGTTTCACTTTTTAAGTAACTCTACACTCATATTTTGAGAAACAGACAAAAGCTTTAAAGTTACTTGAAAATGTAAGAGCAATTGATACGTAAATATACTCGAAAGTGCAGGTTACCTTTGTGAATAGCCCTGTTAGACTGGGCTTTGGCAGAGTTTCTTGATCATGGTCAGATAGCTTTTTCTCCTTTCCTATCCTGCTCTTGATCCAATGGATTTTCTTCCAAGTCTTGCATTTGTCCCATCCAGGAGCATTTTGATATCTCAGCGTTCTGATTGGAGGATTTGTATCCTTTCACTGCATGCTTGAAGGGACATTTATTTCATTTGTTTTAAGCACTCCATGGGAGTGTTCCCTGTTTCTCTCTCTTTTTTTACTGCAACTCCCCCAACTCCCTCCCAGCCACCTTGAGCTCTTTTTTACCATCATTACCCATGAATAGCTGCATGGGAAGACAAATGTCCCAGCCATGCTTCACCCCTTGGCAATAAGTAGCACAAGGTAGCACACATTTCTACTTTGTGTTACTTTGGACTACTTTCTGGCACAAAAATGTAAATCCCAAAATCAACACTTTGTGCACGGTTGCATCACTTTAGTGACGCAAACCCAACGTAAAATGTTTGTAAATTTGCCTCACAAATTGTGCTTTGTTAGGTTAAGTCTAACTTAACTTGAAGCATTAATATATGATGTGCTCCTGGATCAATTGGCTAATCTGCAACAGTAAAAACAGTGAAACAAAATAGCATTTTGTAATATACTGTTTAGTTTAGTGCCTCATCGAGGATAAGAAGCGCTACATAAATGCATTTCTACTACATTGCAATACTTAAACTAAAATCCTAAAATCTTAAGTATAACCTTGATTACTATGTAACACGCAAGTTATTGTGTGTTGCACAAATGGTTACTATTGTAGCTACCAATGTAAATGCACACACACACACACACACACACACGCACACCCACACACACATATATATCATTGTCAATACTGATGCTACTAATGACCTAAAGTAAAGAAAACACACACACACATCATCAGTTTATCCCATGGCAACTTTTGCCGCATTGTACCTGTTATCAGCTCCTCCATTTAGAGATGAGCTGTGATATCTATTAAAAAGAATTGTCCGTGAACTATGCAGCCCAGGTGAACTTTGTTGCCTTGGAGGAATGACTCGGCCCAGGAATGACTCTAACAAAATGAATCAATTATTTAAACATTGGTGTGACCCAGACTAGGATATACTAAATCAGAATGAAATGACATTAGCTATGTCACAATTGGAGCCTGTCACGCTGGTCAGGGAGGAAAGGAGCCCCATCAGCCCCCTGCAGGCAGCTGCTTGTGAGCACACTCCTGCCTTCATTCAGGACAGGCTCTGTCATTCTAGTACACAGGCAGGAGAAACTGATGGAACCCTCCTGGAACCCAGTCCTGATTAATAATACCTGGTGGAAGTTGGATCTGGCCGGTTAACATCCCAGTCCAGCACTGTTCTATTGGAGTTAATAATAGAAATCTGCTCCCCATGGGTCTAACAATTTAGCACACAAAAATTACTTCAGACTATATTTGTGCTAAACATGTTCTGACATACGACCTCCAAACAGATTGCCAGCTTTGATATAGTTGAAAAGCCATTGGATTTCCATTACAGCTATACAGTTTCAATAAATGTGAAAATTTCACAGTCTTACATTTTACGTATCTTAGAGTATGGTGGAGACATTCTTTTGGAGCGTGTAATAGAGTTAAAAGAAAAATGAGGTAGGACAGGAGTATATTAACAATGAATATTTGTTGCTTATATATTGTAGTTGCCAAAATATTATAATTATGACATAATATTGAAAACAATTAAGCAAACATGAGCTAGCATATGGATCATCAAGTCAAAGGCTTGCTGCTTTGTTCAAACCCTAAGCCGCAGCTCATCAGTTTGAAGGCTGGCTGGACTGGCTCAGGCATGGATCCTTCCAAGTTTTTTACCATTCATTTGGAATGTAATCCTCAGAGCATAAACAGAGATAAATTGTAGCAGCAAAAGTCTAATAAATCAAGCTAAAACATTATGCATTCTGATACCTATTTTAACTGAGATAGAGGGCACTGTATTTGTTGACAAATACATAGTGGACTCACTTTCTGAGTAATTAAATTCTACCTGCTGAAACATAAAGACATGAAGATACAATAACGATCAGTTGAAAGGTGAATATTTAGTCATCTGACTACTGTTGTGCCTGATACATACCTCTCACAGATTTCAGATTGGCACCGTTCCACTATGAAAAAAAAAAAGAAAGAGATAGCTGAACTGTTAGTTCGGGGGTCTTTTGCAGATTTGCAAATCCGCAAAAGATCCATGAACCCATGTAAAATAATAAAGGAACATCAATCGGCGAGGGAGCCTTTCTCCGTTGCATCTTCATGAATCCTCTGTGCTGTGACTGGTTGGCCATCAGAGGGCAATGTCTTTTTTGGTCATCATTGCCCAATGTGATTCACCAAGCAATGTGTTCAGAAAAGATAAGGCAAAAGGGGCAGAGTGAACATACGCTGACCCCCAGGGCAATGGGGGAACCCCCAGATAGACCCCGTCATCAAAAAACATTTTAAAATGTTAACTTTTTTCACTGGGTTTAGGCATAGAATGCATGGAATTGTAGATTCTTGAGTCTTCCTAGATCCCTCGGATCCTCATGGGGTTCTCAGGATTTGTAAACCCGACACTGAATCAATGAATTATGAAAAAAACACTTTAAAAAAGCGAGATTGGTGAACCTCATCTGTGCTCAGCCTATGGCTGTGCGCAGAGGGTCATTGGCACTTAAGGAGGTTGGACATGTTCAATGGCCATAGGCAATTCCCTGCATCACTGTCTGCTGCTCACTGCCAAAGGCTCTGTGCAGTGCGGGTTTGGCTGCTCACAATGGGTTGGTTATAGAGCCTGAGTAAAAGGCCATGCCCTGCTGCCAACCCATGCACCGAAGGTTTACTATTCCTGGGATTTGGGGACAGGGCCTCTGCCCAGACCACCCTGCACATGACCAAAGGACCTGTGCAGTGGGGTTGCTCACCCCGGGAGGATTTGTGCATAGGGCCAGGCTAAAGGTCAGTCTCTGCAGCCAACCCATGCTTCGTAAAACCAATGACCATGGTCAATGGGAATCCGTCGCCTACTGTGGGTTGGATGCAGCCAACAGGTAACCCAGTCTGTGTGTAGCAAAAGATCATGCACAATAGAGATGGGGCTACTTTATTAGGAGTTGTTTGTAGTAAATCATAAAGCAAATCCATGAAATTCACTGAAAAGCATAGTTAAAGTGAAGTTAATTTTGGGATTCATTATAACATCTTGACACGTGTACAAAACACATCTGAAATTGACTTAACAAACAAACAGCTAAAGTACAGCTATGGTTACAAACAACCACTGAAATCAACTGTTATGGTTAGCTGGGCAAACCATAACTCCCACAATAACCTTGCAAACTATGACTTGGACACCAAATGCAATGCTACGACTCATTACATTTATACCCATAGGTAACAACGCTGATTGGTGTTGGTGTGTAAGTTATGGTTTGCATGGCCGCTTTGTGAGTTATGGATTGTGGAGCTAACCATGATTGTCTAACGTCAGTGGTTTTTCAGTTTTAATTTGTAACTATAAGTGAATTTCAGAGGGTTTTTTAAATCTTTTGTTAACATATGTTAGGGTGTCATAACCAATACCATCACTTAGAATTATCTGTAGTTTTCAGTGAATTTTCGTTCTTTTTGATGATATACTGTATTCAACTTCCCTTCTGTGCACAGTGAGGTGGGGGTTTGACCTGAGGGCCTGGCCCTAGGCAGCCAAACTGTTCTGAGGCGCCAACCCTGATCGTAACCAGTCTTCAGCCGGATGAAGTGGTGGTTTGGTTACATGGCCACCCAATCGGGATTGGCTAACCAACAGCAGACAGCTAACCAAACAACAACCACTGTTTTTGACTCCTCTCTTTAAGTGTTCCCATATTGATGAATTTGAATAAAACTCAACACACTAAGGGCCAGATGTATGAAGGAACATTTTTGCGAGTCCTTAATTGCGATTTTTAGAGAATCGCAATTAAGGACTCGCAAAATGCTATGTAGGTAGGAATCGCAATAATAATTGCAATTCCTAAACATTCCTTAATTGCGTATCGCAAATTGCGATTCGCAATTAAGGAATCCCTTCCCATTCATTCCTATGGGCAAGGAGGCCCATAGGAATGAATGGGAATTGCATGCGCAAATTGCGAGTACCCAATAGGTACTCGCAAATTGCGCATGCAATTGCAAGGGTGTCAAAAGGACACCCTGTTGCACCCCTGAAATGTGCATGTGTGCACATGTGGCGCACATACATGCCCTAAGGGCACGTCTGTGCGCCACATGGCACTTTGAAAAATGCCAAAATTTGCATTTTTCAAAGAAAATGCATATTACCACCAACTTGAAGTTGGTGGTAATTTGCGATTTCTTAAACCAGAAATCGCACAACTTGGGTGCTTCCTGCATTGCATTTAAGGCATCGCAATTTGCGATTCCTTAAATGCATTCGCAAAATAGGGAATCGCAAATTTTGCTATTCCTTATTTTGCGATTGGGATTTTTCTTCTCTACATTGCACAATGCTATTTTGCGAACGCAAATGCTGAAATTCTGCGAATTTCAGCGTTTGCAATCGCAATTTATCTTGCTACACCTGGCCCTTAGTGTACACTAACTATGGTTAGTGTCTTTCAAGTATTGCGCAGAGCTGTAAAACTGTAAAACTGTGCCTTAACGTCCCCTCCGCATAATATACTGTTTCTGCCAATTCTCTCCTGAGCTTCCTGCTTTCTGCATCTAAAAGACTGGTTTCCTGCACCAAGGTAATATCTGGGTGCATAGTGAAGGGAAGAGAGTACTTTTTCCTTTGAAAAAAACAGGTCAACTGTTGCAAAGTCATCCTGTGCCCTGGGCACCCCCCAACTTTTTGCTGACTGGTACTGGTGGTAACTGACTCTGACTGACCCTGGGCTTTGCCTAACCAGGCCCAGGGCCAGTGCTATGCTGAAAACACTTAGAATACAGTGAAAACACCTACATACACTAGGGTACACTATGGGTTGGGGGACCCCTGTGATTGCCATGACCTACCCTATAAGACCCTAGTACATAATAGGGCAGGGGGGTTGAAACTACCTATCAGTCCCTAGTATATAGTAGGGCATGGCAGTTCAGAGGCCAGTAGCCTTTTCTGCACTTGCATGTGTGCACTGCTGAAGCCTGAGGTCAGTTTGAAAGCAGCCCTGGGTTCCATGACTGCTTGTAAAAACTAAATTGTGCCCAAACTCGACTTTGGTGTTTGGGGCACTTAAAAATGGATAACCTACAATGTTTTGGCATATTAGGAACCCCCAGTGTCTCCCCTAGGTGTCCCACGGGTGGGGGGGTCAGGTATGTATAAGGTGGACCCTTATAAAATGAGTTTTATATGCCCTGGGTTAAGTGAAATTTCACATTTCACTCCCCACATTGTGATAAAGTACTGCCCAAATTCGACTTTGATGCTAGGAGCACTGTGGAGGGAGGATCTGCAATATTTCTACAGATTCAGAACCCCTAAAATCTCCCCTAGGTGTTCCATGGGGTGGGGGTCCTGCAGATATAGTCGGAGTACTTATAAAATATGCTTTTGTAAGTCCTGGTGCTGGAAAAATGGCCCAAGTCATTTTTCCCATTGCAAATCCCATGCCACATAGGTTAACATGGCAAGAAGTTATTAACTAATAACTCCTGACAGGAGAATGATAGAACTTCCATTCAAAGACTTCCCAGAATGGTAGTGATAAATCCAACAATATGATATTGTTGAATTTCTCCTAAAATGTACAGACAAGAAGTTATAAGACTTTCTTGTTTGTAGGTCCAGATTCAGCCTTCCAGTGGTCTGTCCTGATTGGTCAGAGTTAAGTGGATTAGCCAGGCTGCTTTGAAGAGGTGATAAAGAGCCCCTGGGGTTAACCAGCTCTGCTGGGAGGGCAGTGTGCTGCAACACAGGAATGCCAGAGCAGGGGGAGGAGTCGTAAACCATCGTCGTCAAAGGAAAGGGGAAGGTCTCAGTGTCAGTTACCACTCTACTCTTTTGACCCCAAGCCAGAGCTAGGATTAAGGAAGGAATGAGCAGATGCAAGGGGGAGAGTCTATGGAAATTAGCCATCCTAGGGGTGTGTTTAGCCAGCTCATACCTCCCTGCTGGAAAATCAGCCATTATGAATTTGGAAGATTTGATGCACTCTGGGACAAAATAATACCACACTCTACAGGATGTGGTCATATCTTTGGGGAGTTACCCTGCCCCCATTGGTCAGGAGTGACCTCCTGCTTGACCCAGAGAACTTGGAATAAGTATCTGAGAGAGACAAAGCCTCTCAGATCTGCTGCTTGAAACATAAGAAAGCAAGACGTGGTGCCATGCTGAGAAGTTTAATGTGCAATTTCTAAGGCCTGCCCTCTGAAGACTGCGCTATCTGGAACTACAGCCCTGTGGACTACCTTGCTGTAAAAGAACTAAAGAGTGGAATCCCTGCAAGCTACAGGTTAACAGAGCTCACCTGGAACATCACCACCTAGAATCCTCAAACTGGAAAACTACCAGTGGATTTGTAAGGGTTTTGTCCAAGTGGATTGTGGGAACTGAAGTCCTCAACTTTCAAGGACCATCTTGGAGCTTCCAGACCCTTGGAGTGAGTTTGAGACCCTTTGGGGAACTTCAGGAGGAAGTTCCAGGAGTTTGGAGAACTTTGGAGCAACTTTGGAAAAAAGCTCCATAAGGGGACCGACTCATCCTGGTCAGCCAAGCCGCCTGCCTTCAACCGCGAGTCGGCCAAGCCATACAGGTTCGTCCCACTGAAAGCTCCATAGGTCCGACTTCCAGAGTTTGACCAGGAGTAGAAGAAATCCGAGGCCGGCGAACCCTCACCGAATCCGGCCTGGTGAAGAGCATCGAGGGACCCAACGAGAAAAAGCTCCAGAAAAGTTTCTAACTCCGAAGGTAAAAACTGTGACCAGGACCTACAGCGAGGGATAGCCGCTCAGGGCTCCATCGCGGTCGGCCTGAAACTTTGACTTTGAGCCGGTCTATCGCGACCAGATCTCCCAATATGGTGCTATAGGTTTCTAAGTGCTATAAAGTGATACATCTTTAAAAATTCATATCTCCGGTTCCCTACATTGTATTTTTGTCGTTTTGGTGTCATTTTAAAGATAAAAATATTTCCTATTTTTATAAATTGGTGTTGGGTTTTTATTGTGCATTGTGTCTTAATTATTTACTGAATTGGTGTTTTTAAATGCTTTACATACCTGTCTTTGAAGTTAAGCCTGCCTGCTCGCAGTCAAGCTACCAAGGGTTGAGCATGGGAATAATTTTCTAAGACCTATGCTGAGTCCTATCATGTGTTAGTGGCCTTATTGCAAGTGGCAGATATACATTTGCCCCTTCTAATAATCCACTTTCCAACATTTGGTGCTCAGCGGTGTGGATGAGGACTTGTGTTTAAAAAAGTACACCTTTCAGTAAAGTGAATTAAGATTGTAAAAATCCTCTAAATTGCCTTAGAACAAAACTTTTGAGTTTGATTTTTGGAATTTGGACTAAACTGTTTTTAATCCATTGTTTTGATTTTTCCAAATTGTTCTAAGTCTGTTGTGCCTAGTTGTTGTGACCCAAAACTAGGGAACCATGGAGCTGGACCTGGCTAAACTGACCCAGTTCAAGATGGCTGATCTTAGGGTACAGTGTAGGCTTAGGGTGCTGCCTGCTTCCAAGAAGCTTAGGAAGGCAGGGTTGATTGAGTCCCTAAAGCCCTGGGCTGGGGTAGCTGAGGAGAGTCAAGGGGGGATAGAGGGTGTCCCCCACAACCTCATCCAAGAGGAGGGGAAGGATGATGCCTCTTCCATTTTCTCTAGTGTTAGCCATATGATTCCAGATGGTGGGAGGGGGAAGGGTCCCTTACTCAGGAACCACCACTGTCCCTTGCAGAGAGACAGCTTGAGGCTCAATTAGCTTTGATAGCTTTGGAGCAGAGGAAACTGGAATTGGCTGAGAAGAGATGGGAGAGGGAGGAGGCGTCGAAAAGAAATGGTGGCAGTGAAAATGATGAAGATTTTGAAATGCCCAGGGGTGGTGCATTTGATCATAAACATCCCAAGGGTATAGTGCCCAAGTACACTGAGGGGGATGACATTGACAAATGGCTAGCAGCTTTTGAGAGAGCCCTTAGAATGAGTAGGGTCCACTCTAAGTATTGGGGTGCACTCCTGTGGGAGTTGATTCCAGTAGCTTGGAGGGATAGGCTTCTGACCCTGAAGGGAGAGGAGGCAGAATCATACCCCCAGATGAAGGCATTTTTAGTCAAGAGATTTGGTCTGACTCCAGAGCAGTACAGGAAGAAGTTTAGAGGCACCCAGAAATTGAGTTTGAAGTCTTGGGTAGACTTTGTGGACGTTTCAGTGAAGGCAATGGAAGGCTGGATTGTTGGTAACAAAGTTGACACATTTGCGGGATTGTATAATTTGTTTTTGAAAGAACATATTTTGGCTCATTGTGCAGAAGAGAAGTTACGCCAGTATCTAGTGGACTCTAAGCTGACAGACCCCAGAGAGCTGGGGGAAGCAGCTGATGAGTGGGTGAGAACCCGGGTTTCCATTCAGCACCAGGGGGGTGACCAAAAAAAAGGAGGACAGGTCCTTCCCCAGATGAAAGCCCAAGGAAAAGTCAAAATCAGAAGGAGTCCTTTAAAGACCCACAAAAACCTGAACAAGGAGGGGGGGCTCCGAGCCAACTTAAATTCAAAGGGAGGGGTTATCATGGAAAGAATGGTAGGTTCTTTGATCCCTCAAAGGTGGGTAAGTGCTTTGACTGTAACCAGCCAGGGCACAAGCAGGGAGATGATGTCTGCGCCAAGAAGCTTCCCCCTAAGGGGCCAGCCCATGGGATTGCCAGTGTAAGTATAGGGGTGGAGAGTGGTGCCCCAGAGAAGGGTAGTCAAGTGGTGGAAGCCACCTTAGTGTCCCTGGGTGGGGTGAATATTGCAACCCTTGCTGCCTTACCTCCAAACATGGACAAGTACAGGCAGTGGCCTAAAGTGAATGGGACTGAGGTTGAGGCTATCAGAGACACTGGGGCTAGTGTAACTATGGTCCTGGATGAGCTGGTGCCTCCAGAAATGTTGCTACCTGGTGAGTTTCACCAGGTGACTTATGCAGACAGCACTACCAAACTCCATCCTATGGCTGTGGTGGATTTGGAATGGGGAGGTGTGACAGGCCCTATGAAGGTAGCTGTGTCTAAGGTGCTCCCAGTCCAGTGTTTACTGGGCAACGATCTTGAAGCCTCTGTGTAGTCAGAGGTGGAGAGAGGACTCCATATGAAAATATTGGAGCTCCCTGAGTGGGTATGTGCTGTGACTAGGTCACAGACTAGCCAAAAGGGAGGGGCTGGACACTTGGACCCTGGAACAAAGGGCCAAGCATCCAAGGACAAGGGTACTGGGCCTGGTGAGCCAGCCCAGGGAACTCCAGAGGTGCAGGAAGAATCTAACCCTGATGGGGAAGATCTGGCCTCTGAGGGAGGGACTCCATCCCTGCCAGAGCTGTCAGATATGGCAGAACTGACAGGAGCAGGTGGACCCTCCAGAGAGGAGCTCAGTAAGAGACAGAGAGACTGTCCCACCCTTGAGAGCTTGAGGCGGATTGCCTCTAAGCAAGAGGAGGGGGATGACAGTGGGTTTCATAGAATCTACTGGGAAGATGGACTGCTTTATACTGAGGCCAGAAACCTCAAGGAGGGGGCCACCGGGAGGTTGGTGGTGCCCCAGAAGTACAGAGAGTTCATCCTGACTTTGGGTCATGATATCCCCTTGGCAGGACATTTGGGACAGACAAAGACATGGAACCGGTTGGTGAACCATTTCTACTGGCCCCAGATGTCTGAAAAGGTAAAGGAGTTTTGCAGCTCCTGTGTTACCTGTCAGGCCAGTGGCAAGGCAGGGGGCAAGACAAAGGCTCCCCTAATACCACTGCCAGTGGTTGGGGTTCCTTTTGAAAGGGTGGGGATGGACATTGTTGGTCCCCTGGACACACCTACTGCATCAGGGAATAAGTATATCTTAGTGGTAGTGGACCATGCCACTAGGTACCCTGAAGCAATCCCTCTTAGAACCATTGATGCCCCAGCAGTGGCTAGAGCACTGCTTGGTGTGTTCACCAGAGTGGGTTTTCCAAAAGAGGTGGTATCAGATAGGGGAACAAACTTTCTGTCCAGCTATCTGACTGCTATGTGGGATGAGTGTGGTGTTAACTACAAGTTCACCACCCCCTATCACCCACAAGCAAATGGTCTTGTTGAGAGATTCAACAAAACCCTGAAGGGCATGATAAATGGGTTGTCAGAGAAACTCAGGAGGAGATGGGATGTTCTCCTCCCATTCTTACTGTTTGCCTACAGGGAGGTGCCACAGAAAGGGGTTGGTTTCAGTCCCTTTGAGTTGTTGTTTGGACACCCTGTGAGGGGGCCATTGAGCCTGCTGAGAGAGTCTTTAGAGAAGCCTCTTAAAGAAGCAAAGGACAATGTGCTTGACTATGTGCTAGGCCTGAGATCTAGAATGGCAGAGTACATGTACAAGGCAAATAGGAAACTGGAGGCCAGCCAGGAGCTCATGAAGCACTGGTATGATCAGAAGGCTACTATGCCTGAGTATATTCCAGGACAATTGGTGTGGGTGTTGGAGCCTGTGGCTCCCAGGGCCCTCCATGACAAGTGGAGTGGGCCCTATCAAATCTTACAAAAGAAGGGTGAGGTTACCTATTTGGTTGACCTTGGCACCCCCAGGAACCCTCATAGGGTCCTTCAGGTGAATAGATTGAGACCCCACCATGACAGGGCAGACATGACCATGTTACTGGTCACTGATGAGGGTGTGGAGGAGGAAACTGAGCCTGTGCCCGACCTCCTCTCCACTAATGTGCAAGATGGGTTTATGGAGGGGGTTGTACTCTCTCCCAAGTTGACAGACCAGCAGCACAGAGACTGTAAGCAAGTGCTGGAGCAGTTTGCTGGCCTGTTCTCTTTGCCCCTAGGCATCACTGAGTGGTGTGTGCACCACATTGACACTGGTGACAGTTTACCTGTCAAAAATAAACTGTACAGGTTGTCTGACCATGTCAGAGCCAGCATTAAAGCTGAGGTTGCTAAGATGCTGGAATTGGGGGTAATTGAACCGTCTGAGAGTCCCTGGGCCAGTCCAATGGTGCTGGCACCCAAACCTAATCCTCAAGGGGGACCCAAGGAGTTAAGGTTCTGTGTGGACTACAGAGGATTGAATGCAGTCACCAAGACTGATGCTTACCCTATACCTAGAGCTGATGAACTCATTGACAGGTTAGGGGCTGCTAAGTACCTGAGTACTTTTGATTTGACTTCAGATTACTGGCAGATTGCCCTCACTGATGGAGCAAAGGAGAGGTCAGCATTCTCCACACCAGAGGGACATTATCAATTCAAGGTAATGCCCTTTGGCTTAAAGAATGCACCTGACACCTTCCAAAGGTTGGTGAACAGGGTCTTGTCTGGGTTGGAACAGTTCAGTGCAGCTTACCTGGATGATATAGCTGTATACAGTTCTACCTGGGGGGATCACTTAAGCCACCTAAGGGAAGTGCTTCATGCCATGCAGCAGGCAGGCCTGACTATTAAGGCAAGTAAGTGCCAAATAGGGCAGAGTTATGTGTTGTACCTGGGCCACCTGGTAGGTGGGGGCCATGTACAGCCTCTCCCAGCTAAAATCCAAACTATTTTGGATTGGACAGCTCCTGTTACCCAGACTCAGGTCAGGGCATTCCTTGGACTGACAGGGTAATATAGAAGGTTTGTTCAGAATTATGGGACCATTGTGGGGCCCCTAACAGAACTCACTTCTAAGAAGAGGCCCAAAAAGGTGAATTGGATCCCGGAGTGTTAGAAAGCTTTTGACACTCTGAAAGCTGCTATGTGTTAAGCACCAGTGTTGCTGGCCCCTGACTACACAAAATAATTTGTGGTTCAGACAGATGCTTCAGAGCAAGGGATTGGGGCAGTGTTGTCACAGCTAAATGAAGAGGGCCTTGATCAGCCAGTTGCCTTAATTAGCAGGCGACTTCTTCCCAGAGAGCAGAGGTGGAGTGCCATTGAGAGAGAGGCTTTTGCTGTGGTTTGGTCCCTGAAAAAGTTAAGACCATATTTGTTTGGGACTCACTTTCATGTTCAAACTGAACACAGGCCTCTCAGATGGCTCATGCAGATGAGAGGGGAGAATCCCAAGCTGTTAAGGTGGTCCATTTCCCTACAGGGAATGGACTTTACAGTGGAACACAGACCTGGGGTTGCCCATGCAAATGCAGATGGACTTTCCAGGTTTTTCCACTTAGCTGATGAGGACTACCACGGTGTAGGTTAGTAACCCATCACCTTTCGTTTGGGGGGCTATGTTGCAAAGTCATCCTGTGCCCCGGGCAACCCCCAACCTTTTGCTGACTGGTACTGGTGGTAACTGACTCTGACTGACCCTGGGCTTTGCCTAACCAGGCCCAGGGCCAGTGCTATGCAGAAAACACTTAGAATACAGTGAAAACACCTACATACACTAGGGTACACTATGGGTTGGGGTACCCCTGTGATTGCCATGACCTACCCTATAAGACCCTAGTACATAATAGGGCAGGGGGATTGAAACTACCTATCAGTCCCTAGTATATAGTAGGGCATGGCAGTTTAGAGGCCAGCAGTCTTTTCTGCACTTGCATGTGTGCACTGCTGAAGCCTGAGGTCAGTTTAAAAGCAGCCCTGGGTTCCATGACTGCTTTTAAAAACTAAATTGTGCCCAAACTCGACTTTGGTGTTTGGGGCACTTAAAAATGGATAACCTACAATGTTTTGGCATATTAGGAACCCCCAGGGTCTCCCCTAGGTGTCCCAGGGGTGGGGGGGTCAGGTATGTATAAGGTGGACCCTTATAAAATGAGTTTTATACGCCCTGGGTTAAGTGAAATTTCACATTTCACTCCCCACATTGTGATAAAGTGCTGCCCAAATTCGACTTTGATGCTAGGAGCACTGTGGAGGGAGGATCTGCAATATTTCTACAGATTCAGTACCCCTAAAATCTCCCCTAGGTGTTCCATGGGGTGGGGGTCCTGCAGATATAGGCGGAGTACTTATAAAATATGTTTTTGTAAGTCCTGGTGCTGGAAAAATGGCCCAAGTCATTTTTCCCATTGCAAATCCCATGCCACAAAGGTTAACATGGCAAGAAGTTATTAACTAATAACTCCTGACAGGAGAATGATAGAACTTCCATTCAAAGACTTCCCAGAATGGTAGTGATAAATCCAACAATATGATATTGTTGAATTTCTCCTAAAATGTACAGACAAGAAGTTATAAGACTTTCTTGTTTGTAGATCCAGATTCAGCCTTCCAGTGGACTATCCTGATTGGTCAGAGTTAAGTGGATTAGCCAGGCTGCTTTGAAGAGGTGATAAAGAGCCCCTGGGGTTAACCAGCTCTGCTGGGAGGGCAGTGTGCTGCTACACAGGAATGCCAGAGCAGGGGGAGGAGTCGTAAACCATGGTCTTCAAAGGAAAGGGAAGGCCTCAGTGTCAGTTACCACTCTACTCTTTTGACCCCAAGCCAGAGCTAGGATTAAGGAAGGAATGAGCAGATGCAAGGGGGAGAGTCTATGGAAATTAGCCATCCTAGGGGTGTGTTTAGCCAGCTCTTAACTCCCTGCTGGAAAATCAGCCATTATGAATTTGGAAGATTTGATGCACTCTGGGACAAAATAATGCCACACTCTACAGGATGTGGTCATATCTTTGGGGAGTTACCCTGCCCCAATTGGTCAGGAGTGACCTCCTGCTTGACCCAGAGAACTTGTAATAAGTATCTGAGAGAGGCAGAGCCTCTCAGATCTGCTGCTTGAAACTTAAGAAAGCAAGACGTGGTGCCATGCTGATAAGTTTGATGTGCAATTTCTAAGGCCTGCCCTCTGAAGACTGCGCCATCTTGAACTACAGCCCTGTGGACTACCTTGCTGTAAAAGAACTAAAGAGTGGACTCCCTGCAAGCTACAGGTTAACAGAGCTCACCTGGAACATCACCACCAAGAATCCTCAACCTGGAAAACTACCAGTGGATTTGTAAGGGTTTTGTCCAAGTGGATTGTGGGAACTGAAGTCCTCAACTTTCAAGGACCATCTTGGAGCTTCCAGACCCTTGGAGTGAGTTTGAGACACTTCGGGACCCTTTGGGGAACTTAAGGAAGAAGTTCCAGGAGTTTGGAGAACTTTGGAATAAAGCTCCATAAGGGGACCGACTCAACCTGGTCAGCCAAGCCGCCTGCCTTCAACTGCGAGTCGGCCAAGCCATCCAGGTTCATCCAGCAGAAAGCTCTGTAGGTCCGACTTCCAGAGTTTGGCCGGGAGTAGAATAAATCCGAGGCTGGCGAACCCTCACCGAATCCGGCCTGGTGAAGAGCATCGAGGGACCCCACGAGAAAATGCTCCAGAAAAGTTTCTAAATCCGAAGGTAAAAACTGTGACCAGGACCTACCGCGAGGGATAGCCACTCAGGGCTCCATCGCGGTCGGCCTGAAACTTTGACTTTGAGCCGGTCTTTCGCGACCAGATATCCCAATATGGTGCTATAGGTTTCTAAGTGCTATAAAGTGATAAATCTTTAAAAATTCATATCTCCGGTTACCTACATTGGATTCTTGTCGTTTTGGTGTCATTTTAAAGATAAAAATATTTCCTATTTTTATAAAGTGGTGTTGGATTTTTTTGTTCATTGTGTCTTAATTATTTACTGAATTGGTGTTTTTAAATGCTTCACATACCTGTTTTTGAAGTTAAGCCTGCCTGCTCGCAGCCAAGCTACCAAGGGTTGAGCATGGGAATAATTTTCTAAGACCTATGCTGAGTCCTATCATGTGTTAGTGGCCTTATTGCCAATGGCAGATATACATTTGCCCCTACTAATAATCCACTTTCCAACATCAACCCATTGAGGTAAGTCTGCATACATAGAGAAGAGAACTTCTGCTGAGCCATATCATAAAGAAGAGAGCTTCTGCTGAGCCATATCCCAGAATTACATTTATAGCATTCCAAAAAAGGAAGAGTGGCGGGGGCAGAGGGTTGCCATATAGAGATGTGAGTGAAGTGGGGCGTTTGTGATTAAAATCAATCAGAATTATTTCCAGGGAGAATTCTAATGAATACTAAAATCTACTTATTAGTATCAATGCGAACAAGTATGCATGACCACTACATTCCTGACCATAATGGTGAGAACCGTGCAGTCTATACTTTCAGTGATACTTAGTGTGGGAGCAGGCACATTTCCAGGTGACTTTTGGTAGCCCAAGCGTGATACTCCCCCACCATGAAGTGATTCATCGGAATATCACTATCCCTCAACTTCTATGGGGAAAAAGATAATAGTCTGTTGATTCAGTATGAGCCCCACTCTGAATACAGTCCTAATGCTGCAGCAAGGAAGCATCAAATATTATTCCTGAGAGCTAGGACCCTATAAAACCATTGAGAACTTACCAAAGCACTCAGTATCCCATGTGCTAACCTTTGAATCCAACTGATATCCAGGCTTCTGGATTGTCCTAAGCTACTGGCTTTAGTCACCTGTTTGCATCTCAGCTGTGCACAGATCTTCCATCCCTAGAGCAGACCTAAACCCATGGCCCCGGGTAGAATTCCATCTAAGTTACAAAAAAGTAGGTGCACATTTGATATAAGGCGTAACTGGAAACCCTGTGTGCCAGTTATCCAAAAAGTTTATCAGGGTGCTTTCAGGGGAGATTTTGACTTATTTCTTGCTGTAGAATAA
Organism: Calotriton arnoldi; assembly: GCA_963921515.1. Taxonomy (NCBI): domain Eukaryota; kingdom Metazoa; phylum Chordata; class Amphibia; order Caudata; family Salamandridae; genus Calotriton; species Calotriton arnoldi. Next base: position 1,245,476 of record CAWUFW010002391.1, on the reverse strand, counting down.
TGGCTTGACTATGCAATCAATCAGTTAATCAATCAATGTGAGCTTTATTTGGTTCTTTGAAAAGGACCATAAAAGCAAGATACCGAAAAAGCAAACAATATAGGAACAGAAACAGTGTAAAATAGACCAAGCATACACAGATACAGTAGTACATACAAGGTTAAAAACGTCAAACGCAGATTACATAATAAGAATCGTTTAAAAAGGTTTAAAAGGATTATGTAAAAAATCGGACCCGAATGATAAAAGTCAACCCTTAGTCACAAGCTTTCCTCAATCCCATGGCAACTTTTAAAAAAACAGACCACATTTAAAACAGCTTCATCTGATAACTATTGTGAGTAAAGGGCCGGTCGCACTTGAGAGAAATTCATTCTTTTTAAAAGGAAATAATGTACGTCTTCCTTGGAACCTCATAAAATTTGCAAAACATAATAAAATGCAAGGTGTCCTGCAGGGACAGATTGTTGCAGCCGCAGGGCTGAAGTGTTTGGCCTCTGTTATCCCCAGAGGAAATGCTAATAAAAAGTGCAAGAGGTCCAGTCGAAATCTAGTTTACAGTAAACGATCGTACCTGCTTTTAGCTTTCAATAAATATGGATCAGTAGATGGGACAGATTTCAACAAAAGGTGGGCACGCACACAGGGTTTCAGTAGGGCTGGCCCTTCTCTGGAAACAGATCTAAGCCTAAGGTAGTTTTCTTCTCCCCATTCATGATCCGTCCTAACAATAACCTTCGGAGAGCCAAACAACTCACACCTACCTAGGCTCTGAAAGATATCCTTAATGTACTTAAGCCAGTGGATGTGCTGTGACCGATCAAGGGACATACAATCCTTTAATATATCCTTGTTCAATTTGGCCTCAGGCCTGGTCCATATATCGTGATAGAGAAAGGGGGCGAAAAGCTGTAACGTCCGTTATGTATCCAACCCCACACTCATGCAGGGCCGGACTGGCTACCGGGCGTTTTGACATGCTGCCGAGCTGGGGGCTGATGTCACTGCGGTGGGGGCTAATTTCGTTGATGGAGACCTGCGTGTGCTTCGAAATAAACAAAGCAAAACGAATTTCGTTCAGCACACGCAGGTCCCCATCAACGAAATCAGCCCCAGCTCGGTAGCATGCCAAAACGCCCGGTAGCCAGTCCGGCCCTGCACTCATGTACAAAGAGTGTAGGGGAACTGTGCAGGACACACAAGAGGCATTTTAGGAAAGATTTTTCGAGGGTCTGAAGTTCAGCCAGATTAACATACCCCCAAAACTCACTCCCATAAACTGCCTTAGAGATACATTTTGCCTGGTAAATCTGTAATAGGGCTTTAATCGGACTCCTTCCAGTTCTTGAAGCAAAATTAAACACATCAACATTTGCTCTTGTAAATTCCTCCATCCTGCTCACAAGAAGTCGCCAAGATAGCGAGGAACCAGATAACAATCCCAAATAAGAAAAGACTCTCATCTTTGGGAGAACACTGGACTCTAGTAGCGTGAATGCTCCTGGATACCCAGACATGTGGGCTAAGGAAAATTACATGCTATCTGAAGTGCAGTACGGTTTCTGCTCCATGAGGTCCACAGTGGTCCAGTGTTTGAATCTTTATATGGCCTAGGCAAATATACCACGACCCGCACTGGTTCAATATATTTGTGGTTTATGGATTTTGCCTCTGAGTTAACCGAGAACAATTGTGGGAGATCATGTTATCCATGTCCTTTTTTAAGAGATCTGCATAGGAACACTATGGTCTCGGTGCGTTACTCCAGAGACCTTAGATGCTCACAAATGTTTGCCATCAAAAGAGGGGTATAACAGGGCGGTATCCTGGCCCCTTTTCTATTTCATTTATATATTAATAAATTGGAGCAGGCTTTGATTGACACTAATACAGATTGTCCACAATTGGGGCCCGGTGTTTACCAGTGCTCTTATATGCGGACAATGCTGTCATCATGGCCAAAAACCACCAGGGGGTTACAGTCCTTACTGAATTATTTCACCAACTTTATAGAGGACCTGGATTTATTGATCAATGTAAATAAATCATTTGTGACGGTGGCTGGTCCTCACGTGGCTTGACTATTCATTTTTGGACTTAGAATCCCAAAACCCAGTGACTTTAACTGTTGCGATGCATCCATTTTAGCTCAGTTAAATGTATCCAAATCTTTCTTTAGTTGTCCAATATCATTAAAGTATACCTATCACAAGTTATAAGCATGATTGATGGATTTAATAGGCTATAACGGATGTCTATTTTCTTCATTCTCGGTATGAGAGCCAAAAACGGTTTCCGTTGCTGCATGGTTTTGGATGACAATTCTTACCAGATGAAGATGTTGTGCTCCTGTAGGCTAATAGACTGTTACTTTGCTACCTGGACATCTTGCTGTGCCTAATGATGATGCGGAAAACAGGAGATAACTTGTCTTGGGCCTTCTCTACTGTTGTTATTTCACTACCATATCCCGTATATATCTTTGAAGCTCCAATGGTGGATGAAACACAACTGTTGTGAGTTTCGGTATACTCCAGCTTTCAGGGCCGGACTGGCTACCGGGCGTTTTGACATGCTGCCAAGCTGGGGGCTGATGTCACTGCGGTGGGGGCTAATTTCGTTGATGGAGACCTGCGTGTGCTTCGAAATAAACAAAGAAAAACGAATTTCGTTCAGCACACGCAGGTCCCCATCAACAAAATCAGCCCCCAGCTCGGTAGCATGCCAAAACGCCCGGTAGCCAGTCCGGCCCTGCCAGCTTTCCTGGAATGCCTGTTTATTTCAGTTCCTCAACTCAGTGATTTTTGCTAGTCTATCTCTGTCAACGGTTTATGTTCCATGGACGGGATCCTATCGCAACAACCAGCAACCAAGAATCAAAAGATGCTATATCTGCATTTATCAATTGAATAAATGGGACCCCCAGCAAAGAATACTAAATCCTAGGTCAGTGAAAACAAGAAATTTCCATCATTAAGCCACGATGTTTCAACATGAAACCAACTTTTACATTCTTGTTTGGTTGTTGCACTAACGTTTGAAACACTTCTATTGAACAGTTTTTATTTTTCTGTTTAATATATATATGTGTATGTTGTTTTGATAAGTATAGTATGTCTTATTTGTCTTATCATGTTCAGACAATCTATGTCTGATACCAATCACTTTTTATTATGAATTTGTATTAAAAAAATGAAGTTTTACCGTAAATGTAGAGTACACTGAGTCTATGTTTATATCAATTTGTTAGCTTTAGGTCTGCACATTAGATATGACCGTTTAATTGCCTAGGGTTGCTTTTTTCTCAAATATATCTGCATTTATCAACAGGACTTCTTATGAAGTTTTAGGTGCATTTTATTCAACTATGGTCATGGGTGTTTTTAGAGCAGTCAATTCCTTTAAAATGGTCTCCAGGGCCGCCTCTTATGCCATAGATTACTGCTCTTGGTGTGGTTTTGAGGTCAATCATAGCTATTTTATCCATTACAGAAGTTGTTTTACAAATTTTGTACCCTCGGAAATGAACAATGGGTCATATAAGAGACTCACTTTGACTGACCAAATAGACACCACAAGCCAGTTTACTATATGGTGGTGAGTTATAGTCCTTTGTAATCCATATTCAATAGGTTTGATATTGTATTAAATTTGGTTAATCAAATAATAGTTGTAGTGGAATGATGACAACGTTTCGGTCTCTGGCGCCAGCACATAGTGCATGAGACTATCTTCAGGACAGAGTGTTTGTAATAGACCCCAATTCTCAAAATCCAGTAATATAGATAACACTGAATTACATCAACTGCATTTTATATGTAGCTAATACCACTCATAAGTGCAGCCAATCTCATATTTATAATCAAGGAAAGCAGTAGCAGGTACTCTGACCATCAGCTTCCCCTAGAAATAATCAATGTCTGGCTGTGCAGTTTTAAACTGCAAGTTCGACCTGTCAAAATAACCCCTTTTGATAGGCCTAAACTTTCCTTTTAAACATTTATAAGTCCTTAGGCTTTATTGCCAATAAAGCAGGGTGCGTGGTATTTAAGGAAGCAGGTGCAAACATGTAATGTTAAAAATATCCATACAGTTGCTACCACTTCAAAGCCATTTTCACTGTAGTAGGACTTGCAGTTCCACAGGGAAACACTGGCATGCAATTTTAAATACTAATAGTGTTTGTTGGGAATGGAACTAGCTAGACGAATAATATTTTAATAGTTATTAAAAATCCAATTAAATGATGAAGTCAGATTTTTCTAAATATTCCAAAAATGTAACTTTGTTCCACCACTTCTGCAAGTCAGCAATTAACATTTGAGTAGGTATGAAGTGCTCCCCATGAGCGAACAAAAGCTCTAACCTGGATGGGCAGAGATAAACCCTCTGAACCTGACAGAAAATGCAGGGTGGCGTTGTGAGCATCCTTTTGACATTAGAATGTGAAATCTTGCTTGACAGGCCATCTGGGGTTTTTCACATAACACTGTTGGTGCACTTCAAAGAGGCCTCCCCTGTCACAGGCAATTTATAGCTGACACCTGGGAAGGGCTCTTCTTTTGTCTACCTTGCCAGGCAGGCTTCAATAACAGTGGGCGTCGTTTTGACATTAGTGTCAAATCCTGCTACAGTACCAAGACCTGCTTTATAGGTCTGCTGGGGTTTTACATAAAACTATAATATGTGGGTGCTCTTCAAAGGGCGATGACAGGATGCTAAAACAATTCTTGTAAATCTACTGTCTTGTTTCTGGAACACTCAGCTTTGTTCTACCAGACATTTGTCTCTGAGTTTCTAGGGGATACAAGGACTGCTTCAAACTGGATTTTGGTGTAAGATGTAGGAGTATACTAGGATTACCATAGTACAGTCCCAACACATACACACCCAGCCCTCATAGGCCAGGTTTGGTGAGGCTTATACCATCTTGAAAATACCCAATGTTAGTATGGTTAGTCCCAGGAACCTTTACTCTCTTAGTTAGGGAACCCCAGGGGCCACTCCCACCCACTAGCTCATGCAGGCATACATCTGATATCTCCACCCACCCAATTCAGAACGCTTTCTGGACTTGTGGAACAATAGTAGAAGTCTGGACCTGCTGTCTGTGACCTGAGAAGACCTCTGAACCTACTCTTCCTTTTGTATCGAGGACAAAGAAGTGAACTTCAAGGCTCATAAGGCTCTTAAAGCTACATGGTCACAAAAAACTACAAGAGGAATTTTCCTGCAACTGCCCAGCTGACCATTGGAAATTGGACCTGAATTGGCTTGATTCTGGTCCAGGGAAGACATGGTTTGGCAGTTCGGTCTGGACTGTTCCCATGAGGCACAGGGTCAAGACTGATTTGCATATAGCTGTGTCTGAACTGGGGTGGCAAAGTGAGCTAAAGAATGATGATGGATTCAACCCAGATCTGTGACTGGGGGTGAGTGTTTGAAAAGTTTCAGCACTCCGTCCATCATCTCCTTGTGTTGGCTTTGTTCGCCCTAAGTTGGCAGGGTATGCCCAGACGTGGGTCCCTTGCTCACTTTGCCACTGGATTCAAGCTAGCCTGGCTGATGAGGGCTGTTATCCCGAAACCGGTCCCAGGATGCTTGATTCCGGTCCAGGGAAGACATGGCTTGGCAGTTTGGTCTGGACTGTTACCATGAGGCACAGGGTCAAAACTGATTTGCATATAGTTGTGTCTGAACTGGGGTGGCGAAGTGAGCTAAAGAATTATGATGGATTCAACCCAGATCTGTGACTGGGGGTGAGTGTTTGAAAAGTTTCAGCACTCCGTCCATCATCTCCTTGTGTTTGCTTTGTTCGCTCTAAGTTGGTAGGGTATGCCCAGACGTGGGTCCCTTGCTCACTTTGCCACTGGATTCAAGCTAGCCTGGCTGATGAGGAATGTTATCCCGAAACCGGTCCCAGGATGCTTGATTCCGGTCCAGGGAAGACATGGCTTGGCAGTTCGGTCTGGACTGTTCCCCTCTGGCACAGGGTCAAGACTGATTTGCATATAGCTGTGTCTGAACTGGGATGGCAAAGTGAGCTAAAGAATGATGCTGGATTCAACCCAGATCTGTGACTGGGGGTGAGTGTTTGAAAAGTATCAACACTCCGTCCATCATCTCCTTGTGTTTGCTTTGTTCGCCCTAAGTTGGCAGGGTATGCCCATACGTGGGTCCCTTGCTCACTTTGCCACTGGATTCAAGCTAGCCTGGCTGATGAGGGCTGTTAGCCAGAAACTGGTCCCAGGATGCTTGATTCCGGTCCAGGGAAGACATGGCTTGGCAGTTCGGTCTGGACTGTTCCCTTGAGGCACAGGGTCAAGACTGATTTGCATATAGCTGTGTCTGAACTGGGGTGGCAAAGTGAGCTAAAGAATGATGATGGATTCAACCCAGATCTGTGACTTGAGGTGAGTGTTTGAAAAGTTTCAGCACTCCGTCCATCATCTTCTTGTGTTTGCTTTGTTCGCCCTAAGTTGGCAGGGTATGCCCAGACATGGGTCCCTTGCTCACTTTGCCACTGGATTCAAGCTAGCCTGGCAGATGAGGGCTGTTAGTACGAAACTGGTCCCAGGATGCTTGATTCCGGTCCAGGGAGGACCTGGCCTGGCAGTTCGGTCTGGACTGTTCCCATGGGGTACAGGGTCAAGACTGATTTGCATATGGCTGGGTCCAAACTGGGGTGGCGCAGTGGGCAAAAGAACGATGGATTTAACCCAGATCTTTTGACTGGGGGAGAATGTTTGCATTGTCAGCATTCCTTCCATCATTTGTTTGCTGTAACACTTTTCGCCCTAAGTGGGATGGGTATGCCCAGACGTGGGTCCCTTGCTCACTGTGCCACTGGATTCAAGTTAGCCTGGCTGAAGAAGGGTGACATACCCTGAAACCGGTCCCAGGATGCTTGTTTCCAGTCCAGGGAGGACCTGGCCTGGCAGTTCGGTCTGGACTGTTCCCATGGGGCTCATGGTCAAGACTGATTTGCATATGGCTGGGTCCAAACTGGGGTGGCGTAGTGGGCAAAAGAACGATGGATTTAACCCAGATCTTTTGACTGGGGGAGAATGTTTGCATTGTCAGCATTCCTTCCATCATTTGTTTGCTGTAACACTTTTCGCCCTAAGTGGGATGGGTATGCCCATACGTGGGTCCCTTGCTCACTTTGCCACTGGATTCAAGCTAGCCTGGCTGATGAGGGCTGTTAGCCAGAAACTGGTCCCAGGATGCTTGATTCCGGTCCAGGGAAGACATGGCTTGGCAGTTCGGTCTGGACTGTTCCCATGAGGCACAGGGTCAAGACTGATTTGCATATAGCTGTGTCTGAACTGGGGTGGCAAAGTGAGCTAAAGAATGATGATGGATTCAACCCAGATCTGTGACTTGAGGTGAGTGTTTGAAAAGTTTCAGCACTCCGTCCATCATCTCCTTGTGTTTGCTTTGTTCGCCCTAAGTTGGCAGGGTATGCCCAGACATGGGTCCCTTGCTCACTTTGCCACTGGATTCAAGCTAGCCTGGCAGATGAGGGCTGTTAGTACGAAACTGGTCCCAGGATGCTTGATTCCGGTCCAGGGAGGACCTGGCCTGGCAGTTCGGTCTGGACTGTTCCCATGGGGTACAGGGTCAAGACTGATTTGCATATGGCTGGGTCCAAACTGGGGTGGCGCAGTGGGCAAAAGAACGATGGATTTAACCCAGATCTTTTGACTGGGGGAGAATGTTTGCATTGTCAGCATTCCTTCCATCATTTGTTTGCTGTAACACTTTTCGCCCTAAGTGGGATGGGCATGCCCAGACGTGGGTCCCTTGCTCACTGTGCCACTGGATTCAAGCTAGCCTGGCTGAAGAAGGGTGACATACCCTGAAACCGGTCCCAGGATGCTTGTTTCCAGTCCAGGGAGGACCTGGCCTGGCAGTTCGGTCTGGACTGTTCCCATGGGGCACAGGGTCAAGACTGCTTTGCATATGGCTGGGTCCAAACTGGGGTGGCGTAGTGGGCAAAAGAACGATGGATTTAACCCAGATCTTTTGACTGGGGAGAATGTTTGCATTGTCAGCATTCCGTCCATTATTTGTTTGCTTTAACACTTTTCGCTCTAAGTGGGATGGGTATGCCCAGACGTGGGTCCCTTGCTCACTATGCCACTGGATTCAAGCTAGCCTGGCTGAAGAAGGGTGACATACCCTGAAACCGGTCCCAGGATGCTTGTTTCCGGTCCAGGGAGGACCTGGCCTGGCAGTTTGGTCTGGACTGTTCCCATGGGGCACAGGGTCAAGACTGATTTGCATATGGCTGGGTCCAAACTGGGGTGGCGTAGTGGGCAAAAGAACAATGGATTTAACCCAGATCTTTTGACTGGGGGAGAATGTTTGCATTGTCAGCATTCCGTCCATCATTTGTTTGCTGTAACACTTTTCGCCATAAGTGGGATGGGTATGCCCAGACGTGGGTCCCTTGCTCACTGTGCCACTGGATTCAAGCTAGCCTGGCTGAAGAAGGGTGACATACCCTAAACCGGTCCCAGGATGCTTGTTTCCGGTCCAGGGAAGACCTGGCCTGGCAGTTCGGTCTGGACTGTTCCCATGGGGCACAGGGTCAAGACTGATTTGCATATGGCTGGGTCCAAACTGGGGTGGCGTAGTGGGCAAAAGAACGATGGATTTAACCCCGATCTTTTGACTGGGGGAGAATGTTTGCATTATCAGCATTCCGTCCATCATTTGTTTGCTGTAACACTTTTCGCCCTAAGTGGGATGGGTATGCCCAGATGTGGGTCCCTTGCTCACTGTGCCACTGGATTCAAGCTAGCCTGGCTTAAGAAGGGTGACATACCCTGAAACCGGTCCCAGGATGCTTGTTTCCGGTCCACGGAGGACCTGGCCTGGCAGTTCGGTCTGGACTGTTCCCATGGGGCACAGGGTCAAGACTGATTTGCATATGGCTGGGTCCAAACTGGGGTGGCGTAGTGGGCAAAAGAACGATTGATTTAACCCAGATCTTTGGACTGGGGGAGAATGTTTGCATTGTCAGCATTCCATCCATCCATAATTTGTTTGCTGTAACACTTTTCGCCCTAAGTGGGATGGGTATGCCCAGACGTGGGTCCCTTGCTCACTGTGCCACTGGATTCAAGCTAGCCTGGCGGAAGAAGGGTGACATACCCTAAACCGGTCCCAGGATGCTTGTTTCCGGTCCAGGGAAGACCTGGCCTGGCAGTTCGGTCTGGACTGTTCCCATGGGGCACAGGGTCAAGACTGATTTGCATATGGCTGGGTCCAAACTGGGGTGGCGTAGTGGGCAAAAGAACGATGGATTTAACCCCGATCTTTTGACTGGGGGAGAATGTTTGCATTGTCAGCATTCCGTCCATCATTTGTTTGCTGTAACACTTTTCGCCCTAAGTGGGATGGGTATGCCCAGATGTGGGTCCCTTGCTCACTGTGCCACTGGATTCAAGCTAGCCTGGCTTAAGAAGGGTGACATACCCTGAAACCGGTCCCAGGATGCTTGTTTCCGGTCCACGGAGGACCTGGCCTGGCAGTTCGGTCTGGACTGTTCCCATGGGGCACAGGGTCAAGACTGATTTGCATATGGCCGGGTCCAAACTGGGGTGTCGTAGTGGGCAAAAGAACGATGGATTTAACCCAGATCTTTTGACTGTGGGAGAATGTTTGCATTGTCAGCATCCATCATTTGTTTGCTGTAACATCAGTAAAGATACGGCCAAGAATTTAAGCGGTGTTTTGGAACTCACATTTGTCTGCATTCAAAGTCAAATCTGCTTTGGCAAGTAAAAAACATTCTTGTGTAAGAGCTTTATCATGTTCCTTTTGTGTAGCTCCAAAAACCAATATGTCATAGCTGTAATTGAACGCGTTCATGAGAAGCTGTATGATACGTTGAATGATGTCTTGAAACAGGTCTTGAGCAGATGACAAACCAAAACCTAGGGTCTATTTTATGAGAGCCCTGTGTCACTTTTGTACCATGTAAAGTGGTACATGCGTGACGCAGGGCTCTCATAAACCTTTATGAAGCCATGCAAAGACACTCTGCGTGGCTTTGAGTGGCCTCATAAAACATGAGTAAGGTGACTCAGAGCAAATCACTGTGTTGCCTTACTCTGCACCCAAGAGGCGTTTCATGGGTGTTGCAGTGGATGTACCCATGCAACACCCATGGAATTTGACGCAGCCCCAGATTTACAAAATCATGTAAACCTGGGGAAGCGCCAAATCCTTACTCCTCCTGAGGCGAGGCATAATGAGGAGAAATAACTTCATTTCTCCCTGTTTTTTCCTCTTTCTATGTGTGCTGCATAAAGAGGAAAGTGCCTCATAATGCTAAGGGCCTAATTTATGGCATTTTGGCATAGGGCAGCACAGCAAAGCACCTTGCTGTGCTGCCCTTCGCCAAAGTGAAAGGGCAGGAATGCACCGTATTTAAGCAATATGGTGCATTCCTGTCCTTCCTGTCTGTGCTGACACTGTTTTGTCAGCCTAGCTTCAACGTAGGCACCCTTGCAACATGTAGGCACCCTTGCACCTTCCTGCACAAAATGAAAATGCCACTTTTAGAAAGTTTACCACCTATGTCAGGGGTTGGGCCCACATAAGTCAGTAAGCCTAGGCCACTACATTCAAAGATTCTTTAGGTCACTAACAATTACAACACCACACTAAAGAAGCTGGAGAAAGGCAGTCGAAACCTCTACACCCGCTTCTTCCAAAGCACGTAGTGCGACATGGAAAAACTGCATTTTCCATTCCAAGTCGTATGAATGATTTCATTATTAATTTATTTCAGATGCTAAGTGTCGACTGCAGATGTGTCGAAGTCGAGCCGCGCAGCGGTGTCTTCAGATCACTGCCACATCATCATCAAATCTTGCAGTCAGGTTGCTGCGTCATCTTCGAGCCGCGCAGTGATGTCCTCAGAGAGGCACTGCATCGAAGTGCACTACATCAGTTATGATTGGTGCAGTGGTGTTGATGCCTTCATTTTTGCAGAAACAGCTGCAGAACCCGCATCTGAGGCCCAGGGCTGGAGGGGGCACCTGAGGCATGGGTAGGATGCACAGATGGCAAAGTCCAGCAGTACCAGCAGAGTTGCAAGAAGTCTTTTGTGGCCCTCAGACTTCAGAGAACAGAAGCCAAGCCAACAAGCCTTTGGAGAGATTTGTGTTCACGGATGTAGAGAGCGGGTCTAGTCCCTCTCACTCCCAGTCAAGAAGCAGCAGGCAGCAGCCCAGCACAGTGGAGCGGGCGCAAAGTGTCAGTCCCTCCTACAGCACAGAAATCAGAAGGCAACAGGCCAACACAGCAATCCGTTGAGCAAAGTGGCAGTCCCTCCTACAGCTCAGTAGCTCTTCTTCAAGTCAGAATGTCCCTAGTTCCAGCAAAGTTCTGATTTGGTGGTGTCAGGGGTCCAGTACTTATACCCAGTTGTGCCTTTGAAGTGGGGTTGGTTTCAATGAGGCATTTAAAGATCACAAGGTATCTGCCTTTTCTGCCCTGGCCCCAGACTTACTACAGGGGGTATGCAGCTCTTTGTGTGGGGACAGGCAAAGCCCTATTCAGGTGCACGTGTCAGCTCCTCCCTCCCAGGTCTACCTCAGGACGGCCCATCAGCTTGGTGATGGGTCATCAGGATGCAAATGTCACACCCCAGCTCCCTTTGTGTGTGACTGTCTAGAGGGAATGCAGAAAACCCCACTGTCACCCAACCCAGAAGTGTATCCAGAGACAGGCAGAGGCACTGAAAGGTTAAAGTAAGAAAGTGCCAACTTTCTAAAAGTCCAACACCACACAAATGCCAGTACTGACTGCTTCTACACACTCTTGGTTTACCTTGTGACCAGTGTATTCAATAGCAGTACCAGCAGAGTTGCAAGAAGTCTTTTGTGGCCCTCAGACTTCAGAGAACAGAAGCCAAGCCAACAAGCCTTTGGAGAGATTTGTGTTCACGGATGTAGAGAGCGGGTCTAGTCCCTCTCACTCCCAGTCAAGAAGCAGCAGGCAGCAGCCCAGCACAGTGGAGCGGGCACAAAGTGTCAGTCCCTCCTACAGCACAGAAATCAGAAGGCAACAGGCCAACACGGCAATCCGTTGAGCAAAGTGGCAGTCCCTCCTATAGCTCAGTAGCTCTTCTTCAAGTCAGAATGTCCCTAGTTCCAGCAAAGTTCTGATTTGGTGGTGTCAGGGGTCCAGTACTTATACCCAGTTGTGCCTTTGAATTGGGGTTGGTTTCAATGAGGCATTTAAAGATCACAAGGTATCTGCCTTTTCTGCCCTGGCCCCAGACTTACTACAGGGGGTATGCAGCTCTTTGTGTGGGGACAGGCAAAGCCCTATTCAGGTGCACGTGTCAGCTCCTCCCTCCCAGGTCTACCTCAGGACGGCCCATCAGCTTGGTGATGGGTCATCAGGATGCAAATGTCACACCCCAGCTCCCTTTGTGTGTGACTGTCTAGAGGGAATGCAGAAAACCCCACTGTCACCCAACCCAGAAGTGTATCCAGAGACAGGCAGAGGCACTGAAAGGTTAAAGTAAGAAAGTGCCAACTTTCTAAAGTCCAACACCACACAAATGCCAGTACTGACTGCTTCTACACACTCTTGGTTTACCTTGTGACCAGTGTATTCAATAGCAGTGACCACCATTTATTCTTTCAAATCATTAATCATAACACTTTTTTGGGTGGAAATTGTTATACACAAAAAACAAAATATGAACAGATCATAAATATACATTACAATATATTACACCCACCCCACATCACAACACAACAAAAACATTTTGTACAACACAAAACATACAATACAGGAAAACAACTGAGTCAGTTCTGAATTTGGCTCCGCAAAAGGAGATACTAATTTTTACACAGAGTACAAATAACTCTGAGCTCCTAGTTCAATGTGACAAGCAACCGAACAGTGCTGCGCTGAGTAAGATCAGTGGTGTGGCTATCTTTTCACTAGGTCACTTTCACCCCGACTACCAGCGCCTATTTGTGTTTTATGCACTCGTTGGTTGGAAACTTGTCAATGTGTTTCAAACCCGTAAACTTTTTTCGGGTTCTCCTCAGTACTCAGAACTGTAGAACACTCATGTCAACTCAATGATATATGAAAATCTTGTGAGAAAGCCTTCCCTGGTACTCTGATGGGTTGGCTATAGTCCACGACGAGATTCTAGAGTGCAGTGAATATTATAGTATCCAATATCAAAACATTCCTGCGGGGCAGAGGCTCTCCTGGCTCAGCTGAGAGCTAATACTATAATATTCACTGCACTCTAGAATCTCGCCCCATAATACTTTGCTGGGCCTTTGGTTGGCATTGTATTTTTGCCCATAGCTTTGCTTGGGGTGGTCCTAGGAGGATGGGACCACCACCAAATCGTTCAGCATGATATGCTCTTTGTGTTCAAGGCATCTGCTTGGTCCTCCCCCTAGGTTAGGGGGGATCCCAAAATCATCACCTCTCTCATTGCCTAATAATTTTCAAAGCTCACTTTTGTGAATTGGTTATGATTATATGCTTTATAGCATGTAAAGGCAAAGTTGTTTTATCAAAGGGTTCAGGGTGCAGTAGCTAACTTCGCTACGTGTTTTTCAATGTAATGCGTAGTTAGCAAATCTCTGCAACCTCCGCTAGCGGAGCGAAGTTCATTGCCCACGGTTAGTCGAAATGGCAGTTTAAAATGCGCACACAGGCTCTGCTGTGGCAAGCCCGAGACATGTTTAAAGGGCCACTGAAGTGGGCAACACAATCAGTGCTTCAGGCCCACCAGTAGCATTTAATCTACAGGCCCTGGGCACATATGGTGCACTTTACTGGGCACCAACTGTGGACAATCCAATGTTAGCATGCTCAGAGTACACGGCATATGCACTTTAGCAGTTGTTAGAAGTGGTAAAGTACTCAGAATCCTATAGTCCACAAATATGAATTCAGCAAAAAGGAAGGAGTAAGGCAAAAGGTTTGGGGGTGACCCTGCAGAAAGGGCCATTTCCAACAAACATCATTAAAATCCAACAGTGTGTTATTCACTAAACCAGTGCACCTCTTCACTGATTATTCAAAATTAAAGAGTGTTATGTGCCATCAGTCAGAATCAAGCTGCTTTCCGCAAGATGTCCATCCAGCTGATTGTGCATGAACAGCAGGCATCCATAGGCACTCACAGGCAAGTAAATGGTATTGACAAATTAACTCACTAAGAGCATGATTTTGAGTTCGGTGAACCGGTTACACCATCACAAACGTGACAGATATCCTGTGTGTCGTATAACAAGTGCTTTAAATCCAATCGCACTTGTAATATGGCAGACAGGATATCTCGCATTTGTGACATAGTAACCCGACCCTTAATTCTAAATCAGGCTCTAAGAAATAATTCTCACCCATTTTGCATACATTGTTGCCTTCCCAAACACATATTTCAAATTATCCACTTCCATTGTTTTAAATGGCCTCATCCTCCATCTGGCTCTTTTTCAAGTCTGATTGGAGACCGAACAAATTCAATAAAAGCACACACATGTCAGAATACATTGTCATAGATGTTGTTTAATAGACACCCTGTACTGCATGTGTAGTTGTAGGTCAATTATGTCACCAGAAACTGTAATTGTTTCCTGTTAGCACAGTGAAAGAAAGAATATAACCAACAGGCAGAAATGCCCCTAATTTTCACAATATGCATGTTCTCTTTGAGAATGTCTAGTTGAGATGCAAACACAGCCTCCATTGCAGCGTCATGTATTACTCTCACAGTGAATCACTACTTCCTCCACAGATTACAGATGTCTCCATCATACCCTGCATGATGCTGCATGATGCAATCTCCTGTGATAAAAAAAACACCTCACAAGCTCCTTTATATAGGATAGTAAGGCATACAAGGATCATAAATACCGATGCCAGAAGGAGCATAATGATGGAGTATGCTACCTATTGGATGGGTGAGGACTTTTCATCCCAAAAAACCCATACTTAACTACATTCAACATAGCTAATGCATTGTCTACTTAGGAGCAAGGCATGTTTGTTGTGGTTACATTAATTGGTGGTCGTCTGTCCTTCTTTTATTCTTCTCCTTTCTATCTTCTCCATTGGGATATGAAGATGTTTTGGAGTTGACTGTTAGTGATCCCCAAAACTGGACTATCGGGGGCGGAGCTCAACCAGGTTAGGGATGTGGAGAAGGAAGAAGAGGAGGAAGAGGAGGAAAAAGAGGCTGCACCATTAAGGCGTCATGAATGAACGGGTAGGACAGCTGTGCAACATTTTAATTTTGTTACTCATTTTTCCAAATCCATCTTCTCTTTGTTGCACATATATCTTGTTCTGCGCCTTTCATATTCTTAAACAAGACTATATTATTATTTATGGAACCACCAGTCCCTGCTTGCCATTATGTAGTGGCTGGTGCTCCGTCCCACATTCTTCATTCATTCTCCTACTACACTGTTGTTGCTCTATTTTATTACCCATTACATCACACTCCAGTTCATTGCATTAAGCCTTGCACAATCACAAACACAACTGTATATGACCATTTATCCATGTACTGCATGGTGAGAGAATGGCTAAGTAGATCTGTGATCTACATTTGTGCATCACCACCACTGAGTGACACAGGAGCAGGTGGCTAGGTTTTCCAACAACCTTGGGTCACACAGAACTGTGAAGGTATGTCAATAACTTATTAAGGCTTGGAAGAGTGTACTGCAAATAATAAGAATCCCTTCTTTGCACATGACTGTGATGCTAAGGAGGGGTTGAAGTGTGCTCTAGACTGTGTTTCTGTGGGCCCTGAAGGCCTCATTTACGATAGAATGGTGCAGCATGGTGCCACAAGCAATTTTGCAGCGCCGAGCTGCATCATTATAAAAGTGCAGGAATGTGTGGTATTTACAAGAATACAGTGCATTCTTGTACTGACCCCTGCATCCTATACTGACTCCTGCGCCGGTACTAAAAAAGCAGCCTAGTGTCAGCGCAGGCACCCTTGCGCTATGTTGCAAGGGTGCCTTTGTTGGGGGGTGATTGATTTTGTACAGGAAGGGACACCTTTCTGCACAAAATCAATAAATGGAGGCAATTTCCTCTGTCGATGTGTGCTGCAGAGAAAAAAATGAGAAATAAGGATATTTCTCCTCGTTGCCCCTCTGAAAGGCTGGGCCCATAAGTTCTAGACCTGTTCTAGATTCACAATTCAATGGTTCGTTTTCGTAGCATGAAAGTGTAAAGGGGAGAAAAGTAATTAGGGGAGCAATCAATTAGCTAACAATTCCCTTTGACACATAATACCTCACCGTAAGTAATTTATTACCAGGCCAAAAACAGCTAAACCTAAAGGCACCTCAGCACGAGAGTATAGAAGTACAAAGGAACCAACATGAAGCCAAATCTATGCATCCAGTTTAGACGATGCAGCATAAGTAATAACATTAGTTCAAGAAGTAAAATACAGAAAATCAGGCAGCATGAGTCCAAATTTCCCTGCATCGAGGGTTAGGTGAGTAAAAAGCATTAAATCTGTCTCTACTCTAACACGCCTCTGCACCACTAGAAATGAGACAAGATTTCCGCTCTATCAGTTCCCCCCTCTGATGAGGTTGAGTCATCACAAAACACTACATAAACCCTGCAGAGTAGACTGATCTAAACAGATGTTGTAGCTAATCTCCTCTGTCTGAACTTCTCCAGCTGCTTCAAATTCTCATAATGACTGTCCTGCAGTCTTTCCACCCTTCTTTCCCTTAAAGAGTTCCCCATTTGCTTCACCCTTTGCCATTTGTATGCCCTTATCATCCTTACCAAGATAATAACACAGATTACAACAATCATTATTGGCTTCAGAATGCATCCAAGAATTTCCTTTCCTAGTTTTGCAAACCAATTTCCTACGGCACCACATCCCTTTCCAATCTTATCCCAAACTCCCTCAGATGCCAGATCGTGTATTTTGTAATGTATTTCAGTGATATTGGATATATATCCCTTCAGATCTTTACTTCTATCAGATATATAAGTACAACACTGTTGGACCTTCAGCATCCGACAGACTCCACCTTCTTTTGCCATTAACACGTCCAATGCAAGATGATTTCGCATCACCATTGCCCTTATTGAAACCATCCCCCCATCTATGAGTAGCAATGACTGAGCTGTATGAACCAAAAATGTATCCACAATAGTAGACAACTTCCTGGTCTTCATGTCATTCAGCACCACTCCCAAACTAGGTATCATCAATTTAAATATGCCTCCGACTACCTCACCAGCACTCAGTCTACGTTTTTCTCTATGGTTCGATTTTCCTTCCAAACCTTCCAAATCTTCCACATGATAGATTTTCGGAAACACAACTGCCACATTACAGGTACCATATCAATTGCTCTGAAGCCGAACATATGAATTCTTCCCACACACAAAATAGACTCCAGGCATCACTTGTATTGATTCTTGCAGAAATGTCTTCCAAGGACCATTGATTAGAAAGATACGGTCACACATACTCTGTCCCACAGATAAAGTGTCGTAACGACTCTGAACTTGACGTATGCAAAGCTTGTCTCATTGTTCTCAATCTAAAGCTATAGGACCCTTGATTCTCTTAGCCTTGTGGGCTAACTCCTCTTTGGTCCAATCAAAATTGCTGTCCTTATTTTTAACTTAACAACTAATCCCCTATGTCTGTCTTCGACTTGATCTACAAATTTCTTCTCTATGTCTGTTAACATGCAGGTTAGATTACGTCTATGCACCTAAACTGTGTCTAATGTTACTGTAGGTGCGAAATATTTTCCCATTCTCTCTTCTTGCTTATAATAATTGTATTTGTTCAAATGTTTATAAACAGGCATTTCTGAGAGTACCACATCATAATTTGAGAAGTAGTATTTGTAATGACCTTTTCCATTAAACAAGCTAAGGAGTAAACTACAACTAATACCATACGTTAAGGGTAAGTGATGATATCTAACCCCTTCCTCGACCGAAGTAGGCAATTGCATACAAAAATAGTAATCTCTCACTTCCATATTGTTGACATATTCATAAAGCAACTTAGCATAAGCATTCAGCTTGTAATCACCTTTAGACAAATCTACATGAAGAAGACGGCTAGTTTGCAGATCCTAATGTACCCTGCTTGGAGGCAGCAGTGGTAGGTGTGGATGTCCCATGTACCCCCACTCCATGTTCCTCAATCTTGTGTGCACTTAAAATGGACTCTGTGACTACAGCTAATACTATAATTTCTCCCACAATGAGTGTACCTATAATACATTTGTGCCTATGATTCGAATTTCCAGACTCCATTTTCAAAGGTAACTCAGATTACAGCTTACAAAAGGATCAACACACAGAGTCTCTTTCTCCACCTCTTATTCACGTACAACAAAGTCTTTAAGCAATATTGTCTTTAAAGCCTTAGGAAGTTCTTTTCAACAGTCTTTTGCACAAAATTTACACAGCTTGGAAGACTTCCCTAGCCCTCTTTCTTCTTCTAACTGAAAGTCCCAATTTTTTCTTCTTCCACTCAGGCCTAGGTTATCTTCTTTCAAGCAACTCATATACAGTTTAAGAGTTCAATTTACATCCCTTATGAGATTAGAGCCAATCTCCTCAATGACTTGTTGTAACAGTTCAGCTCTCAATGCTGCAATCTCTTGAGGAGACTGTGGAGCTCCGAAGCTTGGGAATTTGATATCTTTCAAAATCAGAGCCCGTAAGCCACTCAAATTTGGTGGAAAAAGCACAGTCAATGAAAGAAGTGCATTAACCTCGATTCCAGGAACTCTCAACAAGATCTAGACAATCAGGATCGAAATCTCGGACCTCACTCTCCCCGGCATTTGTAACAAGATAAGCCCACTCAGGAGAGGAATATCTCCAACACAGCACTTGAGCTCTCCTGGACCTCCTAGCACTTCCTGTGGCTTGCTCAGTTTCACTCAGATCCGATTCCGAAGATTCACTTATCAGTGCAAGTTCCCTTTCAGATGCAAGTCTCAAATTCCTTCTCCTTTGTCTCACAGGCCACAATACATCTACAGCATCTTTCTTCCTTAACTGCACACAACCACTTTCCACACCTGTCTCTTCTGCTCAGTCAGACTCTATACCACTTGCAACGTTATCTTCTCCCTCAGAGTCGATACCAGAGTCTTGTGTAGCTTGACCTCCCTCAGCCTGATCTGGTGGGTATCCAGCCTCTTCAGGAACCTCCACAGCTTGGCTTGCCCTCTCCAGCGACCCCTCATTCATGGCTGTAACTGCTTCTGGGAGAGGAGCTGTTTCATCAGCGGGACCTGTGACTCATCGGGTATTGGAAGCATGAACCCAGTTCGGTACTCCTCCACACTTCCCAGCAGTATTTATCACCAATATCACTTGATATGGTCCACGCCACCGAGAGTCGAGACAGTTTTTCCTCACATGCTTCCCGATGAGCACCCAGGTTCAGATCATGGCAGAGTTCTCAGTTGCAGCTTCAACCTGATGAGATACAGAACAAACCACATCAGCCAATCCGTTACAGTAGTCAAGGATCAAATCTTCGGTGATATTTATTAATGCAGTGGCAGGCACAGCAGGCAAACGCATCACTCTTCCCATCAGGATTTTATGTGGCAATAACCCAGTTCTTCTGTCAGGAATGCTGTGCAAACTCATTAAAACCAGAGGCAACACATCAGGCCACCTCAAAAATGTCAAAGCACACACTTTAGCTATTCTCGCTTTCAGGGTGCCATTGATCTTTTCTACCATGACAGATGCCTCAGGCCTGTAACTATAATGCATGCCCTTGATCCACACTCAATGCGGTGCACAACAATTTCATGACTTTGTTATGAAAGTGTGTTCCTCTATCCGACTCCAATGTAGTTGGAAATCCAACTCTAGGAATAAGTTCCCTCAACAATAACTTTGCTACTGTGAGACTATCACACCTTCTAGTTGGATAAGCTTCTACCCATTGAGAAAATATGCACTCAACAACCAAGATGTAGCTCAACCCATTACACACAGGCATCTCAACAAAATCCATTTGGATCCGGTTGTAGGGACCCCCTGATTTGCCAATGTGGCTTAATGCAACAACAGTCCTTTTCCCAGCATTCATCTGTTGGCACATGACACACCGATGACACACTGCTTCTGCAATCACTCAAAACCTCAGGTTGAACCAAGTCTGCCTGAACAATCTCAGCATCGCATTCCCTTCCTAAGTGAGCTGCTCCATGAATTTGCCTCACCATTGTGTATAACAAACAATCAGGTAACACTGCCCTGCCATCAGCTGACGCCCATATGTCATTTTCTCCATTCTCACAACCTGCTCTGATCCAACCCGCTTTTTCCTTGTCCGTGGCTTCCATTTGCAAACGTCTAACTTCATCCCTTGTGTCTGCAACAGCTAGCATCATGCTGAGTTCGGTCTTCTCTGTACTCTCGCCAATATATTCCCCATTAAAAACGCATGCATGTGTAGCACAAAAACAAACAACTTCATATGCATATCTATTTCCTGTAGTAACAAAGTCTTCTCCTCTTCACTGGGCTGTGCACTTAACAACAGCCACCTCTCTTGGTAAGTGCAATGCTTCCAACAGTTGTCTCACATATTCTCCGTTCCTTATTGGAGACCCTGATGACGTTAGGAACCCTCTCTGTGACCATAGCTGTCCGAAGTCATGAACCACACCGAAACCGTACTAGCTATCGGTATAGATAGTGCCTCGGATTTGCTCAAAAACAAGACATGCACGGGTCAGGGCAATGATTTCAGCCACTTGTGCAGAGTGTACTACCTGTAAACAAGCAGCTTCCACCACTCCAGAGATTATAGAGGCCGCAAACGCTGCTCTCAAATGACCTGCATTGTCTCTTAGGCATGAACCTTCAACGAAAAGGACTTGGTCAGGATCCTGCACTGGCTCTTCGACAATGTCAGGTCTTGGTTTCGTACAAAGCTCAGTGGCATCTAGACAGTCATGGTCTTCACAATATTCCCCATCAGCACTTGGAACAGGTAACAAGGTAGCAGGGTTCAACACAGAACATTGCTTCAGAGTTACATTCCTGGCAGCAAGCAACACCTGCTCGTATCTTGTCAACCTGTTGTTAGTCAAATGCTGTGTTTTGGTTCTCATCATCAGGAGCTCAACTGAATGTGGTACATGTACTGTAAGAGGGTGACCCATCACAATGCTCTCACATTGTTCAATACTGACACCTGTTGCAGCAATGGATTTGAGACATCTGAGCAACGCTGAAGCTACAGGATCTAATGTAGCTGAGAAATAGGCCACTGGTCTATGGGCACTCCCATGAGTCTGGGTGAGTACAGAAAGAGTCCAACCCTCCCCCTGATGGCAGAATAGTGAAAATGCTTTGTTGTAGTCAGGCATTCCTAAAGCCGTAGAGCGATTTTGGAACTCTCTCAACTCCAGGAAAGCAAGCAAACAATTGTTGTCCCAAGGTACAGGATCACACACATCCTTGTAGGTCAGCATCTGCAAAGGCTTTGCCATCAAGGAGAAGTTGGGAATCCATTGTTGGCAGTAGCCAACCATTCCCAAAAACATTCTGGCCTCTTTCTGCGTCCTGGGCGGATTCATTTTCATGATCGCTTCCACTCTTTCTAGTGATGCCTTCCTATTGCTTTTTTCGATTCGATGACCCAGATACTGTACTTCGTTCAGACAGTACTAAAGCTTACTTGGAGACACCTTATGCCCATTATCAGCAAGATGGTTCAGTAAGGCAATAGTATCGTCTCTGCAAGCCTCCTGCATTTTAGACACAATTTGGCCTGGGCGGTAAATTCCGCTCCGCTCGCGGAATTTGCGGAATTTTGGCAATTCCGCATTCCGCGGAGAACGCGGAATTGCTGAAAATTCCGCGATCCGCGGCGTAGCAGAATTTTTTCCTTGTTCGCGCTTTCAAAATGCGTGTTCGCGCGCGGGAGCGACTTACCGGGATCCCTGCGTTCGCCGACGAGTTTTCCTATCCGGCCGCGCGATCCCGTGAGAGTGTGCGATTGCGAACACATCATTCGGATGCGCCATCGGACATCCACGTTCGCGAACAGGAAACACGCATCGCGAGCGGGCGGGACAAGTGAAACAAGATGGCCGCGCCAATTGGCGACCGCATGGGCAAGTTCGCGAGATATTTCCCCCCGAGCACGCAAACAGCGTCCCCGAACAGGAAAAACACATCGCGAACGGGCTGAACAAGCAATTCCGCGTGCTCGTGGAATTCTGCGGAGCTCGCGGAGATTTTTTACCGTTTTGCGGAACTTTGCGTAACGCGACTACGCAAATTCCGCCCACTTCTAGACACAATTAGGAGGTCATCTATGTAATGAACTAGCAACGAGTTCCGGGGCAAAATCAAACTCTCAAGGTTCTGTTTCAAGACCTGATTGAATATGGATGGACGTCCAGTATACCCTTGAGGGATACGACCCCATGTTAAGACATGATTTTCCAGACGGAAAACAAATAAAAATTGGCTCTCCTCATACAATGGGATGGAGAAAATGCCTGACAGAGGTCAATCACTGTGAACCACTCAGCCTCGCAAGGAAACTGAAATAGGATCACAGAAGGATTCGGTAACACAGGACAACATAGAATCACTATGTTATTGACCTTTCTAAGGTCATGAACTATGCGATACTTCTTGCTCCATTTCTGCAACCCCATGATAGGCGAATTACACGGACTTTCCATGATCTCCTTTAGAATGTCCTGTTCAATCATGGATTGGGGTCAGATTGTACTGAGGTGTTCTTGAAATTTCTGCATTAGGCTTGACCTGTATGTGGACTGGCTCAACTCCTTGAATCAGTCCGATTTCCTCTCCCGAGAATTCCCATACCACTGGAGAGATGGTGTCTCTCAGATCCAGCGGCATGTCTTCCACTGTCAGTAACAATGTACAATGGTTCTGATTAGCCAATTTGAAAGCAATGTCCTCATCATTTGTCTGCAACTCGATTCCCTTTGGTGTGCAATAGATGGTACAATTCAATTTGCACAAAAGATCACATCCCAGCAAACAAACCAGACTTGAATTACACACCATGAACTGATGGTGGTCTTAGAAGGCTCTGATTTTCACCGGCATCTAGGGTTTGTCACTCTCTTGTTAGAGACTCCTACAACTTGGATCAATTTCCCGAGAGGGGCAGGTTTGGACTACTGCACATCTCACAGTAGAATAGGTAGCATCAATATCAATCAAGAATGTAATGGGATGACCATCTATGTCTGCTTCTACATACGGTCCACTCTACTCTATCTCTAAGACTGCACCAAATGTACAGTCTTCCTCCCCCCTCAGGCACCATCATAAGGATGGGTCCTGATCAAATCCATCTAGCACTTCCATTAGGGGCATCTGATGATAGGTTTGATTGCCCAGTGATATTCTCGGAGATTGGGGCACTTGCACAAACTGTTTCTGATTCCTTCCCGCGTTAAGAGATCTCGGCCTAGTCACCGTCGGTAACTGATTCACCACATCTGCCACCTATACGAGTTCTCCTTCCTGCACCTGATTCGCAGGATTTAGACAATACTTGCATCTCCCGAGCCTGATCTTGTGACAAAAATGACAAGCAGTGGTCTTTTTCAGGGTCACAACATCTAGCCCTGTCTTAGGATCTATAGGGACACGTCTTCCTCTTCCCTGTCCCGCCGGTTCTGCAATTGATGTCACTTGGACACCTTTGGGAGCATTTCCTTGACCGCGAGCTACTGTTCCCCCTGTTGCCTGTACCTGCTCTCCCTTCCATGCATTTAGCATTTGAACCAGCATCAATTTCTTCTTTATCTTCCTATGTTTAGAATCCACCTCATCACTGCAGTACCTGGCATACTGTAAGATCTCGTCTATAGATTTGTTTGGCCAGAAGATCAGGTGCTGTTGGATAATGAGGCTGATTTCTAGCCGCAATCCTGTCACAAATTTGGATACAAACTGTCCCATATCCTTAGGGTCGTGTGTGTCTCACCCCTTGTACTGCTTAAAGGCTTGAAGCAGCCTCTCATAGTAAGCATGTACTGACTCTTTAGGTTCCCGGGTCGTTCGATCTATCTTAACCCAATCGATGTCTTGTGGGGCTATTTTGGACTGCAGCCATGTGATCACCTGATCGTCTTCTTCATAACCACTGGTTTAAGGACCATGAGTTACCGGATCCCTCTCCAGCTCAACAGTAGGCCACTCAATAGCTATTTTACAAGCAGACTATAGATCAATAGGAACCATAATTTGAAACAAGTATTTAAATCAATCCACAACACTTTCGAGATCTTAACAAAGCAATCAACTTGCTTATACCATTCAGCATGTTTCTCCCTAAACCAGGGAAAATCATTTGTAGATGCAGCCAGATCTCCTCTACTCTAAGGAACATGCACATACCCTCTGCTAGGCACCTCCTGTAACGGTCATGCCTCATCTCCCTGCATTCCTTCTCCTGGAGGTGGTGTTTCTCCTGTCACCTTTCTCACACTCTTCTTCTTTGACCATCTCTCCTACCACCTATCCAACATACTCCAAGCCCTTATTCCTATGATCAACTCCCGGATGTGCGTCTTCTACCCCGTCACTCTCTTCTCTTCCAGCTGTTGGTCACTGAAAGTGAGCCTATTATGTCCCTGTAAGGTTTTCATTCAAGACAAATCCACTCCATACCTCTGAGCTAATTCTGATAGCTTCTCGTGTGCTTGTCTCACCCTTCGGGTGACATCCTTCACTACAAACAACAGGTCATCTGGCTCATATGTCTCTATCCTGTCTAGAGGTAAATTCCCACTGATGATCTCATCTACTTCTGCCTTCAGCCTCACCACATCCAATAGCTTCGCCTTCACTGCAGCCTTGATGGTACCCTGACTCGATGAACCACTCTGACCCTCCTTGCTGTTACTATGGTCTCTCAACCAGGATTCCAAATCCGCAACATCTAAGACATGTGGATTTCCAGATGCTCCCTGACTTGTGCTTGCTTCTGAAGTCACACCACTTGGTCCTCTCATTTGAGTTTCCCACATCCGCAGATCTGAACTAGTTCTGGTCATGGGTATAGACCGTATATTAGAACCAATGCGTACTCCAGAAGGATCAGCAGTAGCCGCCAAAGGGGTACTAGATTCCATAGGCATGTAAGATGCAGAATTCCCATTTGTGCTCCATGTTCTTCCCAATCCAATCCCTTCAGCCTGTATGGGCTGTCTCTGACCAAGGTTCCCCACTGAGCTTGGGTCATACACAGAAACAACAGGACCAACAGTAATCGGCACCAGAAGAGCTTCTGGTAACCATAAAGCAGCATTAGCTCAGTTCTGTTCTATCCCTCCTAAGGTGGACACTCCTGTCTCCCCTACTCCTGCGGATATCCTTACCATAACTCCTGTACCAGGACCCACTTGAGCTGTTGCACTTCCCACATTTTCTGCATCTCCCGAGTCTCACCCCCCTTCGCCTGATTGTGGACTATAAGGTGGAGGACGTTCAGATGACAACCCATCCAACAAGCCGTCTTCATTGTCACTACTGTCGTTCCCATTTGTCCTTTTACTCCTGTCCTGGGAACTTCCCTCTCCTACCAGCACCGGGTATAACCTTTCTCCTTCTATGATATCCACTCTCCATCTCTTAAGCTGTGCATCCCATTGTGCGTTCTGATATGCCCTCACAGTTTTCCTCATTCTCCCTTGGTATTTCTCCCTTTGTTTAGCTTGAGCTGCATGCATCCATCTAACACTTCAAACTGTGTTGGTCTATGCAAAGGTCATAACGCAAACAATGCTCCTCTTAACTGATGCAATACTTCCAGCCGAAATTAATCAAAGCGTGGAAAAAGCAATTCACCCTCCTTTTCAGGGATCTTATGCTAATTTTGAAGCCAAATTATAGTGTGAAGCTCAAAGTTTGTCACCATATAGTGTGCTGGAGTATCCTCGGGTGGCGCCTCTTCACCCACTCGAGTAACAACCCCTTCATCACCCCGGAACAGATCTCGCAACACCCTAAAACATCACATGATTTCAAACTGCAGTTTGTTGTTCAAGAGATTACAATGGAGCAATCCCTTTCGACCACAGCTTTCCTATGACTACCAACCAATCCCAGCACGGAGTTACACCAACCAACCTATCACAGTGCGACACACTCTGACATCACCTTCACTCCTCACAACGGCTCACCCTCCTTCACAATTTCTCTATACGCATTCACTCACACAATCATCTTAAAATCCGTAATTATCTGCCATTTAAAAATCATCCAAGAACATTTATTTACATACGGTAACCCTCGACATGCGCTGATCACCCAAATAAGTATAGCTCACCTCTATACACAAGGTCCACCAAACGATTCCCACGCCTCCCACTCACACAAAGTTCCCTGTCTTAGGTGGAACTGCCGATTACATCTCACGACAACTCCTCAATTCTTCGGTCAGACAATCACAATCTTAATCTCGGTGTCTGTTGCACCTTTAATGTATCCCGGGATCTTAGGCCACTTTGGGATCTGCAACTCAAATCTCAATCCTTGAGCCAGGTCCGGCCCGAAACCACATTCACTCGACTCTTACACCAACTCCGCAAGACATCACAAAATCAAATCATTCCCGCAATCTAACACACAAATGCACCCTATTAATACTCACTCCTCTGTCCGCCACTGATCTTGACGCACCTTTAAACTCCGTCAGTCTCCGCCGAATTCTGTCACCTTCCGTTCTCGATCATTGGGCTCTATTTCGGGCTATGGGGTTCTAGGTTCCACTTATTCTAGACTGATTCTGGATTCTCCCCTTACTTCATGTGCGAACCATTCTACTCTTCTACCAACTGATAGGGCCGGGCCCAAAAGTTCTAGATCTGTTCTAGATTCACAATTCGATGCTTCTTTTTCGCAGCATGAAAGTGTAAAAGGGAGCAATCAATTAGCTAACAATTCCCTTTGACACATAATAACTCAAGGACAACTACTTAAGGTTAGGTCATTTATTACAAGGCCAAAAACAGCTCAACATGAAGGCACAGCAACACGGGAGTATAGAAGTACAAAGGAACCAATACAAATCCAAATGTACGCATCCAGTAATTTGATTAGTTCAAGAAGTAAAATACAGAAAATCAGGAAGCATGAGTCCAAATTTCCCTGCATCGAGGATTGGCGAGTAAAAAGCATTAAATCTGTCCCTACTCTAACACTAAGGTGACATCCCCAACTAAGCATTTTCGGAGCAAGGATAGAAGGTATCAGCACATGGAATGTCCTAAGAAGTCTCTCGATGATCAATAGGTCAAGTAGCATAAAGCTACCAAAGACAGAGCTTGCTCTGAGATGCTCTCTCTCCGAAGGCAAAGAGAAGTGGGCTCTTTCCCTACTCTCAACAACACATTATTCGTAGGTGACATTTCCAAAATCCAGTTCGAGTCATGCCATCTGCTCTGGGTACAATCCTGAAGGTGTTTTTCCATGGGACAACGGCGTTCTTTCCTTGCTACATTTTGTCCTTGGTTTCCAGACCTTCTCCTGTGTGAAACACAATGACCTTCCCTTATCGACACAAGCCTCTTGATTGTAACTTCTTCTCTCCTTGCCTGACTAGTAAAACAAAGACATTATTCTAACTCAGAAGATTTCTTCTTTCACCTGCAAAGCAAAACATAAGAACAATTTCAAAACACACAAGAAATTCAAACTGTTAATTCAAATGCGAGAGTTTTCAGAGACTTGCATTCCAGGCCTACAAGATTCAGCTAACATAAGAAAGCATCATGTGAGCTTTACGAATTTGCATGGAAAATAAGACACTTTTAATTAATGCATAAACCTACATGTAAAGTGACATGATTAATAAACAAGTTTTAGTACATGAATAATTGTCAGTTTCACAACACGAGTTATTCACGTTAAGGTTTTCTGCTAGTTACATTCACATTCTACGTTAAATCTCTATGTTACTTTCAATGGCCTAAAACACATCACGTTTCCATGTTAAAACATTTTACAATTCTAGCACTTCACGTTAATACAACAAAGGATTATATGCGGGTGGGCTCTATGTGTGATTATGATGCACCCCTACAAATGAGATAAGATCTCTACGCTACACCTCCATAACTCCACCCCTGGGGGGCATTAAAATCTGATGCATTCACAGGTTTATGGTTCATCGTAAATCTGGGAATGCTTCAGATTCCATGGGTGTTGCGTGGGAACCCACAGCAACCACCATGGAACTCCCCTTTCACGCAGTGTTCTGCATGAAAGGGGTACATATTTACAAGGTCAAGAAAAGCCACGTAAAGTGGTTTTGCGTGGCCTTGTAAATATGTTGCGACATATTGAGCCAAAAGTGCCACTAGGGCCTCGTGAATAAGCCCCTGAGACTTTTCATTCGACATGATATCAAGGTTGAAGTAGCTCTTCACTGCACATCTCTAAGCAAATGACAAAAGTGGCATGATCCTGGATTTTGAAAATGTCGTGTGTGTCCTGGGTGGGCATGTATGGCTGTATTGGCTCCAGGTGGAACATTTGTATTCTAGAATATACTGCAAGTGGGAGGAGGCAGCTACCCAGACTTGGCTCCATGGGTCTCGAAAATGGGTCATAGTCAGTTCCGTTTTACAATGCTGCTGTATCTCATCACAATCCTCCCTCTACCTGATATATGCCTGCATGATTGTCTCTGATAAGGTCCACTACTGTGGGAATATTGAATGGGAGTCAAATTGCATCCCTAGAGGAGCTGCAGGGGAAAGACGAGTTAAAGTTAAGGGTGGGCGGAATTTGCGGAGTTGCGTTCCGCAAAATTCCGCGAAACGGCAAGAAATCTCCGCGAGCACGCGGAATTTCGCGTGCTCGCGGAGATTTCGCTGCGCTTGTTGTAATCTATGCAGGGTCACTGTCAGGGGCAGACGTGCATCGTCCCAGAATGAATCCTGCCCTGCATATCTGTCCACGAAGATGCCACCGTTTTGTGCAATACCTCTACTCAACTGGAGTACTTTCTATGGGCTAATCAGTAAGTGCTACCTCGTTGGGTAAATGTATAGTGCCTTTCCTACACCACAGCAGCGTAAAGTACCAGAAGAATTGTCCCCAGTGACCTGTGTGTCTGTAACTTTGCCACCGCGCCGAAAGCACCGGGGTCCTTTGATTAAGCTGTCCATCATTCTGGGGAAAGGGCGGTAAGACGTTGAATACCGCTAGTGTATGTGGGGCGGGGCCAAGCCAAACGGCGGGGCTTCTAGGCCAGTTTATATGCCTCTTGTTTATAAAGGGTCAGAGCAGTATCTCAGCGGCAGACGAGGAGAAGGAACCTCCTGGTCACAGGAACTACACGAGGATTGCGCTCGAGAAAATCAAGGATGCAAAGACCTCCATCAAGGATTACAGCTAACTTTTCACGTTGGAAATGGAGAGAAGGCACATCTGCTTAACCACGCTCACGAATTCTACACGAGGATTGCGCTCGAGAAAATCAAGGATGCAAAGACCTCCATCAATGATTACAGCTAACTTTTCACGTTGGAAATGAGAGAAGGCACATCTGCTTAACCACGCTCACGAATTCTACACGAGGATTGCGCTCGAGAAAATCAGGGATGCAAAGACCTCCATCAATGATTACAGCTAACTTTTCACGTTGGAAATGGAGAGAAGGCACATCTGCTTAACCACGCTCACGAATTCTACACGAGGATTGCGCTCGAGAAAATCAAGGATGCAAAGACCTCCATCAAGGATTACAGCTAACTTTTCACGTTGGAAATGGAGAGAAGGCACATCTGCTTAACCACGCTCACGAATTCTACACGAGGATTGCGCTCGAGAAAATCAAGGATGCAAAGACCTCCATCAATGATTACAGCTAACTTTTCACGTTGGAAATGGAGAGAAGGCACATCTGCTTAACCACGCTCACGAATTCTACACGAGGATTGCGCTCGAGAAAATCAGGGATGCAAAGACCTCCATCAATGATTACAGCTAACTTTTCACGTTGGAAATGGAGAGAAGGCACATCTGCTTAACCACGCTCACGAATTCTACACGAGGATTGCGCTCGAGAAAATCAAGGATGCAAAGACCTCCATCAAGGATTACAGCTAACTTTTCACGTTGGAAATGGAGAGAAGGCACATCTGCTTAACCACGCTCACGAATTCTACACGAGGATTGTGCTCGAGAAAATCAAGGATGCAAAGACCTCCATCAAGGATTACAGCTAACTTTTCACGTTGGAAATGGAGAGAAGGCACATCTGCTTAACCACGCTCACGAATTCTGCACACCTGCCCTGCATATTTATCCACGAAGATGCCACCGTTTTGTGCAATACCTCTACTCAACTGGAGTACTTTCTACTGGCTAATCAGTAAGTGCTACCTCGTTGGGTAAATGTATAGTGCCTTTCCTACACTACAGCAGCGTAAAGGACCAGAAGAATTGTCCCCAGTGACCTGTGTGTCTGTAACTTTGCCACCGCGCCGGAAAGGCGCCGGGGTCCTTTGAGTAAGCTGTCCATCATAGTGGGGAAAGGGCGGGAAGACGTTGCATACCGCTAGTGTATGTGGGGCGGGGCAAAACGGGCGGGGCATCCATGCGAGTTCACATGCATCTTGTTTATAAAGGGTCAGAGCACGATCTGAGCAGCAGATGAGGAGAAAGAACCTCCTGGCCACTGGACCTACACAGGGATTGCGCTCGAGAAAATCAAGGATGCAAAGACCTCCATCAGGGATTACAGCTAATGTTTGGCGGTAGATCTGGGCAGAAAGCACTCCTGCTTAGCCTCGACCTTGCTCACGAATTTTTTGTGCTGATTAATGCGTTACAGAATTTGAGCTTCAACTCGGGCACCTGCTTTATTTAAATCTGTAAGTGCTTCATGCAGCCGAATTCCGTTCCGCCGCGGATCGCGGAAGTTTCGACATTTCCGCGTTCCGCGCGGAAATGCCGTAATTTCGCAAGTTTTGCGAGCGGAACGGAATTTGCCGCCCACCCTTAGTTAAAGTTTAGTGAACACACATAGATGAACCTGCACACACAATGTACACCTCCACGCAAAGAGCCTTATTGTGGCTATGCATGTTTGTGCCACTAGCGGGCAATTTAGGATTATACATATGATGCCCTCTATTCAGTATGTTATAGACACACTACCTAAAGCCAAATGGTTAGGTGGCTGGTGGCAGAGATATAGAGATTTGTGGACACCGAAATGGGAGAAAAGGGCACAGAGACATATAAACAGTGAGAGATTCAGACCAGGGGGGGGGGGGGCAGGGAAATGGAGCAAAAGAGACAAGTAGATTAAAAAACAACAGGAGGAAGACTGAAACACAGAGACACACAAACAGAGAGCAGGAGACACAAATTTAAAGACATTGAGACTTGGACTGGAGTGACAGCAACACTGAGTCAAATTCATGGACACTTGTGAACTAGGGAATGGATCAGGCATTGATATATGGAAATATGAAGACATGATAGTGAAGAAAAAGACAGAAACACAGAGACCTATTGACATGCAGATACAGCATAACACAGTGACATAGAGACTGAGACATGGAGACATGGAAACAGGTGAGAAGAAGACTTTAGACAGAAGCATAAAGATGTAGAGGAATATGGAATAGAGACAGGGACTCAGAACCAAAGAGATGTATGAACAGGGACACAATGACATAGAGACATGGTACTGTATAATGTCTCGCCTACTAGGCCATGTAGCATTCACTTCTTTTCTAGGATGGGTCAACACACCTTTCTCAAGAGGGTGAATCAGAAAAGCATGTGTATGCATTTCGGTGACCTTCGCCATGAAGTGTTTCTACTCATTTTGCTACCTCTTCTGCAACGTCTCCACCCACCTCAGAGTTATCATATAAGTGACCTGCTATGACATTACCTGTTTTGACAGCTGTAATGAGATTATAGGATGCCACACTAATAGGGTCATCCTGGTAGTTAACTTCATAACTCATTTTGATATCTTTTTTACCTCAAGTAAAGTTGTTCTTCCCCTTCAAGGACTGGAAATCCATTTAGAAGTTCAGACATGGCTCATGTACACAGTAAATAACAGATACAGAGGAAGAGACCCCAGGCCCGGTTCACCACTTTTGTGATTGTACCTGGAACTGTGAAATTAGTACCAAGGGTTTATTGATGTTAGCACATTTTCTGCAAACTAGAAATCTGCCACTTATGTTTCTGCACTTGGTATTGCACATCCATCTGTGTTGATGTTGCTGGCCCTTGCTAACTTTGAAAAATGATGATTTATGCAATACCGTGCATTCCTGTCCTTTCTCCCTGTGCTGGAACCGTTGTGGCAGCTTAGCACCAACATAGGCACTCGTGCACTATGGTGTAAGGGTGTCTCTCCATTGCATGCACAATTGTTTTTGTGCAGGAAAGGGCACCTTCCTGCACAGAAGCAATCCTACGAGGCATTTTCCTCTTTCTTTGTGTGC
Source organism: Calotriton arnoldi (assembly GCA_963921515.1). Lineage (NCBI taxonomy): Eukaryota > Metazoa > Chordata > Amphibia > Caudata > Salamandridae > Calotriton > Calotriton arnoldi. The sequence continues at coordinate 1,212,927 of CAWUFW010002391.1, read as the reverse complement.
TGCAGAATGCAACACACATAGAAAGAGGAAAAAATGAGGAGAAATAAACATATTGCTCCTTCTTATGTCTCACCTCGGGAGGTGTAAGGATTTGGCGCTTCCCCAGGTTTACTTGATTTTGTAAATCTGGGGCAGCAATAAATTACATAGGTGTTGCATGGGAAAACCAACTGCAACGCTCATGAAATGCTTCCTGGGCGCAGAGTAAGGTGACACAGTGAATTGCGCTGTGTTGCCTGCTCATGATTTATGAGGCCATTCAAAGCCATGCAAAGTGGTTTTGCGTAGCTTCATAAATATGATACAGAGCCCTGCGTCATGCATTTACCACTTTAGTGGTGCAAAAGTAACATAGGGCTCTCATAAATATGCCCCTCACTGGCTCATTTATGGGATTTTGTCATAGGGCAGCGCGGCAAGGCACCTTGCTCTGCTACCCTGCGGAAAAGTGAAAGAGAAGGAATGGAACATATTTATCAAAATACGGTGCATTCCTGTCCTTTTCCTTGCTCTGGTGCCAATTCGACAGCCTAGCGCCAACGTAGGCACCCTTGCACCATGGTGCAAGGGTGCCTCTGTTGCATGCAGGATTGCTTTTGTGCAAAAAGGATCACCTTCCTGTACAAAAATAATCCTGTGAGGTATGTTCTTCTTTCAACATGTGCTGCAGAACGCAGCATACATAGAAAGAGGAAACAACAAGGAGAAATAAAGATATATCTCCTCGTTATCCTCACCTCGGGAGGCGTAAGGATTTGGCACATCCCAAGTTTTCCATGAGTTTGTAAATCTAGGGACAGCATTAAATTCCATGGGTGTTGTGTGGGAAAACTCACCGCAACGCCCATGGGATGCCTCCCGGGTGTATAGTAAGGTGATGTAGCAATTTGCGCTGCGTTGACTTATTCATGATTTATGAGGCCACTCAGAGCCACACAGGGTGGCTTTGCGTGGCGACATGAATCTGATACAGAGCCCTGCGTCACGCATGTACCACTTTTCATGGTGCAAAAGTGACGCAGGGCTCTCATAAATAAGCCCCTCTGTGTATATCGTTCAGGTATGCATATGTATGCGCCTGATGAAAAATCTGCATAGATTTCATGTAAATGCATGTTGTTGGGCAACTCACACACACACGAACAGACATATATTTATACAAAGTATAAAGTTAGGATCCTAATTTTTTGCTTTGGGAATCATGCCCGAAGTAACCTGCCACAGATGACATGGAGGACAAGTGATGAGAATTTAGAATGGACTTGTACCACTAGATTGCACATGTTCTGTGACAGAAAATCTGTGCTTTGGAGCCAATCCAGGAAAAAGAACAAGCAGGCTGTTAAATTTAGGAACAACCAAACTAATGCATTTATTGACATGAGATGCAGGCTTCCACACTACAGCCTTCTAAATTATTTTACCAGATCGTGAAACAGAAAGTATTACAATCATCTTATTTCACAGCAAAAACATTCCAATTATTTTTGTAAGAGTTTTCTTGTTATAAAGCGATAAAGACAGAGCGCAGTGAGGTCAAGCTGTACATGCTTGAGCTGGCATCCCAATCTGCCTACAGTCATATGGTCCTCATATGGCGCTCTTACACAGATGCCAGCAGAATGTGAGAAGTTTCTGGCTCATTTCCTTTCCCTCTCTTGTAAACCATTCTGCGTGTGTATGGATTCACCTCAGCAACACTGCTATCTTCTGCCGAACAAAACTGAAGGCATGTTTGTCTAGTTAACACAATGAATAATCTGGTATGGAGCAAAGCTTTGTCACAACTCAAATGAGAATGTTTCCCGGTGTGGCCAGAATGTTATAAGCAGCTCCCACTCCTCTGAATGGCATCTGTGATGGAAAACACGGTAGTTGCCAGTGACAGGAAGAATGTTCCTTTGGTGGAGTGATATTTCACGACAGGAGAGGCGATCAACTGCACACCGCTTTCACCGAACTGAGGGCCAGATGCACGAAGCGTTTGCAGTCGCAAACTGGTTTCTAACCGCAAAAATTGGCATTTAATTTGGACGGAAGACCTTCTGTTCACTTTTTCTGCAAACTGTCTAATTACAGAATCGCTATTTACGATTTCCTAATAATGGATTTTCAATGTACGAAGCAATCGCAAATAACAACTAGTCTCTAACTGGCACATGCATCAAGCTAGGATTTTGCGAGTCCTTAATAGCGAATATTAAGGATTCGCAATTAAGGATTCGCAAAATCCTATGCATGTAGGAATCGCTATAATAATAGCGATTCCTTCACATTCCTTATTTGCGACTCGCAAATTTAAGGAATGGCTTCCCATTCATTCCTATGGGCCTACAGGCCCATAGGAATGAATGGGAAATTGCGAGCGCTATTTGCGAGTACCAATAGGTATTCGCAAATTGCGCATGCAATTTCAAGGGTGCAGGGGTGTCAAAAGGACACCCTGTTGCACCCCTGAAATTGATCCGTGCACATATGTTGCGCACACACATGTCCCAAGGACATGTGTGTGTGTAACCTTCAACTTTGAAAAATGCACTTTAGTGCATTTCTCAAAGTTTTTGCAATTTACCATGAAGTTCAACTTCATGGTAAATTGCGCCCCCTAGTAGCGAATTCGCTAATTTTTTTACTTTGTTGCATTGCATTTAAGGAATCGCAATTTGCGATTCCTTAAATGCAATCGCAATTTGAGTAATCGCAATTTAGAGATTACTTAAATTGCGATTTTTGCATTTGGGATGATGCATCCCAAATGCAAAATACCGATCGCAAAGGGGCAGATTCTGAGAATCTGCCCGTTTGCGACCGGTTTTTCTTTTTATGCATGTGCCTGAAAATGGTTGTTTTGCACATGCAATTTACCACCGACTGGAAACAGGTGGTAATCATATGCAACCTATGCAAACGTACCCAGAATGCACCAGCGTTTATCACAATGGCTGCTTTGAATGTGATGGCTAGGAGGATGTGTATACTGGCTGGTCTGCAGAGGAGGAGGAGAGAGAAAAGGATGATCTGCCTCAGTATAATACTTTTCCAACAAACAAAGGAGGCCATCTTTGATAAATGCAGGTTTACTAGTGCTGTAAATTTAGATCTAATAGGCAAAATTAAACCACAGCTACATAGAATCACTCTCAGGAGCAATTGTATACTAACCCATGTGCAGTTGTAATGCGTAGGTATTATGCTCACTGCATCTCTTCGCCTCAGGGAGTTGCCAAGGTGTGATTACTGCAGCAAATGGGGTTTCCCAAAGAGCTTTATCCCAGTTTTCTGTGCTTTTCTGAATGCTATGTTAATAAGAATTACTAGTCATACTGAAGTTTTACCGAATTGCTGAATTTCCTCATGTGATAGGATGTATTGATTGAACTCATGTCCCAGATGCCCCCCTTTGATAGTAAGATTTTATTTAGAAATAGACAGAATACTCATTTACTTAACATTCAGGTTGTTTGATACATACAATACTATCACAGATTTTGTGGCTAAATTCCAAGGCAACACATATGGCTCATTTATGTTTTGGCATAGTGAGATTTATGCACATCTACTTAAAAGGGATATTGAAAATGGATATTTACTTGATAAGTGGGATCACATTAACACAAATAAATGACCCACCAGCTCATCCACTTCGAAATTTAATTATCTCATTTAAAATCGTAGGTTAAAGGGCATATGCTTTCCACTCATGAATTTTAACCTCACCTAAATCCATCTGCACAAAGTGAGCGACATTATAGCAATGCACACCAAAGGACAAGATCGTCACTGAAAGGACATTTGGAATTCTAAAAAGTCGAACTAGATGTCTGCATAAGAGTGGCATGCAGAACAATACATACAAGAGACTAGTTGCAAGATTATAGCAACGTGCTAAGTTGCATAACTTAGCAACTCGAAAAGGACTATCAACGATCATGTTTGAGTCAGACTCAGGTGATGATAAAGAAAGTATGTCATCACATCAAGCACAATATATATTAAACTCAGCAGAAGGCAGAACATGATGTGTGTACATTCCAAATCATTATTTTTAAGGTAAGTTAGATGTAAAAATGTGATGTAGGATAATAGACAAAACAAATGTTTTGCTTGCAAAAAATAACATATACTTTTATTTTCAGGTATGCATATATAGTGCTTAAACATTGTGTTAACTGTTTCTTATTTACTGATGTCTTTGCATGTGTTAAATCAACCTTTTTAACTCACAAAACACCAATTGCAGACATTTCTACAATTGAAATGCTTGCTTTACCTCAATAGTGGTTCTTTCAGTTGTTGCTTACCCAGCACTTTTTGACACATACCAGCTCCCCCATGACTACTATCGCAATGCATGCTCATAGCCTCACTAACAGAAATGCTGTGCACATTGCAGTGCTCTTCACTTTCTGCTACCCCCTTCTTGACCACCACTTGCTATTTAGGTTGTTTATAGGCTTTCAACTGCATTGGATACTTGCAAAAGACCATGAGCAACATCCCCACTATAGTGGTCCATTACTATTTGTAATTTACAGTGCACCTAGACAAGATTGTAGTCACATGTGCAAGGGGATCCATAGAGTGACTCAATCCATTAACGTGTGCAAATTAATTATATTGTCTACGCTTTTATAACAATCATTCCTGCTGTAACTGACCAGATATATTATTGTGAGCCTTTGTCATACTGTCCACTTTCTCACCAATGGACATTTGGCCCTTCTCTAATGTATTTGCAACATTTTCAAAACCAATTTGCATGCTTCTTTCATGCCCACCAATTTTGTATTACTGTTTTTAAAGTGTTTTTATTGGAGGTGCTGGATGCTCAAAATTGAGGCCTCTACACCTCTGAAAACCTGTGAATGGTGGTAGAGATTGCGAAGATTGTAACCTCAACAAACTACAATGTCTCACAGCACTCCTCCTGCACAGTTGTCTGAGCCTCACTGCTGGTTCCTCAATGTAGCTGCATGTGGCTTGCTCCCAATACTCCACAATAGACTGTGTAAAAGTGGTAGCTCATGGTGTAGGACATTCAGGCTGGGCTGTTGAATTTCTGGGATCAGTTTCATTGCCTTCCTCCATGACCATTTCTGTGTCTTTCTGCCCCTTGCCTTCTGTATCGTGACCCCTCTGGGATGGTATATCTATGTACAATTCGGCTGACAATTAGTCTCCTGATATACTGAAAGTATGTATATCATGGATTTAATTTTGTGAAATAATAATTGTATACTCCACAACATTGTGTTTGCTATTTTGAACTACATCTTTCATAATTCCCTTCAAAGCGACACTCAAAATGTACACTAGGGTTTTTGTAATATACCTTACACTTTCCTCAGTATTTTAATAATTATGGGTTTTAAAAAAATAAATGGGAAGTATGAGTCTTCCCTTGAGAAGTTGATGCTGTGGTGGATGTATCTATTTTGCTGAATCCAGATACACTCTCATGGGGGGGGAGGTGGTGGATAATGGTTCATTGGGGGTCCTTCTTCAGTTGCACAAGCCTCACATAAGCGGACTGCCACCTTCTCTTTAGTCCTTGATCTTGGATCATGCCACCTTTTCCTTATTTAATAAATGGTTAATTGTGTGATCCTAATTAAGTTTATCTTCTCCTGTATTGAGACCCAAACTTTTCTTTCTCTGGAGTCAAGCACAGAAAGTGATTACTTCGCAAATAAATCATTAGAGTGGGTTACACGCTCCTCTATTAGAATTTCCAATTCTTTTTCGCTAAATTTTTGTTTGTGTTTTCTGCCTCCTGCATCATTATCTGGGTCTTGCCGAGATATTTTTTTACTTTTCAAGGGGGGAGGGTTAACCAAACAAAATATTAGTGCTGGATTAGAAATTGCCTCTCTAACCTGAGTGCTCTCCAGTCCTTTGCAGATCATGTGGTGTAGTCCTTCATGTTTGTGAAGTTACCATTCACTCCCAAAAAACAATTCTTGCAAAATGCAACTCTATTTGCATTCTACTGAATCACTAAACGTGATGTGATAAATAGCAAATCATATAGATTTGGTAAAGTTTCCTTAACACTATAGTGCATATCAAATAATGAGTCCCAATTTGCAATTCGGAAAAAATTCAAACCCTGAATCTCCATTACAAACCTTCATACATCAAGCCCTCACTCTCTAAATGACCCCTTGCTTGATCACACAAGTTCAACTGAATTTAAAATAGTGCAGAAAGCACATATTTGCCAGTGGAGTCCTTCCAAAACTAAAGACAAACAATTGGGAATTGATGTGGAAGGATGAGGAATATCATTAAAACAAATGTTTGTAATGAAAAGGGGATTCAAGGAATGAACATCCTCCGAGAATGGAGGAGTGAGTAGATGCGTATTATTTTCGAGCAGAACACCCTTTCATGCGATGTAAGACCAAAATAAATATTGCAAATAAGGGGATGGCACAATTCAAGGGGAAGGATGCCTCTAACTGCAAAAACCTGCAGTTTCTCAGCCACTCTTAAACACAAACTCATGAGCACCTGAATGCATGCATCTGTAGACCCCAGAAAAGCACAGAAGCCAGCATGATAAACCTCACTCAAAAGCTACTGCAAAGAGAAATGTCACAGGTTACACAGATTAAGGAAACCTGCAAGAAGATCTGAACTCTATTCATGCAACTTCCAAGGGGCACATAGGGGGTTATTATGATAGCAGGCAGTCGGACCGCTGCCCGCTATCGCGATGGTCAGGAAACTGCCCGACAAGCAGGCGGCGGTCCAACCGCCGTATTAGGATGCGACTGCCGGGCTTGCGGTCAGAAAGTGCTTGTTTACACGATGGCTTGTGCTGTGGCCCAGGAAAAGGGCCGCAGCACAAGCTGCTGTGTAAAGGAGCCCTTCTTGCACATCCATGCATAGTGTGCCATGGACCAAGTGGTGCATGGCACACTGTGCATGGAGGTGCATGGGGGCCCTACATGTGTCCCCACGACAGACAGAGGCCCTATTTGGGGCCCCCAAAATCCATTTCCGACAGCCCTTTCATGGGGGTCTTCCCGACATGATAAGGTTGTCATAAAGGTATATTGTAATCGCGATGGCGGTGCCTGCCTTGGCACCACCTCCATTTGGGATTCCAATTCCGACTGCCATCCCACAGGATCACTGATCCTGAAGGAGGCGGCGGTCTTCCCCCGACTGCTGGTATTGTAATCCGGTGGTCGGACCGAGGGGCTGTCAGTGGTCAGACTGCCATCGACGGCCTGTCGATGGCGGCCCGACCGCCCTCGTTATGAGCCCCACAGTACCTTGTGATCTCAAGCAAAGTGCTATGAATAGATGCTTCCAACAAAGGGCAACATTCTGTGACTAACACATTAGGACACCATGAACAATCTGTTATGCCTTTGCTCATAAAATACCAATCGCCTGAAAATACACCTCACATCACGCCAACTGATGTGACACTGCTAAGTACACTTTGAAACTATGCTCTTGGTCTGACTTGAGATGCAATGATGGCACCTTCTCAAGGACGCAAGAGCAGACATACAAAGTACACGAGGACTTCTACATTAGCAATAGTTTCTCTATCACCATTGGAACCACGGATTGCACACACTTTTCCATTAGAAACCATCACAGACACTACACTGTCTACTACAACTGCAAAGGGTACACCAACCTAAACATACAGTTGGTATGTGACATAAAATTATGGTTCACTACTTACTGTAAATGCTAACTGTTATTTTGGCATGATGTGTCTATCATTAACGTCAGTAGGCTCTTTCTGAGACACACATGCAGAAAGCAGATACAAAAACTCCATCATACCAAGTGAGTTTTGCACATATCTGACACAGCAACTCCTCCTACTATGTCAACCAATCATAACTCCCCGAAGGTCACCTATGAAATCTTGTTTGATTACATCCTATCATAACCAAACTGTGAAGGAAGAGAGGGAATACACCAGGACTGATGTCTAAAATCGCTGGATCATCTAGAAATTGTGGATATCAAATATAGATGCATGCTCCTCTATTAGGGAATTTGCCATGTCCACCCACTTCAAACCTGGATAGACAGGTAACCATGTGACCCCTCCATAGTCTTTCACAGTACACAAACTACTGCAAATCCCCTGGAGGTTCGTAGATGCTGTCACAAGATATTTATTCCTATTAATCATTGATTCGACAGACAGATTATTAAGCCCATGCCCACTCATCACAGTCTACACAGGGTGGCCAGATAGTCCACAGGCAGATGAAGGGAACTAGCTATCTTTCTGCCACTTTTTCAGAAATTTAAGAGAAGAGATCTTATTTCAATTGTCGAAGAGCTGCTGTGAACTTCTATTTTACAGTTTTAATTTTCTAGTGTTTTTAGCTTCCCGTAGAATTTTACTGTGTGTATTGTTAATAGTGGAGTTTATAGTACGTACTAATTTCCAGATATCTTTGATCCTTGCTATTTTGCACTTTGATGCTTTTGCACTGTGCTACAGTCTCTGCTGATGTGACATGGGGCGGTTGAGTGGCCTTTCCTGAGCCCTGCAGAACCTTAGCAGCCACCAACCTAATAGGAGGTTTGGCTCTCCCATCTGGTGCGGTCTAGTGTTCCTAATCAGCAGCATAGATATAAACAGGGGTGTGGCACATCCCACAAATGAACTGTCCATCTCTCTGCCACTTTTTCAGTTATTTCAGAGAAGCAATTTTATTCTAATAGGGGCAGTACTGCTCTAAACTGCCTATTTTCCTTCTTTTAATTTGTTTAGTGTTGATGTCTTGCAGGGGCATATTACTGTGTATATTGTGGTGGGGCTTACTGTAGGGACTCATTTCTGTAGATCTTTGCACCTAGCTATTTTGCATTTTGCAACTTTTGCATCTCACTGTGATCGCAGCTGGTGTGGGCAGGGCCAGTTGCAACCTTTTCCAGAGCCCTGCACACCCTTAGGCTATCCCCTTTGCTGTGGCTTATTGTTCCTAACTGGCAGCACAGATATAAATGGGGTTGCGGCATGTCCGCACAACAGATGCACGTAGTGGGCATGCATATCTTGTGATGAAGGTGCTCTGAAGGCAAGCCCATCCATGCCTATCTGGCCTGGACAACACCAGATGACAGGACACCTGATCATTTTGCTTTGGATATTAGGGTATAAATTGTCTATTCATGCTTACAGCTCCTCTCTTTTAATGTTATGAGTAATAATATGGTGACCAATGCCAAACTCACACTGAGTAATACTATTTCCCCCTTCTCCTGCTTAAGGTGTGACTTTCCATGTTCTGTGGTAACATCGTCAACACAACCGCAATTGGATGCTCCAGGTCCTCATTTTGGTGGGAAATATTTTTTGATCACTGAAAAGGTGAGTTCAAAATCTATTGTAAATTATATATTCTTTAATGCCAAATCTCTTCCCTAATACAGTACTCTGGTATGGCATATCATTCATAGTCAAACCCTGGATATTTGTTGGATAACAGAAACTTGTTTCAACAACTCAATCAATCCTGATATAATGATCACTATCCCCCAAATTCCAGGATTATAAAATTTGATCATGTGGATAAGATTGGTGGAGGCGTAGCCATTATTTTTAATTAAAAGTACAGAAGCACGTCCATAGAGTCACATTATTCAGAACAATATAAGATGCTTATCTTTCAAATTGATTTCAATCTCTCATTTCCTGTTGGAGGAGCTTTAATTTATAGACCCTCTGACCCTAAAAAGGAATTTAGCTCTATCCTGATGGAACTATCAGCTCCTCGCATCATTAAGTTTAATCATTGTTTTGTTTTAGGGGATTTTAATTTTGAGGATCTTAACGTTCTTGTTAATAAAATTGTAAGGATGATTTTGAAGAGTCTTTCAAAAAAGATATATACCACATTGCAAAAGGTTTCAACATTATTATGATTCGGAAGACCAGCAGACCAAACAGGAAAATGTCTACAGGGAATTCATATTCAAATGCACTGAGAGAAAGTGAAAGTCACTACAAAGGTCTGGAACATCATTGGAGATGCACTAGATCTGAAAATCATAAAAGTTTGTACAAATCCACATTAGGTAAATACCATAAGAGTATTCAAATGACTTGATGGTATTTCTTTACCACGAAAATTTAAAATAACAAGTCTTCCCCTATAGCAGTTTTTAAAATAGTGAAATTATTCCTTCAGCATTCCACATGAGTTTCCATTCCAGCCTTGTCTGCTCTATGTACTACTTTGTACTCCACTTTTTCCTAGAGAAAATTAAGAAAAACTATAGCCATTCAGCCCCACATGCTGACGCAAGATCAACCCCACCCATCATCCAACTGTCAGCTTGTGAAATTTAGGACTATTTCTATCATGAATGAGGAAAGAAACATGCAATCTATTTGATCGGAGCAGCAATGTCCATTTTATATTTTTGTCATCTCATTCTCCTCTCTTAGATCCCAGCCGGTGGTGCTTTTTAATGTCTCTCTTCAATGGTGAATGTTCCAGCCGTGTGAAAACATGCCTACATTCTCTCTCTGCTTAAAAAACCCTTGGCAGATCCATCAAATTGATTGAAAAATATTTCAATCATTAGTTATATGTTTATATGTAGTCAAACAACCTATTGGACCCGTGGCAGTCAGGATTCATGGCAGAGCACAGCACTGAAATCACTCACTTATTGTTAGACCTGGCTTTTCCAGCAGGTTTATCCCCAGACTTTTTGCTTTTGAGCCTCCTGTTTTGACCCTGTTTTTGTTGGTTTTAGGACTCTGGGCACTTTACCACTGCTGATCAGTGCTAAAGTGCATATGCTCTCTGAGTAAATTGTGAATATGGATTGGTGTTTAAATGATTGGCTTGTTTGACTTACTACTAAGTCCCTATTACAGTGCACTGTGTGTGCCCAGTGCCTGTAAGTCAAATGCTGCGCAGTCTCTACTGCCATGTTGACCTGGCAAGTGCACCCTCTTGCCAGGTCCTAACCTTCATTTTTATTACATGTGAGTCACCCCTAAGGTAGGCCCAAGGTACCCCCGTGGGCAGGATGCAGTGTATGTTAATTGTAGGACATGTACTGGTGTGTGGGACATGTCCTGATAGTGAAATACAGTGTATTTCCTTTTTCACTATTGAAAGGCTATCTGTCCCCCATAGGATAGAATGGGAGTTTATAACATCTTATAAATATAACTTCCCATTGGGACAGGATAGAAAGCTGGAGTTTAGTATGCCTGAACTCATAATATAAAACTGCATCTTTCAGTAAAGATGATTTTTATATTGTGTGTTTCAAAATAATACCTTTTAGAAAGTGGTTATTTTCTTGCTTAGCCATCCTGTGTGCCTCTGCTGATTTGTGGATTGACTGTCTGGCTTTCGAGGGACAGGGGCTGGGGATGTGCATTCACTGTAGACAACCACTGGGGGGGTTGAGGTGTCCTGCCTTTCCTGGACGAGTCAGGGCTGGGCTAAATAGACCTGGGCTGCATTTAGAGTGGGGGGAGGAGATTACCTTGCACCTGAATAGGCCTGGTCTGCCTTACACAATACTGTCGCTACCTCCTGCCAGGAAGCTAGACCAGAGAGGACAGAACTGGTTTGGACTGAGCCCAGAGCCTTTCTGCCACAAGAGAACAAACAGAAATGCGGTATAAATATTGGGGCCCGAACCCCAGAACTTTAGAATACTTCTGGACTCAAGAGGAACTTCTGCCAAGGAGAAGAGCTGGGAAAGCTGAAGGAGAAGTACTGCCCCTTTGCTGTGTGCTGTCTGGGGTTGGCCTGCAGTGGCTGTTTCTGCCAAGGAGAGAACAGAGACTTTGCTGTGTGCTGTGTATCCTGCTTGAAGAAGTTCTCCAAGGGCTTGAAATAGAGCTTGCCTCCTGTTCTAAAGTCTCAGGGACACACAGACATCACCACCAGTTCCCCTGAACTTACTTGCTGGGAGTTCTGACCTGCTTAGTAGTGCCTGTGTTGGGCCTCTGGAGGTGTAGCTGCTGCTGGGAGCTGGGAAAAGAGAAGCAACTAAAGAAGCGTGACGTATCTGCGCCTGTTTCCGCCGCAACACCGCCATGCAGGAAGAAATCCCATGCATCGCCATCATGCCGCTGAAGAAACCGATGCAGCGCCTGCCCACGGCTGGAGAAATTGCTGCACACTGAGTCTCGTGCACCGATCTCTGAAGTCCGAGATCACCGCATCGATTCCGACACAGGCTCTGCTGTGCGACTGTAAGAACCAACGCATTGTAGGACCGCGGCTGAGGAGATCAACGAAGCGCCGTTGTCGCCTCAAGAATCAATGCATCCCCGAATCCCTACGCATCGTACCGGAGCGCCAAGTCTACAAGAACGCCGGGGCCGCAGTAAGAAGCCGATGCATCACCTCCCCGCACAGTAAGAAACCGACGCATCACCTCCTCTTCAGTAAGGAATCAACGCATCACTTCCTCTGCATGGCAGTAGGGAACTGACGCATCACCTGCCCTGGAGCAAGGAACCAACCCATCACCTTCCCTGTGCGTAAGGAACCGACACATCACCTTCCCTGCAGCTGTTTTTGCTTATGATTTTGACGCATCGCAGGTACTTTGTGTTGAAAGTATTGCATCTATAGTTTGCTATGGACAGAACTGTTTTTACCTTTCAAAAGTCATCTGGATAACTGTATGCTGGATTTTTGTCGTTTTGGTCTTGTTTGGTTTAGATAAAGATTACTTATTTTTCTAAACTGGTAAGGTGTCCATTTGTAGTGTTTTCACTGTGTTCCTGTATGCATGCACAAATGCTTTACACACTGCCTCTGAGATAAGCCTGTCTGCCTGTGCCAAGCTACCAAGGGGGTGATCAAGGGTTGTCTAAGGGCATAACTCCCTTATCCTGACTAGAAGCAAGGGTCCCTACTTGGACAATGGTGCAAACCAGTGCCAATGAGAGAC